>OU744318.1:31124393-31724393 GCA_916610145.1 Eristalis arbustorum
ATGGCACCATCTCGCGCTAAACTGGATCTGGAACGAAAATAGTTCTTTTGTTAAGAGAAGACCAACACTAGGAGCGAGACTTCTTTGGTTCTCGCCATTAATGACGCGGAGGAAAAATGAGAGTTGAGTTATAACATGTTTAGTTCGATGTCAGTGCACTTGTGCTTTTGCTGAGCCACCCATTATCTTATGGTATACGTTGAACGAACTCAAATATCGTTTTGATTTGAAATTGAGTTCAGATGCTTAGTACTTCTTCTTCTTCTTCTTCTTCTAATGGCGCTTCAGTTCGGTGTGAACATGGGCCACTTCAATCAAGCCTCTCTAGCTGGAACGAGTCTGAGTCGGCAGTTTCTAATTTCGCCCGCCTAGTTGGTTGATGTCCTTTTCCACTTTTGTGCATGCTTTCCTGTCCTGTCGGTTCCAAAGTCAAAGATTCTTCGGGATGGGACACTCTTTTCAATGCGCTCTACATGGCCTTAGGCGTTGAATCGGTAGACTCCTGGCTAGACCCTCGTCTCTGCCATATCTGCTGAAGTCAATGTAGAGAAGGCCTAATCTGGAAGATCAAGAATCAAGATTTTCAACGGCACAGTGCGTGGTTAGGACATCGACAAGAGGTCCAAGTTTCTACCTACTCAATCTGATCAGGCTGATTGAGATCGAGAGTGGGCCATAATTATTTTGTAATGAACCTGATTGAGAAATCCGTCTCGAAGGAGCTTAGCTCTCATGAGGTCTGTGTCTTCGGGTGCGATTCACATTGACTTTCACAAACCTTCCAATATCTTAAAATTTGAATAAAACGAAGTATGAATAACCGACTTTTTAATTCGATTGAAAGGCATATCGTTGCCGTTGTGTATGGAATATGGCATCTACCGAATATCGAAAATTCTGAATTTGACCGAAGGCATATGTTATGTTGGCTGTAAGGCCTGCTGTGTGTGGCTTATTCGCGTATACCAGTAATTTCAAAAAACAACACAAGAAAAAGTCAAACGGAGTCAAATCGCACGATCTCGGTGCCAGTTCAAAACACCTCCACGTGAGATGACCCTGCCCTCAAATCGTTTATTCATCAATGTAAGTAAAATGTTTTTTTTGTTAAAAGCACAGTCCTTTTGAAACCATATCTCCACGTCATACAATACAATTAAGGAAGAGAAAAGTTGCTGCTCATCCACCTATAGCGCTTATTGTTGACAGTGAAGTCGTGCTCAAAATCTTCATCTTTGGTTGGCGCTACAGTCTGGGGTGAACCTGGGCCTCAACCAACATGCCTCTCCATCTAGTCCGGTCTTGTGCTAGTTGCTTCCAATAACGCACGTTCAACTTATGCAGGTCCCCTTCTAGTTGCGTGCGCCACCGTAGGCGTGGTCTTCCTTTACCGCTCTGTCCCTCGATGTTGCAGTCGAAAACTTTCCTTGCCGGAGCATTGGTGTCCATTGGCTCGACGTGACCTAGCCATCTGAGACGAGAGATTCCAACTCGTGTGACCAGGTCGATGTCGCTGTACAGCCCGTACAGCTCGTTGTTCAGTCTCCTCCTCCAAAAACCAACCGTACATACGGGGCTGAAGATAATTCGAAGGATTTTTCTCTCGAAGCGACCAAGAATATTCTCGTCCGCTTTAGTTAGTGTCCATGCTTCTGCGCCATACAGCAGGACATCTGCGCCATACAGCAGGACATCTGCGCCATACAGCAGGACTATCAAAGTCTTAAATAGGGATATTTTGGTTCTTCGAGAGATGGCTTTATTCCTCAGTGGCCTTCCGAGTGCGAAAATGCAGCGATTGGCCAGCGTGATCCTCCGTTTTATCTCCGCGGTGGTGTAATTGTTTGTATTAACTTCGGAGCCTTGGTAACCAAAGTCTTTCTCTACTTCAAAGTTATAGCTGTCTAAAGTGATGGTTTGCCCAAGACTTGTCCTTGCAGGCTTCCGTTCGGTTTTTTGCGAACTTGACATGTTCTTTTTACCTGTTGGTAGAGTTTCCGAACATCGTCCCTGCTGTAACATCCCTCTATCTCCTCGATCGCGCGCTTCTCATGCTCCTTCTTTTTCTTCCTGAGAAGCCGGTGCTCTTCCCTTCTTTTCTGCTCGTAGAGGTCAAGAGCAGCTCTCGTCCTTCTTTGCAGCGCCGCTTTGTATGCTTCCTGTTTGGCTGGATGTGCTCGCTGACATTCTTCATCGAACCAGAGGTTTCTTTTTGGTGGCAAAGTGAAACCTAGCACATAAGTTGTGGCTTTTCTGACGGCGATATCCCGGGTCAGAAGATGATAATGATGAATGCTTAAATTTGGGTGTCTCAAAATTATAGTAGAATTTGAATGGAACAGAAAACACAGCTGTTTGTCTTTAAATTGCTATGTTTCTTATTGAATTATGAATGTCGTAAGATAGGGTTATTTGTGAAATAGCATATTGGGCAAATGGCCTCCACGGTTTTCCTGGCGCTTTGTTCAAAAATTCTGCATATACATATGGCTATGTGACTAAATTTCGTTGATATTGCGTTTTCTCCAGTAATGTACGATCACCCGATTAAATCGAATGGTGTCAGAACATCTGTTAGATCGTCAAATTTGTTAAATTCATCGTTGTGATAATTGTGCATGGCCTTATTTGTTTGCCAACGTTTTCCCCGCCTTCTTTGAATTGTTGGTACTTTTACACTAGTAAACATTTCTGATTATCGAAATAAGAGGGTACACGACTAGGACATGACTTATGCAGTAATAAACTAGTTTCCTGGCCTGTGCCATCTTATTGATATCAGATATTTGCACACATCAATTTTAAACAATTTCGTGAGAGCAAATTGTGTTATGACGCGATATCGAGCCGCAAGCCTATCGAGTGTGAGCTGGAATTCCATTTGGAAAAATCATGATGAAAAAAAGAAGATGACACCCTCAATTCCCCGAATGTGAAATTTTCCTCGTCACGGCTGAAAAGTAAAGTAGGGGTGACAAGATGAACTCTTGGCGAACTGCAACGGTGTTCGACTTGGCACGCTTACCCTGAACACAACTGCTACAGTTTATGCACAGACACTGAACGGCTTTCAAAAGATCACCCTCAGCCTGTAGAATACTTACTTGAATCCTTCTATTCATAAATGGTTAGTAGACGTAGACTTTTCTCTTTGCTGCAAGACCAATTACTGGCAATATTGTTCAGAGTCCCTTTATTACATTCCATCCCCTTGTCATGTTACCCCAGCCTCATACATGGCATAGAACACGATATCAATTCCTCAGCATCTGTCCCATAGAACCCCAATCATTCAGTCGTTCCCCAGAAAATGATTAAAAACCCATCAGAAACCCATCTCTCCAGTTCCGAAAATATTCCCATTCGTTTATTTATTGCCCCCGGTTCGATGATGGTAGATTTCCCAAGTCGACCGGCCTGCCAATGCACACTTCCACTTGGCTGAACCTAATTGAGGATCTCTGCAATTGGATGGTCTTGGTATGTATTTCACTCGAATTTGGCGAAAAGAACTAACAAAGAAACAAATCAACTCATTTGGACATTTTCTTGAATACCTGCCGAAAATTCTGTGGATTGTGCGCTTTTCTGGCCGGACTCCAGTCTGATTGAATTACCCAAGCACACACAGACACACTGTGTGAGCTTCGCATCGACATGGTCAATCCGGCCCCATAAGTGCATTTATCCTCATCTACATCCTCTTCGAAGCGAAAACAATGGGTGCTCTTCCTGCTAACAGCAACCTTGGCCTTTGCAGCAAACAATCCTGTCCCGCACACAGCAGTCCTCCTGCCACAGCCAATTTCCCGGAAAAAGAATCGTATCTCCACTCATAAATCTTCGTGCACACAGGCACACCCCACCCAGAGGCAGGCGTGCATTCACCGAAAAGTCCTGGCCCAGATCGAACTGGTTCCGGCACAGCCCCCACAAGGGAGGTGATTGCCTCCCCGGCTGTGATTGCGCCTGCGACCCGCTTCTGTGTTCATGCCCCATAACTCCGGAACGACTTAAGCTCTGATAATTATTTTTGCCCGCACAAAGGACGGCTGCAAGGCGGCTCCGTTCCGAGCCGAACCTGATGGGAAAACAATAGCAAGCCAGCCGCAGTCAGCGGCAAGCGGCTAGCTTCATGCAAGGCTACCAGTATATCGCTCAGCCATCTTCGTCATCAACCGTAAATCGTGTGATGCCATTTCACAATTGGCTTCCTTTGGGCGCGGGTGCCCGTGCCCCTGCCCGGGTGGGTGGCAGCTGAGGAATTTGCAGAAAAGAAACAAAAACTTGCTCGTTGGCTTTCCATCTTGTTTCGTGTTCGTTTGCCATTAAGCATAATTGCAAAGCGAAACAACAGTAAAAGTGGAAGCACTGGCGTAGCCTTGGTTCGCCTCAGACGAGGCGAAGCGAAGCGAAGGCGTTCTTTTATAGAGACAATCATCACCATAATCATCGAAATACGATTGCCGAGGGGGTGGTGCTGCTGGTAGCAGACAAGGATAATGGATTTGTGTTCTCGTACACTGCTTCCGCTAGCATTGAACAAGCGGCAGCACTGTGCACGAGGTCCTGAGTGGATGATGTGAATTGCGTTGTAACTGGCTTCGTTTTCGTTCGTCGAGAGGGAGGGGAGAGTGTCGGTCGTTGGGTATTTTATTTTCCTTTTTCGTGCAAGATGAGCTATTTAAATGAAAACGTTGGTTGTTTTTTTTATTTTGTGGGTGGAAAATGGGGGCTTTGATGGTTGTTACATTTACCAAGACATGCACTTGGATGGAAGGCAAATGACTAGACAACAATTGAGGACTTAGACTCGCCTGCTCAGACGGATTCGGTATGCAAATGGCATCCGACGGTAGTTTGAGTCCATCGATTGTTCGGAATGAAGTTCGGGAGTTGAGCTTGGGAACCAAATAAGTGAGTGTTGTCTGGTTTTCGTAAATGGATTCCGTTCGATCGACCGGTGGGCTGATGCATTTATGCAAACGAGAGAGTTCGACTATCGTTTGAAGTTGATTGGAATTCACAGGTTTTTCTATTCGAGGGGAGTGTTCGAAAATAATCGCCGCCAGTTTGGAGGATGAGGTGGAGGAACTCTGGCAATCTCTTGAGGTTGATGCTCTGAATGCGATTATTTATGGAAGATGTGAGCAATTGCTACCTTCCATCGCTGACGGTAAAAGACACGCTGCTTCCAGTCATCAAGACCAAGCTGTCACACATCCGCGATGACTTTATCTCTATACCGGAGGTTCGGTCTCACTCTTCTTTTCGAACCAAGAGGCTCGCATTCCAACAACCACTTTGCCGGAGCATAGCAGTCCATGCGCTCGATGTGGCCGATTGTCTATCCTCATTGACTTAAAGATAAGCTTGCTTCGCCACTTCTTCAGTTGTCGTAAATGCTTCCACCACGGCACGTTGGGGAAGCCCGACGATGTCGATGTCATCTCACTATATTCCAACAGTTACACTGATTTTTAGGAGATAGTGTCTTCCGTGTTGACTTTTGCCCGCCGCATTATCTTCTCCAGTACCAAATTGAAGAAATCACACAACAGCGCATCTCCTTTCCGAAATCCGGTGACGGTTTCAAACGATGCGGAAATCTCGAACCGAACTGCATGGTGTATCGCGTTTGTGTGAGCGTGGGGCGACATAACCAGATCATTTTTGCCAAGATCCCGAAATTGGCCACCGCTTCGAATAACTCTTTTGATGAATACTATCGTGTGCGGCATTGAAATGGAAAAAAGAAGGTGTATCGATTTGAAATTGGCTTATTGATTTCTTCTACAGTCGACTTGCAGAGCTGAAAGCCGCTTGGTACATGCCAGTTGGACATGATCTTGTAGGCGACGTGGGGCAGGAATATACCTCTACAGTTGTAGAGGTACGATCGCCTTTTTTGTTGATGAGGCATATGAAGCTGAGATTCAAGTCGTCTGGCATGCTTTCGTCCTCCCAAATTCGGCTGATGATCTGGTGCATGGTCCCTACCAGAACTTTGCCACCAACTTTGTACCTCTTTGATGGCCGAGCGGTAATGCAACCACTTCTCGCTGGCGTTTGTGTTTGACGTAGGCATACCGGGAAGTCGGTGTGCTCAGGCGTCTAATATCAAAACTTATCTTTGTGGACAATAAGATAGTTTCTGACATTAGATAGTCGAGCTCTGAATCTTGTTCCCACGAGAAAATGGTCAGATTCGACGTTGGCACCCCTGAATGTTCGCACATCCATGATATTTGACGCATGTCTTCTATGAGCACATGGTTGCTTTGATTGGCGGTTCGACTGTCCGGCGAGCCAGGTTGCTGAATCGTGTGCTACTTATGACCACTTACGGCCGCAAAGTCTGAGTTGGAAGCAGTTATCTGTGGTCGTGTCGTGGATGCTGTCGTTTCCAATTAGTCCGCCAAGTCCTAGAAGTAAGGTAAAATGAAATTTCCGAACTACACATGATGTCCCGACTGCAGCGAGCGTCCTCACATTAGCGATAAGGTCCTCGACTGTCAACCGCATGATTCGAATCTGCCTTAACTCTCTAAGATGCTCCAGCGTGGTACTATTATCAAGAAAATTTCTTAAACGATGTAGTTTTCTCCTTCTTGGAGTCGTGCCACAGTCCGTGGTGGACCTGGGCCACAATCTCCATGCCTCTCCAGCCGGCATGATCTTTTGCAGGTTGAGGTCCTCCTTCACCTGGGCGCCCCATCGGTTTCGTGGTCGTTTTCTATTGCTTCATGTTCGAAGATTCTTTGGGCCGGAGCTGCGATGTTCATACGCACTTTAAGCGTTGTAATTGGTGATTGAATCTTCTCCTCCAGACGCAAACAGGGCCAGAGATCGTACAAGGAGCCTTTCTCTTAAAATGACCAATAA
The DNA here is from genome assembly GCA_916610145.1 of Eristalis arbustorum. Classification (NCBI taxonomy): domain Eukaryota; kingdom Metazoa; phylum Arthropoda; class Insecta; order Diptera; family Syrphidae; genus Eristalis; species Eristalis arbustorum. Next base: position 31,131,279 of record OU744318.1, read on the forward strand.
CTTCTTCATCCGCTTTCAATAGCGTCCATGTCTCTGTGTCATAGAGCAGGACAGGGATGATCAGACAGCATGGACTTTCGAGACATGATTCGTTACTTAATCGTGAGCCCAAAGAAACTTAGATTGGGAAGAATGATTCTGCGCTTGATATGGGTACTGGTATAATTGTTTCTGTTTGCTGCAGAACCGGGGATACGATGTCCTTGACTAATTCAATATGTCTGCTGTAGAGACTTCGATGTTTTGTGCTGATGATGTGACGTGATGACAGCATGTGCTTTGTTTCGCCTTAATTTACCCCTAGACCCAATTTAGCCGCTTCCGCTTCATGCCACCAAACGCCTCAATGACGGCTCGTTATGTTCACCCAATCACGTCAATATATTCGACGTATGCGTCAATATATTTACTCGCCGGTATAGGGTGAGAAACACGATTGTGCGCGAGGGACTCAATGTGGAGCAGTTGCCTTCTTGTAGGGAATTAGCAATTAGCGGTTTGAGCAAGTGCGTGCCATATGTTTCCAACACCACATCTTTCGAGGAATGCACTAAAAGCTATTCCAGCAGAGAAGGTAACTGCTTCACAGGGTGAGAACGAGGCAGTTGAACGGGTACCTTTTTGCAGATCGAGCAACGATACTGAGATTCAACTCGACAGGCATGTTTGATAGTGCCTCTAGTGTTGGCGTTTGAGTTTCGCACGATCTTCCCAAGTATGTTAATCGTTCAATCAATATAATCAATATTATTGAAGACACATGACAGGGTGTCGTCTTGTCTAAGACCTTTTTTGACATTGAAGGTTTCGGTGCACGTTGATGCGCTGGCGCTGTATATCTCGTCTCGGTGAGTATTCGGAGTTTTGTAGAACAAATCTACTTGCTACCAAGTGGATGCAGATGGTAACTCTAAACGGATTAGAAGAGGGACCCAACCCAAAGTCGTCTGGTCGTTTAGGTCCATCCATAGACAGTCTCCCCGACTCGTAATCTCTAAGTGGTAGGGCATCATAATGAATTACGAATGCAGACGATTGCCTTGAAGATGTGCCGCTTGATGACGAGCATAATTCATTGCGAAGGTCAAATGCTTGGTGCTCAAAGCCCACTCATTTGAACCCTGCGCCAGATGTAGGCCTTCATCAGAAACCTGTCCCAACCAGAACGTGGGCCCAACATCCAAGACAACCAGCCCCCATCCTCTGTGAAATCCAATTATCCCACCCGTCCCTCTCGAAAACCAACACACACACACGCTAGAATCCGACAATTTGTTTCGCCTTTCCGCAGCACTTGATTGAGGGCTTCACATATCTTTTAATTACATCTTCATTCAGAGGGGCCCACCTACGCGACGACACACAAAAGTCGTGAATTCCCTCGAATAATTAATGAATTTTAAGAAAATTCAGACGGAGAACCGGGCATTTGCACGCACGCAACACAACTCCGTCGGTCGTCTGCACGGAGCACACACTTAGGTGAAAGTCGACAGAGGAGCGGGAACACAAAAAGAACTGTTGACATCAAAGCCATTCGTTGTATGCAGAGTTGGGAAAAACCCAAGGTTCCACACGCCCACGAGCTTCTGCATCGCCACTGGCACTGCCACCGCCACCAACTATTCCCCCATCCGTTATCTCGATTTGTATTGATTTTAGTTCGCAGCACAGTTTTGCTGTTGTTGACGCGTCTGATAGCTAACTGCGCTTTATGTGTTTTGTACCAACAGGACTAAGAGTTAAGCCCGACCGACGCGACGTCCTTCGTCTTTCACACACCTACACACAAGCCGGGGCTCGTATTGATTAATTTTTTATCACAAAAAACTATCTCGCACAATAAAATTATCCTTCAGACGGCGCGCTGCGCCATGCCGGGTGTCCTTCGGCCGAATGCGAGTTTATTGGAAAATTTCTTCATTTTTGCATGAATCCATGGTCTGCCCGAAGGCTGGGGGTGGCGGGATACCTGAATGCGAAGCGTAGACACCCGAACAAATGAGTTCCTGGTTGAGGGGGATACATTTTCCAATACTGCTAATGTTCCACTCAGCCAGCGATAGGATCTGCTGGCTGCCTCGGTGAGTAATTTACTCCACGAACTGGTTGGGGGGACGGATGAAATGTGAGCGGCGAGTATCGTCTTCAGGATTTCGGGGCTGAGTGAGCGATGGTATCTCTCCGAGGGTGGCGGAGGATTTTCAGTTTTTTTTTTCTCATGTTTCCTTTTCGGTGAATAATGCTCTGCAGCGGCGACGGTCGGAGTTGGGTTACTGCCAGATGCGGAGATTTTAAATGTTGTTCGAGCTGAATGGATGGTATCTGTCACTAAGCGGTTTGTCTCTGGTGGCGCCGAAGGACGGGCGGGTACCTCAAGTGCTGTGGGGGATTGACGAACCCAACGTGGTTTCGGATGGAATTCGCACAACTATCGGGAGGGAGTTGGCCGCTGTGGGTTAAGGAAAGGCAATTTGTGTGGAAAAAAGGCGAACATGCTCAAATTTGTACCGAAATTAGACAATCTCGGGTTGGGAATCTGGAAGGGTTGCTGAGACGCCTTTGTTGCGAGATGACATCTAGAGGTGTTTAAGATTTTAACGATTTTTTTAAGTCAAAGCATGCCTGGGAGGCCCATCTTAAGGGTACGTAGTCCCTTATAAAGCTAAACACTGTGTGGGGAAGAGTGATCTGCTTAGGCTGGCATGGAAAGGAGAGCGAGTAGATTTGAGGGTAGGTCTAGAAGTGCCTTTTTCGTGTGTTGCTTTCAGACATGAGAGGGAAATCTCAGCTTACAAGAATATAGACGAGAGTTCAGTGAAGTCTTTGAGTTTCAAGCCCATTTTTTCTGTTGAAGGGAAAGTGCCCGTAACCATGTGTTCGAGCGCAGCGTTGCTATCAGAAAACATACCTTTCGGGTGCCAACGCAGACCATAATCTTTATCGCCATAGTCTGCAGAGCCTCGTGTACTCTGTGCTTAAGTGCCAAAATGTTTGGCAAGTTGTGGGAACCAAAGCGGACGGAAATCATGGTGCACATTGATTATAAAACTCATCCTAACGTACGTCTTTACGTAGGCTAGAAAGTAGGTCATGCAAATGCCCATAACGCCAAGAGCCACCGCACTACCCACTATACCAAAGCATTGGAAATAGGAACGCTGATAAAGTCTGGTAACTATTCATATTGTGAATCTACTGCTCTGGGCACTAGGTAAGCATGAGTTCAAGAGTTGAGGAAAGGTAAATACCGCTCTCCTAGTTTCGATTAACAAACAATGAAAATCAAAAATCTGCAGTGCTAATCAAGACTATGGCCAATTCGAGGCAAGCATTTTCGATGATTTTCTTCTTCTTTCTTTAGCTGACGCTATAGTCCGGGTGGACCTGGGCCTCAGCCAACATGCCTCTCCATCTAGTCCGGTCTTGTGATAGTGTTTCCAACCACGCACGATCTACTTATTCAGGTCACCTTCTAGGTGCGTGCGCCACCGGAGGCGTGGTCGTCGTGTACCACGTGCTTGGAGTCGAGGACATTCTGGGCCGTAGCATTGGTGTCCATTCAATGTGACCTAGCCATCTGAGACGAGGGGTTCGAACCCGTTTGATCTGATCGATGTCTCTCTACAGTCCGTACAGCTCGTCGTTCAGTCTCCTCCTCCAAACACCATCCGTTCATACGAGACCGTAGATAATTCGAAGGATTTTTCTCTCGAAGGGGCCAAGAATATTCTCGTCCGCATTTGTTAGTGTCCATGCTTCTGCGCCATTCAGCAGGACTGGGACTATCAAGGTCTTTTATAAGAATATCTTAATTCTTCGAGAGATGCCTTTATTGCTCAGTGGCTTTCCATGTCCAAAAGTACAGATCCTCCGTTTTATCTCCGCGGTGGTGTAATTGTTTGTATTAACTTCGGAGCCTAGGCAGACAAAGTGCTTCACTTCTTCAAAGTTATAGTTGCTATAGTGACGTTTTCGCCAAGACGTCGAAGTTGGTGGACCTTTTTCGCAGACAGCATATACTTTGTCTCACCCTCATTGACCGCAAGCCCCATCTTAGTCGCTTTCTTCTCGATGCTCACAAGCGCCCCAGTGGCAGCCCGTTGTGTTCTTCCGATGAAGTCAATGTCATCAGCATATGCGGGCAGTTACACAGATTTGTGGAATATCGTGCGTCTGGTGTTGACGTTTGAGTTCCGTACGATCTTCTCGAGAATGATGTTAAAGAAATCGCTGACATCAAAGGTCTCGGTGTAATCTTTAACTTGACAAGGTAACGGGCGTTCTTCAAAGACAAACTATTTAAATTTAGCACATCGAATTCTATCAATTCTCCAGTTGCATCGACCCTATTGACACTTCTGCTTCGTCATTCCAAAACACCTCCAGTTAGACGACAATCAAGCTTGGTTGCCTTAACCCTTTAATGAAGCTCTTGGACTTGGTGACTTTCAAAGGAATAATGACACCGAAAGAGTGATTCAATTAAGAGTTAAACAACCTTTTTAGCTACATCCGTCTACTCCACATTCCAAGCAGATCCCTCCCAACTCATGCACCAAAATTTTCCTTTTGAATTCCTTGAGACAATTAATCGAATTGCCTCTGCTCATAAACACATTCCCTCCCGTTTTTCATCCACTTCCATGCAAACACGCAAAATCCAGCTGCACACCCTTTCAATTCATTTGCCATCGTGTCCTAGCGTTTCCATAAAATTCCAATAAAACAACCCAACGCCGGGTTTAAAACGAATCGGGCATCAATATAAGCGAATCACCTGCCAGGAGCCGCAGATATGCGTCCCGGCATCTTTAAAATTCCTTCCCTTCCCCGAGACATTCAATCAGTCGATCTCGTCTGCGAGAGAGAGAGAGCAAATAACGAATGGCTCGTTGATTTTAATTTAATCATTTAACGAGGTGAAGCATCGCCACCGCACCGCCGCGCCGTGCTCTCACGGATCCAACGTAGGGTCTAACCATGATCCCCCACGAAGGCTACGGGGGAAGATAAAAAGATTCTGGTCAGTGACTGCATACCTCTGTGCCCCTGACGTGACCTCAGCACGCCGGCGAAGGAGAGGAATGAATGGAATTTGTTCACACCACCAGCGGTGGTTTTTTTTTTGCTTGCACCTTCCACTCAGGTGAATGAGTCACGTTTTACATTGCCTTGAGCCAGCGCACTAAGGTAGTGCCCAACTTGACGGGGAGGGGCGTGAGTGTGGGGCGGGGAGACGAGAGTCCTCTTTGAGGGTGGTAATCAATTGTTGGGTGGAATCCCACCGACAGACGAGCACTTCGAACTTCGATGCGGACGAAGATGTACGAGATGGAATTCCCAGTTGATGTGCGATGTGGAAGTGGATGTACATAGATTAAGCATGGGATGCATGCGTCTGCAGGGGATGGGGATGATGTGGATTCAGCAACTTGCAAGTGATTAATCAGTTTTCTTTTTAATTGAAATACTTTTTGAATCAAGCACTGAAAGAAATTCCGGGATGCACTTGCCACACACACCAGGGAATGGGGGTGATGTCTCAAGTGTTCAGTAGGACCTTTAAAGGGTGAGCAAAGTGCGAACTCTGGCCGGTGACTTGCCGGTGGGGAAAGGGGGAGGAGACGATTAAAAGATAACTAGATGGATGATATATAGATGATATCCTTGTGGAATAAAACATCGGTTCGGATCTATCACCTCACAAGTAGAGAAAGATCTCAACCAAGTTGGTGTGTGCTACTGGATGTGGCTAGGCAAAAATTGCACCAGAAAAGAAGCACTTTTTGTTGATGTTCATGCATGTCCTAGACTGTAGCGAAAAAAAAGGAGAAAAAAAGAAGCTTCAGTTTGATTTGCTAAGTGCATCTTTCTTACTTGAGACCCAGCATAGACTAAGCATGTACTGTGAACTAAGAGCTTTAGTTTATTCGCCCGGGTTAAGTGTGAGCTAGTTTCCATGGCAAGGGTAACAGAAAATTCTCTAAAGAACCTTAAATTTAACTACAGTCCAGGCCTTGATGAAGCAGCCGGGAGGGCACCAAGGTGGTTGAGGTCCTTCTCCACTTGGGGACGCCACCTTAAACGCAGGTGTCCTCTGTTGAGTTGCCCCATAGGTTCGGATTCGAAGATTCTTCGGGCCGGAGCTGAGTTGTCCATGCGCTCTATATGGCCCAGTCCCCGTAGGCGTTGGATCCATAGACGCCTAACTAGGTTCATGTTGCTCTACAGACCGTGCATTTTGTGGTTGAACCTCCTACTCCAGAACCCGTCAACACAAACAGGGCCAAAGATCGCACTCAGTACTTCTACTTCTCTCAAAGAGACCAAGGACTTCTTCATCCGATTTCAAGATTGTCCATGCCTCCGCGCTGTATAGCAGGACTGGGATGATCAGGATCTTATATAAAATCAACTTGGTCCTTCGAGAGATGGCTCTATCAATTGCCTCTTGAGCCCAAAGAAACAGCGGTTGGCAAGTGTTATCCTACGCTTGATCTCCGGAGTGTTGTTATTTGTGCAATTTACTCCAGAGCCATGGCAAGCCACGTCCTTGACTACCTCGAAGTTATAGCTGCCCACTGTGACGCTCTGTCCAAGACGTTGATGTTGTATGGCTTTTCTTGAGGACAGAATATACTTCGTTTTGCCCATATTCACCGCCAGACCCCTTTTAGCCGCTTCCTTCCCAATGTTAGCAAATGCCTCATTGACGGCTCGCTAAGTTCTGCCAATCACGTCAATGTCATCGGCGTATGCTAACAATTGCACGGACTTCTGGAAGATCGTGCAGCTAGTGTTGGCGTGTGATTTTTGAACGATCTTATCCAGGACGATGTTGAAGTCGTCTTGTCTAAAACCTTTTGTGACATTGAAGGTCTCGGTGAGTTCGTTACCGAGCTTGATGGAGCAGCGAGAGTTCCATTGTCATCCCACAAAACTTGACGAGTTTGACGAGAATGTCAAAAACTGCACACTGCACACTGTCTTGAAATCGACTAACAGATATTGAGTGTCGATTTGCATTTCTTGGGTCTTTTTCCAGGATCTGCCGTAGCGTGAGGATTTGGTCTAGAGTACATCACACATTGCTTTTAAGCAGGCTTAAGTCACTGGGAAATCGCTCAACAATGTTAGAGATGTTTTACAATTACTTAATAGGGAGGAAGCAATTGGAGGCAGATTGATAGTTGTAAATCTCCGGTAATAAAGGTAACATCGGGTGTACCGGAAGGTAGCCATTCGGGTCCATTACTATTTCTTTTGTTTATAAACGATGTTCATGTCCGAGACATTGTTATTAACGATATAAATTCACCAGAACTATATTTTTTTCTCATGAATATGTACCCAACCCAAAGATCTCTTGGGGTGAGAAACTTACTCCTTGAAAAAAGGCATTGAACCACCTATGTTTGCAATGAACCCATTACGAAGTGCATAAACACATTCAATGATCTTTGCAATGAAATCGATTTTGGTTTGTCACGAATAGAGTCTAAAAAGTTAGCTTTTGCATTATTTGATGATTAACATTGCTTATTTGACGTAATCTGTAAGGCGAATAGCCGGTACATGATCCTGAGTCGCGCAGAGAACGTAGTGTTTTGTTTTCCTCTGCAACGGATATACGAAGAAAAATCGACGGTGGCACCATGCATCTGGTCTGCTACTTTTACTTGCCTACTTAATCTACTAAAAATTTTCCGATATCCTTCGACAAGGAATCAACTAGACAACCAATTCGGTACATTCTGTCAGTCTGGGCCAGAAAGCAGATTTTATGAAAAACCGATGAACAGAGCCCAGAATGAAACAAAATCTGCCGAGAAAAAATCGTCTGAAAATCTGTTTCAATCTGAAACTCATTTCTTCATCATTAATCCCAAACAATCGCCCTTCTCACTGCCAGCTCCTTCAAAGAAATTCCAGAGGACCTCCTCACTTTACCCTTTTTCCAACCGTTTCAACAAAATTCAAGCAGAATTCTCCCACCTGAGTTAAATGTAAAGGCCAGGGTCGGGATACAAAGTACAAACACATCGCTTAAGGAACATGAATCCTAATCCACTTCGATCACTCATAAACGATGATTCTCGCCGGCAACCTACCTCATATCGAATTGGGAAGAACTTGAAAAGAGCCATAAATCTCTCTCAACTCGTATCCATCATCAGTCATTCATTTACTGGATGAGTCATCCGAAATCGCTTTTCCTCGTGAAAATGTCACTGATGACTTTACAGGAAAAAAATGGCACGCAGGCAATGTTGTCGTATAGCTTGACATTTACGGTTGCCATTAGGGCGTAAACTCTCGAGCGAGTATCATTATCCAAACATTTGTTCCGGCACCTTGAAGGATCCCCATCTGTTTATCTGCGCACCACTTCACGCTTGTCGGCATTCCTCAAAGGCAATAAATAACATCGTGTCTATGTCCTTGTTGAGCGGTCTTTCTCTCTCTCTCCTTGACTTACAGCTTCACTTATTGTCTTCTTGTTAATTTATACTTAATTGACAGTTCATTCACGACAGCGTGTACTTAGGCCTGTCATTAGTTCTTCCTGTCAATGATCTGTGTCACTTCCTTGCGCCAGCAAGAAACAAACCCAACGACAGAAGAGACATTTAAACGAACAAACAGACAGCAGAAAGAGGGAGTGGGGGATGGAGAGTTGCAACAATGGGTGGGTGTTAACTTTTTTCCTTCGGAGTGCTGTCGCATCAGTTGATGGCAGTTCAATGATGCTTGTAACTGTGAAGTGAATGATGGGCGATGGCTCGGTTGTTCACTGGTGAAGGATGAGTGTTGGTTTAGGAAACATTCAGTTTTGACTTAAGGTTTGAGGACAATTGAAGTTGCATAGACATACAATGTTTAGGGCTTTCATCGGGTTGTACAAAGTCCATGTGGATCCTATTGTTATAGAGTGTACGAATGCCGATTTAGTCTTGATGATGACTGCTGTGGCTGGTCTAGCAGAAGCCATGGCTTGCACTTTTGCTCCCATAGAAGCGTTTAGCAGAGTTAGTATTGGGATGATGCGTGCGGTCACTATTTGCGAGTACCATCAACATTACATCCTTTCGAAACAGGTCTCCTATACTTTAATCCTCCCGAAAGAACGAAACGCAGTCCGCGAAGAATATCGTAAAGCCTAAGTACACCCGAATGTCTTAACAAGGCTGAAAGTTGGCATCTTTGCTGATAGCCAAGCAGCGATCAAATCTTTGCATCTGCCACTTCTTATTCGAAACTGGTGGAGGAATGCATGGCTAATACAATATGTGGCCAGTTCAAGGTGTCGCCTGAACTAGGTTCCAAAGCACAGTCGCAAAAGGGAGCTGGACAGTGATCTTCCATTCAGTGCTCATCTGGAGGGGAAGTGCACAAAAGGCTGATATCTCTACCGACCTCCTTGTACTGGCAAACTTCAGATGGACTAAATTGACAGGCTGAGCAATATGAAGGAAAATATGGCCAGAGTACAACAGATCAATAGCCGAAAGCTGGACATTAAGTAAGACTGCAGAGCTGATTCTTGATGCCTTCGAAATACAAATACTACGTCGGATATAAGGTCCATCTGAGAGGAAGGCGAATGGAGGAGAAGACACAACCGCGAACTCTACGAGCTGTACAAGGATGTGGATGTAGTCCGGAAAGCAAAATCCGTCGACTACACTGGCTCGGCCACATCGAGCAAATGAACAACAACGCTCCAGCAAAAAGGGTCTTCAAATCCGAGCCTCCTGATTCGAGAAGGAGAGGAAGACCGAACCACCGGTACAGAGACCAAGTCATCGCGGATGTAAGACAGCTTGGCCTTGATTACTGGAAGCAGTGTGTCCAGGACCATCACCGATGGTCAGCAGCTCATTCTCAGACCCTTCATGGCTCATCTGCCTGATAACTAACTAACTAACAACCGATCAAAAACAGACAATCTCCTTCGGGGAACTCATTTGGTGGCGGGCGATAGTAGATTATGCCATCAAACTGCATATGTATTCGGCTCACAAGTATTGTCTTAGCTGCAATAACACAGGTGAGAGGGAGATCTTAAAAGGTTCAAATTGTATGTACCCAGTACTTGATAAAAGCCAGACAGCGAGCTCTCCAACCCACTCAAAGGGATCGCTGCTAAGTATAAGTGAGATTTCTTCGGGCTGTTGTGAAAGTTACTAGCCGGGATATGGTTAAGGTTGAAAGGAATGTTTGGGCACATCCCACGAATGTCCCCATCATCACGTTGACGTAGCCGTACCTTAAATGCGACTCCATCAGGAAGGCGACCACTTGGCAGGCCCAGGACAGTATGGGTTCGCCTGGGCATAATTTCTGATAGTTAAAATCGATGGCGGAGAATGACCTAGAGATTTTTAGTGCAAGCTGTGCCCCCGCAATCAATTTAGTGGATCAAGGGGGTATGCAAATGATGATGACAATAAATGGCATAGAAAGTGTCAATTGGGTTCCCACACCACCAGCACTTCAACCCACTATCTAACCTAGTCCCAACAACTACGCCTAAGTGCACCGCTTCAGATACCTCAGCCATAATCTAACTCCCTGCGATCATCGCCGAGAGCTATCTCGTACTTGTCGGTATAGGTAGGAGGTAGGTATATGGCTGCCCTTGGATCCATCGTGTCCTAGTTTTGTTTCTCTTTTCTTGCTAAAGCTGGGCATTCGCAGAGCAGATGTTGGACATATTCTGTGTGTGGTACATTCAGTTGCGATGCTTGCATGCCTATGGCACAGTGTTCGGTGAAAACCTCCGTAAATGGTTCTTCCCCATTGGAACAAAAACTGAGTGATTTGAAGTGATGTGTAGTGATTCTGAACTCGGTTTATTCAGCGTCGGGCACAATGCACAAGCTATTGCAACAATTTCCAAACTGAGCCTTGGTTTTTCTCTATCTATTGTTTTGTCTTACAGTTTTCTTCTTATTGAGTCAAGCCTCGTGAGCGCGTTAAGGGATTCTCTATGCTCGGCTCCATTCTTCGGAAGACTATCCGATTTTTCGTTGCCTAGGATGCCAGTATGGGCTGGTACCCAGCATATTCTTGGAGGATCGATCTCACTGACGCTTTGTCTGTATAACTGGACAAATTTCGAAGTCAAAATGTCCGATTTTGATCCACTTGACTTTTGGAGAAAATATTGATAAATGGTCGATATAAAAACACTTTTGATTAATCTGTTCATATGTTCCACTCGTAGAAGAAGGAACCTCTAAAAGTCATACATTTTGACTTCAATTCGTTCATGTTGCTCATCGAGAAAGAACAGATTCGTATGTAGTAATAACATGTCCATTCAATCAGAAATGAGCTTCGTTGCCTAAGAAATTTAGCCACACAGCAGGAACTTTAATAGCAAGCATGTAATAATTTTCAGTTGTTGTTCGGGTTTGGGTATCACTGAGCTAACAGAGCACATGTCACGAAACAACCGTGAGCTGTAAAAATAGAACACTCAAAAAACCCAAAGGCAAAAGTAACAATCTAACGAAAAGATCCTAAAAGTTTACTTCCTCCTTTTGCCTTCCATATGGTAGCTTAAAGCGCAGTGTCCTTGTTTTAAAATGATTGATTAATCGTGCATCCCGTGATTCTCGCGTGTCACTTCACACATCACTCGACAGGTAACTCCCACCCAACGGCAGCACGTGTGTATTACGTGCGCAAATATGAAACGTCATCGTCAGTTAAATCCGATGTCCGATGAGCCCTCAATACGTACTCAGCTAGAAAACCGAGAGATCGTCCTCGTCCCTAAGCACTTGAGTTGGAAAATTTAATGTTTAAATTAAACAGCAACCGCTGTGACGACACCCCCGCCCTTGCGTCGCCGTGTTCGCTGACAGGGTTCCACTTAAAGCCACTTACATGTAAATCACAGCATCGATGTCGCTCCTGCTAACGTCTCCGTTCTGCTCGAGTATTACAGTGAAACCCTTTATCATGCTTCCTACGTGTGCTGCCTGTGCTAAAGTGTTTAACATAATTCGAAAAATTGATTTTGTCATCGTTACCCCTCTATACCCCCACTTCAGGAGGGGACCTTTATCCTTGACGTAACCCCAACATCGTCACCCTCACTCGCACCCACACCCGGACATCCTTGAGTTGGTGCGCAATTGCGTTCGATTCCACGATTTGATGGTGTCATTAGTTCTAGATGCCCCTCTGTGTGTCATTAAATCTGCATTAGAAAACGTTTTGCTTCGGATTCAATTATGCAGAATGCACAATCGCTTCGGAGGAGAAAAACAGGATGCAGCGCAGATTGAACGGAGAGAGAGGGATCCCCTCTGCACTCGAAGTCTGACAAGTTATTTCTTGTGTCGTTCTGTGCTGCTGGGCATTGTAGCGTGCAATTTAATCAGCGGCATTGAGAGAAAAAAAAACACGCTCCCAAGGATAACGAATTGAATCAATGCCCTCATTCGGCGCACTGCATTCCCTGACCTCCGCGAGGCATAAGCAAACATACATCAGACGAACGATGACATTTCACTCGCCGCAGCCGTCAGGACAGAGTGCAGTAAGACCGGTCACGATGTGGCAGTGAGGATAATGTTATTGTCCACTTTTCCTTGCCTTCCTTCCACCCTTCTGAAACCCAAGGAGTGATGCATGTCAGCCACGTCCCATCAGGACAATGTACGGCGAGTATTCCTCTAAGGCATGCCGTCCTGCGGGGACTATTCAATTGTGCAGATTGACTAACCGTATGAGAGCTTTCGAAATTTAATAAATGCCTTTCTTTTTTTTCTCTTTGCAGGCAATGGGTTGATAGACGAGGCGGAGTTCCTGCAATGGGTCGGACGCATCCAGGCAATTCGTGATGAGACGGAGGAGAGCACGAGTAAAGCGGAGGAATTGGACGATGTCACAGAGGATCTTATAGCTGCATTTAGGTAAACATTGTCTCTTTAATAAAACTGTGTGGATGAAGGAATTTTCATCGGATTTTACTTGTTTATTTAATCGGGGGCTGTTAAGTTGGGGCGAGGAAGCTCAGTTTGAATAACGTTTTGGGCTCTACAGTGAGACCAAAACTTGTCCAAAACTCATGCAGATTACATATCTAAGGAGGCCTTTGAGTTCAACATCATTTAAGCCACCCAACCCTGCGAAGAAGTGTTTTTCTAGGAACGGCCTGCACTTTTTGCTGAGGACAATCAAAAACAAATGTTGTATAGATTTTGCTCTTTTTTGCAGCTTTAGCAAGAGTTGTTTTAAGTATATTCAGACAGATTGCATATGCAACCACCACACAGTGCCCGATAGAGAGTCCTATTAAGATGCTTACTTCCTTGACTACAGCCTTCTAGACTCTTCGTCTTTCTCGACTACAGTCGACAAAAGATGTTGTATTTTTGCTTAGTTATAGCCACAGAGCCTTTGCTGTTACTCCCATACCCTGATCAAATCATCGAGTACCAGCACCATCTGTAGATTCGTCTTCTGCATTTCAAGCCCGTGGAGCCAGCAGATTACCACCGTGTTCACCAAGGATTTGTCTGCATAAAATGAACACTTAGCAATAAAAAAAATATATGGTCACCGATATATCGGTTAAGTTGTAGTCTCTTGACAAGAGTGTTGACTTGTGTATTGCCTCCAAGTCGACTTGTAGAACCTTAATAGACGACTGCAAGTACCAGAGATTTCTCGGATTGGTCACAAAAGCCTTCAGGTCTGTACCCATGCCTCTGAGACGTCAGTGTCTAGCAATCTCCACTTCGACTTTTGCCATTTGTTCTTGCAACTGCTTCTACTTTTGCTCTAAAGGAATTTCTTCTTGAGGGCTACGGTTGATAGTATGTAGACTGAGCGTCTTAAATTTGGGCCACACACTGCGTATACGTAATATTTTGTTTTCCAATTTCGCACTATTGAGTTCAAATAAAATGGGAAAATAGCTGCGGAGAGGCAAAACGCCTATAACGTCTGAAGATTCAATTGATTAAATTTTCTGGACAAAAACTATTAGAATTCTTGGGCAGACAGTTTTTTTCTGTCTGTTTTTTATGATCACCAATAAGTAGAGAAGTTAATAAAAGTATGGCCTGAAGGCTGATACTTGAGAAAATGTTCTGAAGTCATACGACTGGTTTGAACGGCAAGTCCGTTCGCAAAAGACCTTTCGTAACACCTTATCGTAAGAGCGGCCTACTATCTAAAACATTGTGGCCCATCAAGCAAACGTGGAAGCTCAAGTCGCGTGACTTGGTAGTACTCTATGAAGGTGCCTTATGCTCAAATGCATAACAATCTGGTCGCATTGCATGAAATGTAGCTTTAACAAAACACTTATATGCATTAGGAACGAGTTCTCAACATGTCAACGCATTCAGCGAATGTCAAACGATCCATATTGGACCTAGTCTGAATTTACATGGATGACTCTTTGGCTTTGAAATCTGGGCCACGAATTTGATGGCACAATATTACATTGGAGAGTCTCAGGTCGCAATGAAATATGCTTAGAATTTCACAGACTCGCGAGCGAGAAGTCCATAGACGCTTTTATTTATCAGCTTCTTAATAACAGGACGATAAGCCTTAAAATTGGCGATACCAAGATTAGTAAAGCTATTAATGAAGTCAAACCATTAAGTGCAGTGCTCTCGCATCTCTTGTGGAACGGAGTGGTCTCTGATAGTGGAGAGGATATGGTATAAGGTCATTTATGTTGCCCATTGCAATCGCGGCATTTATACAGCCATGGGCCCATAAATAGCACTTCATCAACTATAAAGATTATTATGCAGCCATCTTCGAACAAGAAAAAAGTATACACGCAAAACACTCTATCAAAATATGCGGAATCCTTCAAAACGTGAATCAGAGCTTTTTAATTAATTCTAATCCTAAGCCCGATATTAAGCTGGAAGCTCCAAGCCAAACATCCCGGAATGTTTCAAAATGGCCTCCATTGCTATATAATGATGTAAAAAGTGTATGGAGTAAAAATAGGGACTACAGCTCTGAATAGGTCTCTGGCTATAACCAGACCCACCCAGAGTTGGTGGATTGCCTAAGATAAAATGATCAACTGCAACCAATTCGAAATCGATCAGTGGATGGCTACGTGCGTATGTATAAGCTGTGCGTTAAGAACGATCGTCTTCGCAGCTCAGTCATGAAGTGGCTAGCACGACATTTAACTCATAGACTTCTCTAAATTGACGACCATCACTCAATGAGATGAGCAATTTTAGATTCCAATTTATGTTGAGTGATATTCCAGAAATGAAGCGCTAGAAATGAAGCTGGCTCCGTATCGTTTAGAATGAACACCATTTGTCTATTCCAATTGCAACAGCAAACACCTACATAAGCTTGAAAGCAACTAGTGTCTAGCTTGCTACTAGAAAGATATCTATTACTTCGACCTGAAAGACAATATAATGAATGTTCAGACCCTTGGAGTAGACAGCAGTACCCATCTTCGATCCATCTGTGAAAATGGAATCAGTGGACTCTCCAGCGACTAATGTCAGACTGTCAGACTCCCAGTAAGACCTGGGACCGTCTCTATAGGTATAGCAGTATACCTTCTGAGGACCGCCTTCTGATGATCGTAGAGTGTCTAAATTGAAGATTTTAGTCAGCGGCACAGCGATCTCAACTTGATCGCCGTATTACCAGCTTGCTGTCTAGCGACTAGGTCTATCGGTCGGAGGTTGAGGCGTATGTTTGAGGCAGTGTAGGGAGTGGTCTCTTGAGGCTGATGTTCTTATCGAGTGCCGTCCACTAAATCGCGGCGAGTATATAGCCAGTGGACCATACCACTATTTGCACCCAATCACTTTTTTCCAGGAATAGAGAGCCATGGAGGCCTTACTGACACACTCTTTCATATTCAGCTTGCTTATAGTAAATGACATAGAAATTCTGGGCTGCTATTCAGCTTTAGAGGTGTTCCACACAGTGGAAGAGGACTATGCCGGTTTCTTGTGGATTGACGCCTAGATCGCATTCACCAACCCACTTCATCTGCTTAGAACGGGCAGTTTGCATAATATCTCTGATCGTTGGTATAAATATACCAAACACCGTCTGCATATTCGATGACCTTACACTCGGCCCTTTCCAGTGTTAGTAGCAGTTCTAACACCACTACGTTCTACCAGAGAGGGCAAAGTACGTCGCCTTGCTGTGTGCCTCTTTGAGTAGTTCTGCAGATCACGGTCTCACCAAGCTTCGAGCCTATAGCCCTTGTATTGAGAAGCTGGTTAATAATCCATTAAGGACCTTTCAATCCCGAGTCTGTTGCCTGTCGGTGTTTTTGCTCTGAGTTCGATTTTTATAGGCTCCTATTCAACAACTCTCCAACTCAACAAACTAGTAAACTTTGTTGACATCATGACCATGGCGTGGCAGCACAATGGACTTTCTCCTTGGCCTAGTGCATCAGTGCCACTTCCTACTTACCAACCTAAGCCCAAAGCTCGACTTTCTTTACCCTCTGCATGAATAGCAAGCCATTCCCGTCGGCTCCCCGTTGGCATTCAGATTTCGCTGAGTAATGAGGTTAATACCTCTCGCCAACAACCTAAATTCCCCCACCCCAACAGCAAAACAAACAAAAAATACTTGTTGATTATCATCAAGCATAATATTATCATGATGAAACCCCGAACAACATTCACCGAAACAACAGCAGCCAACCACTTGACACCGTCGTCCCTTCCGCTGACGGCGATTCACCTTAACAACAATCCTAATTCGTTATTCCCTAATTACTTTACCCTCCCACTGCCGACCTGTCAGGAACCTTATTACTTGATGAAGACTGGTAGAACAAAGATTCAGCAAACTGCCCCCGAACTGATGGCCTTCCGACAATCGTGCAAGTAAAATCAAATTAATCCGAGCACACACAGTCCTTAGCTAAATGTGTACATACGAGATACGTGCGATCGTCCTAGCCGTACGTGTGGGATTCTCTCTACTCATGAATTATTCTCTATTTTGTTTTCCATTCAACAGGGTGTTTGACCGGGATGGAAATGGTTTCATTACACGAGACGAACTCCAGACCGCCATGGAAATGATTGGTGAGTCCCTGACTGAAACCCAATTATCGCAACTGCTGGCCATCGCTGACCTGGACAAGGATGGAAAAATCAATTACGAAGGTAAATAATCTCACTCTCTCACAATGAACACACGCGCACACACATGATTACTTCAGGCAAACGTTCCGTCGCTCATGTGGATGGTAAATATGAGAAGCCGTCTTGTGTCCTGGAGTCAGGTCCAAAAAATTAATCCTAAGTTATTTACAGTAGCTTTTATTAGTTTTGCTCTCTGTTACTCCCCCTCTTTGTGTACGTGTCCTTACCGAGGATGTTGTTTGGTGGCGTGTGAGACAGGCCGCCCGGCCTGGACCTCCTGGAAGTTTGAATTTAAATGCGCTCTTTGTTGGGAGTTCTTTAAGATTTTTGTGGCAGGATTTCAGATTCCAGATTGAAAACATAAACAATTTGACAGCCTTGCGTGCATAATTAACGTTAAGCCAAAGTGAGCCGATGCGGAGATCCTCGTGGATGCTGGACTTGTAATTAAATTGAAATAAGCCTTTGTGTCTCGCTGCTATTACGGTGTCTGATTGAATTCCGCTGAAAGCTGGGTTATAAATGCCTTTTAATGGAAACTGAGAGGGAATCCGAATTAAGAGATTTACGCCAACATGCCGTCTTATGCAATTCTCGTGAACGAGATAATCTTTTGTGTCCGAAGGCGAAGTGGATTCCGTTGAAGGGACTGCTTGAGGAGGAATGAAGTGGTGTGGATTTAAAATTAAATGTTAAATGTGTTACAGGGGAGCTATGTGTACGTTGAAGACAGCTGGCGGCTAATGTCTAGCATTTTTAAGATATTTCATTTGAATTTTAGAGCAAGTGACGTGTACTGCGATACGTCTTCCACAAAGTCGTAGTTTCTGCTACATGATTACTTTCATTACACGTTCCTAAGTGCATCAGTGCCACTTCCTGCGAACTAAGTTCAATTTTCTTTACGTTGTCCTTAAAAATGTGTTTTAAGACAGAATAAGCTGGAGCTACAATATTTAAAATAGCAGACTGCCCGAAGGGCAGATGTATTTTAAAAGCTAGGAGCTTTAGACCGGGTTGCACTTGTACAAGTCGTTCTTATTCGCATGGTTCTACAAAACCAAAGTCGACTTGTTTACGATTCTGCAGCAATCACCCCACATTGGACTGCTTTTTTTACCTAAAGAGTCAGTTTTATGCCGACTCTGAACGACGAAGTTTGAAAAGTTATTCTAGATCTTTAGAGAGACATGAAGTAGAAAATGAATGAAAACTGAAAAAGACACCGCCAAAACGAACGCCATTAACCAATATGTCCTTATGGCAATAGGTAGCTATGTTTGCTCATCTTGTTCATCTTCGGACGACAGTTTTTCCTTGTTGATGTGTGCAGACAGTCCTACCGCGGTGGACATACCATTTTATTGCATCAGCATTGAATGCGATAAAATTTTAAGAAGACCTGTTACCAAACACAACAAATGGCACCACTGAATTGTGAAACAAAAAATGTGATTAATGTTTAAGAGTTTAAATTTCAAACCCGGCTGCACTGATCTTCGATACCCATTAAAGAAGAGTCCCTGCGCGTTCAATATAACGCATGCAGGGTGGACCAAATAGTGCCAAAAGAACATTTCCATTTTTACATTTTCCCATGTATTATGGCTTTATTAGTAAGAGTAAACACAACGTCTTTCGTGTGGCTTCCTCTGCTGGATTCGAAGTTGCGCAGTCTGTCACCACAATCAAGTGACTCGAAGACGTTGTCGATAATTGCAGGCGGTAACTCTAGAATTGCTGCATGATACTCGTCTTATGTACCATTATTGGCATAAATCGCAGCACCTTCGCGGCCAATTGCCATCTACAAGACGGCTGCGGGCACGATTTGGGAATTTGGCGCGCAAAAGATCGATTGTGGAGTTGGGCCGCCATCTTGCATAAACCAGAGAGCCAATTTCAGCAAAAAAATGGATTAAGATGGCTCTGTAACATCCAACGATGGCCGAAACCTTGTGCCCAGGCTCGTTTTTAAGGAAAAATGGTTCAATGATCCAACGAAATCCGTACCAAACCTGAGTGTTGTCCACGAGTATACGAACTTTTTGTGCAACAGCAGTTGCTGCGGATGCTTCACTTTGGCCGACACTTCTATTAAAAAAACACGCTGTTTTTGGCTGCATAATCCTCACTTTTTGGTGGAGTTGTGGGTATGTGCGTCGACCCCAACCTCGACGTCGCAGGTTCGAATCCAGCTCTGAACGACAAAAATAATTTTCACGACCCCACCTCTTTCGAGCCACTGACAATGCTCAAAGAGTACTTCCTGTCTAGAGAAAACTTCTCAAACTTGGCCGTTCGGAGTCGGCATAAAACTGTAGGTCCCTTCCACTCGTGAAAGAACAATAGCACGCACAACAGGAGTGGTTGCTGAGAAGCTAGGCCCTGGCTCTCTATGGGCTGTAGGGCCACCCATATTATTATTATTATTATGATACTGACTTTATGTCAAGATTTCGAGGAGGAAATACCTGTGCGTGTGAAAATAACCTACGACTTAAAAAAAAGAACAACACTAGATGGTCCAGTCTGTATAAGTGGGGAATGACCTCAACCACCTTGGTGCGTGTAACTAAAAGTAACTACTGAGAGGGTTCACTGAGACTTCTTAAAAACAAAAGCTAACACCCCACCATAATCGAATAATAAACCAATATAGGCAGGTAAGTAATAGGGTGCCCTTACGACCTTGCAGTAGCGGCTCACTTAGACCACCTAGTTTTATCGATTGAGCCCGTGATTTTGTGTAGACTACTACCATGAGACCTTCGTACAACTGGAAACATCCTACTGCGCTTGAAGACTTTAGAAGGATTTTCAGCTCTCCAACAAGTACTGCTTCCATGTCTTTGCTAGGACAGGGAATTCGCAGAGCAGATGTCGGATAGATTATATTTCTTTCTTAAATTTGCAGCTCCTGCAAAGTCGTTGTGTGGTATGTTCGATCGTGATGCATGCGTACCTATGACACAGTGTACGGGAGTACCCCAATAAGTGTTACCGTACCTCATTCCGACTAAAACTGATCAGTGATGTCGAAATTTTTTTTTTTTAGTCTCGGTCACAGGGCCATCGCAACGAGTTTTTATTCTGTCTAGGGCTTCCGCTTTTCTTCTTTTAGAGCTAAGTGGGGTGAGTGGACTCCCAGGGATACTCCAAGCTTCGATCCCATCTTCGAGGTTCGCGAGATTGTTCGCTTTTTCGTTGCCTTGGATGAAAGTATGGCCAGGTACCCAGAACAGGGTCACCGTGTTCGTCAAGGATATCTCACTGATCCGGAAAGGTCTCTTCCGAAGCAATAGTCAAGATAGGAATCAGCCTAAGATCATGTGAGAAACTAACGAAAAGTGTCCTAAAACATTATCAAATGCTTTTCCGGTCAAGGTGTCTTCGACAGGACTCAAACGTTCGCGTACAGAAATGTGAGATTTTTACTCTCTAAAACCACCTCTCCTTGTATGTTATGTTATGCAACAACTAAGAGGGCACTTATACCGATGCTTGTACATATTTCTTGATTTAGTTATTTTTGAAAAGCAAGTCTCCAATAAAAGTTCATGCTAACACATCAGCCATGCGCGGGTTAAGACTTTCACACGAGGTCAAGGGGCTTGGTGTTTTGAAGTTGGTGCAAAACGTTAGAATGACATGTTCAGTTCACATGCAGCCTCTTCTTCTCTCTTTACTCCTGCTTATGTTCATGAGCCAAGATCTTAACTTCATCTTGGTCAAGATCTCTGTGTATATCGACGATTCTGATGTACCTGATATACGTCCAGATAAATCCTAGGATTTGCTTGTATTGCACAAAAGTCCCAATTACGTAAGCAGAAGTTAACGAAACTTGACGAAAGTCGGAGAAGCGGTTATAATCGTTACGGTGTTTTGATGAAAAGTAAAAATTGTCTTTTTCAAGGATGGGAAATTTAAATTTCGGAGAAAACACTGGCAAATCATTTTAATGCCCGTGAAATTGAATTTATTTGACGGATAACTTTGTGTTTGACGAAAAGACCGCGCGTATTGTGGGTTCATTCTACAAATTGTCCCCCTCAAGCTGTATTATTTCATAACGCGTCGAATGATAGCTTCCAAGCCCAAGTGTTGCACGAAAAAAACTAGTAATCATGTCTATGTCACAATTCTTCACATCATCCCCGGTTTCGACAACTACCTCGGTTCCAGTTTCCATGCCCACTTACATGTTTATTATTTTCTTTTTCCTCCATTACCCCTTAAGTCTGCGTACTCAACCCCGTCGCGTCTTAATCGGATCATATTCCCCATAAAATCAAAATTCTAGCGTGCTGTTGCACTCGACATGTAATGTTCCATCCAGCCCCAATGTGCTCGTAAATTAATCACAACTCGCGGCGAACTCAAATTACATGTATTACCCGCCAAGCAACAAGGTCGACGAACACTCTGGCCAAGTCGTAATTGGAAATCGCATGCCAATACGTACTAAACACAACCAACACCTCATCTGCATGCTTTTCCCACCAACCGCCCACCGACAAAGCTCCTCCAGCGACATTAATCCAATCGCAAGCGACTAACTACGACTGGTGAACAAATTACACTTCTACCAGCAAGACGTCGAAAACAATGTCAAAGTTCGCCGTTAATTGTCTCGATAAACATACCCCACACAGACCACCCCCCATGTGTGTGCCACACCACAGCAGTTGCCTGTGTTCTGCAATAAATCCTTCTTGTCGTGGTTGATTTACTGGCACCCTTACCTGGAGGTTACCACGCCGCGCCACCCAAAGTGCGTCGTCAAAGGGACAATGTTGCGGAGCTCGTGGAGCCTAAATTCAAATTTTAATCACTCTGTCACGAGCCTGCTGCTCAAATCAAATATTGGCTCTGATTTGCAGCCGCTGCTAATCGACGCGCCTCACTTACGTGCACGCGAGAATGCACACAAGTTTGCGATTGGAGGCGCTAATTATTTTCTGCGGTGGCATCGTATTCGATATCAAATGTAACGATGTTTGTCAAATCCCGCACAATAGCCATCACCCTCAGCGCCGCTGGAAATCGTATTCGATTTTGGCGACCAGCAACCGCAGATGAGCGCACCACAAGTGCACTAAGCACGTACTAAATGGAAACCGCTGTCACCAGAAATCAAAAGGGCCCGATGATGGGGGCGACAGGCCATAAAGCGTTTCGATTTCGCACTGGGGGTTTATTATCGTAAAGTTATCGCATTCTGAGGAGGCACTCAATTTTAAGAGCACTTTCGGCATTTGCCATTCCATGGAACCGCCAAACGCGTGCGACGTCGCTCCGGTCGGTCGTCGTCGTCGTCGTAATCTTCTAGGAGTCTAGAGGACATTTAGTCCTTGATATCATATGCCGAGGGCCTACTTTGGATGTGTCATAAATAAACCATTACTTCCGTTTACGCGAGAGCTGTGCTGCGCTCGCTGTAAGCCGTTGTTCAATCTGTTCGCCCTCGTCCCCGATGATGTGTGCCTCTGTGCCTGTGCGTGAGCGTGTGCGTTGCAAGGGAAACGAGGAACGGGGATTACATTTCAATATCGCCTGCTGTGTTGTGCCTCGGTTTTCATCATGTGTAAACGAATTGGAGGCACGTTTTCGGGTTTATGAGCCACAATGCGAAACAATGCATTCATGTGTATCTGCGGTTAAGAGGTTTCATGTGGGGACACACGATTTATTATCCCCGCTGTTATGGCACGACCGACAGACGAATGGATGGCATTCATTAAAGAATTTCATGAATTTTAATAGTCCATCAACAAACACAGCGAGGACCCTGCGTCTTGAATAGATAATCCTTGGCTCGTCATGCTCTGCGCTGGGACTCTTGACACTTTGTACAACCGACGGATGATCATTTGTCATCGTTGGTGGACAGAATCTCTGCCGTTTGTCTCATTTGAATGGAGAATATATTTATTGCGTCTCTTCAAGCGGAAGTAGTGGGTGGGTGGAGCCAAGGAGTCTGAGTCATGACAGCTCGTAAACTGACTAGAACTGATGCGAAAGAGTGGTCATTCGCAATTGAGTGCTGGCAGTTTTGGTTTGTTGGGGAAGATAAAGGGGTTAAGCACATGACTCTGGCGAACTTGGCCGGATAAGTCGAGTGGCGAGACTTTAGTTAATTAGGTGAACGGGATTCAGACCCTTATGCGCACTTTAAACTTCCCTCAATGGCACATTTATTTGTTACAGCACGTAAGTGTGACATCGCTACCCATTTGGTCCTGAGTATAATTTTGCCTTGTCAGTTCAAGAGAATTACGCACTATTCCTCACATTGTGAACTGAGATACGCCCAATTCATGGGAAACATCCTGTGGTATCAATTAATTCGGCTCATGTTTGGTTTGGGCTTAATTTCATACAGAATTTGAATGATTTGCCCAGCTTGACTCATGGCTTGGTATTTAAATTCCCTTTTCTAAAAACAAACTCTCGCTCCGAAGTATTTACTCGCACTAAACAACGTGCGAGTGAGGCAACGCAACAGAGGACGCCTGCTTTAAAGGTGGCGCACCCAAGTGGAAAAGGACCTCAATCAACCTGGTGTGTAACACTGGAGACAGCTAGCGAGACATCGCGCTAGTTGGGGAGGCTTTTTGGAAAAGGCCCAGGTCCACCTCGTACAACTGATCCAAATTGTTGCATTGGTTCCGGTTTATTTGCCTGTCCGCTTTCTCCCACAAGTTTTTAATGGGGTTACGGTCTAGAGGCTATGCAAGCCAAATTAAAACCTTGATTTTCTTGATATCAAACCAGGTTTCGACCAGCTGTTCTGTGTTTCCGATCATTGTCCTGTTGAAACATCCACATCTATGGCTTCTTATCGGCAGTGAGACCGATTGTTGTGTCTCCAAATGCTTAAATCGGTCCATAATAACATTGAATCTAAAGATTGGCCCAAGTCGTCAACCAGTATTGCGTCTACGATGACTTGCTTGACAAGCTGAATATTCAAAATAGCATGGACCGTGTCTATTGCGCTGGATGTGGTCCACGTGGTTATGTCACTCCTACCATACACCTTCCTGACAGGACCTTAAATTCGACGTAGATTTGTTTACTTTCAAAGCACCTTAGCCGCAGCACTGCTATTTTGTCTTTCAATTCTAAGGACGGACTGACAAAATCAAAATCTTGTAGAGCACAATTTTGGATCTGAAAAACAAAAGCTTCGAGCTCAGTTGTTTCAACAAGTCCAAGAAGCAACGAAGGCGATTAGTCGGATTTCGACTAGGATGTCATTTGAGGAGTTCACTTATGCCGAAGGTAGACAAACGGCTGAACTGCCTTTAAATTAGTGCTGATCGTGATTCCTAGTAGTGCGTGACGGACTGACATTTGTCTTGCTCGATAGTGCATATTCAGTTTGGTTCCATTGACCTTAACACCAGCAAGCTTCGACTGCTGTTCACCCACTTTGAGTGAGGCCACCAAGTTTCATTAAGAACTCGCGATGTTGTCGATGTCCACAGTTGAACTGACTCATAGAAGATGGCGTCTATACAACGCCAGGGATGAGCATGCAGTGCTCAGAAAGTAAAGCAAATTGCCAAACAAAAAAAACAAGTAGATTTACAAACACTGAAGCAGATTCAAAAAAGGTATAAAACAAAATATATATTCAAAAACTCTACAGCAGGTGTCCTCACGTGACCGCTAAATATTCAAAAACTTCTCGCCTACTATCGCATGTGTTTACTCTCAAGGCACAAGACAGCCTATGGAGCTCTCACAATAGGTGTGGGATGTCACAGAAAATCGCAGACTAGATTAACTACACATGAAGTAATAGCGGCCATTCGTACTATATTCTCTTGTAGCAGATTAAAGAAACTCTCAGATGAGAGCACATCCTCGTGCCCGAATTCACCACAGACTCTGAAAATGTTCAAAGTTCTTGCTATGTTCATCCGGTCACATTGCGAATTTTTGAGGCTGGTGAGACACAATCAAGTCAAACGAATGCAGCCATCGCATTAAACAGTGAATGTTGTCATACGCAAGTTGGACATCAATATGCAGGGTCCTTTATTAAGAGCTTTGCATATTTAAATTTAAATAATAAAAAAAGCTTTTATTCGTTTAAAAGGCCTATCAATGCCTTGTATGAAATATACAGTAGACTTTCCTTAAGTCGACTATTTATCCAACTCTGTTATGCCGTATCTTGGCATACTCTTCAATTTTTCATACAAAAAATTATCCTCTAATTTTAACCAATTTTGAAATTCGATTTAGGAAGGTCAACTGCAACACCGTCCAAATGCCCGTCTTGGCTTCTCTGGGTGACGCGAATACGAAACATTCAGTTTTTCATGACTCTTGCGCACAAATCAGGTTAAATGGAATGGAGTCTTGCTTATTCGCATAGACCTGCGAACATTAGTTGACTTCACATTAGTTGACTATACCCTCGAATTGTTCGTGCAGAGATTCTAATGTGGGCTGAGCTGCGTGGCAATTGGTTCTATGCGATCTTGTTGAAGCCATATGTTGTTGGTGTCCATATCATTTAATTGATGTCAAAACATGTTGGCAATCGTCGCAGTAAAGCGTCCGTCATTGATAGCCTGGTCAACCAAAATGGTACGAAGACGTCGTCAACTTCACACCAAACAGTGATTTTGATGCACTGAACCTCATGTTGATCGTCCTTCGTTCATTGTTCTCCTCCTTCACGTTTGTGACGGCTTCGTTTTATAGCGACTTTAAAATCGACAAAGCGCGTGGAACATTTTTCGAGCAACATCCTTTTGATAAAACAATTTAATAATTTTTTACTGAACTGCATGTCTGTCCATGGTGGCTTGGCAAAACTGACTGACTAAATAAATGACAGTCTATTTGACAGATGTTTTCTTTCTGTTTTTGGAAGTTTTTAATACATTGCACTGATGCACTCAAACTCAATAACTGATCCATTGTAGTGAGAGTTATGGCCAACTCCGGTTGTGTTCTCGAGAAGACCAATCTTCGAAAGAAACCCTAACCAGGAACCATGCTAGTCCAAACGCTGGTTAAGGTGGCAGAAGGACATCCTCTTAAGTTCATTGGCGATCTCATTTTCGTAATCGTGTAGTAATGAGGAAAGCAGATCAATCTTAGCAAATCTAAATTGCCGAGCAATTCTGAACTGGTCAGGAAGTGGTCAAAAGGTTAAGTGATGTCATGAGCATGGCTTGGCTCTCGCTACAGAGAGAACTACTCGGCCTTCTAGCTGTTTTTCACAGCATAGTTCAGGGCCATTAGCATCACATATGTTTCCCCTTGGAGAACCGACTCAAATTTACCTCACGGGGTATGTGGTCTCTCGTCTGTCGTTCTGTCCAGAACCAGTCCTGAGTGAAGAGAATGGATTACTGGCGTCAAGGGGATTGCTATGCTCAAGCTCATCAACATTCCAGAGTGAGTTGAACCGAAACACAGTTCTTAAAAAATCTGGAGATAGTCAGATGTAGCTTCAACAATATGGTCCCTATTTACTGTCAAAGATCGGAAGACTTTTTACATACAACTTGGAAAGCCTTGAACCTCGTTAGTTTCTCCATGAACTTTCATTTGGTCTATAATCGAATTGCTGTGTCCAAAGACGCACTGTTATGTGCAGACTAGCATCGCCTTCGAACACAGTTCACAAGCGGGGCATGATATATATATATGGCATCCTTGAGCGCGGACATTCATACCACTTGCATTTAGAACTATGTATTGCTAAACGTATACACACACCCCCTAAAGCATAAGCAATCAATACTAAAACTAATCATCACTTCTTTCTTTTTCTTCCAGAATTCACAAGATTACTGTTGTAAGAGCAACGTATACTCAACTAAGTAACTAAAATATATTTTCAACCACCTTCAAAACAATAAAAAGAAAACAAACAACAACAAGAAGAAAAAAAAGAAACACGTTTTCTTTGTGAAGACAAAATGATGTTAAATGTATAATCTAGCAAATAAGTTAAGTTAATAAATGCAAAAAACAAAACATAAAACAAAATAAACAAACAAGAATATTTTTATGAGTAATTTATTACATTTTAAATAAATAAACTTAATTAAAATCACTGCAAAACATACAATTTCTAAAAGATATACATAAATAAACAATTATTACAACTACATAAATAAATAAATGAATAAATATATAATTATATAAAAATATTCGGATAAGTCTGAAAGAGAGAGTGATATTGTGTTAAGGGTGCTGCAATATGAAAAAATAAAAACAAACCAAAAAAAAAAAAAACAAGAAAATGAATAAAAATAATTGCTTCTTCCTCATTGCGTACTAAATGTTGTTTAATTTTCTACTTTGGTTCTCTCCATGTAACTACGCAACCATAGAAAGCAAACAAAAATCAAAAATGTAAGAAAGGGGAATTTTAAACACGTCTACCATTTACAATCTTAAGAAAATCAAAAGAAAAATAAATACCTACTATTTATGGATTTATTTCCGTTGCTTTAACCAACTACAGTTCATCGATTTGCAAAAATAAAGTTCATGTTTTTTTTTTCTCAAGAGTTTAACGTAGTTTATTTTATAGATTAGTCCTTAAGGTCTAGAGTATGAGAGCTTTAGCTGTTTGTGTGTGTTTTACGTTTTCACTTCAGTCCTTTTGTCAGTTTTTTTGGTTTTTGATGTGTAATTTTTGATGTCAACACATGACGGTGTCAACACCTAGAAGCGACGATAAAGAAATAAATAGATTTTTGCACAAACAAAAGAAAAACAAAACAAGTACATTATTTGAACGTTGAAAGACAAATTCGTTTAGTGCAACAGTAGTTTGAGTATGAATTGAAGGGAAATATGTATAAAATCAAATTCATAACAACAATAATGTGGCCTTTGGTTATTTAAATAACGACAACAAGACAAAAGAATATATTATATAACGGTATGAGTAAAAAATAAGTTTTTCATTTCAAAGAGAACAACAAAAAAACAAAAAACATTCAAACAAAATCCAAAATGTTCACTCAGACACTACATGCAACCGCAGCTGGGTTGTGTATTCATAAATATATGTATTTACTTAACAACAAAAAGAAATAAATACCAAAAGTTAACTGTATACATACACAAAATATATATTTTTTGTGTAGAATTTAACCTTTGTTCGAAAAAGAAATTGCTTAAGTTTTTTTCTCGGTTTAATTGTAAACGTACTTAAATAAATGTTTAACGTTAAGAATGAACAAAACAAAAAAAATATGCATATTTCTTTGTAATTGTTACATGTGTTACAGTTGATATTGAGCGTATTTTTAAAACATCACCATTAACCTAAATATATTATATATGTTATATATACATAATCTGCAAACAATTTTTGTGATGCAATTAATACTAAGCATCCAGTGCGAAGAGTACATTTTAACTAGAGAGAAGATGGAAAATATGTGTGAAAACGTAGATTTTCAGTGCAGAATTTAAGACAACAAATATAAACTATTTATGAATAAATTGCTTGGTCGTATTGCTTATTGAATTTGAATTTAATCTAGTTTATGGAAGGTGAGTGTTGCAGATTCTAGAATCCTATAGCATGGTACTTCTAACGATCAGCCATATTCCATATGTCGAATACTTACCCGCGTCTCAATTCTATACCATAGTTTGAATGGATTTTTTTTTCAGGTTTTTACCACTCCAGTGGAGCACTCAGACTCAAAAACTGAGTTCTCTGGCGTTTGGGGTATGTGCGGCACATAACCTCGACGTAGTAGGTTTCATCTCGCTTTCGAGTCACTGACAATGCTCAAAGAAATTGAAATTTTACTGGAGACTTTTAACTCAGTGAAATGTGTTATTGTTGCTTCCCGTGTGAAATCTTGCTAAGCTGAGCACTGACCAGTCAAAAAACACACCTGGTATTTCCTGTCTAGAAAAAGGTTCTCAAACTTCGCCATTCGGAGTCGGCATAACACTGAAGGCCCCTTCCACTCGTGAAAGAACAATAGCACATACAACACGAGTGGAAGGTAGGCGCTGGCCCTCTACGGGTTGTAGCGTCATCCATTTTATTATAAGGTCTTAACACAACTTAGCTGTCACAACAAACACAAATACGCCGTCCCTTTCACCTGTTCTTCACAATAAAAATCCTGACCATTAGAAGCACATAAGTTTCCACTTGGAAAATCGACGCAAATGTACCTCATAAGTTTTGTATTCTAATGATGTCTCCCTCCACCAAGGCGCCAGTACCAAACCCTTCCTAGGTCTTATAGCAATCCATGAAGATTGGACTACAGCCCTTTATTGGCTGAGATTCAGGCCGGAGACCATCCTAAGTGTAGTGAAAGTCGGCTTTGGATGTACGTCGCAGCGGGATTAATAGTGTCATCACTCAGTTTCAACGCGTGCAAATTAAGCTTGTAAAACTTTTTTAAAAAAATTAAATTTGGTCATGGTGGAACATAGGCTTCTCTTACAATCCATGAATTCAACACAACTAAACTCCACAATACAGTGCTCCCACGAGTGCCGTCAGGATTAACTGCCATACGTGATACATAAATGACATCGTGCATCGTTTGGACCAGACCAGCTGTGTCAGCAATTGAATTTTGTGGAAACAATGGAGATGTTGGTTTCTTAACTAAAATCAATATTCCTTCAAAAGGGGATTGAAGTAAGGAGGAAGTTATCAACTCAGAAGCCGTCATCCGTCATTTCCCATGTGTTCCTCAGAGCACTTAGACAGACACTCTTTTAAACAAGTCACCCTTAATTTAAAAACGGTCCTAAGTGATTGTCAACCAAGATGGAGAGCACTTACAGTGGTATCCTCTGAAATACTCCGAATAAATAGTCCTTTGGCCTCCTCCAACCCGCGATTGTTTAACCAAATAAGTTTTAGGAAGTAGAAGAGCAAAACCTACTTTAGCTCAACAACACCGACCTCTCATAGGTGGATCTTTACATCATTAGATCTGTCTCGCAAACAGTTCGCAAGACTTTTTACATGCGTCCATGTAGTTTCTACAGTTTTCTACACAGCCGACAAATGGGACTTTATTTGTGGGTTGACGACAAAAAATTCGAAATCTCTCCCAGATTCCCTCGACATCTCCAAAGCCTACAGACTGCTTACACTCTTTTTCAAAAGAAGCTTTTCGCTATCCGGTAATCCTGTCGTCAGGAAAATATTCACCCCCATATCCTGCCAACACAAAAGGTGGCTATATGTAGTGATAACCAAGCTGCTATAAAAGCTATGCTCCTATACCACTTTTCATCAAAACTATTGCCTCCTTCACCACACATTCCAAACTGGTAGAAGAATGCCGGACTGAGCTAGCATCTTTAGAAGGTTAGCTCAATATATCCCTTGTCTGGGTGCCTGGTCACAGTTAGATCCCTGGAAATGAGAAGGGGATGAACTGACTAGGCAAGGTTCCTCCCTTCAAAGCTCACTTGCAGATGGGCCAGACTTACGAACTGTACTACACCCAAAAAAATGGCCCGAGTATAATCGATCCAAAACAAACGATCTCCTGCGGTGATAGTACACTGCACTGGCCAATAGAAAAGCATGCCAAAAATGATGTAAGTTCCCTGTCGCAGCTGCTACAAGAAGACCTTACCACATTTCATTTGCAACTGCCTGTGCTACAGTATTCCATTGCAAAGTGTCGATACCCTTGCAGTTGTGAACATCTTATTTGGTCCCTATTTGCTGCTGCTACAACCTCTGCAGAATTTGTCAACCAGCAAGACTGGAAAATATTTTTGTGATATCTCCTTCTAAATTCAAATTTTCTTCTGTTACTATTTTCTCGTGAGAGACGGCGTAAGGGTAACTGGTGCAGTACTAGTTTAGTTCATTCCGTTTCGCTTTGACGAATCGTTTTTCATATAAGACG
Source organism: Eristalis arbustorum (assembly GCA_916610145.1). Classification (NCBI taxonomy): domain Eukaryota; kingdom Metazoa; phylum Arthropoda; class Insecta; order Diptera; family Syrphidae; genus Eristalis; species Eristalis arbustorum. Next base: position 31,162,330 of record OU744318.1, read on the forward strand.
ATATCGCACAAAGAAGGGACAAGGGACGATGAGGACGCTGTAGACATAACAGAAAGATTAGACCATCTTACATGTTCTATGGTAGCATCACCCGGTAAACCATTTACGGAAAAGGAAAAATGCATAACCATTATGTTCCCAAATAACCTGATTTCATCGCAGGTAGTGTCTTCAGTCCTTCTATGATTTGTACCAATCAACCATGTGGTAAGCCTTGAATGGCAAGAAGTAATGAGCTGGCTGCCAGAAACTGGGCAATGAGGATTTGAAACTGGATTTGCTGTTGTTCTATCAATATATCAATCACCCAGTTGACGTGCTTACAGATCTTTGTCGTAATGGAAAATGTACCCCAAGAATAAGCTTATCGTTTGATGACTACTGCGGAAAAGGATTAGAAGTACCTAGAAATTACGTCTTGTACTTTGTGTCAGAGAATTCACTTAGAGATGAAAAGGCATCTCTTTGGTCTTTGGTGCGACTAAAGGTTGCATAAAAACTATTTTTGTATTAAAATAAAGATCGCCTGCCTATATGGTTAATTTTTGCACAGCGATCTCCTGAGTGTCCTGCGATTTTCAAAATACTAAAAAACGGACAGCAATGAAGTATTATAGTACTTTATTTATGAAAAAGGATAAGCACCCTTCGAATTTAATTAAAATAATGTCAATTTTAAACTTTACGTTCTGAATTCTGGTTGATTTTGGAAAAAAAACGTCGAAAAATATTTGAGAAGAAAAGGGACTACCGGGTACCACAGTCAAATTCAAAATTTCCTTGTACACATAATTTCACCGCAAAGTGAGGTATGGTATATTTAAATGCCAGACCAGTCGAGTATACCAACTACTATGTATGTACATTCTTATTCGTAGGCATTCATTCTGGTCATATTTTCAAATTAAGGAGAACGGTCAGCGATAGTACATAACCCATGGCATGTGAATGCGGAAAGGTAACTTTTAATATATGTAAATTATTATTAAGGTAAACTTAACCAAGTTAGTGAAATTAGGCTTATATTCGCATTCATTCTTTATATCCTTTCCTCCTTATGTGGAACATTAGCTCTTCTAAGCCTGACTAAATTTGTATTCTTTTCTTGAAATGTCTTTTCATGTGCACTGCGCCAGAGTTCTTCCTCCTGTCATTCGCTACGTCTTAGCTAGAGCACCAGGGACTCGACAAACTTGAGGATTCGGAAGAAACTTTCTCTAGGATTATTGGCGTTTTTTTAATTTCTCAAAAAGATCCAGATTATTTGTATATCCCGTCTGGGCAGCTGATTTCAAGTATACATTTGACGAAGGAACTTGCTTAAAACTACTTGTGTTTAGGATTCGATTTTCATTGAATGTTTCCATGTTTCACAATCCGCAGTACAACACAGACATAATTTAGTGAAGAGATAGTCAACTCAACCCCCTGGCCTTTTCTAAATTAGCTCTAAAGTGACGCATACTATATTATTTTCATGCTCTATTCTTAAGGCTTAAGAGAAGCGCTATGTTACTTTTGGAACGCGTTAGAGATACGTGGCATGACGTCTTGGTCTGTTTCACTAGTATTCGTTACTACACGACTATTTTAAGTATATGACAAGTTGTGTCGTAACGATATAACGTGTCGTTTATGATCAAGTGCGTGAAGCATTCATCCCAGCGACCTGACAAGAGGGGCCGCACCAGATCCATATCCACTACTTATACATTTTGTTTTTGAGAGCTTTCCATCCAGAGAACATAACTTAGTTTGCACATCACCTATTCTACTGCAAAGAGTTATACGTCGTCAGCGTATTCCAGTTCCTCCAGTTGTTCACAAACACCCCATTCGATGCTCTATGCCGTTGACTTCAACTTCTTGGGCGAAAACGCCTTGTTGTGGTTAATGTTATGTCTGTGGTGTGATTTTGAAATGCTTGGTAACGTGAACGCTTCATATTTCGGATGCATGAATGCCGCTGCGTTGGACCAAGGATCTAGAGGTGATGCATAATATTCCTACTGAAGCTTTCCGAGGGACTGCGACGTATTTGAAAGAATTGAATGGACCTTTTTATAAAGCAAATTGATGGTGGAGAATCAGGGAATAGCCTTTTCGATTTCTTGGCACCGTGTGATTTCTGGATTTTCGCCGCTACGATGACTGCGCCAAAGCGGCCCTATTGCAGCCCTGACCTCTGTGCACCGTTTTTCATCTTTTCTCTTCTGTATTAATGGATACTGAGACATGTGAAGCATCCGCCCACATCGAAATTTTCAGATGACAAAATTGAGTTGGTAAGGCATTTTGGTGAATTTTCGTGTTCATCTTTCGAATAGCACAGCGGGCCTATTAGGCTTGCCAATAATCTCTGACTGAGACTGTCAAAAGGCCTTCTTAAAGTCGGATGAAATACGTCCACAGACGCTGTATTATAGTCAGATTATTATTTCTCAGTTGCTTAAGTCCAATTATTTATGTTCACGCCGCGAAAAATAAAATGTAGTGGCCCGTGGTGTTGTGAGTATGTGCGTCGTCCCAAACCTCGACGTCGTAGGTTCGATTCCTGCTCTTTTGAGTCACTGACAATGCTCAAAGAGTATTTCTTGTCTAGAAAAAGCTTCTCAAACTTTTCCGTTCGGAGCCGACATAAAACTGTACGTCCCTTCCACTCGTGAGAGAACAATAGGACGCACAACACGAGTGGTTGCTCAGAAGCTAGGTCCAGGCTGTAACGCCATCCAAATTGTATATTATTATTATAAAAATGCACCTCTAGTAAACTCAACTTGAATAACACGTAGCATTCTTTACGAATAACAATAGTAACCCCCTCGCTTTTACAAATGTTCCCTGTGATTCCTCCTGCGTTCCTTCAGACATCCGCGGTAAGTCGCTCAACATTCTCGTTCACCGTGATTACTCCAAATCTGCATTCCTTCAGACATCCGCGGTAAGTCGCTCAACATTCTCGTTAACGCACGAGTCCTTTGTAATGCGTACCAGATTATAGCCCCTTGTTGAAGAATTGTTGTCGACAAACTTGCACGTCCCAAACTTCAGGTTCCTGTGAACACAATTAACGTTTGACCATTTCTCAAGACTTCCCCGAAGATCTCGTCCTTACCCAGATGCTATGAACCGATCCAACATTTCGATTAAGTTCCGTGACATCTTTCGCGAACTTTCGTAACTCAAGTCGGAAATCTTAGCGTCGCCTTTGAAAATCAGGAAGAAGTCATCACCGTGGACAGTGCCTGAAAGGAAGGAAAGGAAATTAGGTATTCGACCAGTGATCCCCTTCAAGTCTCAACAAACCAAAGTCCACGTCTTCGCGATGAGCTAGCGTCTGCCCCAGTCCGAAGGGCAGTGGGCTCTCGTAGAGATACAGGAACGTCGGCGATTTCGTGTACATCTTTCGCAGCTTGATGGCCTTTTCAACTCCCCCCACGAACAGGACGTCCGTGTACATCTTCTGGAGAGCCCGATAATTTCCTGCAGAAAACCTCTTGCTGCCCATGTACCTCTGCCGAAGGTCGGCCGAGTAAGCATCGAGTTGGGACCTCTCAACGACGCCGTCAAAGAAAAGGTTGACTGGAGCGATTTCGTTCCAACGCTCGTTCAAAACCTCGATCAGTTCGACTCCGTTTGCGTCCTTCTGCATGAGCTCCGCTGCATTGTAGCCTCCATCGTCCTTAGAGTAAGCCGCCAACCAGGGAATCTCCGCCGACTTTCCCCTTTTCATGATTTCCTCGGGCTCTTCGTTGAGGAAGGGATTCGGAGCAGCTGACGACTCAATCACCGGTCCGAAGACGGTGAACGGGTTGTACCCGAATTTTTGGAAGATCCTCACCGCTCGGACTATGTCCGCGGCCTCCTTCCGCTGCAGGCACGCCTTGATGGCGCTGGAGCTGGCCGTGGGGCAGTTCAAGTGCTCAGCCAAAGCCACAGCCCGCTTGCGGGGATTCCGGGTGATGACCCACGGACAAAAGGCGGTTCCACTTAGCGATACCGCAGAGCTTGCTATCCTCTCCAAGCTCTTCTTCATCATCTGCAAATGCACCGCCCCTGCGCCCGAGGAGAAGCCCAGAATCGTTATTTTCTGTGGATTGCCCCCGAAAGCAGCGACATTCGCCTTGGTCCACTGCAATGCCAGCAACTGGTCCTTGAGCCCGAAGTTGCCCGGTATCACCTCGTCCTCGGTGCTGAGGAAGCCCAGTGGTCCCAGGCGGTAGTTCATCTTGACCACCACAGTGTTGCGGTATTTCATTATGAAATCAGCGCCATTCGACACAGCCGCTCCGAACATGAAGGCTCCGCCGTGGATGAGCACCAGCACGGGGTAGCTGCGGTTCCCGGCGATGCTTGGAGTGTACACGTTCACCGTGAGGCAATCCTCTTCGCCCTGCAGGAGGTCATCTCTGAAGAGGTACTGATCCCACTGCATGCACTTGACCGGCGGAGTTGTGGCGTCTCTGACGTTCGTCCACTTTTCGGAATACGGTTGGGGATCTTCAAAACGTCTCGCACCGAGGGGCGGCTCAGCATATGGAATCGATTCGAACGACAAATAGTTGCCATTATCGCGACCCAAAATTCTGCCACCTTCAATCTTCACAATCGGCCCGGACGCACTACTTCTGTTCAGTTCGCAGAAGCAAACCAACAGCACGGTTAAACAGCGGAGAGTGAACATCGGATTGTGGTTCATTCCACGGCGGCAGCTCAACACGGACTAGTGAAGTGGAAGCGTGTTGTGACAGTGAAATCAGCATTCGCTAGTGAGGTCTTAATTGCTTTGCGATAAGCTATCAGTGTCACATCAGGGTGAAAATGAAAACGTAAACGGTTGCGGACTCGCCTGTTGAAATAAGTCAGATGTTGTGTGGTGCATGTTTGTCTGATTTGTCGATTTAATGCTGATTACACTGCTCAAATAAATGGTGGAGTAATTTATTCACACAGCCAAAGCAAATGTGACGCGATAATCGTTGATTGGTGTCTGAGGATTGTTCTTATTGGAAGAGGAACAACCACAATTGAACGACCGAAGGAACGAAGGCTTGAAAAGGTAGAGACTCCTCCAAACACAGCGCTCTAGTAGGATTAAAACTGAAGGTGAACTCCCCACATTTCTGAAGATCTCTGTCATCGTTGAACAAATGACCGTTCAAAAATTCCGATTTGAAGGCAGCGGCGTGACAACTAATCACGAAGCACAGCATTTACTTGAATTCGCACACTTTTGTGAATTTATTCATGCAGCACGTAATTGTTAAAATGTAATTAATGACAAATGAAATGAAGTAAAATGGGGTTCGGCATCGGTAAACTATAAATTGGTAATATGTTTGTATTGCCACCGAGGCCACAAAGACGGATATAGCGGCAAATGAATACAAGACCAAGTATATGCTTTGAACGAAACAGGGCTGTAATATTTAATTGTGCGGCAGAGCAGTCATCCCTACGCACGCCGCCCCAACATGAATGACCAGGTTTTTGTCTGTAATCCCTAGGACAAGAGGTCGCACTTATAAGCTTAGCAAAGCTTAGTTCGGGTGATCGACAACAAGTACCCAATGGCTTCCATTTGGAGGTAAATTAAAGAAAGGATGAACCACTGGGCATCGCCAGGTTGTCGCCAATTAGTGCCTACCCGATTCCCACAGCACCCAAGCATCAACCGAAACATTCAACCCGAATGAAAGGAACGATGTTGATCAACAATCCCGTCCATTCGACCTGGATAAAGTGAAGATAGCCAATCTCAGATAGTCAAGCTGGAGTTGATGGCCGAGCTGCTGATTTCCGCAGTGCAACGAATCGATGCCCACAAATTTTTCATCGATTTTAAGGCCGCGTATGAGTCTAGGAACCGCTATCAAGTCAGACAATGACACCAGCACTGAAATCAAACGAAGAATAACTCCTACCAATCGCTGCTTCTTTGGGATTAGAAAGCATTTTAAAAAGCCTTCTCTCGAACAACCAAAGAAACGCTACATATCACGACGACGAAGTTCTCAACCTGCTATATGGCGTAGATGCATCGACATTGTCAAAGCGGACGAAGCTGCTCTTGGTTGCATTGAGAGGAAAATGATTTTCGGCACTGCATAGATGGTGAGTGGACGAGGACGAACAGGATGAGCTGTTCAGCAACATCGACCTAGCTAGAAGACTGAAGATCCAACGATTGAGATGGCTAGACCCAGGCAGAGCGGACTGAAACCAATGCTCTGGCTCGTAAAGACTTCGAATCCACGCCCGATGGACGGCGCAGAACACTGCAGCTGAAGTAGACCCAAGCGGATCTGAAGTCCTTTTTCTCAAGAAAATTAATGCTTTTTATGACGGGAACGAGTTAAGTGATATTATAATAATAATAATATGGGTGGCGCTACAGCCCATAGAGGGCCAGGGCCTAGCTTCTCAGCAACCACTCGCTTGCTATTGTTCTCACACGAGTGGAAAGGACCTACAGTTTTATGCCGACTCCGAACGGCCAGAAGAGAAGCTTTTTCTAGACAGGAAGTACTCTTTGAGCATTGTCTGTGACTAGAAAGAGGTGGGGTCGTCAAATTTATTTTTGTCGCTCAGAGCTGGAATCGAACCTACGACATCGAGGTTGGGGTCGACGCACGTACCCACAACGCCACGGGCCACCACTGCTACTTAATTTCATCACGTTATTAAAATATTAGGCGTCTAAGAGACTTTTTCAGCGGGTGGGGAGAGCACTTGCATATAAATATCTTACACTTCATCGTCTCTGCAGCTTATGCAGAGGTCGTTGTAGGATAGGCTTTAATTGCTCAATGCGCGGATATGACGCTGATAAGGGTTTTGAGGTTGCGCCTTGTTTCTACTCAGTTTGATCCTTTTGCTTCAGCGTTTTGAATGTGTCAGTGGACCATCTTAGATTTATATGTGTAAACATTTTAAGCTTCAGTAGATGCTTTGAAATAGCAATAGGCATGTTGTCTCCAAGCGGAGAAAGTAGGGAGCTAGATGAGCATCTAGCAAGTTCGTTCGGATACATATTCTCTGGAATGTCACCGTGTCCTGCCACCCATATAAGTTAGATTCGGAAATGCTTGGCCATCTCCTTGAGAGATAGGTGACACTTAAGGCAAGCCATCCCGAAATGTTTATAAATCTGAAGAAAAAAAAACGTATATTTCCAGTGCAAGAGACTGGTGCGGTGGCACAATTTTATCAACGTTGACGCAGGGTCTGCGTAGTTGGCTTTGGTATCATCGATGCACAGTGCAATTCGCTCCGACGACTTACAAACCGTTTGAAACCTTCACTGTATTTCGGAAAGGATATACCCTGTCGTGTGGTTTCTTCAATATGGTATTGAAGAAGGTAGTGTGACGGGTATCTAGAAACACGGAAAGGACTATCCTCTACAAGTCAGCGTAGATGACATTGACATCGTCGAGCGTTCCCACCGCGTCCTTGTGAAAGCTTTTTCGGCGATAGAGGTATAGGCGAAATGAGCTGGAATTAAAGTTTGAGGGAAAAAAACTTTTAGAAGAAGTGAACAACAATGCTTCAGCAAACAGGGTATTTGAATCCGAGCGTTCTGATTCGAGAAGGAGAGGACGACAGCGATCATTCAACGCGGACTCAAAGCAGCTTGTTCCTAAAGAGTAGAATCAGCATGCTCAGGACCGTCCGAGATGTTAGGCAGCGATTACTCAGGCTCAGACCTTGCACGGGTCGTAGGCTTGATAAGTAAGTAAGTTGGTTAGTTTGATCCATATGTGTACAAGGGGACGGTCGTGTTGGTATTGCTTTCATATTCAGTACACTCCTCCCAATGCAGGCTACGAAATCCATTGTCATAAGACCTAACCATAATTGACTTAAACAAAAGTAAGCGTGGAATATATCCGAATGAAAAGTAGTTCAATAGAAGCAACATCAAAATGATTATAAATTTACTGAGAACTTTCCCCAACTTCCTACACTGACCGCCAAGTAAAGAGTCTGATTTCACTCCCATTTAAGTAAACAAAATTAGATGAATCTTAAAGAGGAATATGATTTGCTGGAGGTCATGACGAACATTTCAAGAAGGCAGGTATTTATGTAGTTTTGGAATAAAGTTGTGAATTTGACTTAACCAGAAAACCGATCTTCGGTTGTAAACAATTTTTTTTGACGTCGTTTATTTCTTCTTTGGGCCACCATTGTCAAAATTCATCAGTGAAGGTTGCTTAATGCAGAGGGATCTCGTGCCGCAAGGGTGCAGAAGTCGCTATACTTCCACATCTCAATGACTCTGAAACATTTTAATTTCTACCCAAAAAAAAATCAACTAAGTCTACACCCGATTTCTGATCTAAGATATGAACTAAAAGGTTTTCGAACTGATCCAACTTCTAAATCATTACAATTATTAACGTTCACTCCATTTTACTTTGTCTTAAAATACGAGCTAATCAATATGCCTTTGAATTTATGGTGTTGGATGCTTCCATTTCTTTGATCACATCTTCACTCCAAGGTGGCACTACAAGCGACTTGAGGCAAAACACCAATTTCCACTTGTATTCAGATTAAAACAAATTATTTCCTGCAATTAACTATTTTATCTGTTTTCTCGAATTATTTGTGCCAAGTTTTTTTGAAAAAACCACTGAAACACATCAATTATCGTGACGTAACATCTTATCTTCGGTGACATTTGACAGTTCACTCGCATGGTTTCTTTTTCGAGTGATCTGTCAAAACGCATTCTTATGTGAAGTTTTCCGTCTGAAAGTTCATCTTGTTATGCAGACTTTTCGCATATATTCACAATTAAATGAAAAATTTCATAAATAAAATTCAAAATTCATAAGTGCAGCATTTTACGTGTCCGTCCATACAAAACGAACGTGATTCGAGTCGAAAGCGAACGACAGCGAAAACTACGAGCAACTCAATTACCATTGATTCACTCTCGCTAAAGGCGAAAAACACATTTAAAAAACGCAAAAGTGGATTCCGTAAAGGTTGAAGATTTGATGGACTCAGATCCTGATATCGAGTTCATCGAAAAGGATAGTGGAATGTCTTCGTTAGGCGGTAGCAAGGATGAAACTCCAGAACGACGTGCTGTAGTCAATGTATGTAATTATGTAAAAAGGCGATTTTTTCTCTCATTTGTGTAGCTTTTTTCCATACGGAATGTTCGGCATGTGTACGGGCTGCGCTATGGAAGCTGCACAAATGAAAAATCGATTTTGTTTGCTTCTCTGAGCATATTGATATTAAATGCAATTGTGTTCTGTGTTTTCCTTGCAGAAGACTACCAGCAATGCTGATGCGGATACGTACGAAGATGTAAGTGGATAAAATGATTATCTTATCTAGGTCGGGGCCTCATAGGTTACATTTTAACCTCACATTGAGAAGAAAATTTATTGTGTTGAGAGGGAAATTCGATGAAAGAAAACAAGAAAATGCGTAGTTTTCCACTGAAGATTCTTCTTCGTTGTTTTTCGAATACGAATGAGAAGTCATTTAAATTTTAAATGTGATTCGGTAATGGTTTCGGTTTGGGTATTTAATTAGTTACTGGGCACGTGCTGTGTTGCTATCACGATTGGGGATCGATTGGATTTATTTGACTATTTTTACTCGTAAGGAGGATCTCATTCTTTGTATATTTTGACGCGTGTGTGCTGATGGACGAGTCTGTTTGGGGTAAAGGACTTTATAAGGGACATGGGCTAATTTGATTTCATTTAAAGGCAAGTGGGTTTCTTTGAAGTAAGATGAGAGGGTACAAAAATACCCAAAATATCTCTTTTACCCGCCTTTCATCGATCGGAGGAGGGAGACAGACCGCACCGGTGACAATTTATTTGTACACAGTGTTTAGGGTTTCCTTAAAGAACTGCTTTGTTGCGTTCTTTCTATTTATATAACATGTCTACTGATTGCTGTCTATTTGTAGAAAGTCGATGACTTGCTCGCTGAACCCCTGTTGTATGGTGTGTTTAGGTCTGTTCCAATTGATTTGTGCACAGAAATTCGTAGTTGAGCAAATTTACAGAAGTGGGGGTAAAAATCTCTCTTTGAGAGAGAAACTGTGCACAAACTCATGGAACGACGTTTCGTAGAAATTCACAGAATTCAAGAAACGTCAAAAAATATATTCGATTCTTACTTATTAAATTCAGAATGAACTGTCGCTTGTTGCTTTTATTTTGAATTTGACAGTCTTCAATTTTCTGCCCAAAGAATTTTCTGTGGCAGAAATTCGCAGGGTGGGGAAATTGTTTACTCTCTCGTGAGCACGCTCTTCTGTCAAGAGCTACGAAAAAATCAGCAAATGGAACGGCTTTGGACATTTTTCCTGTGAATTTCGGTGAATTTCACAGCAATTGGAACAGACCTTTTATTTGACTACAGTTTTATCGTTGTTATGTACACCAGCTCATTGTCTGTGAATCATGGCGATAAATTCTTCTGGTTTGTTATCAAAATTGAGTATCAACGATAGTGTATTATTTCAACTGCAGACGAATAACCTCAAATTCACCTGTTTCCTGACACACAACTTCAATTGGCCCGAACAGCAAAAGTGCATTAAGTCGTGTTCTCGAATGTTATTCAAATGATTGTGGGAATCTTAATGGTCTCGTCCTTAATGCTCAGGCCTCTTTATATTAAGTTGAACTTGCTGAAACAATATACAAAAGATTGGAGTAAATTACACTTGCTTTCGGACGATCCATAGGAGTACTTAAAGCTCCTTGAACAAGTTCTCCCTGCAAAGACGTTTCCGAAACTCCTAACATTCTAGCTGCAAACGTGGTTCTTTGTATACAGTGCGATGTTGCAGGAATGGGCTTGTATGCAGACCTTTGTCGGGCACTATATATGAATGAATCGTGTAGGCTCTCCTTAGGTGAACTAGTTGACTGGTTCGCCGAAGGTCGCCATGCTTAAGTCCTTGCTTCTTTTTCCCTCTAAATCCAATTTATTCCGTACAAAAATCCCCCCGCAAGTGAAGAGGCGCCCCTTAATGCGCCCTTTTTCTTTGATTAGCGCTACAGTCCGGGGTGGACCTGGGCCTCAACCAACATGCCTCTCCAGCCAGCACGATCTTTCGCCAGCTGCCTCCAGTTGGGCACACCAAGTTGGTTGAGGTCCTTTTCCACTTGTGTGCGCCATCTAGTGCGAGGACGTCCTCTGTTGCGCTGTCCCAACGGCTCGGTGTCGAAGACTCTTCGGGCCGGAGCTGTGATGTCCATCCGCTCTACATGACCTAGCCATCTTAAGCGTTGGATCCGAAGACGCTTAACTACGTGCATGCCGCTGTACAGCCCGTACAGTTCGTGGTTGAACCTTCTCCTCCAAACGCCGTCAACGCAAACAGGGCCAAAGATCGTACGCAGAACTTTCCTCTCAAAACAACCAAGAGCTTCTTCATCCGCTTTCAATTGCGTCCATGTCTCTGCGCCATAGAGCAGGATGCGCCCACAATGCGTATTTATAGTTTAGTATTTGAAGTCTCCAAAATGGTAGATTACGTAACGCTTCCTTCACAATATCCACTGTGGCTCGTGCTGTGTGTGCAGCTTCACTGTCTTGTTTAAACCATAAATTCACCAAGCCTCGCTCATCCGAGCAGTAAGAAGTCGTTTTTCATGGCCCTGTAAGGTTCGCAAGTGACAGTAACCGGCGCCTTAAAAAAAATCATACAGCCCAATCGCTCATCCCACTTGAACTCCGGTTTGGCTTTGAGTGGATGTAGTGGCTCTTAGTGCATCCCACACGAATTCAGTTTTATCGGTGCGGGTGGTAGAGAAGGACTAAGGAAGGCTGCGATATGATTGTACAAATACAGTTGTCAATCTGTAAGTAATAATATTTTCAGTAAGCCGTGGTCTCATTCACTTTTTATTTTTCAAACGCACAACGCACTTTTAACGCATTGGCTACATATTAACATTTCCTGGGGTGCAACGTCCAGGACGAATTCAGACGAAGACAGACTTCTGAAAGTCTATCACTTTGATCACTTGTCTGAACTCAGTGACGTAAGAGTCGGCCATCTTTTCCCTTCATCAAAAGCAAACAATGGTTTGTGGAATAGTCATTCATAGATCTGCGTTATATGATGCTGGTCTGACCTTACAGCAGTCAGCCTCTTCAACATAACCCGACCTACACATGCCACCAATACTAAAATCGTAAAATGTCACTGGATTGTTAGCTTGAACTGTCAAAAAAGGATACCCACTACCTAGCTTTGGAACAAAGATGATTCACCACAAATAGTTAAAACGCAGAGCCCTACGCCAGGACAAGTGCTTAAGATAACACTGTCTTGGGAAGCTTAGAAGAGGTCACTCTTTAACAGACAGTCATGATGATGCATTATCTCACCTGGTCTAATAGCTTTGTGCGTAATCCCTAGAAGAGTTCAGATGGGGAGAAGACCATTTTCGGTGTATCCGATTGTTGATAGGCCCTGGTGTAGTGGGTAGATATTTTATTCACGAATTAATATACTTTTCTAGACAAAAACACTCCTTGAGCAGACATCAGTGACTAGAAAGAGGTGGGGCGGTGAAAAGTATTTTTCGTCCCAGGACTCGAACTTAGACACGTAGGTTCAAGAACGTAGGGGTCGACGCACATATGCGGAATGCTAATGGCCAGTCCACGAATTTATTGCCTTTTATTATTCACGTGGTGGCCCATGGCGTGTTGGTATAAACGCGTCGCCACCAACGCATGGGATCGACGTGTCTGGGTTCGATCCATGGTGTGACAACACTTTTCACGGCCCCAACTTTTGGCTGTCATTGACAACGCCCAAAGAGTGTTCCTGTTTGGAAGAAGCTTCTCAAAGATGGCCGTTCGTACTCGGCATAAAACTGTAGGTGACTTCCACTCGTGAAAGAACAGTGGCATGCACAATACGAGTTGTGGAGGAAGCTACGCCCTGGCCCTCTACAGACTGTAGCGCCACCTTATTTTATATCATTATTGTATAGTTTACGGCTCCACAGGTTTTAAGTCACTAACAATGTGTTAGGTTAGGCTTGCGGGCTGTTGAGTCGAAGCCCGTCACACATGGAGCACTGTAGTCACATTATGATTCCCATTGAGGAAATGGATTCCACGTTACCCCTTTCTCGTACCCATTACCACGTCTTTCGTTCCGTCTAGTCGTCAGCTCGATGTCCTAATTAACATGCAAATAGACCTCTGTTAGTTTTTGTTGGTTTGGAAGTAGTGCTCTCCCAGACTTCTATTCCTTAATCGACAGAGGCAAAGAACAGCGACAGAGATAGGGAGGAGTGTCCTCTCGTTCCAGAAATCTCACAGCCATCACCTACTATAAATCTTTCCACACTGACTTCTCTTTCTCTCAATACCAACCCCATTCCTCGACAGAGACGGGTGGCTATCGACCACGAGTTAGTCCTCTTCACCGACTGAAATGGAAAAAATGGAAACGGGTACTGGCGCCGGATTCTATTCAGACAGGAGTCATTCAGACTCGCTGATATGTGCAGCGTCTTCAAAGTAGAGATTCTGGCAATGGAGAAAGCAGCCGAACACTTACAAGAAGTCGATATCCCACCATCGGGTATCACCGTTCTTGTAGACAGCCAGGCTGCATTGAAGTCAATGGGGTCCTGCACAACGAAAGCAAAGACTGCTATAAAATGTCGTGGTCCACTGACTTTCATCACAAAGTCAAGCTCTGCTGGATCGTAGGCCAAAGTTCAGTCGAGTGGACGAATTGGCCAGACAAAGATCTGAAATGAACATTAGCGAGGCGGACACACCACTGCCACTGATAACCACTCATCTTTGCATTAACGCGCATTCTATCATTATACGATCACTCGGCTTGACTTGCAAGAAACGACTCTCAAACGACAAGCTGGACGTGATCAGAGCTTAATATCGGCAAAAAAAGGAAGCTTCCGAAACTCGATCTGTATGCTCGTCGGAGTGATCACAGGACAATGTCCAATCGAAACAATGCTCCGGAAAGGGAACCAGGAATCCAGTCTCCTCTGCAAAAACTGCGGCGACGAGGAAGAAACCGACACGATCCAACATCTGCTCTGCCACTGCCCCCATCTACAGAATCGGCGTCTAGCTTTGCTGTGCCACAGATTCTTCTCCGAAGGCGGACAGATATATCGGATCTCCTAAAATTCATAAAGAGCGTGGGATGGTTTTAACGACTACTCGACACGTTAGAAGAATTGTATACTTCGCAATGGGAAGTGATGGCAGTGGCCACCATTCTTCCTTCCAAAACCAAACCTACCCCAAACCCGGCTTTCTCTAAAAGAGTCTCATAGCCTCCATCAGTTAAGTGCGCTTGAGGTCGCTCTAACAGGAGCGTTATTTGATGCCGAAGCCCTGAACGAACGTACAAAGAAATCACTAGCAAGCAGCAAATTCAACAACACACGTGATTCCTTACCCGTCCCGCTGGCTCCTGCTCCAAGGGATGCATGACCATTATTAAATTAAACCGAAACTTTCCCCCTCTCTCATCCCTCATCACTTCAAAGCACAGGCGTTCTTTTTTTCATTACGACTTCAATTAGCATTGATTATATCGTATTACCGCGCAATAATTGTTTGTTAATCAATATTCTTTCTTCTTTCAGGAACCTGATGAAACATTTAGCGAACGATTATGGGGCCTGACGGAAATGTTCCCCGATCCCGTGCGAAATGTGGTTGGCAAAATCGGCAGCACAACTGCCAGCGGCGTCAAGGGCTTTTACAGTTTCTCGTGCAATGCATCCTGGGTCATCTTCACCAGTTCAGTGATCTTATTCGCGCCAGTCATATTCGAGACTGAACGCGCCCAAATGGAGGAGATGCAAAAATCACAACAGAAACAAGTGCTCTTGGGTCCCGGATCGGCAATTGCCGCTGGCGCTGGCGGACCCGTCATGCCACCAATGCATCGATAATAATGTTTTATTTTCTTATCGTTCCTTGTTCTCCTCTAATTTTTTTTTTAAATGAAAAACAGATTTATTATATATAATTACAATAATACATTATACGAGTACACATAGTCTCGCTGATGATGCGGGATACATCAAACCAAAAGGGAGTCTCTTGATATGTTTCTTTTTTTTTCGCACGTCTGTTCGTTGATTGATTTCTTGTCAAAGGGAGTCCGCCATTTTTTTTTTTTTTCAATTTCGTAGACACTGCATTCCACACTGCATTTAATAAATGGTTGTCGAAGCCGTTAAGCGCTTCTGATTTCGCTAAAATCCCTGCGATCGTCTTTGGCTGGCGCTACAGACCTGTGTGTGTGTCTCAGTCAATACGCCACTCCCTGTGACCCTCGCCCGGAAGAAATGAATCAACGAACAGACCTGCCGCCTTGTATCTCAGTGCCATAGCAACTTATTCAGCTCGGTGTGCACCAAGGGCCCAGGGCATGTTTTTATCTCACAACCACGTGCTCCACATGCAGACGTGGAGGTCAGGAAGAACGAGAACCACCAGAACCACCACACTCAACGCCGCCTGTGCCTCATCCATACACCAGACGTACATGGTCTCTGCGTGAGCTCCTAGTGCACACCCGGTCTCAAACAGTAGACGTATCGTTGATGCCTATCTAGATATACATATGTTTAAACAGCGAAAGCGGTCAATTGTCGTTAACGCGAGAGAAATGTTATTAACAAAAAATTAGTGATACAATCCGAAATAAATGAAAACCCACTTCAAATTGGAATGATTTAAAAGTTTATTATCAAAAAAAAGTACATGAATAAAGATATACATATAGATCAGTAACCAGACACAGACTCTTTGTTTCCCACCTCCACTTCAGGTCTACCTAACTATTTACAGGAATGCCTCTCGAGTTCTGCCTCGAGATGCGTCGCCAGCTCATAAAATCGATTCAACGTTCACCATTTCACAGTAGTCCTTGGTGATGTGTGCTATCCAGAGATCCTTCGTCGTTGAGTTGTTCGGGGTGATTTTGCACGTGCCAAATTGAAGATTCCTAAAAGAAAGTCTCATGGTTAGCCACCGCGCAAGACCGTCCCTTCTCTGTTCCTTACCCAGTCAAGCTGAAGTCGACGACCATTTTGATGAATTTCTGCGACAGAATGTGGTCACTCAGCGAGAGAAGAGCTTTGCTCCTGGGCGGGCTCTTGAACATCAAAAAGAAGTCGTCCCCATGGGCGGTTCCTGTGAAAAAAAGAATCGGTCATCCTGTCTTCATCGCCTTCCACTCGACATACCAAAATCAATGTCATCGCGCCGAGACAGAAGCTGACCAAATCCAGTGGGAGCCGGGTTGTCGTATCCATACGAGTAAACCGGCGAGTGAGTGTACTGCTTGTGCAGCTTGAGGGCCTTTTCAATGCCCTGCAGGAACAGCACATCCGTGTACATCTTCTGCAGCAGTCTGTAGTTGGCCGCGGAGAATGGCTTGTCACCCATGTACTTCTCCCGCAGTTCCTTGGAGTACGCATCGAACTTGTCACTAGTCAAGGTGTTGTTGAAGAAGAAAATGACCGGAGCCATTTGGGTCCAACGTTCGTTGAGGTCCTCAATGATTTCCACGTCGCCCGAGTACTTCTGCAGCAACTCCGCGGCATTGAATGCCCCCTCATCCTTGTCACACGACGCTAGCCAGGGGATTTCTGCCGACTTGCCCGCCTTGATGATGTCCTCCAGTTCCTCGTTGATGAAGGGATTCTCGACGTCCTTCGACTCAATGACCGGGCCGAAGACGACGAACGGATTGAAGCCGAATTGGAAGAAATGTGGTATGGCGCGAGCTAGATCGACAGCGGGTTTCTCCTGCAGACACGACTTGATCTGCGACGAACTGTCTCGCGGACAGCCCAGGTACTCGGCCAAATGCAGCGCCCTCAAGAGAGGCTTCCTTGTGATGACGGACGGATTGAAGGCATTGCCACTGAAGGAGATAGCTGTACTTGCGAGCTTCTCCAGCCGCTTGTTCATCATGTGCAAGTGCACGGATGCCCCGCCCGAGCCGAAGCCCAGGACCGTGATGTTCGAGGGGTTTCCATTGAACGCTGCGATGTTTGTCTTCACCCATTCCAGAGCCATTAGCTGATCCTTGAGTCCGAAGTTGCCCGGGATCACGGCGTCCTCCGTGCTTAAAAAGCCCAGTGCTCCCAGTCGGAAGTTGATCTTCACAACCACCGCGTTGCCGCCTTTCATCACGTACTCGTGACCGTGCCAGCTGGACCCACCGAATGTGAACACGCCGGCGGAGAGCAGAACCAGAACCGGGTACTCGTCAGTGTACTCAATGCTGGGGGTGTACACACTCACCGTGAGGCAGTCCTCGACGCCCATCACTTTATCCGCGCCCGCGGCGATTGTGGCCCATTGTATGCAGATCTCCGGAGGAGTAGTCGCGTCCCGCACACCCGACCAGATCGTGGTGTACGGCTTCGGCGGCTCGAATCTGTTGGCACCAGTCGGTGGCTCTGCGTAAGGAATTGACTCGAACGACAAGTAGCGGCCGTTGTCGCGGCCGAGAATCTTGCCATTTTGAATCCAAACTATGGGATCTTCGCACAGCACAAGCGCCACACCTGCCAGCAGCAAAACTAATCTCAGTAACGTGTCCATCGTGCGATTGGATGGTCTTGTCTCGACGAATGCTTAGGTCAGACTGTCTGTGTGGCGCTGCCCAAGTCGACTGGTCGGCGGGCGCTAATTGAACGCCAAGTGCTAAGTGAAAAAGCTCTAATTTTCGATACTTTAAAGGTAGTAAAGTATTTTTGTTGTGCGATTGAAAATACAACACCTCGGTGACCAGGAAGAGGCTGTGAGGTGGCTCAACGGCTACGAGGCAGCCAGTGCCAGAGCATCTCCCTTAAAGGCGGAAAGGTCATGGCTACGCTAAATGCCACAAGTTGGGTGTAGCGTGGACGTTTGTTAGACAAATCAAAGCAGACTGAGTTAGCTCTGCTGCCAACTAATTGTGACGGAGTTAATGGCATTTAACAATAATTTGATTTGGTTAACACTATAAATTTGTTTTTCGCTTGATCATTATTTTCGGCTGATGCCGGAATCTGACTGGATTTCATCATCCATTCCAGAATGTTCTCTGCACCTTTTGTTTTCGGCGATGAAGAGGAGAATTTGAGGAAAGATGGAACAGGACCCCAGCTGATACTTGTCACCATCATTAGGAACAGTTGTATCAACAATTGCTACTAACAAGTGGGAAATAGCAAAATTTCATGCAATACCCAAAAAGAGGACGCTACCAGTGTTTCTGGAATAACAGGAATAGTAAGAAGACTAGACCATCACCAACCTATATGCAGTATGGATTCCAGGGGAAACATTCGACGCTACATCTTCTAATGAAGTTCCACCCCGCTGTTGTAGCTGCTCTGAACAAGAACGAAATCATAGTTGCCTGCTCCCTGGACGTTCATGGTTCATGGCCTTCGAATGGTCTGGATAGGTCAGATGGAATACCCCTCTAACCTTATCAGAATAATCTACAGCTTTCTGCATTCCAGACGATTTTACGTCCAAGTAGAAGGCAGCCAATCAACAGAGCGGAGCACCAAGGCGGGAGTTGCGCAAGGTTCAGAGCTGGGACCGATGTTTTTCAACATATTCCCGGGAAAATCAAACGTCTCCCACCATCACAGGGAATTGTTGTCGCCGATATCACACAGATCTATGCCAGCTTGATGTCACCAATAATCGCCAAGCAAGGTGTCGAAATTTTGACGACGAAGAAATTTCACTATTATACCTTCTTCTTCTTTGTGTGGCGCTACAGTCCGGGGTGGACCTGGGCCTCAACCAACAAGCTCCTTCAACTATCACCACGTTGGTTGAGGTCCTTCTCCACTTGGGTGCGCCACCTTAAACGCGGGCGTCCTCTGTTGCGTTGCCCGACAGGTTCAGATTCGAAGATTCTTCGTGGCGGAGCTGTGGTGTCCATCCGCTCTACATGACCTAGCCACCGTAGGCGTTGGATCCGTAGACGCCTAACTAGGCTCGTATCGCTGTAAGCCCGTACAGTTTGTGGTTGAATCTTCTCCCCTAGAACCCGTCAACGCAAACAGGACCAAAGATCGTACGCAGAACTTTTCTCTCAAAGAGACCAAGGACTTCTTCTTCCGCTTTCGAGATTGTCCATGCCTCCATGCCGTATAGCAGGACTGGGATGATCTGTATAGAGTCAACTTGGTTCTTCGAGAGAGGGCTCTATTACTAAATTGCCTCTTGAGCCCGAAGAAACAGCGGTTGGCAAGAGTTCTACGCTTGATCTCGGTACTGATGTTATTTGTACAATTTACTCCGGAGCCGAGGTAAGTGAAGTCCTTGACTACCTCGAAGTTATAGCTGCCCATTGTGACGCTCTGTCCAAGACGTCGATGTTGTATGTCCTTTTTTGAGGACAGCATATATTTCGTTTTGCCCTCATTCACCGCCAGACCAATTTTGGCCGCTTCCGTCTCAATGTTAGCAAAAGCCTCACTGACGGCTCGCTGACTTCTGCCAATCACGTCAATATCATCGGCGTATTCTAACAATTGCACGGACTTCTGGAAGATCGTGCCTCTAGTGTTGGCGTATGAGTTTCGCACGATCTTCTCCAGGACGATGTTAAAGAAATCACATGACAGCGCGTCGTCTTGCCTAAAACCTTTTTTGGCATTGAAAGTCTCGGTGAGTTCGTTACCGACCTTGATGGAGCAGCGAGAGTTCTCCATCGTCATCCTGCACAGCCGAACGAGTTTGGCAGGAATGTCAAAACTAGACATGGCGCTGTATAGCTCGTCTCTATGCACGCTGTCATATGCGGCCTTGAAATCGACGAACAGATGGTGAGTGTCGATCTGCATTTCTTGGGTCTTTTCCAGGATCTGCCGTTGTGTGAAGATTTGGTCTGTTGTGGACTTTCCTGACCTGAAGCCACACTAATGCAGACCTATCAGATTATTAATGAACGGCTTCAGGCGGGTACACAAAACGACAGACAAGATCTTATACGCGATGTTAAGAAGACTGATCCCTCGACAGTTGGTGCAGCTAATGGAGTCTCCTTTCTTGTGCATCGGGCAAACGATGCTGAGATTTCACTCGTCGGGCATGCTTTCCTCAGACCATATCTTACAGATGAGCTGGTGCATGCGCCCTACCAGATCATGTCTAGCTGTCTTAAATATTGCAGCTGACAGACCGTCCGCTCCAGAAGCTTGGTTAGACTTCAGTCTCGATATTGCTATCTTGACCTCGTCTAAGTCTGAAGGCCGGAAATCTCGTCTGTCATCGTCCAGATTGAGTGGAACATTCTGCCTGACAGCGGTATTTTGGTCCTCATCGCCGTTTAACAACAGATCTTTCCAGATTCTCAGTATCGACTGCGACTCTACTACCAGTTGTTATTTTGGATCCGACAGCCTTCTGTCCGAGTTTATATCCATTGATTAATTGTTTCACCCTTTGGTAAAACTTTCGGACGTCATTCCTGACATAACACCTGGCTGCTATAAATATTATACCAAATGACCATAGGTCTTTTTGAATCTTATACCAACTTATTTACATTTCTTTTCTGATCGTTCTTATATGGTCACTTTGTACATGTACTTCCTCATTTGTTTTTGTGTGGCTGTCTAAACCGCAGTAGAAAATAACAACGCTCTTCAAATAAATTCAATTTGTTTTTGTTTAAAGTGACCCGTGTCTACAGTGAATTACAATTTCTGTGTTTTTTCCGTGATTCATGCAATCGTTCAAAAGGTGCACAGGAGCGACCTCTACTGGTCCCGAAAAAATGGAAAACCTTTCAAAAAGTTATGAATATGTGCTCACATCCCGACCATCTCCATCAAGCTTCCTTCGCTTCATCCTCTTGGGTGGCCTGATTTACAGCTTCTATAGTATCCAGTTCGGGTTTGGCATTTTTGCCTTATTACGCCCCACATTCTTCGCCCGTTGCTGGCTCTCAAGGATGCAAAATAGAATGGTGGCAATGGGCGTCTGCAAGTAACCATGAGAATGTTTCCACCAATTTCGACATCTCAACCTTACCTCAATCACAGGTTAAACCATGTGGGCAATGCAGAAAGCAAGGATCGAAGCCCAAATAACTAGCGACATGTACAAGAACAAATCCTTTTTCCCAACGAGCAGGAACATTCCAACCACACTCGTCATGTGAACAACCGTCATTTTAACCATCAGAAGAGTGATAGCTGAACACACACATGCTGCCAATGCATCTATCCGGGTACACCGACATATTTCTTCTATGACGAAATGGCTATGCTAACCAGAAATCAATTATAGTTGATTTATGGTGCTAACCAAACATCAACAACACGGGCGTTTCATTACATCCCATGCATTTAGCGTTCTCTCGAAAGACCCTGGGCATTTAGTAGTCCCATTCCTGCTGTATGGCGCAGAAGCATGGACACTAACTACGTCGGAGGATATTCTTGGTTACCTAGAGAGGAAAATTCTTAGAGTTATCTTTGCTCTCGCATATACTGATGTTGTTTGGAGGACGAATTGTGCGGGCGATCGATCTGGTCGAACGAGGTCGAGTCTCTCGTCTCAGATGGCTAGGTCCCGTAGAGTGAATGCATACCAATGCCTCGGTCCAGAAAGTCTTCGACTCCAATCCCGAGAAACAACGCGAAACAAGCCTTCAGTGACGCATGCTAGAAGGCGAGCTCAATAAGTTGAACTTCTGGCTGGAAGCAACCAACACCAGAATGGGCTAGATGGAGAGTCATGTTGACTAAGGCTGAAGTCCACCCCGGACTGAAGAAGAAGAAAACTAACAAAGCCTTGAATGCAAAATGTCTTTAATGTACATCGATAAGAAGTAATAAGTACATGATGAAAAGAGAGTATTGTAGCCAGAGAATTTTGGCGAGTTCAATTCGTGAACATGCGTCACACAGCTCTCGTAGGGAGCGTCCCCTCCGAGCACTTTATTAAGCCACATTGCTCAAGCTGCATTTAACTACTCCGTGAACTAGTCTAAGTTCACAAGATCGTTTCAACGTTAACGTTCTTGCAGCCATCCCTGGTTATTTGCGTTACCCATAGGTCCCTCGTGGTTTGATTGTTTTCAACAAGCTCGCACGTTCCAAACTGCAGATGCCTGTAAATGCGAGCAAAATAGTACATAGAGGCGCAAAAATACAGTGTTCACCTCCTACCCAGTTGAAGCAAAATCTACCATCATTGGTATAAAGTTTCTAGAAATAACCTTCTCACTCTCGGTGAACGGGGCATCTTTCCTTGGGCGCCCTTTGAACATCAAAAAGAAGTCGTCGCCATGAGCGGTTCCTAAAAGGACGAAAAAGAGACGTGTTATGGGGGTCTGTCCCTACACCCGTCCTAGCTGACCATACCGAACTGAATGTCCTTGCGATGCGAGAAGACTTGACCAAACCCAGTCGGCGCTGGGTTGTCATAGCCGTAGGAGTAGACTGGGGCGTGCGTGTATTGCTTGTGCAATTTCAGAGCCTTCTCGAGTCCACTCAGAAACAGGACATCGGTGTACATCTTCTCTGCTGACTTGTAGTTTTCCGCGGAGAAGCGCTTGGTCCCCATGTACTTTCGTCTCAACTCGGCTGAGTACGAGTCAAAGTTTTCGCTGTCGATGGTGTTTTCGTAGAAGAGGATGACCGGCGCCAGCTCGTTCCAGCGTTCGTTGAGCTCCTCGATCAGTTCGGTTCCATTCTCGTCCCGCAACATCAACTCGGCGGCATCGAATATTCCCTCGTCCTTTGAGAACGACGCCAGCCACGGGATCTCCGCTGATCTCCCGCTCTTCACTGTTACCTCGGGTTCTTCGATCAGGAAGGGATCGCGAACTGTCTTCGCTTCGATCACGGCACCGAACACTGTGTACGGATTGAATCCGAATATGATGAAGCGCTTAACGGCGCGAACCACGTCCGCTGCGTCCTTCTGTTGCAGGCACGCCTTGATCACGGTGGAGTTATCGTCCGGACAGTCGAGGTACCTGGCTAACTCAGAGGCCCGCTTCCGGGGATTCCTTGTGATGACGGACGGATTGAAGGCGTTTCCACTGAAGGAGATGGCCGAGTCTGCCAGCTTCTCCAGCCGCTTGTTCATCATGTGCAGGTGGACAGAGGCTGCCCCAGTAGAGAATCCTATGAGCGTGATTTTCGCGGGATTTCCACTGAAGGCCGCGATGTTTTTCTTGACCCACTCCAGGGCCAACAACTGGTCTTTCAGTCCGAAATTGCCCGCGATCACGTCATCTCCTGTGCTGAGGAATCCCATCGGCCCCAAGCGGTAGTTCATCTTCACCACCACTGTGCCGCCATGCTCCATGACGTAGCCGTGGTCATGGTAGTCAGGCGCACCGAATGTGAATGCCCCGCCGTGTATGAGGACCAGTACCGGGTACTTGCGATTGTTACCTATGCTCGGCGTGTAGACGTTGATCGTTAGGCAGTCCTCCACTCCCCTGAGTTTATCGTCATCGGGCAACAGTTGGGCCCACTGAATGCACTTCTTGGAGGGCTGTGTGGCATTGCGCACATCTGGCCAGGTCGCCGTGTATGCAACGGGCGGCTCGAATCGGTTGGCGCCCACCGGCGGCTCCGCGTATGGAATTGACTCGAACGACAAGTAGTGTCCTTGGTCTCGACCGAGGAGCTTCCCTCCCTCGATTTCGACGATTGGCTCCGAGAGGCTGTGCCCTGCGCAGATGAGCAACAAAACGATTTTACAAAACCTATCCATCGCAGTCTGGGCTGCTTGGTCAACAACGGCTGGCGGCGAACTAACCAACCACTGAAACTACTGATCGTCGGTTAGGGGCCAACAAAAAAGCTTTGTCAAAGTTTTTTCTCGATCGAAATTGGAAAGATACATATTTTTGTCGGCCCTGAGGCCAGTTGCATGTCAACAACCGCGAAAACTATTCGCCGGGTGTTTGAAAAAATATTAAATCACAAATTAGACCGTCAATTGATTAGCTTCAAGTACAATACGTGTGATCGGAGGACGGCAAAAAGGCTCCCCTGATGTCTTCATTGGAATTGAGGAAAATATTATTCTCGCGTTTTTGATTTGAAATTGATGAAATTCACACAGAGTCTGGCGACCGGGGCACGAATTAACACCTGCTACGGAGCGCAGAATGTTTTGACTTTTGTGTCCGTAGAAATAATTGCTCCATTGGGGTCGATTACCAAAGTAAACACGAGAGCAGTCAACTGTTGTGATTTTCAGTCACGCGGCTGACATAAAAATGTGACAAAAATAATTTAATAAAGTACATGTTTTTGAACTTGTGTCATTTCGTAATTAGCGAGAGTTTGATGGGAGCCTGGTAAAAACAGCTAAAGTGGCATCAGTACTATTGGACAATTGTAAAGATGTATTTTGACCGTGTACTGTCGAAATGCGAGGAAATTCCGAGGTACAGTGTTTGCTGACGAATTTGAGGGACTTTTGGCAGATAGTAACGATTTTTTGACAATTAATCACGAACTTCAGCGTGATGTTCATGGTACACTTGTCAGTATTACGACAGTGGTCACGGAATTGAGTTTGATGGAAAAGTGGCAAGACGAAGGATGTTTACGAGAAAAAGTCTCTATGTAGTCTACACATTCCTCTGCAAGGGAACAACAATCTCCTAAGCAGAGCTGTTAGCAATCGACGAAGCTGTACATTGTATCACCAACAGAAATCCTGTTAATGTCAAAATGTACCTATCTGTCCTCGGATAGCCAAGCATCGGTTCTCAATAAGAAGCTATTCATTAAATTCTAAGGCCTTCTTGCACAGAAAATTTAAAAAAAATTGGCAGAAAACAACAAACTAGTTTAGTTAATAATATATATACGCGATGCACCGTGCAGGTTCAAAAACCTCTGAACCGTTCGAAATCTGCACCGGATTTCGGCAAGGAGATGCGCTGGCGGGCAAAAGTCAACAGGGAAGGCACTATCTTCTACAAGTCAGTCCAGGTGTTGGAATACGCTGATGACATTGACACTATCGCGCGTTCCAAACGTGCCAAAGTGGAAGCTTCCACGGCAATTGAGGAACAAGCCAAAACGAGCTGGTTTTAAGGTCAACGAGGACAAGACAAAATATATGCTGTGGAGCAAAAAACGATCCGCCGCACACCAACTAGGCCAAAACGTCGCAATCGACAGATACAATTTCGCGGTAGAAAAGGAGTTTGTCTACCTCTAAATGTAAGCTCCACGAATGACATCGTAGTGGGGATCCGACGTAGAATCGCCCTTGGCAACCGATGCTACTTCGGTCTGTCAAAACAACTGGGCTCGAAACTCCTGACTCGAAGGACTAAAGTCATGTTCTACAAAACCCTTATCCTGCCAGTCCTACTTTATGAAGCCGAAACTTAAAGCTGGACATTAAGTAAAGCTGCAGAGCTGATTCTTGGTGCATTCGAAAGAAAAATTCCACGTCGGATATATGGTCCCGTCTGCTAGAAAGGCGAATGGAGGAGAAGACACAACCGCGAACTCTACGAGCTGTACAAGGATGTGGATGTAGTCCGGAAGGCAAAAATCCGTCGACTACACTGGCTCGGCCTCATCGAGCGAATGGACAACAATGCTCCAGCAGAGATGGTCTTTGAATCCGAGCCTCCTGTTTCGAGAAGGAGAGGAAGACCGAATCTCCGGTACAAAGACCAAGTCATCGCGTGAGACAGCTTGGCCTTGATGACTGGAAGCAGTGTGCCCAGGACAGTCACCGATGGAAGGCAGCAATTGTTTTCAGGCTCAGACCCTTCATGGTTCGTCTGCCTGATAAGTAATTAAGTTTAGTTGATATGGGGTGAAGACCGTGTAGGTAATAAAAAGGCATACAAACGTAGAAAGGTACTCAGATTCTGCAATAACACGAACACAAGTCTTTTTTTCATTTTTGTTTTTTTTTTACTTACATGCTAGACAAAAATGCTTAAAACTAGCTTAACTAACTTAACAAATGTTCTTACATCTAACCTACTGACCCTATACTGGTAATCTAAGCTATTCTCATAATTATGTGTACTGTGCCTTTCGGCTTATGCTAAGTCCTTGTTTTTTTGTTTGGACGCACTCTTCTTGTAACGTTTTGGGCAAGTAAAATGGTGAAAAGCTTGGCTATGTATATCCAATTTAAAATTAAAATTAACTTAACCTAACATTAAAGCTTAAGACTATCTGTTCGTAACACTACAGTAGTAGTAGTCGTTTTTTTTTTAATTTCTTCGTTTTATATTTATTTGCTTTTATTTTTGTATATTTTACCTTACAGCTTCATTAAACCTATATAAGCGGCGGGGACTGGTTTTGGTGTAACCACCAGTAACATTGGCGTTGTTTGACAGATTCTCTCCTGTCTCGAGCAGGGATCGCTCTACTGAACCGGAGGAGATCCTCGGGACTGCAAGCGGCACCCCGTTCATATTGACGTGTTCCACTGTTCGGCGTAGTACTTGGAATATTACAAGACATCCGTGTAGATCCTGTATTAGGCCAATTGTGTCGAGATAGAGGAACGCCTCGGGAGGAATAAAGCCGGGTAGGTGCTCTCTCTCATGGTACATAACGTTGGGCTAGTAAGCCCCAAAGATCAGACTGCTGGAAGAAGTCACACCTCGTGCATTGTGCGCCTTCTGGTCAGCTTAATAATAAGAGACTCGAGTATACAGTACAACTGAAAACAAGTCCGAAGATATTGTTTCTTGAACAACATCATCTTTTCCATCTGGAAACGACTCACGTTGCACCACAGTGGGCAACCGTTTACCATAATTGGCCGGATGAGGGCTATGTAGCGGATTACCTTCACCCTGGTATCAAGTTGACTGCTGTAAAACAACCTCCTTGCCACAGCAAATGCCTTTTTAGCTTTCGTCAGAGCAATATCTATATGTTTGTCAAAATACAGATATTGATCCAACCAAATGTCAACCACGTCTATGATTCGTCTTTGTGGGTCAACAATATCGAACTTACGCCAGTTTGTGAGCGTATCCCTTGATGCATTGTACAACGGGGTCCTGAACATAAAGTCTCAAAGTCAAATTTTGAGACAACCAGCAAGGTATTGCTCCGAAAGCTTCATGGAACAAAACCACAATCGCAAACGAGCCAAAAAAAGCTCTAGAGCCCAATTAAGGTGACCTAAGGGTGCTTTATGCAGCATGTAACTACCACTTCCATAAAACGGTGTCAAGAGAAATCTGCAGGCCCTGTGGCCCAGTGGTGGAAACCATAAACACCTTATAATCGACTGCCCGAGGTAGATTCAAAATAATAAATAGAACATTCGTAACAGGCAGAGACTTTTAAGAAATCTAGGAAAATGCAATAAAATCCTTGAGCAAAAGAAGGTGGCACACAAAATATTCGTGGTCCACTCAATCGCTCTAGTGTCTTCCTAGCCTACTCCGGGTTCTTAAATTCAATAAAAAGAATGCAACACCGACATCTACGACAAAATGTAAGTTGCCTTGAGGTTATGAAGACCTTGTCTACTTTGTAACCGGTATTAGTTCAAACAACGACACCAGTTCTGAAATCAAACGAAACTAATCGCTGCTTCTTTGGAGCGAGGTAGCTGTTGATAAATAAAGCCCTCTACAGAGAGGGTTGTTAGAAACAACCAAAGTAAGCCTATAGAAGGCAGTAATCGTCTCAGACTCTTGGCTGCTTTGAGCAAAATTTTTAGACCAGTTGTAGGTACAGTCTACATAGAAGGAGGAGAGGATATAACAACGAACTGTATTAACTGTACAGCGACGTCGACTAAGCCAGAAGGAGAAGATGGAACGGTTGAGTGGGTAGCTCATGTAGAGCGAATGGAAGCCGACGCTCCAAGCCAGAAAGTCCGGCTCCTCCCCAGAGGGACGACGTTGCAGTAGAGGAAGACCGCGATTTTGGTGGCGCACACAAGTGGAAAGGTACCACAAGCAAGTATGCATGAGAAATAGCTGGCAGCTAGTAAAAATCGGAGGGTGACGCTTGTTGACTAAGGTTCAGGTCCACCGTGGACGGTATTGCCTCCTTAAATAAGTCACTAATCAGGCAACCGGACGTCGAAGCTAGATGAAGTTAGACTGTGAAAATCCGGAAACGGAGAGGCAGACTTCTTTTTCTTCTAATGGCGCTACATTCCGGTGTGTACCTGGGCCTCAGCCAACAATGGAAAGGCAGATAGATCCTGAAAGTTTGGAGGGCGTCCGGCAACATTAAGGCTTTTCTGATGAATTTCACGTCTCTAAAAAACAAGAGTCCAGAGTTGGGAGAAATCTCTAACCACTCTGTGCACTCCTCACCACTATGCTCTAGAAGAATGAAACTGTATGACCAATCCCAGCCACAAAACAAGGATTGACTGTTTTGCCGTTTGACTTTTCTCTTTCGAAATGAGGAATGAGACAGGGTTACTATAAAAGGTATCAGGTAAGGAGCGATGCTAACCAGCTTCTGAGGCCTGAGCTGGCCCAGGTTCCCACAATACTCAAAGTTGTGAAAGTCTCATTTGGCGACTGGGTAATCTCGCGGTTTCTCGATTGACCGCAACGGTCATGCTCAATGTTTTCTTTTGGGGCTACATCAAGTCCCAATTCTAATCACTTTAACCTCAGCTCGAGCAGGCGCGGAAGTTAATGCAAGCAATGACACCACCGCGAAGATGTTTGCCAATCGCTGTGTTTTTGAACTTGGAAGGTGACTGAGGAATGAAGCCCTCTCTCGAAGAAACAAGATATCCCTGTATAAGACCTTGATAGTCCCAAACCTGTGCATGAGCACTAATTAAAGCCGTCGAGGATATTCTTAGTCGCTTTGGTAGAAAAGTCCTTCGAATTACGTACCTTCTTTTCTTCAAGCGAGTGCGAATCTCTCGTCTCAGATGGCTGGGTTACATGCACACCGATGTTTCGGGAAAGAAATTCTTTGACTCCAATCCCGAGAGACAACGCTGTAAAAGAAGGCCACGCCACCAGTGGCGTAGGCTAGAAGTCGAGCTCAATAAGTTGAACTTATGGCTGAAAGCAACCAGCATGTTGGCTGAGGCTGAAGTCCACCCCGGACTGTAGCACCAGCCAAAGAAGAAGAAAACTAACAAAGCCTTGAATGCAAAACGTCTTTAATGTACATCGATAAGAAGTAATAAGTAAATTATGAAAGGAGAGTATTCTAGCTAGAGAATGTTGGCGAGTTCAATTCGTGAACATGCGTCACACAGCTCTTGTAGGGACCGTCCCCTTCAAGCACATTGCTCAAGCTGCATTTAACTACTCCGTGAACTACTCTAAGTTCACAAAATCGTTTCAACGTTAACGTTCTTGCAGCCATCCCTGGTTATTTGCGTCACCCAGAGGTCCCTCGTGGTTGGATTGTTTTCAACAAACTCGCACGTTCCAAACTGCAGATGCCTGTAAATTCGAGGAAAAAAGTACATAGAGGCGCAAAAATACAGTGTTCACCTCCTACCCAGTTGAAGCAAAATCCACCATCATTTGTATGAAGTTTCTAGAAATAACCTTCTCGCTTTCGGTGAACGGGGCATCTTTCCTTGGGCGCCCTTTGAACATCAAAAAGAAGTCGTCGCCAAGAGCGGTTCCTAAAAGGACGAAAAAGAGACGTGTTATGGGGGTCAGTCCCTCCACCCGTCCTGGCTGACCTTACCGAACTGAATGTCCTTGCGATGCGAGAAGACTTGACCGAACCCAGTCGGCGCTGGGTTGTCATAGCCGTAGGAGTAGACTGGGGCGTGCGTGTATTGCTTGTGCAACTTCAGAGCCTTCTCGAGTCCACTCAGAAACAGGACATCGGTGTACATCTTCTCTGCTGACTTGTAGTTTTCCGCGGAGAAGCGCTTGGTCCCGATGTACTTTCGTCGCAACGCGTCTGAGTACGAGTCAAAGTGTTCGCTGTCGATGGTGTTTTCGTAGAAGAGGATGACCGGCGCCAGCTCGTTCCAGCGTTCGTTGAGCACCTCGATCAGTTCGGTTCCATTCTCGTCCCGCAACATCAACTCGGCGGCATCGAATATTCCCTCGTCCTTTGAGTACGACGCCAGCCACGGGATCTCCGCTGATCTCCCGCTCTTCACTGTTACCTCGGGTTCTTCGATCAGGAAGGGGTCCCGAACTGTCTTCGCCTCGATCACGGCACCGAACACAGTGTACGGGTTAAATCCGAATTTGAAGAAGTGCCTTACGGCGCGGACCACATCTAACGCGTCCTTCTGTTGCAGGCACGCCTTGATCACGGTGGAGTTATCGTCCGGACAGTCGAGGTACCTGGCTAACTCGGAGGCCCACTTCCGGGGATTCCTTGTGATGACGGACGGATTGAAGGCGTTGCCACTGAAAGAGATGGCCGAGTCTGCCAGCTTCTCCAGCCGCTTGTTCATCATGTGCAGGTGGACAGAGGCTGCCCCAGTAGAGAACCCTATGAGTGTGATGTTCGCGGGATTTCCACTGAAGGCCGCGATGTTTGTCTTCACCCACTGCAAGGCCAACAGCTGGTCCTTTAGCCCGAAATTGCCCGCGATCACGTCGTCTCCTGTGCTGAGGAATCCCAACGGCCCCAAGCGGTAATTCATCTTCACCACCACTGCGCCGCCATGCTCCATGACCTTGGCGTGGTCATGGCAGAAAGGCGCACCGAATGTGAATGCCCCGCCGTGTATGAGGACCAGTACCGGATACTTGCGATTGTCGCCGATGCTCGGCGTGTAGACGTTAATCGTTAGGCAGTCCTCTATTCCACTGAGCTTCTCGTCATCGGGCATCAGTTGGGCCCACTGGATGCACTTTACAGAGGGCTGTGTGGCATTGCGCACATCCGGCCAGGTCGCCGTGTATGCAACGGGCGGCTCGAATCGGTTGGCGCCCACCGGCGGCTCCGCGTATGGAATTGACTCGAACGACAAGTAGTGTCCTTGGTCTCGACCGAGGAGCTTCCCTCCTTCGATTTCGACGATTGGCTCCGAGAGGCTGTGCCCTGCGCAGATGAGCAACAAAAATATTTTACAAAACCTTTCCATCGCAGTCTGGGCTGCTTGGTCAACAACGGCTGGCGGCGAACTAACCAACCACTGAAACTACTGATCGTCGGTTAGGGGCCAACAAAAAAGCTTTGTCAAAGTTTTTTCTCGATCGAAATTGGAAAGACACATATTTTTGTCGATTTTGAAAAGAACCGTGAGCACAGTTGCATGTCGTCAACCGCGAAAACTATTCGCCCGGGTGTGGAAGATAATATTGAGTCACAAATTATACCATCAATTGATTAGCTTCAAGTACAATACGTGTGATCGGAGGACGGCACAAAGGCTTCGCCGATGTCTTCATTATTCTCGCGTTTTTGATTTGAAATTGATGAAATTCACACAGAGTCTGGCGACCGGGGCACGAATTAACACCTGCTACGGAGCGCAGAATGTTTTGACTTTTGTATCCGTAGAAATAATTGCTCCATTGGGGTCGATTACCAAAGTAAACTCGAGAGCAGTCAACTGTTGTGATTTTCAGTCACGCGGCTGACATAAAAATGTGACAAAAATAATTTAATAAAGTACATGTTTTTGAACTTGTGTCATTTCGTAATTAGCGAGAGCCTGATGGGAGCTTGGTAAAAACAACTAAAGTGGTAAGAACTATGCAAAACTAGTATTGGACAAGTGCAAGAATGCATTCGGTGTTGCAATGCTGAAAACGATGACGTCTAGAGGTACAGTGTTTGCTGACGAATTTGAAGGACTCTTGGCAGATAGACACCAGATATAGGCAGATAACGACGAAACAGCGTTGTGTCGATGGTACATTTGTGAGTGTACGGTGGCAGCAAAGATAGGTATAACGATAATTGAGGGCAAGACCAAATATATGCTGTCAACAAAAAAGAGCACCCAACATCTCAGTCTCAGTCATATCATGTGGCGCAGAGTCTACATATATCGATAGTTAGCGGAAAAGGACATACAACAACGAAGTACTATCTCTTACTTTGATTTAGCTACGATGAGTGAAAATACCACGATTGAGTGGCTAGGTTATGATGCGAACCAATCATCAAGACTTAGCACTTAGCGGCAAATTATTTCTACTTCGTTTAGCCTAATTAAAAGATCCAGTGTATACATTCATGCATATCCTCACACAAATCTACCATAGTCTGTAACAGCCAGTGTTACCACAGGGACTCTATAGAGTAAAAGGACTCATTTTGATTAGAATGACTCAGGGACTCATAATATTTACATTTGACTTATTTTTTAATAATAAAATTACCTAAGCACCTAATGTATTATATTTCACATTTTCGTGAAATGCCAGAAATGGTTCTGGCCAGACTTCGAGCCAGGAATGGAATGTAGTCGTACATGTCTTCATAGATGGCTCCAAAACCAACAAAGGCTCCGGCGCTGGTGTTTTCGTGAAGGGCGACAACATTTGACTGTACAACTCATTTGGTGAATTTCGGTTTTCCAAGCAGAAACCTATGTGATCCTAGTGGTAACAAACTATATTGTGAAGAACAAGTGGACGGGTCGACCTTTCTGTGCTTGTAGTTATGGCCAAGTTGTGCTTTAGACCTTAATCAACCCTTACTTCAACCACTTCCGAGATAGTTTAGGAATGCAAATCCTCTCTGACAGGACGGAAAAAACTTTTTCGGGATCTGAACCTGCACTCGCACTACTTACGTCTGTGGTTAAGGCTTCCGCTGAAGGCTGAACCTCTCGAGAGTACAATCCTAGATGACATGGCTCTTCAGGATGTTGATTTTCTCAAACGTCTGTAAGAAATTCGCGATTGCGGACGATTTACCGGCGTAATAACGACCCACTGCACCTTTGTCAAGCACTTAAATGTGCTTGGTTTAAGCGAAGATATCCTCTGCGACGCCCGTGGAGCGGACAGCACTTCATCTGTCACTGTCCCACCTTTGCTTTGATCAGGTGGCTGGTCTTCGGCGCTGATGTGATGAGAGCTGATTCTGTTGGCCCTTCTTTACAGAAGCGCCTACTGGTCTTCCGAAGGAATTGTAGGTTGTTGCCTGGAGGCATTATGTTATCAAAAACCTTCGATGAAACTCATTTATTTTCAAAATGACTCGTTTCTTGAGCTACTGGGACTCATAAATAATTTAACCTGTGGCAACGCTGGTAACTGCTCTTCTATAGCCAATAATCTATAGGCCCGCCCACCTATGCCTTACCAATAAACACATGCTATAGTACGAGAGGAGCTCTGAACAAAAGGTCACCTTAGCGGACCTTTTGGATGTCACCTGAGGGAGCCTAGGCGAGGAGAGTTTATTACGTTTTTTTCATACTTTTTTCTAAATCTACTTCTTTTTTCTTGGGCAATTTACTCCACTTTCTGGACCTTGCATTTTCATCCTTGCTAACTTTGCAGTCGTCAAGGATACCAACAAAAAAAATCGAGCTGTCGGAATGTTAAGTTCGCTTTGCCATCATTTTAGCCGAATGAGCGGATTTTTTCGCGTTAAAATAAATCGTAACTCCGACTCAGTTGTAAAGCATTTCGTCGTGATGGCTGCACATGATTTTCGCACGCAATTTGTCCCACTAAGGATAAGTTTCAGCGTGAGTACACTCTTTTAAATACTAAGCCACTAAGCTGCCAAATGAAACAATCTTTTCCGCAGCGTTGCTACGAGACCTACAGCTCTTCAGCTGAATGGAGTATGGTCAGAGAATTAACGTGGCTTATTTTGCGGTTGGATATAGGCCAATTTCCTTAAAGGAGCCAATTTCCTTAAAGGATTGTGTTTGAATCATCCACGGCGTTTTGTCGCAGTGCGAACCGCGGGAAATTATCAGCACATATCACACCATCAAATGTGCAGCAACACATCAGGGCAAGGGCGACCAGATGTCCACGTCCTAAACCAAGATCAATACGGAGCAGAGCAACAACGACGAGCCGAAACTGTTTGTGCGGCGCAAAAAAGGAGCAACAAAAGGAGACGTGGAAAACAGCCGACCATCCCGTACATGCAATTCGGTCAATCCTACTTCCGTTTCACTTCCCTTGCCAACAAGAAGCAATCCGTTAGTGACGAATTTCGTTCATGTAAAAGCCTTCGTACACAGCAGCGCAACGACTTTGTGGGAACGATCACCAGTACATAGTTTTGGTGGCCTGTGCGCCGACGTTTGGTGTTGGGCGAAATTGCCTTTTGCATTTACTCTTCTTTTGTCACGCGTACGCACCAGAGTACACCATTACAGTCCACTTATTATATTTTGTGTTGTCGAAGTAGGAATTGAATAAATAAGAATTTTTGAGGAAACTTTCTTTTATTGATTCGAACAGATTGTGTGGATGCCAGAATTGAAGCCGAACAGCAACAATGTAAGTTTAATACTCAAACACTGCGTTGACCGGCAATCTGAATTGTGGCCAAAAAATCATCTCGGACAAAGCTCATTCTTGGTTCATCGACTTAAACAATCAACGTTGCCGATATTCGAGCGGACACAATCCACAAACCTCAAACCAGTTTGATTATCTTGGCATTCCGCCACCATCTGACTTTTTTCTTTCGAAATGAGGAATGAGACAGGCTTACCGTCACCGCTATCGAGTATGGAGCAATGTTAACCAACTTATTGAAGCCGAAGCTTGACAACACGGATATACTCGGGTTCCAACAACGCTCCACGTTGTGACAGAGTCATTTGGGACTGGGTCATCGCACGATTCCTCGATTGGCCGCCTCGGTTATGCCACTTGAGATCACTAAATTTTGTTCCTCTCCTAATCCTTACCACGTTCACCTCAAGTTCGTGACCAACGCTATTACCAGAGAAAAATCAAACGCAAGGCAGCAACTTGTATTATGTGCTCATTGATAATGGTATGAATGTAGAATTAAAATAAAGCCATAACCCTTTCCATACCTCATGGCGTTTCTGAATTATTTAAATTTATTTTCCTATCGTTCTTATCTGGTCACTCTGTAGAAATTTATCTCCGTGTGTTTTTGAGGCCGTATTCTACACCACAGCAGTGTTTTCACTTAATCTAACCCGTGTTTACAGAAAAATACAATTCATAGGTGTTCTCATGTGTTTTGCTGTGATTCATGCAATCGTCCTAAAGTAGGTTCTGGTGTAAAAGAAAACCATTCAAGAAAATGTGGAATATGTGCTCACATCCCCGACCATCCCCATCAAGCCTCCTTCGCGACATCCTCTTAGGTGACCTGACTTACAGCTTCAATAGTATCCAGTTCGGGTTCGGCAATTTGTTCCTTCCTACGCTCCACATTCTTCGCCCGTTGCTGGCTCTCAAGGATGCAAAACAGTATGGTGGCCATGGGTGTCTGCAAGTAACCATGAGGATGTATCCACTACTTTCGACATCTCAACCTTACCTCGATCACAGATAGAACCATGTGGGCAACGCAGAAAGCAAGGATTGAAGCCCAAATAACTGG
Source organism: Eristalis arbustorum (assembly GCA_916610145.1). Classification (NCBI taxonomy): domain Eukaryota; kingdom Metazoa; phylum Arthropoda; class Insecta; order Diptera; family Syrphidae; genus Eristalis; species Eristalis arbustorum. The sequence continues at coordinate 31,197,822 of OU744318.1, forward strand.
CGACATGTACAAGAACAAATCCTCTTGCCCATCGAGCAGGAACATTCCAACCAAACTCGTCAAGTGAACAACCGTCATTTTAACCATCAGAAGAGTAATGTAGACAACGCATTGGATCCCTTCCAGCTGCTCCTTGTCGGCTTCCATTATGAGAGATTCCTGAAATTTCAAAAGTGACAAGCTCCTTCTCCCGATCAAACGTTTACACATCTTACGACTGCTCCACTGCGACAACGTTGGCTCGGTTCTGACGCTTCAAATGCATACACATCGAGACGGGGTCCTCTCATGATCCTTTCAAAGGATTCAAGTTTTTGACTCAGTCGCTTGGACGAGAAGCAATACACTCGTAACCTGGAAGGAATTGAATGAGAAGTCGAATGGGTTTCATGGAACTAGTCATACATCTGGCATATGCACGTGAGGGCGAATCGGGGAATCGTGAACATTCCGAGAAACGATCTTCTAGCCGCCGATCCCAAGTGCCGCGTGATGAGTGTCCAAACGATTGTATGCATGGGCGACCTGGATTTAGTCCTCCAGTACCACTGGGTAGCCAAGGTCTCGAGGCAGAACTGTTCACAGGCGAATATGAACTTCGCCGTCCATATGAGTCCGAAAATGTGTACAAATGATGAATCTTGGATTGACTTAATGGGCACGAAAATCAGTTTTATGAGTTCTAAGATGAGAAGGAAAAATGCACTGAAAGTGAGGAATCGCGTTGAGTCAATTAAAAAATGTTGTTACATGTACAGGGGCTCGTTGGGAAAAGAAGGTCTCAAAAGTAGCTGCCTACGCAGAAGATGTGGTCATTTCAGAGTCAGACAAATTCTCTCCTTCCTTCAAGGTAGACTCTTAGGCAAGCCCGAGGACTGAAGGTCAAAAGGAGACTTATTTCTTGAGTTTAAAATTGGAAGGCTACCACAGATGCTCAGAAGGTTTATCTGGCGTTCTACATACATGCCTCTGGAAAAATCTGGTTTAAAGCCACGGGTGGTGTGGTTGTAAGACCTATCCTGACATACGTTCTGCATAAGGAATAACTTTGTAAGGAAATTCTCGTCTTCCCCAAACTACTTGACCTATTCTTCAGCAGCTGTCCAGCATTATCGATTCTGAGGCTCAGAGAAGCAGGATTCTGGGCAGGAAAACCCTAAGAAACAGATAGAACGCGACGCAACCTACTGCCTGCCACCAACATTATCCCCAGAGAAGTACTGCCTTACGTTGTTCCTAGATCGGGAACAATGGCAAGAAGAACTGGTAGCAGAAGGTTTATTCTCGACACACACTCGCGGCTCTAAAACGACTGTGGATACAGGCGCTGGGATCTTCTTGAGGAGTCCTTGGTATTAAGAGATGACTCTTCTTACAAGCCGAAGTTGAAGAAGCAACACTCACACGGAAGGGACTCAGCATAACCAACAGATACTATTCAGGTTATTTAGACAGAGTGTCAGTAAAAAAGGTGACCTTTTGAACTGCGCCAACTATCGGGGGATAAGTCTTCTTTATATCGCCTACAAGATCTTATCTGCCGTACTGTGTGAACACCTAAAGCCAATCGTCAACAACCTGGTCGGTCCATACCAGTGTGGCTTTAGGCCAGGAAAATCCACAATCGACCAATTTTGGAGAAAACCCTGGAGCAACAAATCGATACTCTTCACCTTTTCATCGATTTTAAGGCCGTGTATGATAACATCTATAGAGACGAGCTGTACAGAGCAATGTCTAGGTTTGGCATCCCTACCAAACGAGGGTAAGTAACCAAGTATATGCTGTCAACGACAAAGGACACCTAACACCAACGTCTCGGTCAGAAAGTCACAGCAGACAGATATAATTTTGAGGTAGTCAAAAACTTTGTCTTGTGAGAAAAAAGGAACTGGCAGAACAAAGCTCATGACATTAACAGATCAAGAAGGAGAGGTTTGAAGCATTTACTAAAATGATCAAGGACAACCTCCGCATTTATGCAGAATGCAAGTATCGACAAAATAGGGCGTCCTTTGCGGGCGTTTTATTTGGAAAGTTTGGAGACAGATTTATGTTCTGCTTGAGAGATTCTTTGATGAAAAGGTGTAACTGCTAAGAACCTTCACTATCACCGTACATACTTACGTCTCAAATGAAAATGCAGTTTACGTCCCATTTGATCTTGTTTTAAGACGAACGGTAGAACTTTTCGTATACTGGCCGCAGAGCTGCAAATGAGGACATAACTGAACAGCGCAAAGAAAGCGCCCAAGACAACTGACGATATTAACGAGAAGTATACTAGTTGCGGCACCTCTTTACAGCACTTGACAGCTTCCTTCAACACGATGACAGCTGAATCAACGTACTTCCTTGACAAGATGTAAACCAAGAACAGTCCTTCCTGAAATGAAGGAAACACCGACACCAATGCACATGTTTTCCTCCAGCCGACTTACCGCAACAATCAAGCAACATCCAAGAAAGCCGTACAAGAGGCATTTGTTCAGCTGAAAGTCTTCGAAATATGTGTACAGTATTCGAGGCTTCAGTGTGTACCAGTCGTGCAAAAAATCATCAATTTCATTCGGGAAGTGCAGGTAAATGTAGCAAACTTCACCGCAAAGCGACAAGGTAGCCACGAAATACACAAAGCCCACGAAAAAGGGGCGGACTTTCTCTTGCAGCCGAATGATGCACAGCAGAACTCCCGCGATATCTGATCGGAATATTGACGTAAGTCAGACAACATTGAATGGTCAACATGACTTACACAACGCCAGGAACCCGAGGGCAAAGATGTACGTCCGGTACAGATAGACGAAGCTGAAGAAGACCTGTAACGTGCTGGCGCCTAGGTTGATGTGCGCGTACGAGCCGCTTGAGAACACGTACATCAATTCCATAGGCACGCATCTGCGCTTCAGTCGTATGCTGCAAGGGAGGACGGATTTTAGTCGGGAGACGATAACGGCCACGTCGTGAGACCTTATGTTTATGATGACACTGGGGCAAGGTCCCAACTCGTTCAAAAGGTCACTTGGTAAGGGATCGCTGTCGATGCGACTGTAGTTGAAGTCGTAACGACACACTGACGTTTTGTTGTGTTTATAAAAGTCGTACACGTACGTTATGTCGTGAAGTTTTTCTCTGTTGCAGTTTTCCACGCAAATTGTAACCACATTCGAGAAGTTCGAGTAGCCAAAGTAAAGCAGGTATGGTTTGGTAGATGTGTCCGTGCCGGAGAGACTAAACTTCTTGTATGGCCGGTTGTCCTTCACTCCGCAAATGTTTCCGAAGCTGTCATAGCCGTTGATTAGGGTGAGATAGTTTCCATAGACGATAGCGAGGAAGCCGATGAGTATCTGAAAGTGGATTTTGATTTGATGATCAGATTGGCATGGCTCAAGGTGGGTGGAAAGAGAGACTGTTAATAAGGAGAATTAATTATATTCAGGTCAGGCCACGATATGCTTAAAATCTGTCAAAGAATTCATTTAATGAATACGAATGGGGACATGGCCTAGCTTCTCAGCAACCACTCGTGCTGTGCGTGCTAGTGCTCTTACGATTGGAAGGGATCTACAGCTTTATGCCGGCTCCGAACGGCCAAGTTTGAGAAGCTTGTTCAAGACAGAAGTACTCTTTGAGCATTGTCAGTGACTCGAAAGAGGTGGGGGCGTGAAAATTAGATTAAAATTGCTCAGTTCTTTATTTTCTCACATTTTGGTGGACCTCAACGGTTTTCCTGCATTGCAAGGAGGTCCCCATTTCTTTCTGGTATTTACTTTGTTAAGGCCTCTGTTAAACCCAAACTGACTCGGGGATCCTGATTGCGTGCTTTCGTTTACGACACACGGAATCGGGACTAATGTTGAGAGCGCGGTGTTATTTGCGTGCAACGCTTGGGAAGTGACGCCATAACCACAAGAAGGCTACATGTTTTTCTTCCCGAACCATATCCCAGACGAAACCCATAGACACCACTATTCAACTGTGCAATCGGCAATGGATTGGTTATATCCTCCGAAAAGGCGATAGTTCCACAGCTAACACGTGATGCTGTCTAGTCCGCTAGCCAAAGGCTGAAGAATAGCAGATGGACCGAGAACAAGTAGAAGAGGAGTCCGACAGTCGTGTAACGTTAAAGAGAGCTAAAACTCGTTGCGAGCAACCGTACACGATGGCACAGGGTCTGCGAGAGGATACTTGATATGAATTATAAGTATATAGTCTCAAAGAAGGCGGAGAAAATACTAGAAGTTAGTTAAGTCTGCAGTTTTGCAGATTTAAAGCCTTGCCAATTGTATGTTGATCCAAGCGTCTGTATTCACCATCTAACAACGAGCTCCTTCTCGCACCCGAGAATAGTTGAATATGAGAGTCGATATGGGGTACTCAACACCCGTGGGTGGTTTTTGGAGGTTGCAAATAAGATAAGATAGAGCTTATAAACTCACCGACTAACGAATGCGTATAGGGCTCAAGGAGTATATTTATCCAGAAAAAGCTGGTCTTAGCTCACTGTTCGGAGATCGAATTAAACTGTGGGAATTCCCTCCACTTGTTCGGAAACAGCAGCGGGAAAATCGAGAGTTGTTGCAGAAGCTAAACTTAAGTCCATTCCGAATTGTAGTACCCTGATGCACAAATCCGCTGGCCCGGATGGTATTCCCCCAATACTGCTGAAGAGGTGTTCTTCTTTGCTGGCAAAACCACTGCGTAAGCTTTTTCATCTATCCTACTCTTCAGGTCTCTTTCCGAGTAGATGGAAAACAGCATTTGTCCAGCCCGTCCCTAAAAAGGGCGAATCTTCGTCACCTCTGATTTGGCTTTAATCTATAAGGCGTATATTCGCCTTAAGCTTGAGTATAACGCTCATATCTGGTATGGTGCCCCCAAGACCACCCTGCACCTACTAGATGGAATCCAAAAGCGAGCGATAAAACTTATTGGAGACACCGATATCGCGAGTTCATTAGACTCGCTTGAACATCGACGTACCGTGTCTTCTTTGTCCGTGTTTTATTGTTATTTTAACAAACGTTGCTCAAGTGAGCTAGCCAATTGCATTCCTCCTCTCCTTGAATTCACGCGCAATTCTGCTTGAATTCTCGCCAGGAATGCACATCAGTTTACCCTTAAGCCTACTTTCGGACGCACAGTGAAATTTAGAGACTCGTTTTTTAGCCGCTCCACACGAATATGGAATGCTCTTCCCAGTTCAATATTCCCCATAGATTACAATCCGCAGATGTTTAAGACCAATGTGCACAGGTACCTCCTCTCTCTCTCCCTCTATACCTTCGGCCCGTGCTGTGTCTTGACCCCGGACAATTAAGGGTATTAATAACCCCTTCAGCACGCGCAAATTATAAAAAAAAGTACCCTGATGTTCTCCTGCAGAAGCATGAAATTTACCTTCAAAGTACTCACCAAGAATACCCAAAATATGATGAACAGTACAAGCCAGCGAACATCTGTGCACTTTTTTGATGGCGTTCGATTACTTAATTGATTTGGCCTCTTCCACTCCATTTTCAACCAATTTTAGTCAATTCTTCAGGGTGCCCTCTTGATGTGATGACTTCCAAATATCTACTGTTGATTATGCAGACCCGGTTCAGTGTTAAATAAGCTTGTGCACCAACTTTCAAGGGATATACTCACACGCCTCATCAGGTTTAGCAGATAATACTAATTGCTTGACAATCTCCATCCGTAATCGGGGTTTCTATTAACAAAAGTGATCGGTAATGAGCTTGAATCCATATTTGCAAATTGCATACTTTTAAAAGGGATGGAGCTGGGAATCGATTTCGATAAAATCAGGGTGGAGTTGTACTTCTCTTCAACTCAATGTTGTTAACACTCACAGGGGAAGGCAAAAGCACGACAGCCTCTGGGGATATTTCCATAGGCAGAGACCACTTTAATAGATCCCCAATTGCTCTCAGATTTTTCGACGTATATGTAGAATTTAACATCATCTGCAAACATAAGTTAGTAAAAAAACATCGGGCATGTAATTGCTAAAAATTAAGAAAAGAAACTGTCCCAAGTGCCTCCCTTGTGGTACGCCGTAATTAACAGAAACTGGGCAAGAAACAGAATAGGCCTACCTAGGACTTCCGCACACAGTTGGTGATGTTGTCTCACGTGTATTAATCGATACTGAGACGTTATAGCGCATTCGCCGACATCGAACTCTCCACCTTAACAATTGACAGTAGTTAGTAAGGCATTTGTGATGATTTTCGTAGCTCATCAATGACCTCTGTCAATGTTATTTTTGCACCAATTAACTTGAGTAAAATTTACACACATCCTTCCTTTCGGTGCCAAAGTCAAGTTTGGAAGGAGTTTCAAGTTTTTGGAAGGAAAACCTATAATTGGCTGATGGAAAGCGCCTTCCCTTGAGACCTTGCTGCGTGACAGAATATCACGCATATCAGTGATTGACCATCCATTAATAGGATTAAAGAGTGGATCCATGTCCACCTCAGCGTATTCAGTGTTTGATTGGCAATGGAAGTCAACGGAAGAAAGCTGTTTGCGCAAATTCATCAAAAGCACTCAAAACAATGCACGGATCTTTCATGGCTTCTCGTGTTCTGTGCGATGTGGGTTATTATGGTACGTATTTGTTATGAATTTATGTGATTATTTAACGCAGCTCCGGGTTTCAAACAAAAACAACATTTCAATTGGAATTAATTATTTTTTATTGATTGTATGGAAAATACTCTTCACTACGACCTATCGATCACGAATATCGTCGTCTAGCTGTCATCCGGGAAATCATCATCAAATCAATCTCATTTTGGGAAATTCCTCCCGGTGCCGCCAACTTCCCGGATGTCATTACAATTGTTACAACGAGCAGAGAAGCTTATATCAATTACATGCGGATCTGTTCTTTGTGACACTTCGCCATTCAACTGATCTGCCGAGCGTGGTAAGAAGATAAAAAGTAGTAGTGTCCTGTACGTGTGTCTTCATTAATGGTGCCAGCTTTGACGATTCACTGTATTCGACGGGTGCTTCCCAATTTAGTTTCGCTTCTAGTGTCATCGCTAAATATTTGTTTCGAATTGTTAGGGACTTGCGAATTGTGTCTTCGTTGCGGAGAAGTTCAAGCGTGTATCTTGGCTACAGATCTTTGTATTTTTTCATTCGCGGAGACTGTAGACTGTTGTATTCATTGCAAGGGTAGTCGGCTCGTTTTTGTCTTTGTTTGGAAAACATTCCCGGTGTACAATAACGTAACAACACTCTCTTGAGGGAGTCCAGCAGCTATCTTCTTGAATGCAGAGCAATCTGGTCCGCCCTTAACCTGATAATTGGCTTCTGTAATTCACATTCAAATCTAAATATATAAAAAAGAGTGACATTAGTTACTACTTTGATAACTCACGATCGCCTAGACGGATTTCGATGATTCGCACCAATTCGGACTGGTCTCCAACGAAACAATCGAAAAACTAACGAAAATAAAAAAATGCATTTCCTTTATTTGGAACTAGAACAGACTACATTTATGTTTTACGTTACGTTGTGATCATTTTTCGAGGCCATTGTTTTTACACCTGGCAGTGCATGTGGAGAACGGTCAACGAGTTAACTTACTGCTTAACGCTTAACTTACTCAAACCACACTAGCGACAATATTGACAATTTTCTTCTCGATTTGCCAGAGTGATACGTTTGCACGTACGTTTCTTTGCTCAGAGATGCGACGTTATTACATTTTAAGTGCTTCGTCGAAAGTAATTTCTGGTAGTTTCTGGTAAACAGTTTATACAAAGAATGACGAATGCTTTTACTTGCGACTACTGCTGTTGAATGATCGTGGGCCGGCATCATTTGAATCACGAACAACCCTCTGGTTAGAAATGTTGCCAACGTTTCATCCTGCATGTCAGGTGCTCAATTTGCTTGAAAGCGATATGCATTGAAACACTATGATTACTGAAGCAACTGTTTTCCGCATCCCCAAGTCAGATACGCTCATTATTTGCGATCATCATATCCATATGTTTCCAATTGTGGAACGAATTAAAGGATGACATATCAGAAAACATTTTGCATCGAGTTCGTGTCCACTCAGTCTATCTTGAGATGAATGAAGAGATGCACAACCTAAAATACATGTGTTACCTCATGTGCGGCAGTTTGTTACTCAGGTTAGGTATGCCATCGTCAGACCGTGGAATACTGGAGGCTTTCGAACGAGAATTGCAGCGTGAACGTGAATACGACATAAAGCCAATGGGTTCAAGCGAATCTACCTTTATTGAATCCACAACAAACAGAAGCAGTTGCTTATTTTGAAATAGTAGCTACGCTGTTAGAACCCGTCATTCGGCATTGAAATTACCACTAGAACTTTAAGCTGTTGAAGAACCAACATGAAACATAACAAAACATTCAGAAAGGATCAAGGTTTTTCGTAGCAAGCAAAATCATTATCTGTGACGAATGCACATCTCTCATAAACGTGTGTTAGAAGCTCTTAATCTCAGCGTAACTCTCAGGCGACTTCCGGCAAGCACTACCAATTTCCAACCCGTCTCGCATTCACAATGACGATAAATAAATAACAAGGACAATCATTGAGTGTTTGTGGTCTGAATCTGTTAAAGTCAATGTTTTTCACACGGTCTACTGTATGCACCATGTTAACGTGTCGGAAAACCATACAAAACAACAAAACGTTTACCGTTTATCACAGAGCTCTTTAATGAGAGGAAATGGCGCATGATTATCTTATAAGTTTCCAGATAGATGTCGACTTGGTATTTCAAGTCGCCATGCTCCACTTTATTCTCCAGTGCAAGTCTACATTCTTAACGAATTTCTCTCACTTCCAGCTGGTGATCGCAGTTTTTGGTGTCATCTACGGCAATTACTTGCCCATAATCAACGGCTATGACAGCTTCGGCAACACTTGCGGTGTCAAGAACAACAAACCGTTCCACAACGTCACCCTCTCCGGCATGGACACCAGCAGCAAGCCAAATCTCCTCTTCATGGGCTATTCAAACGTCTCACAGGTACTGAAGATCTGCGTTGAAAGGTGCCTTACTGACATGATTTCGGGGCCCAATTTCTTGTACCTCGAATCCCTGGAAACTGGCTCCCATCTGTGCCGCTATGACTTTGACATGAAAGTTCTCGAAGAAGCTTTTCTACTGGACTTCAACACCAGGCTTGGACCCTGTCCTCAAATTCATGCTTTTGAAGGGTTAGACAATTTTGGGTCGTCCTCATGTTCTTTTGTTTCATGCACCCGCTTAGTCTTTCAGTGAAGCATCGATGCATTCCACTGGACCCGTCTGCAGTGCGACTGACGGAAACGTACGCGTACATAAACATGGGCGCTGGTCCACAGCAAGCGTTCTTCACGCACGTCTACCAGGCTTGGCCCTACGTGTTGGTCCTGGTCTTCTTTGCACTTGGTATGGACTTCAATACAAATGCACAACCACTCTTAGAGGGTTCTTGTTTCAGTTGTGGCCGCAGGAGTGTTGTCGCTGATGCGCTGGAAGCCAGCGGTCACAGTCCGCATCGCTGCTTGCCTTGCATTTGTCTCGAGCGTAGGACTAGCCGTTATTGGATGGGTAATCTTTCTACGACTGCCAACGTTGGCTAAAAATATGGTCGCTAACTTTACACACGAAGAAGGTAAAATTCTGTACAATTTCCTTCCCGACTTTGATTTCAATCAAACGTTCATCACTGGTCTAGCCGTCGTTGGCGTCATTCTGACGGCAAGTATTTCCTGGGGTTTGAATTGAATTTGCTTTAAAGCTCTTCTGCAGGTGGGTTTGTTTATCGTACTGTATTTCACCAAGAGGGACGTACCGCGTGTCATCGTCCTTTGTGAGGAGGCGGTCAAATGCTGGCGAGAAGTGCCAGGCCTTCTTCGACTAGTGTGCGTCACGTCTGCGGCCTTGGTGGTATTCTTCTTGTCTTGGACTTACACCATCCTGTGCATTGCCACAGCGAGTGTGAAGGACATCCTTCCCCTGGGCAACAGGGCTGACTTCGAAAACTACCCGAGAATTGATCTGAGACGTAGGTGTGCTCACTTTGGCTTTACCGCATAATTCACTGCTGCTTCCCACAGAATTCGAGCAAGTTAAACACGTTCCGATGGTCTACATTCGGAACTGCTTCTGGATCTACATCGCTGGCTTCGTGTGGACGTCCGAGTTCATCTGTATCTGTCAGCAGTTCTGCGTAGAGACGGCGGTCTTCAGGTGGTACTTCAGAAGACCACCGGTGGCTTGTTCGTTTTACAGACACCATTTGGGCTCCGTGGCGCGAGGCTCACTTGTAGGAATGCTCAAGATCCCCCAGTCCCTTTTGGCTTACTTCTGTGAAGAGTAAGGCTGCCTTCGTCAAGCACCGAGATCGCTTACGTCTAAGAAAATCCATTTCAGGTTGGAGAAGGTTGCTGATTCCAATTCGATTCGTAGTCTCGGAAGACGACTGGATAAGATCGAGAGGCGCCTTAGAATCACTCACGGTGCTTACGCAAATGTGGCCATCCACACGATTGACCTATATCCAGCTGGGAGAATGGTAAGTGGCACCCATCACAGGTAGTCATTCTCACGCCTTTGACTCCTAGGCAAGTGCGATGATGGCAACGAGTGCAGAATACGTGGACGACATCGGCAACTCGGTGTACTTCTTGTTCTTCTTGGCCCGACTGATGGTGGCCAATGTTACACTTCTGCTGGGCCTGCTTTTGCTGATCAATGTTGAAAACCTGTTCTTCTACATGGCCCCAGTAGTCACGGGCACGGTCTTTGCGTTTTACATTGCTCGCATTCTGCTGGACACGGTTGAAGTGAGTTTTGTTTGAGGTGCTCTAAGAAACAGGGAATGAAGTGTCGACCTTTTCAGTGCACGTTGAACACGCTCTTTCTTTGCGTCTGTGAGGACAAACGCGTTAACAAAGCCGGAGGACGTTGGTCTCAAGGAGAATTTATCCAGTTCAGTGATCGAAGGCGGTAGGCCTTGATTCAATTCAACCTTGTGTTAAATATTCGATCTTTTGCAAATAAAAACAATCACGACTTAATTCAGAGTTTTTTTTCTTCATCTATGGCTGGCGCTACAGCCTGAGATGGTCATAAGGCGCTGCCCACATGTCGCTCTATCTAGACCGTTCTTGTGCCGGTTGCTTCCGGCCATACGTTCAACTTATTAAGGTCGCTTTCTGGTTGCGTATACGCCACTGGAGGCATGGTCTTCTTTTATGGAGCTGTTCCTCGAGATTGTAGTCGAAGACTTTCCGAACCGGAGCATTGGCGTGCACTCATTCTACGTGACCTAGCCATTTGAAACGAGAGACTCCAACTCGTAAGACCAGATCGATGTCGCTGTATGTCCCACACAATTCGTCCTCCTTCTCCAAACAACATCAGTACATACGATAATTCGAAGGACCTTCCTATGGAAGCAACCAAGAATATCCTCGCCCACTTTACTTAGCGTCCATGCTTCTGCGCCATACAGTAGGACTGGGTCTTATACAGGGATATCTTGGTTCTTCTAGAGAGGGCCTCATTCCTCAGTGGCCTTCCCAGTGCGAAAATGCAGCGATTGGCCAACGTTACGTATTAACTTCAAAAGTGTTTCATTACTTCGAAGTTATAGCTGTTTATAGTGACGTTTTGTCCAAGTCGTCTTTTTTGCTGGACCTTAATAGAATATTAGCTTAGCCATTTTGCGTCATATTTTGCGAATGTTCGTACTTTTTTTGTACAGCTGTGTATCGATTTTCATAAAATCAGCGTGGAGTTGTACATCTCTTCAACTCAATGTTGTTAACACTCACAGGGGAAGGCAGAAGCACGACAGGCTCTGGGGATATTTTTAGGCAGAGACCACTTTTATGAATCCCCCGATTTTTTTACGTATATGTAGAATTTAACATCATCTGCAAACATAAGTTAGTAAAAACCTCGGGCATGTAATTGCTAAGAATCAAGAAAAGAAACTGTCCCAAGTGGCTCCCTTGTGGTACGCCGTAAGTAACAGAAGCTGGGCAAGAAACAGAAGAGGCCTTCCTATGACTTCCGCACACAGTTGGTGATGTGTATTAATGGATTCTGAGCCGTTGGAGCGCATACGCCGACATCGAACCTTCCACCTAAACAACTGAGAGTAGTTAGTAAGGCATTTGTGATAATTTTCGTAGCTCATCAATGACCTCTGTCAATGTTATTTTTGCACCAATTAACTTGAGTAAAATTTACACACATCCTTCCTTTCGGTGGCAAAGTCAAGCTTAGGAAGGAAAACCTATAATTGGCTGATGGGGAGCGCCTTCCCTTGAGACCTATGCTGCGTGACAGAATATCAAGCATATCAGTGATTGACCATCCATTAATAGGATTAAAGAGTGGATCCATGTCCACCTCAACGTATTCAGTGTTTGATTGGCAATGGAAGTCAACGGAAGAAAGCTGTTTGCTCAAATTCATCAAAAGAACTCAAAGCAATGCACGGATCTTTCATGGCTTCTGGTGTTCTGTGCGCTGTGGGTTATTATGGTACGTATTTGTTAAATTTATGTGATTATTTAACGCAGCTCCGGGTTTCAAACAAAAACAACATTTCAATTGGAATTAATTATTTTTTATTGATTGTATGGAAAATACTCTTCACTACGACCTATCGATCACGAATGTCATCGTCTAGCTGTCATCCGGGAAATCATCATCAAATCAATCTCATTTTGGGAAATTCCTCCCGGTGCGGCCAAGTCCCCGGATAACATTATAATTGTTGCAACGAGCAGAGAAACTAATATGAATTGCATGCGGACCTTTTCTTTGTGACACTTCGACTTTCAGATCTGCCGTTCAGGGTGAGCGTGATAAGCGTAAAACGTGATAGTGTCCTGTACGTCTGTCTTCATAAGCTTGGGCGGGCCACTTGTTAGTGGCTTCTAGTGTCATCGCTAAATATTTGTTTGGAATAGTTGAAGACTTGCGGACTTGTGGCTTCGTTGCTGAGAAGGCCCCAGAGTTATATTCAAGCGTATCTTGGCTACAGTTCTTTGTATTTTTTCACTCGCGGCGACTGTTAACTGTTATTCGCTGCAAGGATAGTCGGCTCGTTTTTGTCTTTGTTTGGAGAACATTCCCGATGTACAATAACGTAACAAAACTCTCTTGAGTGACTCCAGCAGCGATCTTCTTGAATGTTAAACAAAGTGATCCGCGCTTAACGTGGTAATTATGTTTTGTAAAAAACATTCAATCAATTCAAATCCGTTCGGAGTCGGCATAAAACTGTAGGTTCCCTTCCTCTATGGGCTGTAACGCCACCCAAATTAATATTATTATTCTTATCTTCATAATGGACGACGTTTATGTTTACGTAACGTTGTGCCAGTTTTTTCTGGCAATTTTTCGTGGCTATTATTTTTACATTACATTTACAGCGCGTAAGGAAAACGGTCAAGGACTTTACTTCACTGCAGCCAATGCCACTCAACATGCTCAAAACACACCAGCGACAATATTGACCTTTTTCCGACGTGCGTTCTACTGCAGTTCTTGACTGTACCGTTCATACAAAGAATAATGAATGATTTTACTTGCGACTACTGCTGATGATCGTGGGCCGACACTTCCAACTGTCTGTTTGGAATTGTTGTCAATACTCTTTCCTTCATGTCAGGAGTTCAATTTGCTTGTAAACGATATGCATTGGAACACTACGATCACTGAGTCATTTCCATGTCAGATATGTTCATTTTTTGCGATCAAATGATGACCGCGCAGATTAGACAGAAACGTTACTTTACGGCTCTGGCTACAAGTAGACCGCGAACACTTGGTGGACACGAAACTTCTTAAACTCACTTGATGAGGTTTCTACAAACGATATTATGAAACTTTGTCCTGCTCAAATGTACACATATCTCAGTAACAATCCTCACAAATAAGGTACCTTGTGCACTTGTCAAGCTAAAAAGATTATCCACAATGGTAATCGAATACAAGTAAGAGAACTCTGCGAATAGAGACGATTCCAAGTTCGCGAAACCCGAGTGATGAGTAATGTGTACCACTTTATAATAATAATATAATATGGGTGGCGCTACAGCCCATAGAGGGCCAGGGCCTAGCTCCTCAGCAACCACTCGTGTTGTGCGTGCTATTGTTCTCTCACGAGTGGAAGGGACCTACAGCTTAATGCCGCTTTCGAACGGCCAAGTTTGAGAAGCTTTTTCTAGACAGGAAATACTCTTTGAGCATTGTCAGTGACTCAGAAGAGGTGGAGCCGTGCAAATTTGTTTAAGTCGCACAGAGCAGCAATCGAACCTACGACGTTGAGGTTGGGGTCGACGCACGTACCCACAACGTCACGGGCCACCACGTACCACTTTACTCTCAGTTTTAAAGTCAAAAATAGTGGGTCTGAGCAGGTCTAGTGGAAGACTCATGCAAACCAATTGCCATCTTGGATCGGAAAAAAAGTTCAAGGCTGCCAACAGCCTGTCGTCCTTAACTTCGACAACTTCGTCAAAAATGAGACGAGATCTGTAACTTAAGCCGCCAAAGATGAACTGATGAACTGATTTGTGAATACCTTTAAGAACACGGTAAGATAATGGCAACGTGATTGCGTCTCTGATGCAATAAACTGGGCAACTACTTTTTGTCCTTAAGTCCAAGCAATATTTGAATTTTGAACTAGAAGCAACTGGCTTAGAGTTTCCCCCTTTGTGTTTGTCTTTGTCGTAGTTCTGTTCGCAACGCACTCGAAAGTGAGTGAGGCTTTTTCGTTTGCTTTGGATACAATTCCGTTTTGTCGGAAGTAAACAATTTTAAACCTACATTCAAACATGACGGGGGATGTATTATGGTACGAGGAACTATTGTAGCTAATGGCGTGGGAAAAATCTTTGTAGAGACAGCAATAGACAAAAACGTATATGTACAAATACTCAAGAATATTTATTCTGTGTAGAAGTGTTGTATGGCTTGATTTATATCTTCTCCGTGATAGTAAGAATCAGAAAAAAAAATACTAAAAAAAGGAGGGTATGACCGATTTGAGTTAAGTTGGAAAATATTAAAAAATACACTCAATTTTATGGAGTATATGGGCATTTTTCTTATGAAGTGCAAGTGAACTAGGCCTCTGTCATCTATTGTGTGTTCTCCGGTGACCTCAACCCCTTACATGTCCTGTCAGACTCATATTGCCAAAAATACGGACGTTTTATATCTTTATTTCCCCTCCAGTTGAATGAAAGTAGGATCGTAGACAGCACTCGGAACGGCAGAAAACTTTTAAATTCGCATTGTAAATAATCCGTACCTTCCTTAGAAAGGAAGGGGGATAGTCGAAGCCCAAAACTATTCAATTTAAATGTTTAAGGAAACAGCCATTACCAACTGGTCTCATTGTTGGTTCTGTTAACCGCGGTACCAAAGAGGAATAAATCGTTGACAACAGTAGCATTCTGCCTAGATTGTCATCGCATTTGCGTGCCTTTGGAAACATTATACAAAAACAAGCAATAATGAATTCAGCTTGAGTCATTCAGATGCTTTAGGCGGAGGGTATTTTGCCAATCCCGAGAATTGCAGCGTGACCATGAATACTACACAATTGCATAAGTGCAATTGGTTCAAGCGAGTGTGCCTTTGTTGAATCTTCATTAAACAGAAGTGTAGGAGTTGCTTATTTTGAAATAGCGCCTTCGCTGCTTGACCCGTTCATTCATTGAAATTAAAACAAGGGTCAAGGTTTTGGTAGCAAGCAAAATCATTATCTGGGACGAATGCACATCTCTCTCACCAAGATAGATCTGCGTAACTTTCAACGATTTCCGGCAAGCACTAGCAATTTCCAACACGTCTCGCATTCACCATGACGATAAATAAATAACACGATCAATCATTGAGTTTTTGTGGTCTGAATCAGTAGAGTCAATGTTTTTTCACGATCAACTGTGTGTCGCATCTGTGTGACAACAAAATGAAAAAATATCGTTTATCACAGAGGGGGGATATGACGCAATGTCCAATGCCAGTGAGTCAGTTGGTATCATATAAAAGTTTTCAGAAAGATGTTGACTTGGTATTTAAATCCGCCATGCTCCACTTTATCCTCTTTTCCTTTTTCTCTCACTTCCAGCTGGTGATCGCAGTTTTTGGTGTCATCTACGGCAACTACTTGCCCATAATCAACGGCTATGACAGCTTCGGCAACACTTGCGGTGTCAAGAACAACCAACCGTTCCACAACGTCACCCTCTCCGGCATGGACACCAGCAGCAAGCCAAATCTCCTGTTCATGGGCGATTCGAATGTCTCGCAGGTACTGAGGATCTGCGTTGAACGGTGCCTCACTGATTTGATTTCGGGGCCCAATTTCTTGTACCTCCAAGCCCTCGAAACTGGCTCCCATCTGTGCCGCTATGACTTTGACATGAAAGTTCTCGAAGAAGCTTTTCTACCGGACTACAACAGCATCCTCGGACCCTGTCCTCAATCTTATGCTTATGAAGAGTTAGACAATTTTGAGTCGGCCTTTAGTTCTTTGGTTTATCATGCACTCGTTTAGTATTTCAGTAAAGCATCGATGCATTCCACTGGACTCGTCTGCAGTGCGACTGACGGAATCATATGCGTACATAAACGTGGGCGCTGGTCCACAGCAGGCGTTCTTCACGCACGTCTACCAGGCTTGGCCCTACGTGTTGGTCCTGGTCTTCTTTGCACTTGGTATGGACTTCAATACAAGCGCACGATCACTCTGAGAAGGTTCTTGTTTCAGTTGTGGCCGCAGGAGTGGCTGATGCGCTGGAAGCCGGCGCTCACAGTTCGGGTCGTAGCTTGCCTTGCATTTGTCTCGAGCGTAGGACTAGCCGTTATTGGATGGGTGATCTTTCTACGACTGCCAACGCTGGCTAAAAGTATGGTCGCTAACTTTGCACACGACGACGGCGAAATTCTGTACAATTTCCTGCCCGACTTTGATTTCAACCAAACGTTCATCACTGGTCTAGCCGTCGTTGGCGTCATTCTGACGGCAAGTATTTCGTGGGGTTTGAATTGAATTTGCTTTAAATGCTTCTTGTAGGTGGGCTTGTTGATCGTACTGTATTTCACCAAGGGGGACATGCCGCGAGTCATCGTACTGAGTGAGGAAGCGGTCAAATGCTGGCGAGAAGTGCCAGGCCTTCTTCAACTAGTGTGCGTCACGTCCGCGGCCTTGGTGGTATTCTTCTTGTCTTGGACTTACACCATTCTGTGCATTGCCACAGCGAGTGTGAAGGAAATCTTTCCCCTGGGCGACAGGGCTGACTACGAAGACGACTCGAGCATTGGTCTGAGACGTAAGTGCGCTCATTTTAGCTTGACTGCAAAACTTTATGCTGCTCCCCACAGAATTCGAGCAAGTTAAACACGTTCCGATGGTCTACATTCGGAACTGCTTCTGGATCTACATCGCTGGCTTCGTGTGGACGTCCGAGTTCATCTGTATCTGTCAGCAGTTCTGCGTAGAGACGGCGGTCTTCAGGTGGTACTTCAGAAGACCACCGGTGGCTTGTTCGTTTTACAGACACCATTTGGGCTCCGTGGCGCGAGGCTCACTTGTAGGAATGCTCAAGATCCCCCAGTCCCTTTTGGCTTACTTCTGTGAAGAGTAAGGCTGCCTTCATCAAGCACAGAGATCACTTACATCTAAGGAAATCCATTTCAGGTTGGAGAAGGTTGCAGACTCCAATTCGATTCGTAGTCTCGGAAGACGACTGGATAAAATCGAGAGGCACCTTAGAATCCCTCACGGTGCTTACGCAAATGTGGCCATCCACACGATTGACCTGTATCCAGCTGGGAGAATGGTAAGTGGCACCCATCACAGGTAGTCATTCTCACGCCTTTGACTCCTAGGCAAGTGCGATGATGGCAACGAGTGCAGAATACGTAGACGCCATCGGCAACTCGGTGTACTTTTTGTTCTTCTTGGCCAGACTGATGGTCGCCAACGTTACACTTCTGCTGGGCCTGCTTTTGCTGAACAACGTTGAAAACCTGTTCTTCTACATGGCCCCAGTAGTCACGGGCACGGTCTTTGCATTTTACATTGCACGCATTCTGCTGGACACGGTTGAAGTGAGTTTTGATTGAGGTGCTCCAAGAAACAGGGAATGAAGTGTCGACCTTTTTAGTGCACGTTGAACACGCTCTTTCTCTGCGTCTGTGAGGACAAACGCGTAAACAAGGCCGGAGGACGTTGGTCTCAAGGAGAATTCATCCAGTTCAGTGATCAGCCTTTATTCAATTGTGTAAAATGTTAGATCTATTAGAAATAAAAACAATCACTACTTAATTTCTGAGTTTTTTTTCTTCTTCTATGGATGATGGTGGTGGCTCGTGGCGTTGGGGGTGTGTGCGTCGACCCCAACCTCGACGTTGTAGGTTCGATTCCAGCTCTGAGCGACACAAATAATTTTCACGACCCCACCTCCTTCGAGTCACTGACAATGCTCAAAGAGTATTTTCTGTCTAGAAAAAGCTTCTCAAACTTGGCC
The DNA here is from genome assembly GCA_916610145.1 of Eristalis arbustorum. Lineage (NCBI taxonomy): Eukaryota > Metazoa > Arthropoda > Insecta > Diptera > Syrphidae > Eristalis > Eristalis arbustorum. The sequence continues at coordinate 31,216,387 of OU744318.1, forward strand.
GTTCGGAGTCGGCATAAAACTGTAGGTCTCTTCCATTCGTGAGAGAACAATAGCACGCACAACACGAGTGGTTGCTGAGAAGCTAGGCCCAGGCCCCCTACGGGCTGTAGCGCCACCCATATTATTATAAAATTATTATGGATGGAGCTACAACCCGGGTGGACATGGGGCTTAGCCGACATGCCCCTCCATCTATCCCGGTCTTGTGATAGTTGCTTCCAGCCATACGCTGAACTTATTGAGGTCGCCTTCGATAGTGCACCACTAGAGACATAGTCTTTCTTTACCGCGTTGTCCCTCCGGAGTGGAATTGAAGACTTTTCGGACCGGGGCATTGGTGTCTTAACTTAAAACAGCCATCGGAGACGAGACACTCGAAATCGCACAATTCGTCCTTCTTCCCCAAAGAACATCACAGTACATAGGATAATTCGAAGGAACTTCCAATGGAAGCAAACAAGAATATCCTCGTCCTCTATATAGGGATATCTCGGTTCTTAGAGACATGGCTTTACTCGTCAGTGGCCTTCCAAGTCTAAAAATACTGCGATTGGCAAGCCTGATGCTTCGTTTTATATCCACGTTAGTCTCGTTACTCGTATTAACTTTAGATCCTAGGTAGATAAGGCCTTTCACTGCTTCGAATTTATAGCTGCCTATAGTAGCGTTTTGTCCATGACGTCGGTGTTGGTGCACCTTTTTCGCAGACATCATATACTTTGTCTTACTCTCATTGACTGCAAGCCCCATCTTGGCCGCTTCCTTCTAGCTGCTCAGAAACGCCCCACTGACAGCCCGTTGTGTTCTTCCAATGATGACATTGTCATCGGCATATGCCAGAAGTTGCACACATTACTGAACGATCGTGCCTATGGTGTTGACGTTTGAGTTCTGATGACGATCTTCTCGACACTGATGTTACAGAAATCGCATGACAGTCCATCGCTTTGCCGAAATTATTTTTTTTTTTTTTGGCATCAAAGGTCTTGTTAAAATCTTTACCAACTTTGAGGGAGCAACGGGCATTCTCCATCGTTATTCTGTAATGACGGACGATTTTTGCAGGGATGCCAAAACTAGACAAGGCGCTGTATAGCAAACAGTTTCAGAATTTGTTTGGTTTTTTTTCCGAGATTTCGCAATCATGCGACTTGAAATCACTCAATTATTTACCCATTCTATATCACACGCAGTTATTGTTTTATTTAAATTTATTTTCCTATCGTTCTGATCGTCACGCCGCAGCTAAGTCAATAGCTCCGTGAACTCCTACGCTACGTAGCTATGTTCAATTCCCGAAACTAAGCCTCGATAACTCAAAGATCCACCTACACGTCTCATTATTTAATTTTACTGCTGGATTGGACTGCAACATCGTTTACAGTCATCACTGCCAACTTGACCGCACAACTAAACCTCATTCGTAGTTTGCCTGTGAATCCCTTTCAAATTGTACAGCAACCAATTACTACAGGTTGATGTGATTGATTATTCGTCTGTTGAGCCCATTCTGATAGCTGGTCTTAATGAAATGATAATAAAATGAAATAAATATGAAAAACCTAATGAAAGCTATAAAACGAAGGTAAGCATTTCTACTTCAAATAAAGCTTTTTGTTTTATTATCCAATGCGCCTGAAAGTAGATCAAGTATTAATTTACTGCATCAGAAGTATGACTCGCAAAGCTCCTTAGAAATGGTATCAATATTTCAACTTAGAGAGATTGTATGTTTTTTTGTGGATCTATAATAATAATATAATATAATATGGGTGGCGCTACAGCCCGTAGGGGGCCTGGGCCTAGCTTCTCAGCAACCACTCGTGTTGTGCGTGCTATTGTTCTCTCACGAATGGAAGGGACCTACAGTTTTATGCCGACTCCGAACAGCCAAGTTTGAGAAGCTTTTTCTAGACAGGAAATACTCTTTCAGCATTGTCAGTGACTCGAAAGAGGTGGAGCCGTGAAAATTATTATTGTCGCTCAGAGCTGGAATCGAACCTACGACGTCTAGGTTGGGGTCGACGCACATACCCACAACGCCACGGGTCACCACCCGTGTGGATCCAATGTGGATCTATAGTTCCCTGGATTTCTCGTTCCATTTGCGTAGCGTGTTCACTCCAATGCCAGAAGCTTTTATGTTTTGCGGATATTAAGCTCTGTCCACGCTGATTTGGTTATGTGACAGTCGTTCTTTACATGCCAAGACGAGTTGATCAAGTATAGTGCACTCATCGGTGGTTGCAGTAATGTGTCAGCTTCGTTGATGTTCTTTTCAGATCTTTGTCTCGCAAATTCGTCCTTTCCTTCGTTCTGTTCGATTGAGTTGTGGTCCAGGACGCAGCAGGGTTTTACCTTGTGCTGTCTGATGAACCTCGGAGGGCCTCGACATTTTATAACAAGCTTTTGTCTTTATTCTACAGAATCGTATTGATTTCAGCGGAGTTTGACTCTCTATTAAGATGGTGATATCCGATGGTGGGATTCCGGCTTGTAAGTGTGCGGCTGCTTTCTCTATTGCCTGGCCTTCTCCTAATTGGGGAGGTTAAATGATTAATTTTGATGCAGAGTGTCTGAGTAGAATCCGGCCCGAGTACTAAATCCAATTTCTGTGAATTAGGGATTCTTGTTCATAACGACGTTAGATTGCCACTTGTCTCTACAGGGGAATAGGATTGTTGAGAGAGAAGTAAGTGTGGTGGATAGGTATATACTAGGTCGGCGATGTGAGGCCCAGATCATCTATTATTTTAATTGCATATCCAAATTGTTCTTTGTTTCCACAGAGAGGACGTCTTAGAGCACTTTTTGCGGCACAGTCTTTTATGCACAAGTTCATAGAAAGGAGTATCATGTGCAATCTTGCTTGCGGCGTGCTTCGTATAGCTCCCGTTGAATAAACAGCGGCTAACTTATGTACTTTTTTGAACATGCTCATGCAGCTTTTTGTCTTGCTAGCAGTCCACTAGACTGGCACCCTATGGATTATTATATAAATCTTGTGTACATCCATTGAATGATGTACCTGCGGCTAAAACGCAGTTAGAAGTCTTGTGTTCAACATTCGAGGGAACCCACATTTTATGCTGCCTCCAAACTGTCAACTTTTGCTTTTTTTGGGCAATTAACGACAGACCACTTCATTGTCAGTGACTCAAACGTTCGCAAGTTCACACCCAAATGCCCCTGGCACCGCGGCGGGATAATATGTTAAACAACAATTTGGCTTAAGCTCTAGCAAATGATTCCCATTTGAAAGCTTTACTCCTGTAAAAGATGAAGATGTTAATTATGTGTTGTAATTAATTAATTGTTGTCGTTAAGCACGAGTAAGTGGTGGCCAACTGGTGCGTTTGTGCTCGACCAAACCAGGAAGTCGTAGTTTTCCACCTCTTTCGAGTCACTGACAATGCTCAAAGAGTAATTCCTGTCTAGAAAAAAGCTTCTCAAACTTGGCTGTTCGGAGTCGGCATGAAACTCGTGAGAACACTAGCACGCTCAGCATGAGTGGTTGATAGCTAGGCCATTGCCCTCTATGGGTTGTACCGCCACCCATATTATTATAATACACGAGTAAGAACTAAAGCAACACCAGATCACACGCCTTGTGTTGTTAGCTCTCTTTGAAATGGGACAGGATACGTGTGACAAAAGACCTATAAGCAAGAAAAAGAGAAGAAGAATAAACGTTCAATAAAAGCTTCCTACGTCAGCGAAAATTTACAACTCATGACCAAGACTTGTAATAGCCACGACTAGCAGTCAGACTGACTCCCTTTAGTGTCGAGCAAATTAGAAACAAATCTGTTTTATGGATCATTCCCATGGCAATTAAAGTGAGGTGCCCACATAATTGAACGCAATTAAGTATTTTCTTTCTTCGCTGAATGCGAGCCACTTGAAGAAGACAGAAAGCAGGGAGTGGGATCACTTTCTCTGTTGCTTGCATCGGATCTGCAGGGAATTTTGCCGACAGTCAAACGGTCACACCTCGTTGCGAGTGCAGTGATATGAGGCAAGTGCATTTCTCACGTTGAAGAGACGTTTGACCAGAAACAATGGACAATCGATTGTTGCGATTTACAAATGTGAAATTGGCTTAGAATTGACGATGTCTCTGTGTGAAGTGGATGGTATGAGTTAAGTCGCCTTGAAATCGATGGTATTTCATGTGTGAGAGCGAAAGATGGATTTACTATTTTGAGGAAAATGTAAACCTCGATTGCACCTAGCCAGAAAATTCTTTACTTAATTTGATTCATGTCAAAGGCGTGTGTACTCTCTGAAGAAATTAATTAAAATATGAGCAAAAATAAATACGAAAGAAATTAGTTACACAGGGAGGGGTGCTGCTTCTGGAACGATCAAAGTCTGTGGCACACAGATGTGCTTTTGCCCGTCTGACGAATGTTGGCAAGACTTTTTGCTCCATACTCGTTCGAGAATGGGAACGTGATTTGGATGTAATGTTTTTTCTCTGCTCAGCTCAAGATTTGTCTCCTCTAAACCCTGTGGGAACAGCGTAGCCGCTTTTAGGCGAAGACGATTCGTAAAGCTTCTTGAACGGTCATGCATTCAATGCAATTGAATTAGTCTCTCTCAACTGAAAATGTAAATCAAAATCAAAATGTGAGTCGTCGAAGTAAGCACTAGACCACTCACTATTCCCCTTCTCTGTGTGTCAAGCCACACCGATATTTATTCGAATTGTTGGCTGTAGACCATTAGGCGGCACTCTACTCCACTGAACTACCATCAACAGCGCCCACCTAGTAGCTCTTGCTTCGAAGTGTGAACAGATTACTTATCGACCATATGGTTGGTATATATGATATTGTCATGGGGAGCCAGGGTCTCTATAGTAGACTTGGAGACGTGAAAGCGGCGTGGATAGAGAAGAGGTAGTCACTGACAAATCTCAAGGAGTATTCTTGTCTAGAAAAAGCTTCTCAAACTTGACCGTTCGGAGGAAGGAATAAAACTGTAGGTGGTTTCGATTACTGCAAGAACAATTCCACGCACGACTGGATTAGTTATTATAAAAGCTAGGCCCTGGCCCTCTACATGCTGTAGCGCCGCACATATTACAATTATTATTTTTATAGTCCTCTTTAAAGCAGCAGCGACCGGTCTATCGATTGAGTGCTGGATTACCGTCTGGAAGGATTTGAGGATAACAAGGTCGTCTACAAAAGGATGATTAAATACCCCCCCAACATGAAACATTCATCACTTTGTTTGGGGTGCAAGTCAGTACCAGTCGCTTCGCGTCATGGTGAAAGGTTCCGCCAAGTTCACCCGTCATTATCTTAAATTCATTTTAAAATCAACGTGTAGCAACATTTTCTACCCGCCCAATAATGTGTATTCACCAAGTTGACCAAGTGACGCACATTTATTGTGAGACCGTGAGAATTCTGTACATGCACTGGATTTTTTCTTGCGGACGATCGAACATAGAATTTTAGCCAAATTGTAGCACAATCTTAAATCCCCACGAAGAATAAAATAAAAATCAGAGAGGATACGCCCTTGACAGTGCTAGAAAGGGTACGATCGTTGTCCCTTTAGTAGAGGTACGGTTTTAATACGATGAACGAACAATGGTGCAAGTGAACTAGCAATTTCGCTGGCAGCCCATTAAGCTAGACATAAGGGTTCGTTATGTTAAATAGAGTTGGGTCAAGAATGAGTCCTTGGGGAAATCCATCTTGAATAGAATCATTAACCTTGAATAACATTAAATCATTCTAATGATCACGATTGGGAAGTTGTATAGGGTTTTCGAATAGGGACTTGACAAGTTTCGTTCATGCGTCTGTAGCAAAGATTGAAATCATTCAATTCAACGGCGTTCTCAAGGACTGGACATCTCACAGACCACATTATGGTATATTTTGCGTAAGGCTCTTGGTTTACACGCATACAACAAATAGCTGACTCAGGAATTGAAGCCGACGGACTATTCAAAGCGACGTATGTTTAAAAGCAAGTCAAAGCAAAGTCCTTATTGGAACCCCCTTTATTTGAAGAGCTTGTATAGTATCAATTTCCTTCACGGTTTCGAGCAAAAAGAAAACTTTGGGTCTAGCTTACTCGATATGATGTCAATTCTTGTCTGAAAACGAATTGTCATAAATAGCTTGATACCCATCTCAAACATAGTTGGCCTTCGTCAGCTCGTCATGGTTCTCCACCAGTGCTTAATATATCACGTCCAAGTAATCTGAGGAGCAATACGTTAATCCTTTCATAGCAAGCCACATTCCAACTGCCACATCTGCCTGCCTTTCATCGAACGAGCCACTTGGATTGACAGATTCTCTCACCAAGATCTCCCTACCATCTCCACAGTGCCATGACATTATTACATGCGTGTGTGTCTCTCAAGAAATAAAGAATCGAAGTGAACTAAAAAATCTCTATTCTAGCCTTTCATCATCACCCATCAACAACCACATCCAACTTCAAATCCATATTCATTCACTTTCTCTTAAAATTAAGGAACAACACCTGCAGTTATGATGCGATCCACGGCAAAATTACATGCGTCCCTAAAATGACTGATACACATCGCTTACGTCTTGCTCTGACATCCGTCACCGATGATCGATTTCATCGACTCATAAATTTTCCCCCAACCGCAAGTATTGCGAAAACACCTCAAGTGTCGTAAGCTAATTGCCATTGTCCCAAACAATGTCAAACGCTCAGCTCTCGCAATAAGATCTGATCTGTCACTTTGGCTACAGCCTGGTCTCGGAATTGTTTCCAATCGATTTGGGTGAAACAAAATGAATCCAAACAATGATGCAACGACTTCGTGCTCGCTCCAAGCTATGTACGTACAAGACAAACAAACTTAAGCGCCCAGTCCGCACGCGGAGTGCGTGTGAAATTAATCTCGATTAACACCACACCGTGCTGGGTCAGTGATGGATGGAGTCGGTTCGACGGTCCGACGTCACTGCACGCTCAACGTCAAGCCGGCGAATGAAAGTGATGATGGCTGAGTCATCGCCGGGCCGCGTGCGGTGTGGAGCAAGTGATTCGATAATAATTGCAAAGTCTTGTGCTTCTTCTTCCATCAACTGCACTGCGTTACATACGCTGGCTATTGGATCAGCGGCGGTGGAAGTGTTTCAAGTGTGTTGCAACAAGGGGGGATGGTCAATTGGATTGCTGGTAGTTTTTGGCAATTTTTTTTTTTTGCTTGCTGAAGTCCGTCTATTGCGAACCCAGTGTGTCAATTAGTTTTTGACAGTTTTGCAAAGTTGAAGATATTTCAAGGTTGACTGTGAGTAGATGTCATAATTAAACGCGAGCACCCACGTCAGTTGGTTACGTTTCAAGGCTGAAATTGTTGACAGTTTTTGGAGTGCCTTTGACATGACTTTCCATTTATGAATCAAAACGGTTAGCGTGTGTGAAATGCGAGAATGAATATGAATTTTGAAATGCTCCTTATTTTTAGACGGTTCGTTTCGAAACAGTAACCGGGTGAGGGTGGTGGAATGGTGATACTGATACTGATACGCAGTAAGGAAACGAGCATGCGAAGAGACTGATTGGGGGAATGACGGGCGAACCAGACGCAAGTATCCAACTGATATAAAAATTGAATAAAAGACTGTCGGTCGGTATCAAAGACGATAAAAGAGAATAGCGTCTCACTCGATTCTCTTTAAGTTTAGTGGAATTTTTTCTGCTGTCTGTTGAAATAGCATGCAATTACAAGGGTCATACCGAGTTGCTGAAGAAGGGTAAACTAGAATTCCGTCCCATGGAAAACACCACCGAACAAATTAAACTCCAAGATAGTAAAGCTCTACCGCCTATCTCTAAAGAAGGATTAGTGACACACCAATCTTAAAACCCGACGAAGAATAAAATAAAAGTCAGAGCTGATACGCCGTAGACGGTCCTGAATCGGGAAAGGGTGCGGTCGTTGTCTCTTTAGTTGAGCTGCGGTTTTAATACAATGGACCAACAATGGTGCAATAGCAATTTCACTGGCTGCCCATTGAGGTTGACGTAAGGGTTCGTTATTTTAAGTAGAGTTGGGTCAAGAATGAGTCCTTGGGGAAATCCATCTTGAATAGAATCATGAACCTTGAATAACATTAAATCATTCTAATGATCACGATTGGGAAGTTGTAAAGGGTTTTCGAATAGGGACTTGATAAGTTTCGTTCATGCGTCTATAGCAAAGATTCAAATCAGTCAATTCAACGCGTTCTCAAGGACTAGGCATCGTACAGACCACATTATGGTGTATTTTGCCAAAGGTTCTTGGTTTGCACGCATACAACATATAGCTGACTCAGGAATTGAAAAAAAAAAATTAATTTGAAGAGGTTGCATAGTATCAATTTCCTTCACGTTTTCGAGCAAAAAGAAAACTTTCAGTCTAGCTTACTCGATATGATGCAGGACACATCAATTCTTGTCTGAAAACGAATTGTCACAAATAGCTAGTTTCCCATGGCAAACTTTGTTGGCTTTCCTCAGCTCATCATGGTTCTCCACCAGTGCTTAATAGATCACGTCCAAGTTATCCGAGGAGCAGTACGTTAGTCATTTCATAGCAAGCCGCATTCCAACTGCCACCTTTGCCTGCCTTTCATCGAACGATCCACTTGGATTGAGAACTACATTGATTATCTCACCAAGATCTCCCTGCCATCTCCACAGTGCCATGACATTATTACATGTGTGTGTGCCTCTCAAGAAATAAAGAACCGAAGTGAACTTAAAAATCTCTGTTCTAGCCGATATACATCGCTTACGACTTACTCTGACATCCGTCACAAGATAGTAAAGCTCTACCGCCTATCTCTAAAGAAGGTAATCAACGGAAGCAGTGTTACTTTGTGGTCTGCTCCTCCCACTGAAGGAAATAAAATCGCAACTAATGACGAACACCGGAAGCGATATTAATCATAGGTGGCCGGAGGTTGGTCGATAGACGATACTTCATGAAAAGAATCTTTTGTCTCCCACTCCGAATTATATGCTGTACCTTGAAACAGGTCTGCCACCATTGATTAAGGAAACGCCGTAGGATTGATCCTGTTCAGCACATTTCCCAGATATTTGTAAAGAGCTTTTGAGTGTAAAAGAGAATGTGCAACGCAAATTAAATTATACCCATTTGACTTCTCTCAATATCCAAGGATACGTCAATTACAAGATCTTCTGTATTGCTTCCTTTCTCTTCCTCTTTTAGACAAAGTCACGCGCTGCCATGTGAGTCCTCAGATATCGTTCGTAAGCTGATCGTGCATAGGCCAACATCAGAGGCACAATCTTCCAGAAGTCAATTAAGCTGTGAGCATGCATCCATGACATTGACTCAATTGATTCAGTGAGCATTAAATGTAATCAACTGGGTCTGGTGATAAATGGGGGTAAAAGGCAGTGCAAACGTATACGCTGTCTTCAAGAAAGGACACCTGATCAGATGAACAAGCCTTAGTAGTCCGCAGTTAGGAGCAGAAAATTCAACACGACGACAACATGAACCTTAACAGGCGTTAATTGGTCAGGTGAACCGCATGGGCAATGGAATAAGACATCAACCAATAGCAGCGTAACATAAAGCAGAAGAATAACCAGAAATGAAATTACAATCAGCAGTGCATTGTTTGGACGCAAGCTGCAAGGAGACATCAAGCCGCAGAGCTGTAATCATCAGAAACCTGCATCCCTGCTGGATAAGATAGGATACGGAGTGGTTACGTGTACCTACCTTATCCTCGTCTCGGCCTCTTACGACAAGATACATACGGATTCGTATCAAATGACAGAGGATTCAATATGTATGCTCCCGTGTAAGAAGCACTGGTCGCTCCAACCTCACTACTCCAATGGAGACTTAGACGCTTAAGCTTTGAACACACAGTGAAAAAATAGTCAGGCATTTTGGTTGCTTTTCCGTTGATATTTCAATGGTTGTAGTCTAGCACCATCATCAACATATTCTGCTCGTTACTTTAAGCGTACACACATCCACTCGAGGACAAGCTGCCCACATTTCCTAAGCGTCGATGGAAGCCCCTCGCAATCAAGCCTTTCGCATTCCCTTCAAAATCACGCGCTGGTAGGTAAACCCGAGTTAAGCAACGCCGCCACATATTGCTGAATTAATTTCGAATAGGATCCTAGGACCCAATCAAACACCTCCACCACCTCATTGTGAATTCAATTAGACACCCAGGCCCGCCTCACGATGAATAAGTAATTCCGCTTCCCTCCAACTTACGCATGCGCTTGCCTCCATTCCCCAAGTCGAATGCATGTCAAATCTGCGATTGCGCAAGGCATCCACATCCTACCACCACTTCGCTTGCACCATCGCCTCTGGGAAAACCAACGCGAGTCTAGGTATCTTGTTTGGCACATAAAGCGTTGCGCCACGACGCCACAGAAACCCACCGAATGCACCGAGACACCCTGTCCACACGGCAGGAGTTCATTAGCTCCTTTCAGTCGGAATTCCCACACACGAAATGGAGAGCGAGTGCAACGAGGAAAATCTGGAAAAACCCAGCCACGGAGCAGCAAATGTCTGCGAAAACCCGAAGGAAACGAAACAGAAACCGAAACACACATACACACCGTCACACCGATGACCGAACCAACAGCAAAGAAAAGAGCAATTCACAACAATCACTGAGTATGGCTGGGCAGCCTTGGGGATTCCCCGCTCGAGTTCGACTCTCGTTGCACAACCATCCCCAGCACAGATTCATAATTATACTCCCAAGCGAACACACAGCTCGCCGACCAGCGCATACCCGTCGCACCAACGTGACTCACTAGTCAGTGAGTGACTAGCCGTAAGCCGGCCCTAAGTGAGTTTGGGTCTCTGCTGCCGCGCACACCACGAAATAAAAAAAAACGCGAATTCGATGAAGTAGGTTAAGCTCTCAACGTCAATTGAATGCTAATCAGACTGATCGAGCCGATGCCGGTCAGTGTTGTGGTGGATCTTGGGGTTTTCTTTGGGCGACTGCCTACTGTTGAGAAGGTCAGTTGTCAGCTGGAGTGTTAGATAATGCGCTAATCGTGTACTGGGAATTCGAAGTCTGTTCGAGCGCGGTTGCTTTGGTAAAACCTCAAGGAGCATTTTGACTGCTTATGAATTGGACTTCTAATCAAATGACATACAGCCAGCCTGCGCAGTGTGGAGGTCCTCTTGGTCTCCTGTCTGGACTGTAACTAGGGCACTGACGTGACTGAAATGTATGCGTGGCTTCAATAAATTGGCGCCCGTCCAAGTGAGTTTGAATTCTAATTTATTCGAAGCGCAGTTTGTCGTTGAACATAAGTGGGAGCCAATCATTCCCGGCGGAGACCTGTGCTCAGTCTGAAGGCAGGCGCCCACTACTTTCGTGAATGCAGATAAATAATTTAAAAGTGATTAGATGTCAACTCATCGATATATTGTTATGGTGGCAATGCGACAAGTTTGGTGGATTCCAAAATCTTGACCCGGCGCGGTGTGTAAGTTCATGGAGGCATTTATTCAGATAGCAACGAATCACTTTGACTGGCGCTACAATTTGAGACGGACTTGGGCCCCAACTTTGAGTCCCCTTTCTTACTGTGTGGTGATGCCTTACCACTTCGTCACTCGCGGCTGGATTCAAGGACTCTACCGGCCATTTACGTAGTCGTCTGAGACGAGAGACTCGCTATACAGTCTATATACCATAGTTACTCGCGTTGTCTTCTCTAAATCAGCACATACGCTCGATCAAAGTCTGTGTTTTCTCGTGCGGTTTAGTTACTGACCATGCTGCCATACAGAAGGTCTAGGACTATCCAGTCTAGGACTATCCATTTGATTCTTCGGAAGAGAACTTTGTTCCTCAAGCGAGCCCTACTTTCATCTACAAGGTGTGAAATCTGGAAGCCGACTTTAATCGTTCTATTAAATCTGTCCAGTTTGTTGGCAGTACGCATTCGTTGGACAGTGCCTACGGACCCAAGGTCGTGCTCGGAGAGTTTAAATACAGAAACGAAAAGGAAACTATCACAACAGATCCACGACCCTGCGCGTTGGATGTTTATAAGTAGCACAAGACTCTTTCGCACTCATCCGCACAACAATCTGGCGATCTCCGCACAGTCGAACCAACAATCAAATCGACCAAATATCCTCGATATGCGATTTTTCGATTCAGGAGAGTAAGCGACGACTCTACGGCAGGACGAACCCGAACTCGACCGTCCAATGTCAGTCTTTACCAGTCAACAAGGATGACCATGGACGCCAGAACACTTTGGAGATTGCCAATGCCTATGAAGTGCAATTAAGTAAGGGTTTTCCCTGTTTGACAATTGAATACAAACGCCAACTTTGCATCAACGCTCGGCCATGAAAGATCCACCTCCCACAACAAAACCTATGTACGATCGTGAGTGTGATCAGAAGAAATGTGCAATCAACACGGTATACAGAGCGGCAGCGAAAAACTGAAGTAGCACAGAGTGATAGGGTAGGTTAGGTAAGGTTAGGTTGTAGTGGCTGACTCCTAAAGAGCAGTCACACTTAGGCCAGGTTAGGCCCATTGTGATACCACGCGGATTGACACTGGAACCAGTTGGTGCTGCTAATGAAGCGATTTATTTGGCCAATGCTGGCACTATTTAGCTCGTTACGGCCGCTGAAGTAGTAGGCTCCTAGGTGCAGGAACCTACGACTGGCAAGAGCACTGCAGGAGCAGAGAAGGTGATGAGTATTTTCTTCCTCCTCTTCATTCATGCAGCTTCTGCAAAAATCATTATATGGGACACCTATCCTGCGAGCATGAGTGCCAATTACACAGTGCCCGGTTATGACTCCCATGAGGGTCTTTCATGAGGGCTTGCTGAGTCTAAGTAGACTGAGTGACCGTTTTAGGTTAAGTGATGGACAGATTTCTTTTGTTTTAAGGCAGGCCATTTGTCATTAGTGGTTTTAATTGTGTGGATCTTAAGAAGATGGTAAGCTGTAGCGATCGGCATGGAAGGTGGTACCCCTGCTATTGTTAGGGATGAGGTTGTACCACACCTGGCGAGTTCATCGGCTTTGCAGATTCCTGGTATGTCACAGTGTCCCGGCACCCACATGAGGTGAATGTTGAAGCCATCTCGTTAAGAGACAGCCTGCAATTAAGGGATGTTTTTGAGTAGAACATAACACTGTCCAGCGATTTTATAGCGGCCTGACTATCGGAACAGATGGTGATATCCCTTTTTGATATCACGTTGTTTTTGAGCAATGCCAGCGCCTCTACTATATAATCACTACAGTGATCAGGGAGCTTCAAAGAGATAGCAATGTTGAGATCTTGACAATAGATATAGACAATAGAATTTTGTCTTCGATCCATCTGTGAAAATGCGAAGAGGATCTTCCAGCATTTGCCTGTCTGATATACAGTCCGATCTGGAAGGAATGCTGATTGAGAATTTCTTCTCAAAGATGTCCTGGCGTAGAAGGCGGTCAGTGTCGTTAGGAAGGAAATTGAATTCCTTGAGAATGGTTGGGTGGCCAGCGTTGAGTTCGGACCACAATCGGAGTGTTTTGAGTCTTGCTGCAGTCTGTTTCCCGAATATTCCCAATGGTGGAAGATGGAGGAGAATATTCAGTGCGTCTGACGGAGTTCTTCTCAGTGCCGCGCTGATACACAGGCAGACCACTCTGATAGGGTAACAGAGATAGTAAATTAACGGCGCAAACACCTAAACACCTGCGAGACGGTACCTGCAAAAACCGACAAACTTCTCGAATCCCAATCGGCTACCCAGAATGGTGGTCGAAGCGCTAACTGGACATAAACATTTGAGGTACCATGAAAACAAAATAAGACTTACCCATAGTCACATCTGCAGTGGCTGTAGTGAAAAGGAAGAAAAATAAAGGACACTCCTCACTATCTTTGTCACAGTCCAAGTCTCTGCCGACAAAGCAGTGTGCTAGGAGAGCACTTCGTCAAAGCCTACACGAGTTAACAGACGTACCATTGAAATCACTTTGCAGGTTTATCAAGACGCCAGGCTGGTTACATCAGGTAGTTAGGATGAGTAACGTCTTAATGGATACCTAAGTGTAACAGTTTTCTGGTCGTCAACCCACTGGCCTAGCTTAACCTAAGCACCCATGATCAAATAAATTGGGTATTTTTTCCTCCTTAATATGTGTCCAAGTGGAATAAAAGCTAGCTAGAAAAGCTACAGTCCCGGGGTGGATCTGGGCCTCAAACAATAAGTGTCTTCAGCCAGAACGATCTTTAGCCATCAGCTTACAGTTGCGCGCACTAAGTTAGTTCTTGAGCCCAAAGAAACAGAGATTGGTAAGCATGATTCTGCGCATCATCTCGGTACTGGTGAATTCGTCCCTACAAAGCCAAGGCATATGAAGTCCTTGACAACCTCAAGGTTTCTGCTGCCCATTATGATGCTCTGTCCGAGACGTTGATGTTGTGCGTCTTTCCGTACTGACAGCTTACACTCGTTTTACCCGGACACGGCTCATTGACAGTTCGCTGAATTCGTTCAATCACGTCCATTTTATTCGCTTAAGCAAGCAGCTGCTGAACCCCTGTAACAAGCAGTGCTGTCCAAATTATGTAAATTGAATAACCTGAATCTAGTCTTTTCAGAAAGCACTTATATATTTTACTGATAGTTATCAATGTCCATCTTCGACTGCCCTGACACTCCAGCAAAAACAAGAGACGATGAACTGAGACTCTTCTGACGAAAACACTTGCATTTGGATTTAAACGCGTGCTCAACAATCCAACTACTCTCTGACTCACACGCGTCTGCTTGAAAAGGAAGTAGTGAACATTCGAAATTGCAGTCAGAGACCCCAAGTCTCTGCACAGCTGTTCGCACTTACCTTGAGAAATTAATCTCTCTGGCCAACCACGTCAACCACGGTTCAATGTATTCCCACTTCCACTTCCACCACAGCTGATTCAGCATTCCAGCCACACCGCATCAACTTCGCAAAGAAAAAAAACCGCCACGCACCGCCGAAAATTTCCAAACGAATTTCATTGAGAATTTCCCGAAACCAATTCCATTCGTCTTCACAGCGGCAAAGCTCACAAATCACAACTCTTTCCTAGTTCACGCGAACACGAGAAGGTCATTCGTCAGCTCAAGCGCTCTTCGGTTATTCCGTCTAACAGCCTGACATTGGCCGCAGTCCGACCGAAAATCAAGCACACACGACCGCATCGTTTGTTTCTCAGAATCCGGTATTTTGCAACAATCGGTAACAACACAACGCCGCCGCCGCGCCGTGACCAAGTGACGTCAGTTGTGACACGACACCGCTTGTCGGCTGTAACGCCGCCAACGCAACACGATGATCTGGCTTAGGGCGGAAGCTTGTCCACGCCACTTACGTAAAGGCACTCCTTATCGGAGACACGCCACCGCGCCGCCGTGGAAAATTTGAGAAAAACAACGCACCTCCTTCTGGATCAAGAAAGCAAAGTCTCGCAGATTAAGTAATGCATCTACACTTTTGGATCTCTCACAACGAAAGCGTTAATGCCCAAAGAGTACACCAACGCGACGCGAAGAGACGTGTGCGTTGTCGAACGTAACGCGCAGCCTATCTCCGGTCCGCGTCAAGCACTCAAGTGGCAGCTCCAGTTTACGATCGCCCGTCGTCACGTAAGATAACGGTCTGGTAATTAAAAACATTTTGTTGTGAAGTAAAGCATAATTGTGACCGGGGTCAAGTGACTATTAGCTTCTTTTTTGTTTGGACGGCGGCGCGGTGCGGCGTAACAGTGGTTGGGAACAGTCGGTGCGTAATGATGACCACTTTGCGCTTGTTTATGACGAGCTGTGGCGCCCGAAACTGGTTCGAGAAGCAGGTGAAAAAATGAAATTTCGGTGGTTTTGGCAAAATTGCGCTTTATGATACTGAAAGTTAGTGCGGCTCGGGAAGAGTTTCATGCGCAAGTGGCGACGAGAAGGAGATCTGGGGCACGCGTGCATTTGTTTTCTTTTGAATTCTAAAAAGAAAGCACTTGTTGATGGTTTGGATTGTGCCTCCGCGATGACATTGGCTTTCGGCGTCTACTCGACTCGTTTTATTTCTTAGTTAGATCGTTGGCTAGGAGAGGGGTTTGTTGGGGCAACTGTGAATTGCACAAATGACATCTTGTTGGAGATGCGACACACAATTGCAATTGGCAATCGGTGTTGCTTCGGTTATTAAGAAACAACTGGACTCGAATGTGAAGATCATGCTCTTCGAAACACTTTTCTTGTCAAATTCGAAACAAGGAGTCGAAATCGTATTTTTTTCTTCTAATGGGACGCGACAGTCTACAGTGGACCTGGAAATCCGCCGAAAAACCTCTACAGCTGGCACCATCTTTAGCCAGCTGCCTCCAAGTTCGCATGCCAAGTTGTTTGAAGTCCTCTATTTGTGTGCGCCATCTCTATTACATTGCTTAACTCGTTCGGAGCTCAAAACTCTTCGGGCTGAAGTTATCCTATCCATGCGCTGTAGAATCGAAAGCTGTTCCAACGACAGGATTAATTTGTGTTTCCTTGTACGCTCTTTATCGACAACACAGTCTCGGCGACATCAATTTCATTTCATTTGGAGAATCGAGCGACGAAGCACTTTGTTTATATTTTTTTATGTGATAGTTGACAGTCTCTTTTGATTTCTCTGATCATGAATAGGCCCACACCGAAGCAACGTTTACAAATTATTCTAATTTGTTCTGAAAAAACATACTTCAATAGCAACAACTCCATCTAAACCTACTGGCGAAACACTATTAGGTCCGGAAGAAATCAACATTTAGTGTTCTATATAGGTCGGCGGATTCTTCAAAAACGAATATGGTCCAAACGTCAAAAGCTTGCAATGCAACAATTTGAAGCGTAAATGCCAGCCTGAAGTCTGATGTGATCGGAAGATCAAGTCTCATCTATAGATTACGGCCATGTGCACTTCAGCCACTGAGGTTCCCTGCCATCTGTCAAAAAAATATTGAAATCATTTTTATGCGTTTTAATTTAATTTTAAGTTAGCTTACATGCCAAAGTGGGCTATGTTGCATTTGTTGCGGAAGAGTAAGAAGTCTCGTAACGACAGACGGATCTACATCAACGACACGGCAATAGAAAGGACAACAATTTTTGTTTATGCTCCTGGAATGTCAAAAAACTTCACACTCTGTCCTCACGTAGTGCAGGATGGGTAGGTCATACGTTTAATGAAAATATGCTTAATAGGACAAGACAGGCGAAAAGTCATCGCCCGGCTGTTATCCGCATCCAAGAGAGATGGACAGCACCAGCCTCATATGTACACACACACCCCTCCTTAACACCTCCTAAAGACTTCAGACTCGATCAAAGAGGTCTACTACAATATTTTGGATAATACCTATGGAATCAGTCCGGAGTACGATATAAATCATCCTATTAGACTTCGATAACAAGATAGATAATGAAATCACAACAGCCTCCACGACATGACAACAGATAACACCGTTCGACTCATAAGACCCAGGCCCAGGCCCAGGGTATTTGAATCGTTTGTGTGCGTTGTGCCATGTCAAAAAATTGAATATATGTGGAATGCATCAGAGCGGATAAAGTTGACGAACTTTTAATTTTGTTGGATCTATGTATGTATACTATCGGGGGGTCAGTCTTCTTAACATCGCGTATAAGATCTTCTCTGCCGTTTTGTGTACCCGCCTGAAGCCGTTCATTAATAATCTGATAGGTCTGCATCAGTGTGGCTTCAGGCCAGGAAAGTCCACAACAGAGGCTTTTGCTAACATTGAGACGGAAGCGGCTAAAATGGGTCTGGCGGTGAATGAGGGCAAAACGAAGTATATGCTGTCCTCAAAAAAGGACATACAACATCGACGTCTTGGTCAGAGCGTCACAATGGGCAGCTATAACTTCGAGGTAGTCAAGGACTTCACTTACCTCGGCTCCGGAGTAAACTGTACAAATAACATCAGTACCGAGATCAAGCGTAGGATAACTCTTGCCAACCGCTGTTTCCTCGGGCTCAAGAGGCGATTGAGTTATAGCGCCCTCTCTCGAAGAACCAAGTTGATTCTATACAAGACACTAATCATCCCAGTCCTGCTATACGGCGCGGAGGCATGGACAATCTCGAAATCGGATGAAGAAGTCCTTGGTCTCTTTGAGAGAAAAGTTCTACGCACGATCTTTGGTCCTGTTTGTATTGACGGGTTCTGGAGGAGAAGATTCAATCACGAACTGTACGGGCTGTACAGCGACATGAGCCTAGTTAGGCGTCTACGGATCCAACGCCTACGGTGGCTAGGTCATGTAGAGCGTATGGACACCACAGCTCCGGACCGAAGAGTCTTCGAATCCGAACATGTCGTGCAACGCAACAGAGGACGCCTGCGTTTAAGGTGGCGCACCCAAGTGGAGAAGGACCTCAACCAACTTGGTGTGCGAAACTGGAGACAGCTAGCCAGAGATCGCGCTAGTTGGAGAGGCATGGTGGTTGAGGCCCAGGTCCACCCCGGACTGTAGCGCCACACAAAGAAGAAGAAGAGGGATCTATGTATGTAAGTCTATCATTTTACTCCTATGTGTCTGTGGAGTTAGGTGGATTTCGAGAAACGCTTTGGGCAGCTCTTTGCAATCCGGTAAATACAATGTTTGTGGATTTCAACCGCAACGCCACAACGGATTCCATACGATTCTCAAATGAAAAAGAATCAACTTGGCGACCTCCGAATGGTCTGACGGTCCGACCTTATTTGTGCAAGACAAGCGTCAAATATCCTGGATGTACGAGAATTGAGGAGAGCATATGTTGGCTCTGACTATTTCCTCCCAGCCCATCGGAAATTGACAGTTCCTACAAGGACAAATTAAGTGGGCGACTGGAGTGGCCATGTCGACCACAAGCGTTAAGGATATGCGACTGCTTTGACGTTCGGCCATACGTCTTCAACAAAATAACACGACTCAAATATCTAGCAACAGAATCTGTTCAGGGCTGTTTTTACAAACATTTTTGGCAGTTTTCGTATGGCTAACAACTTGTCATCATCTGGATAGAATCATAATCAATTGGGGACCCACCATGATCTTGTAGAGTCCTTGTGACTTTTACGAGGCGGGTACAACGTCACTGAGAACATTCTGCTGTGGATGCCTTAATCCTCAAATTTTAGTTGCACCTTAAGATTACTACGAGTGAAGTGATTAAGCGGATATCTATTGTCGTTTTTTTTTTTTTTTTTGGTTTTTGAGAAAGCTTCAGAATATTAAAAATGACATCAGTCCCTGGCATCAGCTAGCTAAGTTGCTTGTGAAATGTCCATATAATAATAATATGGGTGGCGCTACAGCCCATAGAAGGCCAGGGCCTAGCTTCTTAGCAACCACTCGTGTTGTGCGTGCTATTGTTCTCACACGAGTTGAAGGGACCTACAGTTGTGTGCCGAATCCGAACGGCTTTGTCTGAGAAGCTTTCTCTAGACAGGTAATACTCTTTGAGCATTGCCAGTAACTCGAAAGAGGTGGGGTCGTGAACATTATTTGTGTCGCTCAGAGCTGGAATCGAACCTACGACGTCGAGGTTGGGGTCGACGCAAATACCCACAACGCCACCGGCCACCATGGATGTCCAAAATGTCCATACTCTAGCTGAAAAGTCGACGTGGGTTGTCTTTAGCAACCCATTTTGCTGGTGTCCACTTTAATCTTGTGCTCTTGTCGAAAACTCACTTCAACTCCACTCATTCGTTCTTCTTTATTTGGCTACGATGAGGGAGGATTTTGAGTGGGTTCGTATTGTCCTAATCTAGAGCGTTTTTCTAGTAGCGTTGAATAAAGAAATGCACTGGCAGAGGCATGGACACTAGCGGATGAAGAAGCTCTTGACAGTTTTGAGTGAAAAGTTCGTGTCTAGAAGAGAAGATTCAACAATGAACTGTGCTCTACAGTTGCCGGATGCACACCACGGCTCCGGCAAAAGGGTCTTCAAATCCGAGACATTGGGACAAAGCAACAGATATCGTCCTCGACCGAGATGGCGCACACAAGTAGAGAAGGACATCAACCAAATTGGTGTGCGCAACTAGACGCGAAAGATCGAGCTGCCTGGAGACGGTTCTTGGTTGAAGACAAGATCCGCCCGGACTAAAGCGCAAAGCAAGAAAACGAATGAATCAGGAGATGAACTGAAAATCAGCTTTAACAATGAGGACCACATGCCCTTAGCTCTCTTCACTTTAACCCCATTAACATCTAGACGATCTTTTCTCAGCTTTGTTCTGAATTGAAAAAGATGGCTTCTTTGTTCGTTAGATCTAAATACGGTTGCCTTAAATATCTGCACATTGTTAATTGTCAACTGTAAGAGTTGCCCTTTGCCTCAAGCTTACATGGTGACAAATTGTTACTTCGTCCGAATGAATCATTGATGATATATCATGATTATATCATGATCATCATGACCTGATTCCATTCCAGTGCTCTACCTACAGACATTCTACATGTCCTATTTCGAACGTCAATAATTATAGAGTTCCATCTGTTCATTTTCAGTCCAGCAGCAAGAACCCTTCTACCGAAGTCCCTTTCTTTCTTTACTGACCATCTATCTCCTTGGTACAACTCACTCGTAAAAACTCGATTTAACAATGCACAGTCCATTGCCCATCTGCCACCGAACGGCCATAATCATCGCTTGAACATATCTCATAAGACCGGAGACACTAAACATGGCATAAACAAGAAAAAAAAAAAAAGATCAACAAAGACCAACGAACAAACCAAAGATCTCGCACGGCGACATTCCCCGCATGCTGCACTGTAGGGGAGCACCGAGGGGATAATACCTCGGTTTCAAACGGATTGGAACCAATCCGATGAAGGAGAAAGTGCAGATCTGCCATGAGTCCCTTCCCGCCACCGCATCCCCCCAGACCGCATCTGCTTCCCTTTCTTCACAGTCTCTGCGACGTCCGCCTGTAAGACGACGCAGCGCGACTTTAAGTTTCGTTCCAACCCAGCTGAGACCCAAAAAAAGTACGAAAAAACCCGAAGGTAGTTCAAAACCAAAACAAAACAAAAAAAACGAGACACACAAGCATTACTCACCTCGGTCACTACCACGCTCCCTCCTCCTCCCCCTCCGTCACTGGCATAACACCACCACCACCACCAGCAGCGTCGTCTTGAGCTCGGCTTTGCAACACACTCGTGACGTAGCCGCTCTCAGTCGGCAGCCTCTGCACGGTAATATGTGCTTTTGTGGACTTGGGGTGGGATCCTATATAACCCGAGGTTCGGCCAAAACTCAAGCCAGTTCAACAGCTTCATCCGAAACGCAACACGAAGCAGCATAACAGCGCCGTCACTTTATCGTACCCACCATTGGATTACGTAAGGAGACTGCACACAAACGGATTATATCGACGGTTACTTAGTACATCGGCGCTAAATCGAATACACTTGAATCTTGTGGATACATTTCTTATTCAAGAGGTAAGTCGGCGGTGCTTGGTGGCGTGCAAAATGAAAATGCAAGTGAAAACGAAAGTGAACGCGAACGCGAACGCGAACAGCAGATGTAACTTTACGGATGCTTGTACTTGACTCCGCGAGAAGTCTTGTGTGTGATCGCTTCTCTGAAAGATTAACGGTTTTCTTTGTCTTCGACTGTCCGACTGACGGTAATTAGTTGAAGAATTAATTGAATTGTGGAAGGATGTGTTCAAAAGCGAGATGTCTTGTCGTGTTTTGCTGCGTGTAAAGTTTGAATTTAAATGCAAATTTATTTCGTTCACTTTCTCTGCTGAGAGGGAGAGAGAAAATAAGTGTGGCTATGTGTATAGACGTTGTGAAATGTTTGAATTCGCAAGTTTTTCATAACAAACGTCGGCCTGGTAGTTACGTGTTCGCATACGGTCGTAATGTGCTTCCTTGGATCTGTTCTGCTGGTGATTAATGGATTGTCGAAATTTTGACTGTGACTCGAACGCGCCGTGAATGACGAATGTGAAGTTTCATTGTTTCTTTTCTTTTTCGTTTCCTTTCCCTATGACATGATTGGCTTTGATTTCTTCCTTTCCCCATTGACATTCGTTCAGTGGAGTTGGACACAGTTTGTTCAGCTGCGGGCCAAAAAGTGGCATTGTTTTCTGTCAGATCGGGAAAGGCGAGATTTTCGACTTGCTCTTTATCCTGACGTTTTCATTAAGCTAAGCACAATTTTAGCTCTTTACTCTACTAATTCTTTACACCTTTAAAATTGAATACAATTTCTGTCGAAAATTGCCCATTTTCCAACCATAATGGACCCAAAGATACATAAGTCAGCTTAAGTAATCGATCCAAAACACAGAATTGACACACTGTGACAAGAGCGACCACTTTTCTCAGTTTCGTCAAGTTTCGCTAAGTTTCGTTAAATGTTTCAATCGCTCTGTACTTACATAAAAGAAGGGTTGAAGTTGAACATTTGACATTTACAGAGGCAATCAGTTTCGTTAAGTTTCGTTAAATTTTTCAATCGCTCTGTATTTACATAAAAGACAGTTTGTGGTTGAAATTTAACTTTTTTAAAAGCAATTATGTTAAATTTAACAATGTTTCGTTCGTTTTTGACACACATTTCGGTGTTAGAGCTTGACTTCAGACGAGAGCTTGGACCAGAAAGAGTCCAGCGAATGTTGCAGATCTAAATATGGGCGGACACTTAAATTACAGCCTGTTTCAAAGCGCCATGAGTTTATCTCTAACCCTCTTTCGATGAACAAACATCACGTGTCTCTGAAAAGAAAGAGACTATCACGTATCGGGTATCATTCAATCTTCCACCTTTCATGGTCCCAAAACATAATCGGCGTTTACTTCCCTCTTCCCTTCTGTCGTCACAGCTCACCAGTCACACGCAACCAACACAGGAAATCATCGATCCGCCACACCTTGTCTTCGGTGTCGTCTGCAACATTATGCACACTTCCTTCCACTCCCTCAATTCAGCTTGCAACTTTCGCGATCATCCAAGCGCATCGTGCAACAATGACACACAGCGAGGTTGCGAAACCACTTATCCCCAGAGAAATGGAAAGTTTTTCTTCAGATCAATTCTCGCAGCACTGCACTTTGTCCCCATTTGCCGAGGCACAAAACTCACTCAACGAATCCTTAACGTCATGTGCTTGTCGTCGTCTCTGATGAGATAACTACCGTGCGCCGTTTCGTAACCGTGGCGAACCGAGCTCAAATTCATCACCGTAAACTTGGCCCCCTCGGGTCGCCGAAGACACAAAAGACAGAAGAAGATGCAAGCCCCAAGCCAGCAATCGGCTACAGACCGCATAATCATCACCGCCAGGGCATACTCCACTTGGCATCACTTGTACCACATTAGGTAACATCTGCCCTGTCATAAGTGCCCCCCTCGCTGCGATCGGCAGCGGCGCATAAATAATGTGGTAACGACCTTAAATTGGTTTTCTCGGCTTGTCTCTTCCACCGGGCATGGTCATGGCGATGATGAAAGTAAAAGTGATCTGCCTCTGCTTCTCTCTCCCTCCACCCATCGGAGATCTTTCTGTTTTTTCGTTTGTTTACGTTTCTCGTCGTCGCGTCGTGATGATATCTTTCCGAAAACGGGCACAATGACCGTTTTGATGCGAGCCCATCTTTGTGGGTTAGCCTGGCCCCCGCCGATTGAATAACGCCCATTGACCTGGTTTGTTTCTCTTTCGTTTTAGGTTCGCTATGAGGATTTTGGAATTGGCTGTTATGACAGCCGGACTCTTGGCAGTCGCGGCAGCAACTGAATCATCGTGGTCATGGAACGGCGCACAGGCCGCCGCGTCGAAGGCTCCGCTGGCCAGGCGGTCGGTGGCGATCGACACCAAGGAGTCCGACAGGGAGGAGTATGTGGAGGACGACACCCAGGGACGGTATGCCGTCCAAGAGCCAGTGTACAGCAACGACACCGAAGTGAACGACATCATTGACCACATCCTGATGGGCCGACGGGAGGGACGCGCTCTGGGCGAGTACGATCAGGTATACGCCGATGGGAACGTGGAAATGGCCCTGCAGAAGGGCGACGACATGCAGGCGAGGAACCTGATCAAGGAGAAGCTCTGCGGCCTGGGCCTCATGAGCTGCGAGCCCGAGGAGAAGAGGCCCTTCTACTCGTCGATCTACGCCCAAGGACCACCACCGAACCGAGTTGGCGGACCATACGGACCCCCACGCCCAATGCCGCCACCAGGCAACCGCTTCGGACCGCCAGCCAAGTTCGGACCACCACAGGGACCAAACTCCTTCGGCTCGGGGCCACCGAACTCCTTCGGACCACAGAATCTGAACAAATTCGGACCACCAAGGAAGGTCGGCTATGAGGGACCCATTTCCAAGCCCATCTACGGACGCCCCCAGGGACTGGGACCAGTGTACAACGGACCCTTCCTCAACGGACAGCAACCTTCCGGCGGCGACTCATCCATCTCGTTCACCAAGCCCCCACCCGACTCGATTATCTACGGCTCAAACCCGCCCTCTGGAGCGGTCTTCGAAGGCGGCGATGCCCCGTACAATTTCGAGCAGACTGTCGGTGAGAAGATCCAAGTGGCCAGCTCGCAGCAGAGCAACTTCTACTCCCAGCAATCCCTTGATTCGCTGAAGACTCAGACTCAGGCCGCATCAGCTTCAACGCTGCAGCAGCACGTCCACCACCACTACCACCACGTAGAGGGCGAGGGCGCTGCCGTGAAGGCTCCCTCTGTGGCCATCCCCATCCAGGGAGGCAACACTGTCAAGACCGATTTCTCCGCCCTGGCCCAGTCCTCAGCCGGTTTCGCCCCCATCACCAGTGGAGGCTTCTCTGAGTCCTCCGCCTTCACAGCTGGCTTCAACGGTGCCTCCCAAGGCGGCATCCTCTCCGGATCGAACAGCTTCGGCTCGAACGGCTTCAACGCGAACAGCGACTTCAACGGCAATCGCTTCAACTCTGCCCAAAAGCCCAACACTGGCGAGCTCTACAAGCCGGCCGGCAGCCTTGGTAGTTTCGGAACCACAGGCCTGTCCGGAAGTAGCGGTTTCAACGGAGGAAACGGAGGTTTCTCTCCAAATGGCGGCTTCGCTCCCAACGGCCAATCCAACTTCGGCTCGAACGGACTCTCAGGCAGCTACCACTCCCAGAACCCGGACTACTACAAGAAGGAACTCCAGTCGGGCTCGTCCGCTCAGTTTGCCAGCAACAGCTTCAACGGCGGCTTCAACGACAACAAGTACGCATCGTCTCAGTTCGGAAGCAACTACGACACCGCCAGACAGCAGAACATCGAGTGCACCTGTGTGCCGTACAACCAGTGCCCGGCTGCCGACCGAATCGGACGCAAGGACGACCTCATCCTGCCCATCGACCCACGCAACCTGGGCAAGGACATCGAAGCACTGAGCGACGAAGCGGCAGCCAACATCACCAGCACAGACGTCGCCGGCAAGGAAGAGTCAAAGAAGACCAAGCGCGAGGCTCCGGCCCAAGACAAGCAGTCCAACGACGACGACATCGACGGCCAAGCAACCGACGCCGAAGGGGTAAGAATGCAAACGATTCAATTGTCCAACACCTTCCCTAACACGTCTCACCCCTTGCCCTAAGTCTCAGTGTATCTCTCTCTCTCTCTCTGTGTCTCTGCCTGCATTTAAACTTCGTCAACACGATGAGGTGGTCCCGCTGTTGGGTTAGTCTATATGAAGGCCCCCTTCCAGTAACTAACATATAACTAACCTAACAGCACCTCTGGGAGGCTTGTGGTTCTCGCACGCACGCATGCTCTAATCCCCCCCTCAGAAACCATGGTTTAATTTGCAACATTTTTCCCCACAACCCTTAGCGACAGGCTGACTTCTTCAACCGGCCTCAGTCAACGTTTGGCCTCAGCCAGCGGCAGGTCCTGCCCACTTTCGGAGTCTCCTTCGGACTGCCGTATCCCGCCGGCGGTTACCCGGTGAACGCGCTCGGTGGCCAGTATCCCGCCCAGAATCCGCACTTTGGCTCAATCAGCCCGAACGGTCTGAACCTCGGCCTGATCAATGTGAACCCGCTGGTCTCGGTGCAGGTCACCAAGAACGAGCTGGGCGACAAGGTCGTGAAGCCACTGGTCAATCTGCACGTGACTCCGAATGAGAACATAATCAAGAAGGTCGGCGACCTGCTGAAGCCGCGGCCCCAGAGACCCCAGTACAGCGAGCACTACCACCATCACACGCACGTTGATGGCGCTGGCCTCCACCACCACCACCATCCGTCTAGCGGCGGCCACCATATCCACCCGGAGTACTATCCGACAGGGCCTAGCGCGCCCATCTACCAAGGTCCCCCCTCCTATCCCAGCAGCGGCCCGTTCTATCCGTCCTCGGGACCCAGTCATATCTCGTCTGGCCCCAGCTACTACCCAGGCTCCGGCTCTGGCGCTCCGTCGTACCCACCCACGGGATCTTACTATCCGTCCTCGCAATCGCCCTCGTACCCGCACTACGGTCCCGACACGTACGGCTCCGGCTTTGGCGTCTACGAGAGAAGCTCGAACCTCAGCCAGGCCAGTAACCCGATCACGTTCAACGGGGCGACAGCCTCCGCCTCGAAGGACTCGTATTCAGTGAGCCAGCGGTTCGGGAAGCAACTGAACTACGCCGGCGCCCTCAGACCGATCCCAGCTCAGGCTCCAGGGGCTGCCCAGGGAAGCGATAAGGTTTCTTTCCCTCGCGACCGCAGGCGACGAAGCGCCGACGCAGGCAGAGAGAGTGTGCACGCAGAAGAGGTAACCACCCTTGTCCCCTGCTCCAGATCTCACCCTCCAAAGAGCCGACACCGAACCGTGTTTATAACCGATCCCCATTTTTTGTCTCGTCAACAGCGCGCCTACTACGGACGTCCAGGAGCCCCCAAGCAGTGCAGAGCCAATGAAGTCTGCTGCCGCCTGCCAATCCGGCCACCACAACAGCAGCAGCTGGGACGCTGCGGAACCCGCAACGCAGCCGGAATCACCGGCCGCATAAAGAACCCCGTGTACGTCGACGGTGACAGTGAATTCGGCGAGTACCCGTGGCACGTGGCCATCCTGAAGAAGGACCCCAAGGAGTCGGTCTACGTGTGCGGCGGCACCCTCATCGACGGACAGCACATCATCACAGCGGCTCACTGCATCAAAACGTAAGTCGAAGCGCCCCCTCTACCACCACCAGCCTCCTAACGAAAGCCCCTCTCCTCTTTGCAGCTACCAAGGATTCGACTTGCGAGTGCGCCTGGGCGAGTGGGACGTCAACCACGACGTCGAGTTCTTCCCGTACATCGAGCGCGACGTGGTCTCCGTCCACGTGCATCCCGAATACTACGCCGGCACCCTGGACAACGATCTGGCCGTGCTCAAGCTGGACCACCTCGTCGACTTCACCAAGAGCCCGCACATCAGCCCCGCCTGCCTGCCAGACAAGTTCTCCGACTTCACCGGCGCCCGCTGCTGGACCACCGGCTGGGGCAAGGACGCCTTCGGCGACCACGGCAAGTACCAGAACATCCTCAAGGAGGTCGACGTGCCAATTCTCGGACAGCAACAGTGCCAGGCTCAGCTGCGCCAAACCCGCCTGGGCTACGGCTACAAACTGAACCCGGGCTTCGTGTGCGCCGGCGGCGAGGAGGGCAAGGATGCCTGCAAGGGCGATGGCGGTGGCCCATTGGTGTGCGAACGCAACGGCGCCTGGAACGTGGTTGGCGTTGTCTCCTGGGGCATTGGCTGCGGCGAAGTGAACGTGCCCGGAGTGTACGTTCGCGTCTCGCACTACCTCGACTGGATCAGGCAGATCACGCAGTACTACAAATGATCGATGCCAGTGCCAGATGTGTTCCGCTTTCACTTCTCGTTCTGAGTGCGTTCAGTCGTGTCATTGCTTAGTTTTGCTTTATAAATTATTTATTTATGCTCGTGTATTGTAAGTTTAAGAGTCTATAGTGAACTTTTGTAATTTATTTTGTACACCCACGTAAGGACTTGTAAGAATCTCCTTATTTATTTCATTCAATAAAAAAAAACAAAAATGTCCCTTTAATGTGAAGTGTTTACATGGAGGATGCGGGCTGATTGGTTGGATTGACAGTTGATAAGAAATACGTTTGCTTGTCTTCGGAATAAGGCTTTTTTCACTACACCCCCAGCAATTATTGTCCGTTTTCAGTCAAGGGGGATGTTTTCATCAATGACAGCTCGGTGAGTGAGTGACAGATAACGCATTTTCATTCTCATACCTTTTGTTCCATAACACACTCGTTTTTGAGATTGCAGCTTCAGAGTTTAAGGTTTATTTTGATTCCCTCTTAAATCCACCACAATCTGACTGTTTTAGAAGAAAATACCCCACTGTGGAAAATATTTCCACTTAGCTACAATAGTCCATTTGAAGTTTCTCGAAAAGAAAAAGGCGTATGCATTCTTTGTGAATATTAGAGCAGCGTTTTATAAAGTTCCAAGAAATAAATTCATTTTTAAACTACACAATATTGGAGTATCAACAAATATAGTAAATCTTATCGAGAGTATCTATAGTAATCAGTGTTACCACACGTTTAATTATTTATGAATCCCACAAGATTAAAAAACGAGTCTTGAAACGAGTTTGAAACTAAATGAGTCCCAACAAAGATTTTTGATAAGAAAATGCCTCCATATGTGCGAATTAAAAAACACACTTTAGCTCTCGGACTCAACACTGGTCCACTGTAATAACAGCTGGCAATCTACAATTCCTTCGGAAGACCAGCGGGCGCTTCCGTGGTGAAGGGTCAACAGAATCAGTTCTAAACACATTAGCGCCGCCACCTGATCCGTCGCCGTCCTCTCCACAGGCATCGCATACTGTATCTTCGCCTAAACCAATCACATTTAAATGTTTAGCAAAGGTGTAGTGGCCCGTTATTACGCCGGTAAGTCGTCTGCAGTCTTTTCTGTCAAGGGACATAATGCCGCGGATTTACGAGCATATGCTCGGTCTACATCCTGGAAAATCAAGCCTTCTACGATAGTGCTCTCGTGAGGTTCAATCATCACCCTTCCACCCTCACAATACAACGGTCTTGTTCTGTAGCCATCTGTGAAGATACGACTACATTCCTCTCCTGGGTCGAACTTGGCCAGAGCTATTCCTGGGTGCTGTACTAGTATGTGTTCAGGCATTTTAAATGAAAGCGTTCAAGAAATATTAAAGCGTAGCTCACACATCGCAAATTTATGAAAATGGAAATGTGAAATAAAATTACTTACTTAATTTAGGTAATTTTATTCTTAAAAAAATGAGTAAGATCAAAAAATTACGAGTCCCCGAGTCAGGCTAAAAAAATTAGTCCTTTCGACTCTATAGAGTCCCTGTGGTAACACTAACAGTATCGGGTGTAAAATAAGGACGCCTTCAATCCCCATTATTCTTTTCCCTACATTTAAACGACCTACACGAATATTTAGGTGATGGCATTGTATTCAGTGAAGCTAGTATAAGACCGCTTCTGTATACAGATGTCGTCGTTATCTCAGATGATATGAACATATTACAGACAATGGTAACACGCTTAGAAGAATATTGCAATGTATGGAATATGGAAGTAAATTTGGATAAATTGGCAACTATGGCATTCAGTACCGGAGGAGGATTATCATCCACAGAAAAGTGGGTATTTAAAGGCGAACAGATTAAAATCGAACAACGAGAGCTGTTCGTGAGCTCTACGAACAGAAGAGAAGGGAAGAGCACCGGCTTCTCAGAAAGAAAAAGAAAGAGCATGAGAAGCGCGCGGTCGTGGAGATGGAGAGGTGTTACGACAGGAAGGAGGTCCGAAAGTTTTACCAAAAGGTAAAACAAGTATCAGGAAGATATAGACCTCGGACCGAAGCCTGCAGGGACGAAAATGGACAACTAGTAGTAGAATCGCAGTCGATGCTGAGAATTTGGAAAAATCATTTCTGTAGACTGTTAAACGGCGATGACGACACAAATTCCGCTGTCAGGCAGAATGTTTCACTCAATTTGGACGATGATGAACACGAATTCCGTCCCCCCGACTTAGACGAAGTTAAGATAGCGATATCTAGACTGAAGTCGAACAAAGCTGCTGGAGCGGACGGATTGTCCGCGGAATTGTTTAAGGCAGCTGGAGATGACCTGGTTGGGCGCATGCACCAGCTCATCTGTAAGATATGGTCGGAGGAAAGCATTCCCGATGAGTGGAATCTCAGCGTCGTTTGTCCGGTCCACAAGAAAGGAGACCCCTTTGACTGCGCCAACTATAGAGGGATCAGCCTCCTTAACATCGCTTATAAGATACTCTCTGCCGTTCTGTGTGAACGCCTGAAACCCTTTGTCAGCAACCTGATAGGTCCTTATCAGTGCGGTTTCAGGCCAGGAAAGTCCACAATAGACCAAATATTTACACTCCGGCAGATCCTGGAAAAGACTCAAGAGATGCAGATCGACACCCACCACCTATTTGTCGATTTCAAGGCCGCATATGACAGCGTGCATAGAGACGAGCTATACAGCGCCATGTCTAGTTTTGACATTCCTGCCAAACTCGTCAGGCTGTGCAGGATGACGATGGAGAACTCTCGCTGCTCCATCAAGGTCGGTAACGAACTCACCGAGACCTTCAATGTCAAAAAAGGTTTTAGGCAAGGCGACACGCTGTCATGTGACTTCTTTAACATCATACTTGAGAAGATCGTGCGAAACTCTAACGTAAACACCCGAGGCACGATCTTCCAAAAGTCCGTTCAACTGCTTGCATACGCGGACGACATTGACGTGATTGGACGAACACAGCGAGCCGTCAATGAGGCGTTTGCTGGCATTGAAGCGGAAGCGGCTAAAATGGGTCTAGCGGTAAACCAGGGCAAAACAAAGTACATGCTGTCATCACGAAAGGACGCACAACATCGACGTCTCGGACAGAGCGTCATATTGGGCAGCAGAAACTTTGAGGTAGTCAAGGACTTCGTCTACTTAGGCTCCGGAGTAAATAGGGACAACAACACCAGTACCGAGATCAAGCGCAGAATTACTCTTGCCAATCGCTGTTTCTTTGGGCTCAAGAGGCAATTGAGTAACAGAGCCATCTCTCGAAACACCAAATTGACCTTGTTTAAAACCCTGATCATCCCAGTCCTGCTCTATGGCGCAGAGACATGGACGCTATTGAAAGCGGATGAAGAAGCTCTTGTTTTGAGAGAAAAGTTCTGCGTACGATCTTTGGTCCTGTTTGCGTTGATGGCGTTTGGAGGAGAAGGTTCAACCACGAACTATACGGGCTGTACAGCGGCATGCACCTAGTTAAGCGTCTTCGGATCCAACGCTTAAGATGGCTAGGTCATGTAGAGCGGATGGACACCACAGCTCCGGCCCGAAGAGTCTTCGACACCGAGCCATTGGGACAGCGCAACAGAGGACGTCCTCGCACTAGATGGCGCACACAAGTGGAAAAGGACCTCAACCAACTTGGTGTGCGCAACTGGAGGCCGCTGGCGAAAGATCGTGCTGGCTGGAGAGGCATGTTGGTTGAGGCCCAGGTCCACCCCGGACTGTAGCGCCAATCGAAGAAGAAGAAGATTAAAATCGTATCAGAGTATTGCTATCTAGGAGTAATTCTTACGCCAAAAATGTAATTTTCTAAGCACGTTGAAAATAGAAACAACATTGCAAAAAGAAGCATTAGCGCCACATGGATCAATATTCTGGGCAAAAACGGAATACCCCTTAAATCGAAGTGGCAATTATTCCAAGCTGTCTGTGGAGCAGGCCTATGCAGCACAAATATGGGGCTGTAAACACTTTGAGGATATTGATAAACTGCTGTGTTATTTCCTCAAGCGGGTGCTAAAGCTTCCGTTAACACACCAAGTCATGCCCTGCATATAGAGACCGGAATTGAGTGTGAGCATTTGTACACGTTAGAGCTACATTTGCAATACATTTATAAAGCATTATTTGAATACGATGATAGAAGATTGCCTAATATACTGTCAAAGAAAATCATGGAAAAAAACATTTTTTGGGCAAAAGAAATAAATAATCTTGGAGCGGAATTTTATTTACAATGTCGGGCTGGAAATCTGACGCGAACTGATTGGACTTCTAAAGGACAAGAGCTGTTGCAGAAGCTTATGCAAAAAAGATATCAAAGGTTTCTACATAAAGCATCAAGGAGCGAAGATAGAGTTTATAGCCAACTTGATTATTCGAAAGATCAAACATACTTGACTGATAAGCAGAGTCAGACCAAAATATGATGGATTTTCAAGGCACGCTATGATCTAATCTGGCTCAATGCGTGCAGATTAAGCACTCGTGATTGTAACATTTCTTGCAGAGTTTTAATTCCCTGAATTCCTTAAAGCTACACAACTTGCCCCTTTCCTTCTAACCAACACCTTAAGTCCCTTCCATAACCGCCTTGATCATGGTGTAGGTAGGTATAGGTAGTGTGGCTGTGGGTCACTTTTGACTTTTTGACCAACTTTTTGGATCTGTTGTACCCTTGATAAGAGGCGGTTTACTACCGTGAGAGCTGCTTTTAAAAAAACCCGGATTCACAAATGAGTCTTAAAAGGTTTTCAACTTAGCACTTCTCAGGCGTCTACGAAAGAATGTTTACACAGGACCTCCCTCTCTTTCTCCATCCCTCTTTTTCTTTGATTGGTCTCCATGATTCCATTTCTTCTTCATAGCTTCATAGCAGCTTCTACAAAATTCATTGTGGGGAGCACTGTCCCAGCTTAGGATTATATGTAAAAGTGCATCCTTGTGATTAAGACCGATAAATAATGTTGATCTCTATTTCCCCAGCGTCGACACGTAGAGCCGACTCTGGCTTCAGGGACTCATAGCGTCCGTGATACGAGTGGTGTTGCTCTGCACTTTCTGCGTGAGACGACTGGATTCTAGAAGCAAGTCGATGATCTTAATTCCGTGGGCGACCACAGGTGGAGGCAGAGAGTTGGAGAGCAATTAAGGACGAGACTTTTGCTTGAGCAGATCGATCAGCTCCTTCGGCCCAGTGGTGTAGCCGCCTGAAGCACCACCCAATGCCTTTCCCAGAGTCAAGTTGATTATGTGAACACGGCCCATTACGTCGTGGTATTCCTCAGTGCCCCATAAATAATTCAGCGGGAATTTGGTTATCTCTCTCATAACAATTGTGTTTTGAGGAATGTGTGTAGATGGAGCTGACCGAGTGTCAACTCCCCGGTGCGTACATATGAATCCTTATGTACATATATGGCTTTCGAACAGAGGCTTCACCATTTTGAATTTAATTAGTGAACTATCGGACTTCACTAATCATCAAACTGTCACTGTTAATTTATTCGATCAACAACGATCAACAAATGCAAATTGTCTACCGAAATTCGGAGTCAGTGACCGTAATTTTAAGAGCGTCGTAATTCTCGCCCTATTAGACAGGCAATTGGGATACGCTTATGACATCGACATTGTCGCGCGGTCCCAACGTGCCATCGTGGAAGCTTTCGCGGCAATTGAGGAACAGGCGAAACGAGCTGGTCTTAAGGTCAACGAGGACAAAACAAAATATATGCTGTCGAGCAAACAACGATCCGCCGCACACCACCTAGGCCAAAACGTTACAATCGACAGCTACAATTTCGAGGTAGTAAAGGAGTTTGTCTACCTCGGGGCAAATGTAAACTCCACGAATGACATCGTAGTGGAGATCCGATGTAGAATCGCCCTTGGCAACAGATGCTACTTCGGTCTGTCAAAACAACTGGGCTCGAAACTCCTGACTCGAAGGACCAAAGTCATGCTCTACAAAACCCTTATCCTGCCAGTCCTACTTTATGGAGCCGAAAGCTGGACATTAAGTAAGGCTGCAGAGCTGATTCTTGGTGCCTTCGAAAGAAAAATTCTACGTCGGATATATGGGCCCGTCTGCGAGGAAGGCGAATAGAGGAGAAGACACAACCGCGAACTCTACGAGCTGTACAAGGATGTGGATGTAGGCCGGAAGGCAAAAATCCGTCGACTACACTGGCTCGGCCACATCGAGCGAATGGACAACAACGCTCCAGCAAAGAGGGTCTTCGAATCCGAGCCTCCTGGTTCGAGAAGGAGAGGAAGACCGAACCTCTGGTACAAAGACCAAGTCATCGCGGATGCAAGACAGCTTGGCCTTGATGACTGGAAGCAGCGTGCCCAGGACCGTCACCGATGGAAGGCAGCAATTGCTCGGGCTCAGACCCTTCATGGTTCGTCTGCCTGATAAGTAAGTAAGTAGACAGGCAATAACAAATTTAGTGCAAAAATGAGTGTTTACATATTCGTTGCCGTGTCAGTGAGACAACGGGTTGGTCGAAGTGTCGAATATCGCCGCCGTTCAGGTGCTTGTAGTAAACGATCCAAATGAGTCAATCCCACGGCGTTCATAGACATCGCATCGCCCGCTCATTCTTAACATGTAAATAAACAACTCAAAAATGTTGTAAAAAACTATATATACCAATTGCAAAGCCGAAGAGATGTAGTAGGATATAATACACTGAACTCTCTTTAACTCGAATTTTATTTTTGCCATATTTTGGCATTCTGGTCTATTGGGGACTTTCCTGATGAACGGCTTCAGGCGGGTACACAAAACGGCAATTGTTAGCATATACGCCGATGACAATGACGTGATTGGCAGAACTCAGCGAGCCGTCAATGAGGCATTTGCTAACATTGAGACTGAAGCGGCTTAAATGGGTCTGGCGGTGAATGAGAGCAAAACGAAGCATATGCTGTCCTCAAGAAAGGTCATACAACATCGACGTCTTGGACAGAGCGTCAAAATAGGCAGCTATAATTTCGAGGTAGTCAAGGACTTCACTTACCTCGGCTCTGGAGTAAATGAGAGTATAAGTATAATGAGTAAAATGAGATCAAATGTAGGATAACTCTTGCCAACCGCTGTTTCTTTGGGCTCAAGACTATTGCGTAATAGAGCCGTCTCTCGATGGACAATCATAGGGCGCCCGCGCTTAAGGTGACACACCCAAGTGGAGAAGGACCTCAACCAACTTGGTGTGCGAAACTGGAGACAGGTAGGCAGAGATCGCACTAATTCGAGAGGATTGTTGGTTGAGGCCCAGGTCCACCCCCATAAAGAAGAAGAAGATATTTAACATAAACACTCTCAAAGTCGAACTTCCTCTAACTTGAACTAATTTTGATATTCCGTAACAATTCGACTGAGGGAGAGTCGATTCTACCTGACTTCTGGTGGCACCCTGCTCAGCTTGGGAGTTGTCAGCGCAAGCTATAAGCGTCATACAAATTCGGTGTGTAACGAAGCACATAGCAAATATAAGCGCTGTGTTGTTTTTGAGTAACCGAAGGTTCATGAAGTTAATGTAATAAGTTATGTACATCAACGCGGCGTGCTGTCATGTGATACCTTGGCTATCATACATACACAACATTTATAGGCGGATGGCACTGACACCCACACCCAACTTTCATTGAGACTTTTGCTAGCATTTAAACGGAGATGAGTAATATAAGTGCACGGGAAATGAGTTCAAAAAATCACACCACCACTGATGATGACCGCAAAGGAGTCTCCTTCTCCACTGTAGTCAATTAAACCATATAAATAACTAAAGCTTCATCAACTATCCTTCCAACTGCTATAATTTAGGCAACGATTGAACGCTGCAACGAAGGACGAGGACTCTTTGACAGCTCTAAGAGCAGACAATTTCTGGAAGAAAAATGTTAGAAAATG
This sequence comes from Eristalis arbustorum, assembly GCA_916610145.1. NCBI lineage: Eukaryota > Metazoa > Arthropoda > Insecta > Diptera > Syrphidae > Eristalis > Eristalis arbustorum. The sequence goes on from OU744318.1 coordinate 31,252,226, forward strand.
CGTTTAGGAGACAGAGAGATATTGCTACAGGAATGACATTCGGCAACTGTACCCTAGAGGACCAGTTCATCTAAAATTGCACAAAAGCCTGCACAGCCGGTAATGGGAAAATGGAAAGAAGGAAAGAAAGACAAGAAAGCTGACGATGATGGTAAGGTGCATACACGAACACGACTCGACAGGTGGCATATCAGAATCCTTTGCCCGAAGCGAACTTAAAGAAGGGGCACCCTTAAACTGTGCCAACTACTGAAGTATACGTCTCCAGTCCTCTTGTGTGAGTCTCTGATACGTCAACAGTCTGATTGGTCGATATCAGTGTAGGGTCGGGTCAGTGATATACAGAATCTATCAAATGACAATCTATTACGAATTTAGGTCCACGTCTGCTAATATATTGTGCTCCTTTGCCATCCTTTGAAACTCGTTTGCCTTTGCAGAATGAGGATGGAGAATTTCTTTGGCTCCGGTAAAGGCTAAACGCTTAATGCCCAAAAGAGAGAGGGCCGAGAAGATCGTGCGTAACCCAACGCAAGAGCCACAATCTTCCACAAATCTTTTGGCATCGTCGGAAGAAGACCGAGTACTGTCGGTGGGAAGGAAACAATGACGTTATATTATAATGCCTAAAAAAACGTCGAAACGACGACGAGCGCGAATACAGATAGTTTGCTTTGATGGCGCGTGGCTTTGTGGGTATGTGCGTCGACCCCAATGCACTTGAACCTCGACGGCTAGGTTCGATCCATGCTCTTTACGAGAAAAATAATTTTCACGGCCTCACTTCTTTCGAGTCACTGACAATGCTCAAAGAGTACTTCTGTCTAGAAAAAGCTTCTCAAACTTGGTCGTTCGGAGTCGACATAAAACTGTTGGCTCCCCCCAGCTTGTGAGACAACAATAGCACGTACAACACGAGTGATTGCTTTGAAGCTAGGCCCTGGCCCCCTATGGGCTGTTGCGTCATCCAAATATAACTTTGAAGGAAAGAAGGACTTTGTCTACTTAGGCTCCAAAGTCATGTCAATCACCACCACGGAGGTAAAACGAAAGATAATACTTGCTAATCGCTGGTTTTGTTTTTGGGTTGGAAGGCAATTTAGGAATAAACCCTTTTACCGAAGAACCAAAAAATGGATGGCTAGTCCCCATGATGTGGGAGGAAGGAGTGTGGACACTCACTACAGCTGGGGACTAAAATAGCTGGCGAAGAGAGTGCAATGGCGAACGGCAATACTGAACGACAAACTCCATGTGTAAGCTCTATAGCGTCATGGGTGTACTTAAATGAGTTCGCGTATATCACGTTGAATAGCTAGGTCATATAGAGTGAATGTGGACCAATGCTATTAGTTGTTTCCTTAAAACAGAAGGCACTTCCACCCGAACAGCTGCGAGAAGTATAACACCCGTTCGGTGTAAAAGAACGAAGAAAGTTAATCTGAGCAGCCTTCCAGGCCACTTTTGGATAACTAGCCAGTAGTAAAATAAAGGAATCCGAGGCGTAAGAAAATCAGTTGACCAGGACTTCTCTTTAAAGGCGAATAATCCGTCTACAACCACTCTCATAATTCTCACCTTGAATTCACTTGCTCTAAAACATTCTTCAGATCTAGACGTAAACATCGTCTGACTCAATTGTCAGCATTCCACACACACATCCTATTTCCTTTGGATCTTGGAGAGGACAAACAAGCACCATGTCGGCTTATTATAGACGCAAAAATAACCACAACCACAACAACAACGTCACCACCTCACGACATGAGGGCAAGCTCCGAAAAGAATTGTCTTCTCAACGCAGAAAAGGAGTGAAATACACGCACCAGTCGACCCTATGGAAGGACATCTTGGCGGAGGACACTGAGATTGAAAACTTCATCAAGAAGAAGTCGGCAGAGAATCGTCCATCCTTCGACTGTGAATCAAAGTACGTGAGTGAGAAACTCTTCCCCACCCTGATTCCGGCTTTTCAGAGGATGTGTGCAGTGACTCTCAAGCATCGCGCCCATTGCAAGCCAGTTCGTTTCTTCAATTTCCTCGATCACATGGCTGAGATTCTTTGGAACACCAACCAGGAGCACCCCGAAAGAAGATGTTCATGGCAATCAATCTACCGTGTCAACGAGAATAAGTAGAGTGGCTTTGTTTTCAAAGATTCCATGTTAACCCAAGTCTTTTGTAGACCATTTTACAGGAATCGACGATGCTATGACTACCGCTTATTCCTTACCCCGGATGAAGCTGCAACGATTATCCAGTCCAGGGTAAGAGGATACCAGACGCGTCTTAAATACGATCTTGTTGCCATGAAGGTGGGTTAATGTGTGGAATGATACGCCTGAGGTACGAACATATTATCTTTACAGGCCGAAAGGGCCAAGATTGTTGAAGCTGCAGGGAAACAGAAGGGAGCCTTCAACATGTTCAAGGATATAATTCTAAACATAAGGAACTGTGATTTTGAGGATGACAAACTGACTGACAGCGGATTTGCTAAGATATGAACCAATAAAAAATGATGTCGCTTATCTCAGTTGTCTTCTTGCAATGTACATGCGAACACGAAGAACACTCTGGCACAGAACACAAAGGTGTGAAATTGAGAAGAACAGCGAACATACATTGGATGAGGTTTGCACATGCACATGCATATTTCTCAGTTCAGAAGTGTATAAGCTTTCGCCTACCAGTACGAATCAGTTCACCTGTAATTGAATGAACATATGAATCAATGCATGGCTTGATGAAAAAAAGAAACGCCGCAAACAAGTGTGTTCCATGCTTAGATCCATACATCTACAATTATTGTCTTGGATGGCAGGCTGAGGGTTAAAGAAATCTTGAGTTTTAAAGAAATCGCTTTCGAGACTTACATCCTGTCAGAGCTCCTGTGTGGCGCTGCGTTCTCGGCGGAGCAGTATTCATATTTATTTCAGGACGACATCACATTCACATTCAGATTACCATCTGACGAACTACAAGTCCATGGTATACGACTTAGTACTGCCGGATTGGAGGACCGAATATTAGTGGCACGAGCCACAACGGACCAGCTAAGATTACCTGATTTAAACATCCCAGACATCTTCCTTGGGGGCACATTCAGAGAGCACGTTTGTCGTTTAGTTCCACAGCTAAATCAGTTGCCACTTAGATCCTGTCTGGGTCCATTGTGCTATGATCAACCGCCGATAGATACACCGATTCCCCAATTGTAATGGTAATCCCCTAATCACCAAAGGTGTACAGGGGTCACAGATACGCCTTATAGCGCCGCTGTGGTAGTCGAAAGTTGACCCAGAAAATCAACAAAAAAGCCTTACTAACCACTGTCAATTTTTTGGGGTGAAAATTTCAATGTTGTCGGATCCGCACCAAACTCTCCGAATCGATTAGTAGGCGTGAAATAACATCACCAACGGAGTACAGGGGTCACAGATACGCCTTATAGCGCCGCTGCGGCAGTCGAAAGTTGACCCAGAAAATCAACAAAAAAGCCTTTACTAACCACTGTCAATTTTTTGGGGTAAAAAAATCAATGTTGTCGGATCCGCACCAAACTCTCAGAATCGCCCAATAGACGTGAAATAACATCACCAACGGTGTACAGGGGTCACAGATACGCCTTATAGCGCCGCTGTGCCAGTCGAAAGTTGACCCAGAAAATCAACAAAAAAGCCTTACTAACCACTGTCAATTTTTTGGGGTGAAAAATTCAATGTTGTCGGATCAGCACAAAACTCTCAGAATCGCCTAATATACGTGAAATAACATCATCAACAGTGTACAGGGGTCACAGATACGCCTTATAGCGCCGCTGCGGCAGTCGAAAGTTGACCCAGGAAATCAACAAAAAAGCCTTACTAACCACTGTCAATTTTTTGGGGTGAAAAATTCAATGTTGTCGGATCCGAACCAAACTCTCAGAATCGATTAGTAGGCGTGAAATAACATCACCAACGCTGTACAGGGATCAGAGGTACGCCTTATAGCGCAGAGCCTTGCTAAGTCTGTGGTAGCAAGTCACTTTGAACACCTCCCTATTAATCAGCGTGACTTTAATGGTGAACATAAAGTCACAAGTTTAACGATTTGGCGAGTAAATTACTATCCTGCGACTGACTGCAACTAGTGCCACCATTTAGCGCGAGAAAATGGATCATCTGAAAGCAATTTTTCAGCTGCTATCCCATAATTAAGCTGAAAGCATGCCCGATGAATGGGCTGTAATGCTACGGCAGCAAGCAGCGCTGCCTGCAGGTGATGACAGAGATATTTACTGCTTCAGCGGAACCAAAGCACACGCTCTCCACTTCAAATCATAACAGAAACGTTTAAATAACAAAAAAGAGATATATTTTTGCTTCAAGTCTAAAGAATAATAAGTCTTGGGGGGAACCGCTGAACCACCTTACATCCTACACTCCACTCGGGCAGCGGTTTAATGACCACTGCCACTGTGACCGCCAGCAGATGGTGCGACCTCTACCGGCTCGTGTTCGTTCTGCGCCACGTGAACCTCTTCGTAGGACTGACTGCCGTGTTCCGAATTGTTGACGCTTTCGTGCAACTCAATGGTGGCGCGTGCTCCAGCGTGTGAGGCGTTCGCCTGCGCTTCCGATGCCGAAGATGCCGCCTTAAGAGCGGCATCCTTTGTCGCCTCATAGTCGACTCGGGCTTCCTTCAGTTGCTCCTCCAGGCTCTCCAAACGTGACTTCGCCTGTCCCACCATCGCTGACTGAGAGGCCAGCTGATTGGCCACCTCAGCGGATGCCTTCTCTGCGTACTCCGCAATCGCCTTGGCGTCATTGACGGCCGAGATCAAAATCGACACGTGATTGCTGGCCACCTGGGCGGTTTGTTGCGACAGCTTGGCAGCCACTTTCGCCGACTGCAATTGTTCCAGCTCCCTGGCCAAAGAGCGATGCGCTTCAGACGATTGTTGTTCCAGTTCCTGTAAGATAACCTGTTTGCCTGCGAGTGCCGCTTGTGCAGTGGCTGCCGCCTGCACGGCCGCCTGGGCGAGGGTATTCTTCGCTATGAACGCAGCCTGCTTAGCTGCTGCGTGCTGATTGGCAACGGCGGAGTGCGCCTGGTTCGCCGATCCCTGGGCGATGGATCGCAGGCCGCTGCCTATGCTGTATCCGGATGACTTGCCAGAGGACGAGGACAATGGATGTGAGGCTGGCCGGTACTCGTAGTACTCCTGCGAGGGCTCAATCTTAGCCGACTCGAAGTGAACCTGCGCTTGTGGCTTGTAGTCGTATCCGTTCCTCTTCTTGAGTCCAGCTTCAGCGGACGCACATAGAACTGAAAGGAAATGCACTGTCACGGGAATTCGGGGTGCACAAACGAAAGGACTCACCAACAACGACAACTACTATCGATAACTTCATCTTTGCGGTGCTTCTGTGGTTTGGTGGTTAGGTATCCAATGGAGTCACTTCTGCTAATGCTGGCAGTGTTCCATGACAGCAGCGTTTTATAGGTAACATGCACACATCGTCAAATAGACGGAACCTGCTTGAAGCCGCTCTCCAATCCAAGAGAGAGGAAACTAGCCGACCATGCTTTCGGCCAAGAGTGCCCGGCCCCAGCGTCGAAAGTGCAAACAAAAAATTTAAATGAATACTCTCGTCGTGCGGCTGGGCCTAGAAGAGCAAAGAGCAACCAGCGACCGAATACGATTTCGTGCGCAAAGCACTTTGGAGCTTCACCCATCGACGAAGATCGATCGCACGATCAAGATCCAGTTTGCGCTCACCGTGGAGAAGGAAGTGTTTGCCAAGTGCACTCCGCAGTGAGCACATGGGGAGATGGAAGTTTGGTTTGTTTTGTTGTTTTGTTCCTCATATCGGGCCTGTAATTATAAAATTCGCCGTGTCCAGCCAGTGGGTTTATTGTTTCGAGACATGTGGCGGCTGTGAGTTCGGGCCGGTTGAAGTGAATGCGGCGCTTAAGTGAATTTCGGGCATACCTACTTTACGCTGCTCTGCGTTGCATTGCAGCGTTACAGAGAGCGGCCAGCGAGCGAGTGCTTTAGTTGAGCGGGCTCTTGAAGACGTAACCAATTGCATTTTGAATTGATGATCTATTGGAAGTGTATCACTGAGCATAACCTACTGCAGTTGTTGTTGGCCAATCTGGATGCAGGAAGTCATTATGTAGCAGCAACTTCACCGGGGATTAGTGTGTTTTGCTTGGCATCTGTTGGAGACGGGGATTACCGTCCAACAGTGGTTCTTCCTTCCCGTCCACGAGGCTTAGGCTGGCCAAGTGATGAGATAACAAAATGTCGTAGCCCGTGGCGTTACAGGAAATTGTGTCGCCGCTTCATTTGTTTCCAATTAAGTCAGTGAGATAAGCGAAAGGGGGTTAATTTTGACGGAGATGTCTGCGTTTACCGTGGATGTGGCGATCATTTGGAACGTCAGTTAATGACGTGGTGGCAGTATTGCTTCTTATGGCAGTTGTGTTTTTTTGTGGTAAATCTCGTTTGCATCCCCTCTCGCTTCTAGTGATCCATTGGACAGCTAGGTTCATGTTTAGGTGGTGCGTGTTTAATTTCCTCTTCAGGTTCTTCAGCAAATACGAGCGTGGTACGTGTTATTACTCTCGCAAGAATGCACGAAGTTTCTGGAGCTCAAGCACGGCAGACCCCACAAGCAGCACCAAGGAATCTTTAGAAGCTGATGGAACCCGAGAAGAAGCTGAGGAAAACCAGATTAAGTTTAAAGAAGCCAAAAATTATTGCAACCTTGACTGTGTTTTCTTTTTAGGAGCCAATTTGCTCACACTCTTCGCAGCGCTGCATATCGTCCATATTTATCTCTTATTCAGTACTCCACAGTCGGAAGTAGACCTGGGCCTCAACAAACACGTCTACCCAGACAGGTATCTCCAGTTTCTCACACCAAGTCGGCTGTGGTCTCCCACGACTTATATGCTCCAACTTGTGCGTGGACGCTATCTGTTACCTTGTCTCACAGGCGCAGAGTCGAAGATTCTTCGGGCTGGAGCTGAGTAGACATAGACGCCTGAATGGACACATGTCGCTTCAGAGCCCATACAGTTCGTGGTTGATTCTTCGCCTTCAGATCACGTTACGTCCCTTCTTTCTAAGGTCAGGACAACGCTGATAAATCGTTATATCTTGAATCGCGGAAGCTTCTTAATGAGCGACAGTAGGGCTTCCACAGCAAAAGGGTTGGACCTGTTTGATAGCTTATCTCACCGAAAAGTGGAACCAATCTTCTAAAGCATTTGACAGAGTTTGGCATCAAGCTCTTTTGTAGAAAATGCGTGCTTATTGTGTTGATGAGTCTCTGCTTCTATGGATTAGGAACTACCTTTCGAACCGTTCAATCCAAGTTGTTTTGGATGGGTTCAAGTCTGATATCCACATAATAAATATTGGTGTCCCCCAAGGCTCTGTTCTGTCTCCGACACTCTTTCTCATTTTTATAAATGATCTGCTGCCTGCTACATCTAATCCAATCCACTCCTTCGCGGATGACAGCACCCTCAGCTTTTCATATTCGTTCCAAAATTCACGACCCTGCCCTTCGGACGTAGTATTGGAACGGCAGCGTATGTCCAGCACATTGAATTCTAATCTTGACAGCATAATTAAATGGGGTAAGAACAACAGAGCGGAATTCAATGCTTGCAAAACTCAATGCTATCTGCTGTCTCTAAAGCGAACCCCTGATAATCAGCCCTTATTCATGAATGGCGCTTGTATCGACGAAACTGGAAAACGTTCCATCATTGGTACGTGCATCAACACAACACTTAGTTGGAACGATCACATATTCGAGGTCGCCAAAAATGCTGCGAAATATTGAGGTTTCCTTAATCGATGCAAGAAATAGTTCACCCCCTCCGATTTGGCTTTAATCTACCAGGTATAGCGGTATGAAAATTTTTTTTTTTTTTGACAATAAAAACACTTATTATTAATGGGAAATAAAAGCATTGTATTCAAAGTATTGGCCATTGTTTTCTACACATTTTAACCACCTTTCTGGCAATGTGTGAATACCACGCCAATAAAATTGTTCGTCTTTTAAAGCAAACCAATCAGACACCCAATTTTCGACTTCTTCGTAGGAATCGAAGTGCTGCTCAGGCAATGCGTGTCCCATCGATGAACACAAATGGTAGTCGGAAGGCGCCAAGTCTGGTGAATACGGCGGGTGGGGTAGCTGCTCCGAGCCAAGTGTTTTGATTGTATCCTGAAATGGTTTTGCTTTGTGTGCGGGTGCATTGTCATGGAGCAAAATTACCTTGCCGTGTCTTCTGGCCAATTCTGGTCGTTTCTCGATCAATGCTTGGTTCAAATTGATCATTTGTTGTTTTAGGAGCTCGTGGTACATCACACCTTTCTGGTCCCACCAAACACACAGCATTGTCTTCTTGCCGGATCGATCTGGTTTTGCAGTCGTTGTTGATGGTTGTCCCGGATGGCACAAAATTCGATAATTTTAACACGATGCAAAAATATGATTTTGTCTATTCAATGACTTGATGTATACTAAATATTTTTCACAGATGTCATAGCAAACAAAAAAAAAAATATGGGCTCGTTCACAACAAATGTTCCCTATAGAGACGACGAAGCCCTAAGCTTATATTCGTATATTCGCCCTAAGCTTGAGTACAATGCACAAATCTGGTCTGGTGCACGAAGACCATCCTGCACCTACTACATAGAATCCAAAAACGAGCGATAAGACTTATAGGAGACAGTAATATCGTGGGTTCATTAGACTCGCTCGAACATTGGCGTATCTCAAGTGAGCCAGCCAACGTCACAATGGGCAGCTATAACTTCGAGGTAGTCAAGGACTTTACTTACCTCGGCTCCGGAGTAAACTGTACAAATAACATCAGTACCGACATCAAGCGTAGGATAACTTTTGCCAACCGCTGTTTCTTCGGGCTCAAGAGGCGATTGAGTAATAGAGCCCTCTCTCGACGAACCAAGTTGACTCTATATAAGACCCTGATCATCCCAGTCCTGCTATACGGCGCGGAGGCATGGACAATCTCGAAAGCGGATGAAGAAGTCCTTGGTCTCTTTGAGAGAAAAGTTCTACGCACGATCTTTGGTCCTGTTTGTGTTGACGGGTTCTGGAGGAGAAGATTCAATCACGAACTGTACGGGCTGTACAGCGACATGAGCCTAGTTAGGCGTCTACGGATCCAACGCCTACGGTGGCTAGGTCATGTAGAGCGTATGGACACCACAGCTCCGGCCCGAACCTGTCGGGCAACGCAACAGAGGACGCCCGTGTTTAAGGTGGCGCACCTAAGTGGAGAAGGACCTCAACCAACTTGGTGTGCGAAACTGGAGACAGCTAGCCAGGGATCGCGCTAGTTGGAGAGGCATGTTGGTTGAGGCCCAGGTCCACCCCGGACTGAAGCGCCACACAAAGGAGAAGAGCCAGCCAACTGCATTCCTCCTCTCCTGGAATTCACGCGCAATTCTCCTTGAATTCTCGCCAGGAATGCACATCAGTTTAACCTTAAGCCTGCTTTGGGACGCACAGTGAAATTTAGAGACTCGTTTTTTAGCCGCAGCACAATATTCCCACAAATTACAATCCGCAGATTATTTTAGACCAATGTGCACAGGTACCTCCTCTCCCTCTCTCCCTCTACTAACGAGTCGAGCTGTGTCTTGATCCCCGACTATTAAGGGTATTAATATCCCCTTGAGCACGCGCAAATTATAAAAAAGTGATCTTGTTCCAACTCAACAAGCGTAAGAATGAGTTTATCCCTGAAACCTGAAAACCCAATTTTAATAAATATTTTTTTCGTAAATTTCGCAGCAGCTCACATGCCAATAGTCGCGACAAAATGTTCTTAAACAATTTTCAGAACAACTCTGAATTAAAACAAGAGCCTTCTGCCAATGCATGCAATACATACCCTATTCATCTCGAAATTCATTACATCACCAACAGCTGATTGGTTCATCCGCCAAACGTCAATGGCTGTCACCTAACCTCTCACAAGTCTTGTTTTTTTTCCGCTCACCAACAATTTCATTTACTTTTTCCATAAGAAAAAATCAATAAAAAACAGTTTGCAACATGTCAGTTGTTAAATATATTGGCCGTAAAACGGATTTCCGAGGCAAGACTCTATGGGAAATCCTCGGAAACCTGAAGAACTTCGGTGTTGGACGTGTGATTGTCCGCAGCATGTTTGAACGTTACCCCGAACCATCCTACATCAAGATTCTTAAAGTCGAAGCTGTTCCAAACGAGGTAGGCCCAATCTAGTGGATTTAGAAGAATATCTAAATCAAATTCGGTAACAATTTCAGGAAGTGCGCAAAGTTCGTGTAACAGCCGAGCGAACATTTCGAGGTGTTACCCAACCGAAACCAGTTGTCCTCTTCAGCACCACATACAAGGCAGACTACCGGCTGATACCGAAAGATGAGGAAGCCGAATATTGCAAAGCGACAAATAACCGTGTCGTTCAAACGGTTCCACGTGAAATGGAACTGCCACCGCTGTTGAGGGAGTTCATCACCGATGAGACCGGCCAACAGAATCCCATGATGAAGGTGCACTTCAAGCCGAAGTGTTACAAACTTGCCAGGTTGGCCAAGGAGGGTGAGAAACCGACGATTGAGTTCGGCATAGGCCTGGGAACTCCCGCCAGCCCCAAGTTGTACGAGAATTGTGTGTAAAAAAATGCTGGGTTATGTTTATCAAAATAAAAATATGAAGTTTTGCTTGACGTGAAATACTTTTTTTTTCTTCTTTGAATGTCGAATATTAAATTACACAACTTAGAAAGGGACTTGGCTTGGTTTTGGAATGTACTTCTGTACAATGGCACCAGTACGCTATGACTTTAGCTGAGCAAGCTTCCGCGTGAGTTTGTCCACCTCCAGGCCCAGGACGTCAAGGTTTTCCTAAAGAGAGAGGTCAGGCTTTACATTCCACTCCTCCACAGTGCACTGATCTTACCTTGAGGGTTATGTTCTTGAGCAAAGTGTCCTCCAGCACTGCCTGCAGCTTCTTGTTGATTTCCAGCGACAGCTCCAGCGTCATACTCTGATTTGGACCCTTGATCCCGGAGTAAATTGCCGACATAACGCCGCCGTACTTCGCCAGCTCGGTTTTGTTTTGATCGCTCTTCGACGAGGTGAGCGCTCCCGCCTGGTCGCGCATCATGTAATACTGAACGACTTTCGATTTCTTCTGCAACTCAGCTACCAGTGACATCGTGTGGTTCTCCAAGAAATCAATTTTCTCCGTTTGCCTCGCCGACGCCTGCTGCAGTCGGAGAATTCTCTCGACCAGGTGCTGCTTTGAAGGGCCCTGCAAGGAAGGATTGTGGTCAGTCAACGAAATGACGAGAGTCATGCTGTGCGTACCTGAACATCACGGTTCATTGTTGATGTGGTGCTATGAACCTCAGATTCACTGTCGCTTCGACTGTTCTGGCTGCCTCGTGAGTTGCTCGATGGGATTCTCTCCTGACTTGTGCTCTTCAGCTGGCAGTTCCTGCAGAAGCCCGGGGATGTTGGTGACGATGGCAATGTGCTCTCGTCGTAGAGTTTTTTATACTTTTGAATTTCTCTTTGAAGCTCCTTAAAAAAAAAAAAGAGACGCTCTTATCGTGCATCACACCAGGCAGCTAACCTCACCTTGATCACTTGAGAGTGCTTCTTTTTCGTTGCCTCCAGGTCGCCCTGGGCGTTGTCCAGCTTCACCTTCAGAGATTCGTAGGTCTTCGTCTTTTCCGAGAGATGCTTCGTCAGCAGGACTCGCTCGTCGTTCTTCTGCTGGATTTCTTGCTTCAATTGAGACTCGATCTCGTTGTACCGGGAGTCAAAGTCGTTTTGTTCTTTCTTGAGGATGACGTTTTCAGCTTCAACGCCTTTTATCTGAGGAGGGAGGAGGAAGGGAATGTGAATCCATGGGAGTGCATTTGAGAACAATTCTAGTGATGCCACAAATGCACAGCCGAGAACAATTCTAAGTTTAGAACACATTTCAACACAGCCTCGGTGGCGCAGTAGGCAGCGCGTAAGTCTCATAATCTTAAGGTCGTGAGTTCGAGCCTCACCCGGGGCATTACTTTTTTTTCTCTTTTTTTTTTCTTTTTCTCCCATTCTTCACCCACCGCCTTACCTTCGACTTCACGAGACAAATTTCATTCTGCAGACCGACGATCATCTCGCTCATTTCCTTGTTTATGCTCAGCAGCTCCTTCTCTTTGGTTTGCAGACCCTCCAAGTCTTGCGTGGCGTCCGCCAGTTTATCTTCCAGATCACGCACGTTTGCGTTGAGTGTGCTGATTTTTTCGTCGTTTCTTAAGAGAGAGAGTGAGGGAGAGAGTGTGTCCATTTAACTGCCTGGGAATGGGAAACCTGAATCACTTACAGTGTGTGCTGAGTGCGAAGCACCTGTAACTCGTCCAGTTGTCCGCGCAACTTTGCCGAGTTGAGCATCTCTTCACTGTACGAGTTCTGAACGACGGCATGCTCCTGACGAAGGCACTCCAATTCCCTGGACAGGTTCGTGTTCTAAAAGAGATACACATGAGCTTGTGACCGGCGTGGCGGCATGAACCTACCTCGTGAATCTGCTTACTCAGGCTGTCCTGGCTTTGGGTGAGTTTCTCCACGGTCTGCTTGTGTTCTTTGGTTAGGTTGTCGATGGCCTTGTCTTTCTTCTCGATCTCGTGCTTGAGCAGAATTGCCGTGGCTTCATATTCCATTTTCAGTTTCTCTGCAAAGAGATGTGTCTACTTTCAAGTGGCTGCAGTCAGTTGTGTGACATTGCTTACCATTGGCTTTCTCCTCGAGCGGATTTGGCGCATTGCGTTCTTCCTCGAGTTTCCTCTCGGCTATCTGTAAAGACCAATGATCAAACTTTGAGCGGTTTTAGTGCGATTTTGTGTTTACCAATTTAGCTTCAGTTTCCTGAGCCAGCTTGACGGAGTTCCACTTCAGTTTCATCTCCATGCTATTGCATTCGGCCTTGTGTTTCTCGATCTCCTTCTGGAGCCTTTTCACTTCGTTGCACTGCCGGTGACGGAGAGTTGGGCGGTCAGTAATCGAGGTGCAGGTAGAAAGTTCACAAAATTTACCTTCTCATCAAGCATGTATGTGATTCTAGACTTCTCCTCATTCAGCGCATGGAACTTCGTTGATATATTCTTCACCTCCTTCCGGGAGTCTGCAAGTTGCTTCTCAATAGCTTCCTTCTGTTTCTTCGCGTCAATCAGAGACTTCTCCTTTGTGGCAAATTTGATTACAATGCTTTCCTTCTCCTTTGTGGCTAATTCTTTCTCTTTTCGAAACTGAAACAATAACAAACTGAAGAAGACACCAGGACACAGTGGATGAAGCTTACTGCTGATTTCTCCTTTTCCAGAAGGGAGTTCTCCCGTTGATACAGGAGTATCGTGTTATCCTTCTGCGCCATGGCTGCGTTCATTTGTTCGATTTGGTTTTCATAGCTTCTCAGCTGCTCCAAGAGTCTGTTCTGCTTTTCCAACACATCTGGTGGCGTCGGAGGAGGTGCTACGGGTATGTTGTGATCTCTTGGTGTCGGCAGGGTGGATGGCAAACTTTGAGACGTAGCACTAAGATTTTCTTCATTTCTTGAAGAATTTGTTTCTGCTTCAGGTTTAATTGGCTGTGTAATTGGTACTGAAATGTCTTCATCTATCGACTGTGTTGAAGGAAAATTCTCCCCCGCACTGTGATCATCAGGCAACTTGGAAGCACATCCTTGGGAAGTGGTTTGTGTATCATTATCAGACACCAAGTCTTCTTCACAACATTTGTTTACATCCCCAGTGCTATGGTTTTCTTGTTTTTCTGTTCCAACAACATCAATATGTGAACTTTGAACAGGATCTATTGACTGTATTGGCGCTTCCTCGATAGGCGATTCGATATCAAGTGATATATCCTGAAACGCTGAGGTTTTACTGTCGGTTGTATCCATTGTGGTGGTAATTTAATAAAAATACTTGCGAAAAATTTAGAGAATTTTGCAAAGAATTTATCACGTCTACATGTTTACACGTCAAAATGTTTTTTTTTTTTTTTTTGCTGAACACAAATGAAAGTGAATGACAAGTGGATGTGTTCACAAGTGAGAGGGCATTTTATTTGCGGTTGGGTTATTAATTTCATTTCAGCAATCGCAGTCAAATATATTAATTATGATATGTTTGTTCTTAAGCCCTTTTCATGGCGCATGGACATTAGTTCATTCTTATGATTACGTTTTGAAAACGCAGTTTTCTAAATCTAGATGAAAGAGCACAAAATGTACTGAGCAATATGGGCAAGACAATGATTCCCAAGGCGCCAAGATGAAAACGCTATTTTATAAAATTCAGCAAATTAAACACAAACCATACAGCCCAAAATAAATGATTAATCGCTTAATAAAGGAGATATCGAGGTTTGAACATTAATTTTTTCCCATGCCCCATTGACATCTCAGAAAACATTGCACATCCCTGTACAATAACATCTGTTCTGCAACACCACCTTCACAACTGTCATAACATTTCTCAAACTCTTCCAAAAATCGATTTTCCATTTGCCTACCGTCCGTTCAAAGAAATCAAATCCCTCGCGAGGTAATTCATTAAAATGGTATGTTCACTTGGCATAGAAGGGAGTGCCAATAAGATCGGCGTGGGAATCATTCGAGATGGCGAAGTCTTGGCGAATGTTAGAAAGACGTATATAACCCCACCCGGTGAAGGTGTATACACTTCAATCCCCCTCCTCAATTGGATAGTCAACCTTTACTCCCATCCTCTTAGGTTTCCAGCCCCGTGAAACAGCCAAACATCATCGGGAGAAGATAATCGCCCTCATTAAAGACGCATTAGCTGAGGCGAAACTTGCTCCCGCGGACATTGATGTGGTATGCTTCACCAAGGGTCCCGGAATGGGACCATGCCTCATTGTCGGTGCGGTAGTTGCACGAACACTGTCACTTATCTGGAAGAAACCACTTCTAGGAGTCAATCATTGCATAGGCCACATTGAAATGGGACGGCACATTACAAGGGCAGAAAATCCAATTGTCTTGTACGTGAGCGGAGGCAACACACAGGTGATCGCCTACTCGCAGAAAAGATATCGCATTTTTGGCGAAACCATTGACATTGCTGTTGGTAATTGCTTGGACAAGTTTGCAAGAATCATAAAGGTCTCGAATGACCCCAGTCCGGGCTATAACATCGAACAGCTGGCCAAGAATGGAAAGAAGTTCCTCAAGTTGCCCTACGTTGTGAAGGGTAAGAAATGCATTTTCAATGTCCGCCGATAACATGTACATTGCTTGCAGGTATGGATGTAAGTTTCTCTGGGATCTTGTCAAACATCGAGGAACACGCTGATCCAAATAAGAAAAAGACTAAACGCAAGCGGTTCTCGGAGGGATGTGATGAAGTGGAGTATTCCAAGGAGGATCTCTGCTACTCACTGCAAGAGACAATTTTCGCCATGTTGGTGGAGATAACCGAGAGAGCCATGGCACATTGTGGATCAAATGAAGTGAGCACATTTGGACGTGACATTTGGGTGGTTCTTTAAGGGGTTTCTTTCATGTTCCCAGGTACTTATCGTGGGCGGAGTTGGCTGCAACTTGCGCCTGCAGGAGATGATGGGTGTCATGTGCGAGGAGCGTGGCGGTAAACTCTTTGCCATCGATGAGCGGTACTGCATTGACAATGGTCTGATGATTGCCCATGCTGGCGCTGAGATGTTTCGCAGTGGAACACGAATGGAACTGAAGGACACAACGGTTGTGCAAAGGTTTCGAACGGATGAGGTGTTGGTCACTTGGAGGGACGATTAAATAAAGAAACTATTACATTCGTATCAAATTATATTGGCTTTCACAATGATGGGTGGAGATTCAACAGGTGTAGGCTTAATCTGAGTCCGACGAGATGTCATAAATAACCTGGTTCCGAGCTTTAGCTGTCCTCGCCCCCATGGCATCCTTGAGCGTGGTTTGCCTCGTTGACGTATTCGACTTCTGGAATGGAGGTGTTAAAAACGGCTGCTAAAATGGGGGAATCACATTACCGATCCAATTGAGATATCCAACTGAGGCATTGCCCGTCCCGCAGTGGTTGTGTTAGCACCACGTCCTCTGCCACGGCCAGCGCCACGTCCGCGGCCCCTTCCTCTCGCAGGCTTTGCTACACTCTCATCCATCGCCTCTTCCGCCTTGGACGACCGCGAGGTGGTCTTCTTGATGGCAGACGTTGATGATGACACCGCCGCCATTATATCCTCGTCCTGAACCACTTTCTTGGAGCCCCGTTCGTCCAGCGACTTCAGGAGATAGTCCAGAGACTCGTTGCCACGCAGTTGGAACTTCTGTATTTCCTCAGTGCATTCGTCCTCGTTGGGCAGCTTCGACATGAGGTATTCAACGGCCTTCTGTTGATATAAACTGTTCTCTTCATTTAACAAAGGTCAATCGAATTGAAAAGAAATTGCTCACTTTATGACTGTCTCTGCGGCATTGACATCGTTTTTCTCCACGATCCTAAAGCACATCTCCGAGAGGAGCTTCGATGTCATCAATTTCAGCTTTTTGCTTTCATCCACTTCATCAAAGTATCGATCAACGATGTCTTCCACTTTCGTCTCGCTTTCTACTTCCTGAAAATGCACAACCTTTAGCACTGGCCAGTTGGTCAAGTCGGTTAAGGGGAACAACCTCCTTTTTGAACGCACTCTCCATGGCCTCCCGGTCGAACTTCTGCTCGTTCTTTGTCCTGTGGATCAGTTTCTTGAACGCAACAACGTCCGCAGGGTTGGCGATCTGTGGAAGGAGAGACATCATCACACCCACTTACATTTTCTTCAGAAAGAGTACCCTTTTGTTGAACTGCTGGCCAAATCGTATCGCATTGAACATCTGCGTCTCATCGTCGTACACAATCCTCAGTCGAATCAGCGGAAGCTTGGGTTGTTTGGGGTGGCCAGTGAGGCGTTTCTCAGCGGTAGCGATCATTTCTTCGATTTTCTCCCGTGCCAACTTCTGCACCTTCTCCGCAGCGTCCACCTGATCCAAGCCGTACTCCTCGGTGTACTCACTCAGGTTTATGGACTCAAACACGAATGGACGGACAGTTTGCAGTGGCAGTGGAACGATTTGGAACTTTTTCTGCAAAACCTGCAGAATGGCGACGTGCTTTGGCAGCGATTCCCCCTGAGCGAGGGACGTCGCCACCGAGGATCCCGGTTGGGTTACGTAGAAATTTCGTCTGACATTCACCTCCGGTTCGACGCGACAGTCATGCTCGTGACCCCACACAATTAGATCGAGAAATTCTGGAAGAACCTCCTCGGGGACGTAGTTCTTCGGACCACGGTCTGCTCGATTCTGATGCAGCACCATGAGATTGAACCATTCGCCCGTAGATTCGTCCGGCTGCTCTAGGACCACCTTCCCGGTTTGAAAAAGCCGATTCAGCCGACCGTCGTGGATGTGCGACAGTCCATAGAGGGCTATCTGCGTCTCACCCTTTCGCAGAAGAATCGGATTGATGTCGACTTGACTCAGATCTGTCCACCGGCCGAAGTAGTTTATCAGTCCGGTGGTGGCCAACAAATTGAGTGAACTCAACCTGCCGAAGCCGCTCGGATCGTCGTGATTGCCGTGAATCGAGAACACCGGAATCGAGACGTTTATGTTGGGATCCTCGTAGTTCACTGTTTGATTGAGCGCGTCGTGGAATGCCAGAGACTGATCGGAAACGAATTCCAAAGAGATTGGACGGTCGCCAAGGGTGTACTGTCGCAGCAGCTTTAAGCATCTGTGTCAGAAAACAAAAATTAATCGATGAACTCCTTCGGGAAGCGCCCCCCACACCTACTTGTGCAATGAATTCTGACTCGGTGTTGCCTCATGGAATAGATCACCGCCCAGCAGAATAAAGTCCACGTCCTTCTCCACGGCCAGTTCAAGAATCTCTTCGAATGCAATGAAACTGTCATCTCCTGCAAGGGAAACATTTCACTTTCAGTTCGGACTGGAGAAATTCAGCGCAACAACCTCTTATTGGATCCTTCTCGCAATAGCCCAAGTGGTTGTCGGTTGCAATCATAATGTTGATGATGTTCTCATCCTCACATTCGGCCGTTGTTGGGCTACTCATGTTCACCGAAGGACAGACTATGCTTCTTAACACAAAAAATCGGACAAACAATAATTCCGGACGTTAATTTGGAGTAAAACACTGAAGCAGCTCCCCGGTTTTATGAAAGTGATTTCATATTTGCGCGTAACTGATTGTACACAATTTTTGACAGTTGTCCGACCTTGTCAGATGCGAAAACGGCACTGGTTTGCCAAATTTAGTTTCGATTCACCCAGCAGATGGCACCCACGTAGATGTCGTTTGAAATTCAAACGGACTTTTCAATATTCCATGCAGAAATCAAATATTCCTTTATTTTGATTCCATGCAGAATGTTGAATATTATTCTAAAAGCAGCTGGTTGCAGAGTTTCCTTGTGTTGAAACTGATATTCAGTTTATTAGTATATAAAGAAAAACAAAGCAGTGGGTATTGATGGCATCCCTGCGGAATTATTTCAAGCTGCGCCGAATGTATCAGCAGACTTGCTGCATCCGGTAATATACAAAGCTTGGGATAACGAACAATTCCCGCAGGAATGGAAAAGGGGGACGATCATTAAGCTTCCGAAAAGGTGAAACCTTATGGAATGCGGAAACTGGAGAGGTATCGTCTTGCACAATGGTAAGTTTAAGAGGTCCAAGGTGGAGTACTGTCACCACTATTGTTTCTGGTGGTTATCAGCGACATACTCCGGGCAGCATTGATGGACGGACATTATGGCATTCGATGGACTATGACATCTTACCTTAAACACCTTGACTACGCTGACGATGTTTGTCTCCTTTCGCAACGAGTAATGGATCTTCATTTGATGGCGCATAATCTAGAAACAGAGACAAACAAAGTGGGGCTCAAAATAAACACGGCAAAAACTATAGCCCTTAGCATTTCTGACAACAGCGCCCAACTGAACATTGCCGGACAGGAAGTCGAGAAAGTTAACAGCTCCCTATATTTAGGAAGTGTGGTCTCAGCTAATCGCGATGGCACCGAACTGGACGTGAGCAACAGAATCGGGAAGGCTAAAGCAGCGTTCGGAATGCTATCCACGATCTGTTCCACTCCAACAAAGAGTCGGTGGTGGTATATGGAAAGTGGACACCATTACCACAAGAAAGCAAAAAGCTTTTTGGCCGCACCAAACAATTGTACCTCAGAATGGGCCAAGAACCTATAAACATCACAATACGAAGGAGAAATTGGGGGTGGATTGGACACAGCTTACGGGGCGAAGACAATTCCATTGCGAAGTACGCCATGCAGTGGAATCCGCTTACGCTCCGCGTTGCAGAAATTCGAACGAGATGGTGCGCAGGCGTGATTGACGCCCTTTGCCGCCCGAGGGGTTAAAGGACTTAAGTAAGTAAGTATTATAATTTTCAACATTCAATAAATGATCTCCCATTTGGCTTTTTCATTCCACATCTCTGGTGATGGTTATCAAATCGACATTCGTCTTAGCCCTGGTAGGATTGAAACCTTAGATCAGTCTCATCTTCACTGATCAACCAGATTCATCAACTTGCGCACACGTCCTTCTACAGGTTAGGTTAGGGAAAGTAACTGCGTGCTGTAAAGGAAGACAGTAGCCACACTTAGGCACAGCTCATTGTACCAGTTGTTGCTTTTAGTGAAGCAAAGATGGTAGCCGAATCTTAAGTTACAGCCAAGTGACCAAAGTGGTAAGCTTCCAGAAGTCTGTATCTGCGGGAGAGAGGGCACGGCAGTTGAATAGCAAGGTTTCTTCCTTATTCTCGTCGCTGTAGCTTCCGAAGAAATAGTTGTAGGATTCTAGAGGCGTGAGTTCCCATGGCACAGTGCCCTATTATATAAATTAACAAGCGGGTCCAGCTTTAGTAGATCATTTACATTAGCAAGGATGCCAGGTCACCAACCAAAAGTACAAAGATTGTGCGCTTTTCAATTCCACAGGAATCTACAGTGTTCCGATACCTACATAAGTAGGAACAAATACTTGGCCATCTCCTCAAGAGATAGACGGCAATCACGGGAAGCCTTGGACTTGAATGTGACTGATCTCAGAGATTTGATTGTTGCTGTTTAACCACTGACAATTTGATAAGAGAAGCGAGATTATTTGGAAGTTTCTGGACTCTATGTACATTAAGTGAAATGTAGTGTAAGTTGGCAAACTAAGATGCAAACAGTTTTGGTTTTGACTCATAAGAACTGTCTGTTAAGACATATTTTGCGTTTATTAAAACCATATTTCCTCCTGTTAAACATACCAGTTCCATCTGCGTGGTCTTGCGAGGGAAAGTTTTTTTAAGTTGATTCAGACTGATTTTCCGTCTGATTGCAGCCTGGTTAACATTAGCACTCTGGCTGCACAATTTTCGGAACAGTACGTTATTCCTCTTGTGAAGAATTTCGATCCACCCATTACTTATTCAGATATGTTGTACTACCCGGTTGTATAATGTGAACGTACCTCTTGTTTCTTGCTCATTCTCGTCATTGCTCCTGAAGAAGTCTTTGTGGAGGAGGCGTGAGTTCCAATAGCGCAGTGCCCTCAAATAAAGCTAATGAACTTCGTAAAATAAGTTTGCTCACAATGATCAGGGGCCTGGTCGCGTTTAGCGACAAACGCTAGTGTTGAGACGTTTCCTTTATGTAAGCAAAACGTCTGAAAGACATCGTTTTGACTGCTAAATTTGTATTCTTACTATAGAGTTCTGCAATTCCCTCGAAAGTCGCAGTGTACTAACAACGAAATAAACGGACTGTGGAATGTGAAAATACTTGGCCATCTGGTCAATAGATAGGTGGCAATCACGGAGTTGAATGTGACCTGGGCTCAAAGCTAGGCGTCGAGGTTCAAGTGCTTTGGGGTCGACGCACATTGTGGGTATAAAGCCACGGGCTACCAATAGAAAAAATCGAAATCTTTTCCTTCAGATAGAGTCAATACAAAGTGGACCAACGCTCACACGCAGAACCAAGATCAAGGATATTATCCTTATCTTTCCGTATTGTCCACGCTTTTGTGCGGTACGAAAGGTCTAGGATGATCCATGTCTTGTATGATGTCAATTAAGTTCAATGAGAAAGGGCTCAGTTTTTGAATTGACCCATTCAAACAGTAGAACCTTTCTCTGTGCATGTGCATGTTCTAATATAATGTTTGTACGCATACTCCAGAGCCAAAGTCCCATGACCAAATAAAACAGGGATTTTTCGTATTACTTTGGCGACCAAACTCAGTTAAAGAACATATAACATAGAACTTGTTCGTGTAACTTTGCTGACCCAACTATGTCATAGAACATAGAACATAGAACATATACCATAGACCATAGAACATACAACATAGAACATAGAGCATAGGACATAGAACATGTTAGGTTAGGTTAGGTTGTAGTGGCTGACTGCTGCAGAGCAGTCACACTTAGGCCAGAATAGGCCCATTGTGATACCACGCGGATTGACTTCTCCTAACGCTGGAACCAGTTGGTGCTGCTGATGAACCGATTTAGTTGGCCAATGCTGGCACTTTTTAGCTCGTTACGATCGCTGAAGTAGTAGGCTCCTAGATGCAGGAACCTACGACTGGCAAGAGCACTGCAGGAGCAGAGAAGGTGATGAGTGTTCTCTTCCTCCTCTTCATCCATGCAGCTTCTGCAAAAATCGTTATATGGTGCACCCATCCTGCGAGCATGAGTGCCAATTACACAGTGCCCGGTTATGACTCCTATAAGGGTCCTTACTGAGGGCTTGCTGAGTCCAAGTAGACTGAGTGACCGTTTTAGGTTAAGTGATGGCCAGATTTCTTTTGTTTTAAGGCAGGTGGTGCCTTCTAGCCATTTGTCATTGGTGGTTTTGATTGTATGAATCTTTAAAAGATGATAGGCTGTAGCGATCGGCATGGAAGGTGGTACCCCTTCTATCGATAGGGATGAGGTTGTACCACACCTAGCGAGTTCGTCGGCTTTGCAGTTTCCTGGTATGTCACAGTGTCCCGACACCCACATGAGGTGAATGTTAAAATGCTCTGCCATCTCGTTAAGAGACAGCCTGCAATTAAGGGATGTTTTAGAGCAGAACATGACATTGTCCAGGGATTTTATGGTGGCCTGACTATCGGAACAGATGGTGATATCCCTTTTTGATATCACATTGTTTTTAAGCCAGGACAGCGCCTCTTTAATCGCTATGGTTTCTGTCTGAAAAACGCTACAGTGATCAGGGAGCTTCACGGAGATAGCAATGTTGAGGTCTTGTGAATAGACACCCGCACCCACCCCTTCTTTTGTCTTTGAACCATCCGTGAAGATGCGCAGAGGATCTTTCGGTGTTTGCGTATCATCCAGTCCGATCTGGAGGGAATACTGATTGAGAATTTCTTTTCAAAGATGGCCTGGGGTAGTAGGCGGTCGGTGTCGCTAGGTAGGAAGTTGTATTCCTTGAGAATGGTTGAGTGGCCAGTGTTGAGTTCGGACCACAATCGAAGTGTTTTGAGTCTCATGGCTGTACTTGCTGCTGCTTGTTTCCCGAATATTTCCAGAGGTGGGAGGTGGAGGAGAATAGAACATGTTCGTTATTAAATTTTTTTTTAATTAAGGATAACGTACAGTATTTTTTTAGCTTTGTGTAATAGGCAAAGAACCCGAGAAGCAAAAACATCAAGTGGTCTAGATCATTTTGATTGAACAATTCATGGTCTAAAAGTAGATCGCGAATGATGATAACTACACTCAGAATGATTTTTGAGAAAAAACCGAAGGTAGATTAAAAATCAGCGACTTGGAATTAGTAACAAACAGCTGACAAACCTAATACAACAGCAAAAAAATGTGATGCAGTTGACTAGTGTAATTTGAGAAGGGGTCCAAGAAAGGCACTCTGAATACCTACACAAAATGCTACAAGTTCTGCTTCTAACTCGAATGATGTTTTCGGAGATACATTGATAATCTTGTTCAAAGTTTATAACAGTCAAGTAATCTTACTAAATCGGAGGGAAATAATTCAAGCTGTGCGAAAAGAGTTCTTTTGCAGGGCACTCTACAATTTCAACAGTCAAAGACAGCCGCCAGTCCACCAAATCATGTGATAACTTAAACAAGTACATCCTTTATTTAACCCCCCAAAGGCAAACACAAAAATATCCTTCAACCCTCCAGACGGTGTGCAATCATAGAAGCCACCCCCTGGGAGGGACCCAAGTGTGCGCAGCTTACAGCTTATCCTCGATGCCCCTCCAGTAACGCGTCATCTCCACGGGGAAGAGTTTCTTGCTCTCGATTATGTACACCGCTCCATTCTCGTCCCTTTGCAGAGCTTGCAGTATGCAGCGTGACACATCGGCGGCGCTGCGAACGATTCAAAGTCACAACTGGCAGTAAACGAAAGCACGCGACACTAACCTCTGCTTGTCCAGTCTGTCCAGGATTCTGTACGACTCGTCGCTCATGTCGCTGAACAGAATCTTCTCTGTGAAATTCGTGAACATGTCCGTGATGGTCGCTCCGGGACATAGGGTGATGAACTTAATTCCGGTCTTCTCCAAGTAGTAGTCGTTCTGGAAAAAAAATCAAAACTCATGAAGACCTCTTAGCCTCTGAGCATCTCCTGCGTGGAATTCCTACTCCCAGACAACGTGTGAATCCGATGATTGCGTGCTTGGTGGACGAGTACACTGGAAGCAGGAACATTGGATCCAGGCCCACCACAGAGGACATGTTTGCCACCAGCCCTCCTTCGCCGCCGTTCTCTTTGCTCATGTGCTTCATCGCTGCCAGAGTCGAGTTGATGATGCCGCCCTGGTGGAGAGCACAAGGCGTCACGCTAACAAGTTGACACTGAGTCTCCGGCGGATTCTTACCAGATTAACCTGCAACGTTCTTGGTACGTCCAAGTCGTTGAATATTCCCGCGACATTCACCACGATGTTGATGGCTCCAAAGTTCTTCACGATCTCCTCGTAGGCGGCATCAATGCCCGCCTTGTTGGCTACGTCCATCTTGATGAGGAGCACTGTCTGCGCGGGATGCGCCGCCCTCAGTCTGGCGATCTCCTCAAGGTTCTCCTGGACGTCAATCAGTGCGACATTCTGCGTGAGATAAACCAATGAAGACCGAGTATGCCCACAATTTCAGAACCCAAACTCACTGCAATGTTGTTTTTCAAGAGCTGAACGCACACTTGCAGACCAATTCCACTGGCGCCTCCCGTGATGACTGCACTCTTGCCTTTAAAGTCCATGGTTGTCGGTTGCGCTACTGAACACTAGTTCCGCTGACTAGAGACTGATCGGGATTTGCCGCCTTGAATCGGTTTTATAGCACCGCGAGTGGGGAGAGCGACTGGGGGCAGAAATCGATACATAGCTGGTGTAGGTCTGGCAATTGATTAGATGTGGTATTAGCGGGAAGCAAGTGTTTCATCAGTTGTACCGCATCGCTTTTCGATATCAATATGGGATTACGATGATGGTACGCGACGGGTATCTGATTTCGCATCAGACTGGATTGCATTCGAATCGGGGGACGGCAAGTTAAGCACATTCTTGGGAACTTTGGGAAAACCTGCGTAGAACCTGTTGGTAAAGAGTTTATGTGAAGCCACCTCATTTAGTTAGAAAAGCAGGTGCATACACCTTCGTTTGCTGGGCGGAAATGGACAACCGGAAGTAGAGTCGCAGTATTGACAATTTGGAGGAATTACTCCTGCAGATGAGGACGCATCCAAATAGCGCTCTCAGAGAGAATCTGTTAGAAAATCCGGGCGATGATAGACGGTAATTGTTCCCAGACCTTGATGATGCCAAGAAAGCAGAATCGAAGCTGAACTCTAAAAAAAACTGCCGGTGCAGCAAGCTATCCTCTGATGTGTATGATCTAGTTCAGTAGTCGCATGCAACAACTTATCTTTAAAAGTATGTCCGACGAGGGGATATTATTAGTGTCGTTCTGCGTGCTCGTGCACTAGACCACATCTTTGCACTGCAAATCTAGGAAAGAACCCATACTCCTCTCATACAGCGTAGACAAATTGAGCCGAGTTATAGACCGCCACGTCTAGTTTTAACATTCCTTCCAATGTTATCAGTTTGTGGGCGATAACCATGGAGAGCCTTCGATGGAGATCACCGACACCTTAAATATCCAAAAACGGCAACATACTGTCAAGTGCTTTGTTAAATATTTGTCTTGTAAAGATCGTACCAAACTTACATGCCAGTAGAGGAACTATCTTTCCGAATTCCGTTGAAATGTTGACACACGCGAAAGGAAACGCATCAAGTCATCAATGTGTCGTTTTCCATGCATGGAGACGGAAATGGTTGAGGTGTGAAAAGTTCAAGATCTGAAGTATTGAACGTAGTGTAGTGGGGCCCACAATTTATTAAGCTTAACAGAAACGAAACACTTAACGTAATGCTTACCTAGATTGTAGAGAGGAAAAAGCAGAACTAGGGTAGGAAAGAACAGAACTGAAGATGGCTACAAAGTGAGGTTTTGCTGGGATGGAAGTCCAGAGGGTATTCCATAGTGTTAGTCAAACATAACATTCCTGACAACTGTGAGTTGACGCGGTAGTTAGTCTGATGCGAATAAGCCTTGGAATGTTAGGGTCGGCGCTTAGAGACACAAATCCGAGAAGTGCAGGGCCGTCTGTAAAAAGCTGGTGGAGGAAAGAGCAGATGCGCAATTTTGCGACTATTTTCGAGGGACTCAAGGTGAATAAGCTTAGGGCGAAGCTTAAGGTGATCAATTTGGATCAAATTAGTTCAGTCAGTAGAAATTTACGCTGGACGGCTTCTACGAATATGAACCTGGTGATGCAGTGACATATTCCAGAATGGATCTGATGAGGTACCTAAACCATGACACATTAGAAATTGAAGCGAATACGCTGATGTGACTATTGCAGTTCGTGACAATGTTAAAACTGGCTCACTTTCGTTAGATTCTGTCGCTTTTTCCAGCTTAAGTGTCCAAATCTCCCTGCATACGTTAACGTCTGTTGGCTTAAGTTCCCAAAGCAATTCAAGGTATTATGAATGCTGACAATAATTCTTGCTAGTTTTCATTCGAAATTGACGTAAGAATATTTTATTTTTGGTTGGTTTGGCAACATCTGGCATCGTGAGGTGAAGAACTGTACGGACTAGAGAGCGACATGAGTGTAGCCAGTCTAGTCTAAGGTGTCTGTGTCATGTGACCCTGGACAAGTTGAAAAGGATCTCAATGTGCTTGATGTGCGCGATTAAAAACTGACATCACGCTTGTACCTCTTCTTCAAGATTCTTTTAGTAAATTTTAAAGCTTAAATGATAAATAGACGACTTCTCCGATACCACTCTTGACCAGGGATGTCAGATGTGGCGATTTATGGCCAAGCTGGCGATTTTAAATGTGATTTAACGACACTCGAATTGGTATATTGCCACAACCTAAAAATGGCGATATTTTTTGTATCAAAACAAAAATTTCTTTTTATTTTTTATTAATTAAATAGCACATCTTTGACATTGTTAGTCACTGAATCTGAATATACCACCTTTGTTCAATATCAATTATTTGTCCATAAAAAATAAGAAAACAAATTACTTTACAAACAAATTACTAGTATGTAGACCAAGCGACCGTTTTACAACAGTCAACTTCTTCTTCTTCTTGTGGCGCTACAGTCCGGGGTGAACCTGGGCCTCGGTCAACAATCCTCTCCAGCTGGCACGTTCTTTAGCCAGCTGCCTCCAATTTCGCACTCCAAGTTGGTTGAGGTCTTTTTCCACTTGAGTGCGCCATCGGGTTCGTGGTCGTCCTCTATTGCGTTGTCCCACTGGCTCGGAGTCGAAGACTCTTCGGGCTGGAGCAGTGTTGTCCATGCGCTCTACATGGCCTAGCCATCTTAGGCGTTGAATCCGTAGACGCCTGACTAGACTCATGTCGCTGTACAGCCCGTACAGTTCGTGGTTGAATCTCCTTCTCCAAGAACCTTCAACGCAAACAGGACCGAAGATTGAACGCAGAACTTTTCTCTCGAAGAGACCAAGTGCGTCTTCATCCGCTCTTGAGATAGTCCAAGCTTCCGCGCCATACAGCAGGACAGGGATGATCAAGGTCTTATATAAGGTGAGCTTGGTCTTTCGAGAGAGGGCTCGACTACTCAATTGCCTCTTGAGCCCAAAGAAACAGCGGTTGGCAAGAGTTATTCTGCGTTTAATCTCAGTACTGATGTTGTTCGCACTATTTACTTGGGAGCCGAGGTAGACGAAGTCCTTCACTACCTCGAAGTTGTAGCTGCCTATGGTGACGTTCTGACCGAGTCGTCGATGTTGTGTGTCCTTTCTTGATGACAGCATATACTTTGTTTTGCCCTCATTCACCGCTAAACCCATTTTTGCCGACTCCGTCTCAATACAAGCAAACGCTTCATTGACGGCTCGCTGAGTTCGGCCAATCACGTCAATATCGTCCGCGTATGCTAGCAGTTGAACGGACTTCTGGAAGATCGTGCCTCTAGTGTTGGCGTGTGAGTTTCGCACGATCTTCTCCAACACGATGTTGAAGAAGTCACATGACAGCGCGTCGCCTTGTCTAAAACCTTTTTTGACATTGAAGGTCTCGGTGAGTTCGTTACCGACCTTGATGGAGCAGCGAGAGTTCTCCATCGTCATCCTGCACAATCTGACGAGTTTGGCAGGGATGTCAAAACTAGACATGGCGTTGTATAGCTCGTCTCTATGCACACTGTCATATGCGGCCTTAAAGTCGACAAATAGCCAACTGGATGAAGGTAATCTGTTAAATGATCCTCATGCGACCAATGCTCACCTATGGTTGTCCCGTTTGGTTCAACGTGAGTGCTTGGTGGACAAGATTTGGTTTTTGAGAGTGCTTGTCTTAGGGCTTGCCCTCGCCTTTACAGAACGGCAGAGTCCCAGCACAGAAAATTCTATTCCAAATAGGTCCTACACAAGAGGGCGAAACTGATACGAGGAGACAACTTCCTGGTAAAGATGATTCGAGGTCATTCTACCAGAACGACGATCTCGACCGATAACTTGATCACTGGGCTTACTATCCCAACCCACAAGGACCAGTAGGTTAGCATTGACTTATATTTAACACATTTATAAAATGTTTCTTAATTATTTATTTTTGACATTAAACAATTTTCGTTTTTTTTTTTCAATTTGACGATTTCTTTTTTGAACTATCGTAACGTCTTGAAATTGTACCATATTCACCATAAATATCCTGAATATTTACACTAAATGCAATTGTATTACATTGGAGAACACAAATTTAATTATCCACAATTTGACTATGGAGTCGTCCTCCATAGGAATAGACGTTAAAAACAGAAATGGTATAATAGTACATCTTCATGCATTGGTTACGTAGCAATTTATTTCTACTCGCCTTGGATTAATTCCTTATTCTCACAAGAACATAACAAATAACCTAGGCGTCTAGTCATTTGTGGAATTGACTACCCGCTATGCCTAGAAAATAACCACATGCAGTAGTTAACGAGGATTTGATGGTCACGTGAAGACATGAGCCGGAGTGGCGAGGAGTTTAATACATATTATACTTTATTTTTGCAGCACTCGGCACAATTGAAAAAGCCGATTTCTACCACTGATGACCACTTTTATAAAAAATGTAATTTCACACTAATTGAACGCAATTAACATTTCTCCAGTCTCAAATTCTTCAGATGCGAATTTTTAGCAAGACTTTTCTGCGCTTCTCTAGTGGTACTAATTACAACAAGATATTGTATAAAATTTATTTGGGCCGATCCCGGCGGTACTGCAATACCGGGCCAACCCGCGACAGAGGTGGAGCAAGCCCCTAGCACTCCGTCTATTTCCAAAAATCAGTTTAACATTTGTTGTCCCCCGATGGGGGATCTATCAGATGTTAAGCTGATAAGAACAGATACTACACTTTGATCTTAGCCATAAGGCCGAGAAGCGATAACTTTCCAAAGTCCAGAAACAAGTATTTGGGATTTCTTCGTGCACAAAGTGACTGTGAATTGTATGCGAGTAAGATGTTCTCATTGGATGTGAGAATATGGTACGAGGGAGAACTTTCTTCTTTTACCGGAGGTATGACGATGACACATATTTGATGTGCATTTATTTATTTATTTATTTATTCATGGTATCAGGTGTGGATACATATGTGGATACATATGTGCGTACTTATTTTAAGGAACAATGAGGTTAAGTCTGGCCGGTGTTTTTTTTTATGGAAGTTTTAATAACTCACACGTTTAGTTGAGAACCGAAGTCTTCGAGTGGAGCGGACATTTTCTATGACCACTCGGTACTTCTTCTCTCTTCTTTATCTGGGTCTATAGCAGTATTACCACAGGGACTCTATAGAGTCAAAAGGAATCATTTTGATTAGAATGACTCATTGACTCATAATATTTACATTTGACTTATTTTTTCAATAATCAAATTACATTTCCGTGAAATACCAGAAATGGTTCTGGCAAGACTTCGAGCAAGGAATGGAATGTAGTCGTACATATCTTCATAGATGTCTCCAAAACCAACAAAGGCTCCGGCGCTGGTGCTTTCGTGAAGGGCGACAACATTAGACTGTACAACTCGTTTAGTGAATTTCGGTTTCCAAGCAGAAACCTAAACTATATTGTGAAGAACAAGTGGACGGGTCGACCTATCTGTGCTTGTAGTTATGGCCAAGTTGTGCTTTAGACCCTACTCAACCGAAACTTCAACCACTTCCGAGACAGTTTAGGAATGCAAGTCCTCTCTGACAGGACGGAGAAAATTTTCTCGGGACCTGAACCTGCACTCGCACTACTTGCGTCTGTCGTTAAGGCTTCCGCTGAAGGCTCAACCTCTCGAGAGTACAATCCTAGCTGGCATGACTCTTCAGGATGTAGATTATCTCAAACGTCTGTAAGAAATTCGCGATTGCGGACGACTTACCGGCGTAATAACGAGCCACTGCACCTTTGCGAAACACTTAAATGTGCTTGGCTTATGCGAAGAACGTGGAGTGAACAGCACTTCCTTTGTCACTGTCCCGCCTTTGCTTGTGAAGAGAGCTGATTCTGTTGGCACTTCATTACAGAAGCGCCTACTGGTCTTCCGAAGAAACTGTAGGTTGTTGCCTGGCAGTACTATGGACCAGTTGAGTCTGAGTCTGAGTCAGCAGCAGCAGTTTTCCAGCAGTTTTCTTTTTTCACACAAAGAGGCATTGTGTTATCAAAAACCTTCGATTGGACTCATTTATTTTCAAAATTACTCGTTTTTGGAGTTTCTGGGACTCATAAAAAATGTAATCTGTGGCAACGCTGGTCCATAGTCAGGGATAGCCGTGGGCTTCAAACAACAAGCTTCTACAATTAGAGCGAACTTTGGCTCTTGGCTTTCCTGTCATCCACGCCAATTTGGTTGATCACCTTCTCTTGGTAGCGTCACATAAGAAGCCGGCACCCTCTGTTGCATTGTGCAGCTGTCCGAAGATTCGGAGTCGAAGAAAATTCCGGCAAATCTACACTGACACCGATCGAATGAACTAAGTTTGCTCTGAGCAGTGTTAACTCAACTAACAAACTTTGTGATTGAAGTAAAAACCATGAAGTCTTTAAGGCTCAGCCACACAGAATACTTTACATGCGTAGCGTCAAAGTACCCGTTACGGTGAGGTACCTGAAGGAAGGGCATGACGCAATGAATACTTCAACGCACAGCTGATTTCATTTGACAGTAGCTTCAAATGCAGAAAAGTTAAAAGTTGAGGAAATACATTCGTCCTGTGAGCGGCAGCGTTGGTCTATGTGCCACCTCCCATAAGAACAATATGTGCCGGAGCCTTTAGGATCTATAGCATTAAGTGCACTCGCGCCAAGACTATGTTGATTTTCCATGCTGCACTCTTGTTCGAGTACCTCTAAATACTCCAAATTATGACTCGTAACAGTTAGTAGTCGGTCTTCTCAAATATGCTAGAATCTATTTTGTTTCTTCTGTCTTTAGAAGCCCAACTATTTAGCCGATCCCTTGATAGGATCGTAGATCCTAAGGATTCGCTTAACACTCGCTGCCATGAGCTGAATTCACCTGGATGGCCAGTTAGTCCTCTCAAATAACATCTTAAAAGTTGCCAACCAACCACTCCGTGCAGCACATTTTTAATGCACACTAATTTGCACTGAAACAAAAGTGAACAACACCAATAGAAAACGAATCGAAGTGATACAGGTTTTTGCCGCTTGTTCTGAGGTTTTCTGCGATAACTGTGCCAGTCCGCTTGGAGGTATGTAGTTCATAATGCCATCTGTTTGAGGCACTGCTATCGATTTCAATGCAATTACACAATTTGAGTTCCATAGCGTCGTTGACATATTGAGCTCTGATCTTCAGATGTTTCTCCTTTTTCAAAAGTTTTTATTGCCGATCCGGGGAATTCGAAGACTTGTGATTGTAAAATCTGAGGTATAGAGCCTTTAAGGGCATCTATTCGTGATTGACCCTACGATTATCCAGATTGACAGACGAGCTTGGGTTTTTGTTCATTAGTTGCGATTGTGAGAGTGTGTGTCAACTCCTACGCACTTGAATCTTGGTGTCTACATTCGGTTCGTAATAATAACGACAGGAATAATTTCCACGGGCCACCTCCTTCGAATCATTCACAATACTCACGAATAATCAACTCGTTATATTTTGTGGGTAGTTTAAGTCGAGCAGTAAAAGCTGGGGAAATGAGCATCGTTGGGCTCAGCCGCAGATATCGTGTATGCACTTTGGTGTACTTGGTCTCTAATTTAAGCGACATTTAGTGATCCAAAGGTAAACATTTCTAGTTTGGCTGCTTTGTGTTCGAATTTACTAAAAGGCCTTAACCCGTACATCCGTAAACTGCACTGTCATCATCGTCCCAGATTGCTTTGAGTCTGAAGTGAGTCTTAGAATAGAGCCCTAGGCAGCACCTTAGATTTCAGACTCATAAGGAAGGTGACGTGGATCAGCGAATTAAGTAAAAAAACATACATACCTTTATAGAAACTATAGCGCTATTAAGCTGCTAAGGGGGTCATTGGTCTCGAGGAGAAGATTCAAAAAAAGAACTGTACGGGCTGCTCTACAATGGCTGGGCCATGTAGACCGTATGGATAACTCAGCTACGGAGAATCCTGGAATCCGAACCTGTGGGACAACGCAACAGAGGACGATCGCGTTTTCTTTGCAAACTTACAAGGTGAATTCGCATTGCACAAAGAGTCGAACGCAATCCACAAACTCAAAAACAAAAAATTCGCGATGAAGTTCAGTTTTCACTTGTTGTACTCTGCGAAAAGACAACCCTATTATAAGGGGCTTGTTAGAGCTTGCGAAGTTCACAGTTTGTAGCGCCCTCATAGTCGTCCTTAGACAGTCTGGGTGCTGGTTCCCATATACCAAACAGTCAGGAAAGTTGTTACATACTTCCTTCACTTTATAATCAACACTGGTACAATAATGGCGAGAAGAGCTGGCGTTTTTAGAGCACCAGCTAAAAATTCAGCTTCTATTTTTTCCTATTGACTTCTAGGACATGATATGCCCAATATGTCCATAAGCTGGACAGGGATCTGTCCGTCAGTGCTCGTTTGTTGAGAACTATAAGTAGTCATTTTCTTTAAATAACCAAAATTAACCAAAATTAACGATCCCCTTCGTCGAATTCGTTATGATTTTGCATGATATTGAGTCCCATATAGAGCACATTGTCTCAGCTGCAATGAACAGCACGCCTGAGAGGGATACCATAAAACATTTATCGTACGTCTATCCGGAACTTGCGAACGCTTTCTTCACCCTTCTTCAACTCTTTTGGTATGATCTCTGAGAAAGATATTAAAATAGAATTAATAATAATAATATGGGTGGCGCTACAGCCCATTAAGGGCCAGGGCCAAGCATCTCAGCAACCACTTGTGTTGTGCGTGCTATTGTTCTCACAAGAGTGGAAGGGAATTAAAATAGAATTGGAGTTCTTTTTAAATACCAAAGCTTGAATATAAAGTCTAATTTAGTTCTGGTCGAACCACCACTTCTACCTACTTCGTAGAGAGCATTTGTCAGACTAGGCGTTTACATATTACTATTAAGTTGAGGTGGCACAAGCGTATTGAAATTTATGAAGCATTCGTACTCACTGACGCCATTTTTCCAGAAGACCCTAAGCTTGTCAAGGAGCATGGTCACATATTTAAGTTCAAAATAAATGGTTTCTTTAAAGTCAGCGGGGAACATGACTCTCAACTAAGAAACCTGTCATACACAAGCAGCCCACTAATATTTAATCGCTAACGTTTTTCCTCGGGCCGTCGTACTGTAGGGTATTCGACCCCAAAACATGGCATAAACCCATTTTTTTTATTTTACAATTGAAGAAAAAGTGTGAAGACTTCAAGTAAAACACTTGTGCTCTTTATATGGCTTTGTATCGCTGTGGTGGCACGTGGTGTTATGAATATGTGCGTCGATCCTAACACACTTGAGCCTCGACGTCGTACGTTCGATCCCTGCTTTGTATGAAAAAAAAATAATGTTCACCACACCACCTCTTTCGAGTCACTGACAATGCTCAAAGAGTCTTTCCTGGCCGTTGCTGATTCCGGGCATAAAACTGTAGGCCCCTTCCACGCGAGAGAGAACAATAGCACGCACAACACGAGTGGTTGGTGAGAAGCTAGATCCTAACCCTCAACGCACTGTAGCGCCACCCACATCATTATCGTTGTCGCCGGCACCCAACTGCCCGCTTGCAGGCATGTAGGTACGTAGTCAGTCTTAGAGTAAAGTCTCGAGGGATAACGTGACATACCCAGCTGGAAAGGGACCTCTATCTACTGCGTTCACAAAACTAGTGGAACCTATGCCAAGAATACTAGACTGCTAGTTGCTCCACCACGGACTAAAGCAGAAGAGGAAGCTACTTAGGACTGCAGATCGATAACGTACATATGCTTAACATTAGTTAATAGATTGAATGAATTGAAAAACAAAATAAAAATGAAAAAAATTAATAGACGACGAGTGGAATACGTCCAATCGAAGTTGACTTGAAGGGGGCGGTTGTCCATTTATCTAGTATCTGCTTTCCTCGCTTATGAAACAGTCGCTTAGGCTAGACTGGACACAAGCCACTGTATATTTCATTTGCTCCATCAAATTCCAAACCCAAGCAAGAGAAAAAAACATGCACGTTTCTCCAGGGTCCATAAGGCCTTCGTTGTTCCTTAATTTTCGATATTGGCTCTGTCTCCGTGGCATATAAAAGGACAGGGATGATTTGACCTCTTGGTAGATCCACCAATATAGTTAACTTTCCACCACAATTGACGTAAGACGAACCTAAATTAATCCTGATATGATAAGTACACTGTGAACCAGAAATAAGAGAGCAAGGAGATATCCATCCTCGGCAATTTTTTTTCCCTTGTCTAGACGGAAGAGGAACGTGAAATAGTGGAAATCCCTTGTATATAACACATACATTCGAAAAAACAATGGATCCACCACAATATGGCGGCCGATTTGTGGATTTTGTGGGATAGTAGCGACAGGTACGTGGATTTTATGGTAAAATCGTGTGAAGTTGGCCACAACCAAAGTGTTGCTTAATTAATTTACCGCGTGAACATACGCTTTGTTCGTCTATATATCGCTCCTCACTGTGTTGAATATTTAACACAGGAATTTGACAAATGTCGAGTAACGAGCGAATTTTCCCAATCCTGTCTCTGTCTCCGTGGGAAGGGGGTCAACTGTTTTTAAGAGCTCACACGTATTCACAGATACGGGGCGAAACGCTTACAGAAAATGCTGTCAGATGAAATCAAGGGACAAGAGAGGCAAAATGTAGATATCACTCAGTTTCGATATAATATAATAATATGGGTGGCGCTACAGCCCATAAAGGGCCACGGCCTAGCTTCTCAGCAACCACTCGTGTTGTGCGTGCTATTGTTCTCACACGAGTGGAAGGGACCTACAGTTTTATGCCGATTCCGAAAGGCCAAGTTTGAGAAGCTTTTTCTAGACAGGAAATACTCTTTGAGCATTGTCAGTGACTCGAAAGAGGTGGGGCCGTGAAAATTATTTGTGTCGATCAGAGCTGGAATCGAACCTACGACGTCGAGGTTGGGGTCGACGCACATACCCACAACGCCACGGGCCACCACACTCAGTTTCGTTAGGCTTCGTTAAATTTAGTAAGTAAGTAAACCTTAGTGAAAGCAGAACTGAACGAAAATTTGCCGAAATCATGATCTAACTTCAAGGAACTCATCCGCTGCTTTTGCGAGTATACAGCAAAATCCGAAACAGCTGTCATTTAGCTACGTACAGAGCAATTGATTCCGTCCCTACTTAGGTAAGCTAAATTTAACGAAGTCTAACTTCGTACTTTCGTTCAGTTCTGCTTTCACTAAGGTTTACTGAATCATCGCTCATCGCTTTGAATGGAATCAAACATCAACACATGGTAGTTTTTTTTTAAATATATTTTTATTTATATCGTAAGAATATGTTGTTTGTTTTTTGTTCATTCTTATTGGAAGAGGTGGACAGTTGGACTTACAAATCAACTTCCAATTATTTTTATACAAAAGGAATATTTCTAAACCCTTGGATTACAATGCTAAGCAGGTGAGAAGAAGAAAACTTGCCACGATTAAACTGTAGACGTATTCTCAGGAAGTACTTTGCACTACACAAAATCATCAATATTCTGTTTCTCTTTGTGTTTATAATTTCAAAAACCAATAAATGTGTATGATATCGCCAAAGAAGCCGGGTCCTTGGCGGGGGTAAAGTAATTTTTATGAATTTTACCACCTAACACGTCTAGTTGCCGGTCGCACTGCAATACAATAGATATGATATGACATGAAACAACGAAAGAAAATAGTGTTATGTACTCAAAACTTTCAGAACGAAGAAGAATAAGCAAAAACAGAAGAGGCCAAAAATACCAAAGAACAAGGCGAAAACAAAATAAAACAACAAGTACTTAACGACGTGATTAAACACTAAGTAGCTTCTTCTTTGTATGTACATTTGAGTGTCTTGTGTCAAGAGTCAATATAGAAGGAGGAATTGCTTGATTAAGGAAGGAACAGAAACGAAAATTAATATCACAAAACGCCCGTATTTGTATCTGGTGAAAAGTGATCGAAACTTTTCCGACTGTTTGTGGCGCGAGAAGGAGTTACGAGTCTGTTTTGTTCGGCGACTGCGTACGTCCCTCCCGCTGGCAAATCAAATAAAAATAGGTGACACTGATTTAATGGCTCTTATCGTACGTGTCCTTGTGCTGGTATCCAGATACATAGCCCGAGTCATCTACAAGATTCTTGCGTCCGGCAATGCCCTTGCCCTTGCCGGAGTCATCGAAGCGCTCCTTGTGGGAACCGGTGTACTTTGAGGTGTCTGTCAGCCGTCCGACGGTCGCTGCTGCCTTTCCAGCCTGCAATCAGAGAGAAATGGCGGTCAACACAACAGCCACGACGAGGTCGTGAGATCAAAGCTTACCGAAACTTGTGCAACTCCGGGAGCGCCGCAAGTGGCGAGCTTCTTCTTGATTTCCTCCAGATCGACCTTCTTGGCCTTGGCCAGATCGTCGAGGAACTTGTTGTAGTCATCGTACGAGATTTTCATGGCCTTGAACTTCTTGAAGTGGATGCCCGTGTCGGTGGTGGTGATCTTCTTGTCGATGACCTTGGCCTGCTTCATCCACTTGTCCGACTGCGAGAGGGTTATCAGCTTGCCATCGGACTTGGTGTCGCCGAACTTCGAGAACGCCTTGAAGCTGTCGCGAAGACTGGCCGCTGGCTTGGGATCTTCGATGGCCATCTGGGCCACTTCGGCTACTGGTGGCTCGGAACCGTTCGTCTGGGTGTCAGTCATTGTTCCTCTGAAAGTGGAGAGAAATCATAGAGTCTTAGATGGTCATTTGGAAATGGGGTTTGGAAGTCCAAAGCGAGGGAGTGCTCACCTATAAATAGCCACATGTGCGTACATTTTGTAAAGTGATTTGAAATAATTGACTAGTATCGACGGTGCGGTGTAATGTCTGTACTTTAAATGGGAGGAGGAAGCAGCTGCTGTGAGTTGGAACAGGAAAGAGAATTGATAAACTATTGATGAGATGCGTGTGGACGATGAACTGACATCGCGTGACAGCGACCTTTACAGAAATCAATTGGAGCTAGACGTCTTCAAATCAAACGTCTTCAAATGATTTAAGGCACTCCACGACACGGAGGATGAGGAGCGTAGGGGTGAAGCAATTTGAAAGGGATTTTGGACAAATTTAAGTCTGTCGCTGGAGTTAGTGACAAAAGAATAATTTTCGAATGAAAATCATGTTCGTCTAGCAACAAGTTAAACTCGCACTTAAGCACCACTCGAGGAGGCACCACACATTAGTCAGAACTAGACCAAATATTGTTAATTTTGGAGATTAATTTGAACAATAATGTCGGGTACATGGAGACAGTGCGTTACGAACTAGACTAGTTCAACTGAAGGCTCATTCCTTTCAGTCCAAGAATCCGGAGGATCCATAAATCCTTGATTTATGGTTTCAGTGAATGTTTGCCATGATCAAGAGTCTGGGCGAATAAGACAGAGGGAGCGAATATTCCCACTCTTTGACAACTCTTTCTACAGATATCTTAGCTCGGATAGCTAGTCATAGCGAACTGTATCGTGTCATGAGAGATTTAGTCCTACTATAACTTTCAGAGTTTAGATTTAAACTAAAGTTCTGTTGAACCTTAAGCATAGTTCAAATGTTTGGTTTCAGTTCTATGGAACGTCGTTTGCGTGGTATGCTTTAAAAAGCCTTCGGAGCATTTATTTTGAATTTCAAGGCATAAACGAAACTGTGAAACAGAACAAATGCTTGAGCGGATGTTGAAACCAAGGTTGGACCACTGAAACTGGGCATAAGCTGATAAAGAGAAAATATGTACAGGACGCTACCACTACGATCGGAGATGATAATGATACATCCTTCGAAGTGGGTCCTACATGTTGTAAACCTCTGCGATTGGACAAGTCTTTCTGATTCTAAATTTAGGTAAGTGGGATGCCAGCTAAATAGCTGGTCCATGGTGATACCCATAGTTACTCTTCTACCACCGATCGACAACTTCTGTGATCTTGGTATTGTATATTGATATTGTTTTCATTAGGATTCGAACTATGGTCATGCAATGGTCTCCACAGTATCAATTAGCTTAAGGTGCAGGAGAACAAAAAACTACAAGGAATGCACTCGTTAGTACGACTTCTTACACATTTGTAAAATGACAACAAAATTGAAACAAATTGACTCAAAAATTCCTTGGAAAGCGAATAAATTGCGTCGAAGTTAAATGGTGGGGCATAGATTCCGGATAAGCAAGGATGAACGACGAAGTAACTTCGAGAAAGGCCGGGGTCGACACCAGCCATGCATTTTTCGCAATTTTCATTTAAGTGCTGACCTAGCCTTCTTGATGTGCTCTGAGAGTGGTGTATGGGCCCCGATAAAAGCCTTGCGTCCATCATCTCAGACCTTTTCTGTCGCGTAGTGTCACAATTTCAAAAGAGGGTGAAGAAGGCCTTTGTCTATTCCAGAGAAAAGTTCTTTGCGTGTGATCTTTGAGTTTGAGGACTTGTGTAGCTGTCGGACTGAATACCTACGTCGGACAACGTAAGGGTGATGTGGGTGGCCCTATTTCGGCCTCCATACATAAGTGAAGAAAGTCCAATTGGATGCATGTAAGCAGATATATCTCTAGCTGAAGAGACTGATGCACAGGATCGGGCCGGAATTTCGCGCTACACAAAGGAGGTGATATGATGATTTAGTTTTGCATGGGAGTCCTATTTCGAAATTGTGTGACAGGGTGAACCCGAACTTTTACCAACAAGAATCTCTAAACACGCTGATGGAGAGGGCAGTTAGCCAATTCGCTCACCAAGTTGACTAAGGTGCTCCTCCAATTGGTCACGTCGCCTATGGAGCCAACATCCTCTGTCGCAT
Organism: Eristalis arbustorum; assembly: GCA_916610145.1. NCBI lineage: Eukaryota > Metazoa > Arthropoda > Insecta > Diptera > Syrphidae > Eristalis > Eristalis arbustorum. Next base: position 31,291,453 of record OU744318.1, read on the forward strand.
TAAAAAGTGCCTCATGTCCGGTTTGTCTAAGTTGCTTAGTGCGCACAATGCAATATTTTGCGGGGTTAATGCACATTGCAGTCATCGGACACGTCACATTTCGTGGAGCGATGTAAGGCAATGTCTAACCAATCTTGATCCCATTATTTTGTGCTTTAATTTTCTGCCAGATTAATTATCAGAATAATTAACAATCTTCCACCGAGACGCGGACATTATTTATAGCCATTCAGAGCTTCCAAGAAGAGGGTGTGACTATATTCCTTTGAAAACGAGTACACTTCATAACTTAATCAGAAATGGTCTCGGCAGTGTTTCGAGCAATATTCCCGATTATTGCTGAGTCGGCACAGACGACAGAAGAATGTGCCCATCCACAACAACTTCTGCAGGAGCTGCTGAGACGAGCAGGAAAAATAAACTACGCTCGAGTACATCGACGCTTGTACAGGTCTTGGAAGAGCAAAGAAAAGCACGTTAGTCAATTATTAAGTCAATAGACTAGAATATAGTTTCTTAAATTTTGGGCCTGTGCGGACCCCTAGCAACGAATTTGTCTCTCGGTGGACACCTCCCAACATACAACTATATATATGAGTTTCGCTATAGCCTGTAGAGGGCCATTGCCTAGCTTCTCAGCAACCACTCGGGTCGTGCGTGCTATTATTTCTCACGAGTGGAAGGGTTCTACAGTTTTATGCCCGGAGTCAGCAACGGTCAAGTTTGAGAAGCTTCTTCTGGACAGAAAAGACTCTTTGAGCCATTGTCAGTGATTTGAAAGAGGTGGTGTCGTTTTTGTCGCACAGAGCAGGAACGACGTCGAGGTTGGGGTCGACGCACATACCCACGACGCCACGGGCCACCACATACAACTATAGTGGAATGGAAATACGGACGTATTTTTTTGTTTCATTAAAAGTACTCGGCGGATTCCCAGGGGGAATTGGACTTAGCAAAGTTGATCAGGAAAACAAATTGATTGTAATCCAACAAGGGAGTGGTGCATCAGGATGGACCACTAGGATACCAGGATCCACTTGGCAAGGAAAGAGGTCCGGTGCACCAACTACCGGAAGGTGAAATCACAATGGAACTAACCAGGATCTAAGTGGGTTAGAACTGCTCCAGTTGTGGTAATCACTTCAACTTAGCCTAACCTACATTTTTCGAGGAATTTTGTAACATGTTTTCTAATCAATGACATCAATGCATTGCTTCAAAAGTCTCCGGTCTTTCTGAACAAACCTGGAGAATATTTTGATCAACAAATTTATTCAACTTAACGAACTTAACGAAAACTTGTCAAGTTGTTGAAGAATTCCAAGTTGCAGTCAAGATGCGTTGTCCTGAAAGTTCATTCATGTCACTTTGCCGCCATGAACATGATGAACAGAAACAATTAATAAAAATAAACACCCTCATTCGCATCTTTTGAAGAAAAAAACAAGAAGCCACTCTAAAATGGGATCATGATGTCAATTGCATACAAAAAAAACATGCACTATCTGGTTCCTGTTTGAGCACATATTTGAGATGGATGGCAATTTAGAAAATGACTCAAAACAGAGTAAACATGTTTACCAAACCCCATTCCGACGTCATGTCCACGGAGCAACTCGCACCCGTCTAATATGCATTCCCGGCATGTTCCGTAGACCATCTCTACGAACTGTGTATTCCAGCAGCACAGATATCTCTCCAACATCTCATATCACAACAAAACAAACAGAATGGGCTTCAGCAAAATATTTACAAAGTTAATTTTTATCGACTTCCCCTTGTGGACACAAATGACTGCAAACAATGTGGGGTGGGGTAAGTTTTTATCTGTCGCGTTAAGCAAATGTGCGTCCACTTGTTCAGACCCTAAATTGGAGAATTTCCCTAGTTTTAATCAACGCCATAAAGAGTGCCCCGCTCGAGAGCATTAGCGAACACACTCCCGGGTGTCAATTGATCAACGGAATTGAGTGTCAGTGTCACGCAATTTGAATGATGTTGATGTGACATCGTGTTACGCCTCGGTTACATTTAATTCACTGGTTTTTATTTCAGTGAGTCGTCAAAAGGGTGTCACTGCGCGTTTGATTTATCGGCACAATGTCACTCGAGTTTGTCGTCGTTGATTAAGAGCGCCTCACTTCATTGCAGTGGGTTTGTTTGAACACACGCACACAGAGCGGGCAACTGATTTGCATGCGATCTATCACCTAGACGTTAATTTCAGCACTTAATTCTGTGGATGTACCTTGCGGAGGTTAATCGAATGAAAAATAAATGAATAGCTACTCCGACGAGTGGATCTCACCGCGCGACTTTCTAACCGATCGAATGGAATACTACTGAGTCAATATGTTCGCGATTAGATATCCGTGGGCCCTGCCTCTGTGGCTAATCTTGCCGTGACAGAGACGCGCATATCATGGAGCCAGCACATCATGACGTGGATAGCACAGAAATTCTAGTGACTAACACATGAGACGCTAATTACATCTCGTTGCATTGATAAGGGTGTGCGACGTAATTGGTGTGATGTCATTTCTAGTCTAGGGCTGACCTTGGTTTGACGGACAGTGTGGTAATGACTGTTGCCAGTTTGTGATGGAATTAAGCTGAATATTCCCCTACATAGGGTTCGATTGAGGACCATGACCCACTTAGACTCTAATCTCTGTTCCCTCGTGCTATCACTAGCCCGCTAATTAGGCAGACATGGCTAATGTCTGAGGCGACTGAAAAACCGAACAAACGTTTGTTGTAGTCGTCACCGGCTACTCGCTTGCGACTTGTCAACCATTTCATGCATCGAACGTGTTGTTTATTTTGTTAGCATAGTTAATTTGTGTTGTTAGAAGCTGTTCTGTATTGCAACCACTTAGTTGTTCTTAAAAACCTTCTAATGTCTCTGAACTCGAGATTGGTGTAAGCACTTCAAACAAAAAAACGGACCAGTCTTCTCTTCGTTTATATTTCCTTCCGGAGTAATGGCAGCTTCTCTCCTTTGCTTGCCCTTACTACTTAAGGAAGAATTTAACAAGTCGCAAGTGAATAGCCTTTTGCACTCAACAGATTCGGGATCGAAAAGTCCTTAGTGGCTTTCATTCACTACGTTCTTAATACAAGGGCCATAAGCTCTAATCTTAGTCCTCTTCTGTATTTAGCATAAAATTCCTTACTCTTCATGTGGGACCTGTTGAAAGCTGAACAGTAGCTCAAAATTTCTTATACTAGACACGAAGCTGAACTGGAAGCTAAATATGTATTTAGGAACGTGTCAAGATGGCTGCTCTAAACATACTCCTCAAAATTCCACCGATAGACCTTGTCAATAGGCAGTTCGCAGCTTGCACGGCGATTCGGTTGACTCTATACCTCTACACCTCATGATCATGATCTGCTCTACACTCCACCATCCATGCCTATCACTACTGCGAAACCTCTACTGCAGCTGCACACTCTTATTCAAGCAAGTAAGCTCATCACCAAACGTCTCTGGCTCACGCTGAACTTAAAAGATCGCAGAGCGTGATCAGTTTGAGTTGGTCTATGTAATTGTGGCTGCTGTCATCCTATATAGCAGATAACTTAAAATATCGTCTCCATTACTTGGTTTTGTATATTTGCAGCTAGTCTGGCAGACTAGGTGTATCGACCTTCACTATGGTGTCTGAGTTAGTACAGTTCTCGACACGGGCTCACTCGTCTCTAATCATAGCACCGCCTCTCTCTAGTCAATGGCAATGTCCAGAGAGTTAACCTGTTCAGAAAATGCTTTTCAATTCTAGACATTTAGTCTTCAGCGTCGACGTGAAACTTTAGACCACCTTTACTCCCGGGAGAATAATAGCATACACAAGACTGAATACGATTTGCTGTAGATGGTAGGTTGAGAGGAGCACTCTTACTGCACTATAAAGGGTGTCCCAAAATCAACGTAAGACTATCTCCTTTTATGCAGTAAAAATGACAATGCTGACAGTGCCGATTTTGGACTGAAGGCATAATGGAGCATACTTTTTTTCAAAATTTGTCTGAATTGGTCCCCTTGATCGTGCGGCTTAACAACTCTTATGGGGCTACTTGTCAAAGGTCTGCGTCAACAGGCCCACAATGACAGTACGTTACAGGAGGAAATCAAGCGCTGCGTCAAATAAATTCTGTGACATTTATGCAGACACACATTTACGCTAAATTTCGAGGGTGCCTATGTATGTAATAATATATTATAGAAATTCAGCATTTAAAAATAAATGCCAATGAACAATGTACCGGTTTCTTTAGTAACACCAACATGTGGTTGGACACAGCGGTGGTGATAGATAGACAGGCAGTCGTCTAGCACTTTTTGTTCCCCACAGTTTGCCCATTAGGACGATAAGTTCAACGAGAGCTCCCAAGAATCACTCTGTTTTGTTGCAAGTTTTCACAATTTGAACACATTTTAGCGATTGTTAGGGAATACAAGCCAACAGAACTGCCTCGGAAGGCGCGTTGGTTTATGACGTCTGCAATTGACAGAGAGATGTCAAATTCGCAGCAAGACGTGGGGTATCACTTCAGAGGCAGACCACGGATATATCATCGTGTTTCGAGGTTATGATCAAGAAGTCCATTCCACCCCTCTGCAAGAACGATACTTTTGCATTTGTTGCCGCTTGGCGACTGTACTGTGGTCTGGACAAATTTGACAGTAGCTAAACAGGAGCAAAGTCATGCTCTACAAAACCCTTATCCTGCCAGTCCTACTTTATGGAGCCGAAAGCTGGACATTAAGTAAGGCTGCAGAGCTGATTCTTGGTGTCGTCGGATATATGGTCCCGTCTGTGAGGAAGGCGAATGGAGGAGAAGACACAGCCGCGAACTCTACGAGCTGTACAAGGATGTGGATGTAGTCCGAAAGGCAAAAAATCCCTCGACTACACTGGCTCGGCCACATCGAGCGAATGGACAACAACGCTCCAGCAAAGAGGGTCTTCGAATCCGAGTCTCCTGGTTCGAGAAGGAGAGGAAGACCGAACCTCCGGTACAAAGCAGCGTGCCCAGGACCGTCACCGATGGAAGGCAGCAATTGCTCAGGCTCAGATTCTTCATGGTTCGTCTGCCTGGTAAGTAAATAAGTAAACAGAACAAGAACTATTGATAACCCAAGGAGTTCTTGTTTGCAAGAGAGCTTGCGTTTGTGGAAAATGTTATGGCACAAGTAACACGAAATATTGACTGGGCAAGGGCTTTACCGAGTGCATTTTTTTTCTCTCCAAAGCATGCTCACTGCCTTTACCCCATGGCGCCTTAAGACACTAAAGTCAATTTGGTTAACCAGCTCACTGTCAGCCTAATCCAAAGCCTTGTTAAATACGAATACTGCGCCAGATGAAGTATTGTACCAGGAATAAGGAATTTCAAGACAAATTATAGCTTTTTGAAACACTTGACTGCAAACCGGAGTAAAAGAGTTAAAAACTTCTCTGAAATCCGAATCTTTAACCAAAATCCAGAACTTTGCATATTTAGGTGAACAAGAAATAATCACTTCTACAATAGCAAGCTTGGAGCAATATGCTAATTACTACTTGACTTTTTAATGCAGCTGACTACAGTAAAAAGCCCAATGGGGATCAAATAATCAAGAGACTGGTTGCAAAGTTGCACTGAACAAGTCGAAAACGAGTATAGAATTCGAAATGCTCTTCGATACTATTCCCCAAGAAAGAGTGACTGAATCCCATATTTCGAACATTAATCCATAAAAGGATGGATGAAAGCAGGACGGACTACGAATTGTCAAACATGCACGACTCTATCAATCCGAAACTCTGATTTCGCTCTTCCAAGCGTACGTCCTGGCTGTCAAACAATCGGCCAGAATGAGGTCAATTGACTCAAACGGCCATTAAAGCGACGGAATTTGATTCTCAGCAAGTAGCACTTGATGTAAGCGCCTAAGACTAAGAAAAGACACCTAAGAAAAGGAATATTTTTTATTCCTCGTGCAAAATCGCTCAACACTCGTATAAGTTAACAAATTTAGCTGGGCCAGCAACAGCATAGGGATTGATTCCAAATGCCTCTACAACCGTGCTGTTGGCTTTTTCGGAGTTCAATATGAAGCGAGAGGACATCCTTCTCTAAGTATGGGCAAGCTCATGGATGAACTCAAAATTAAATGACTCTCTCCCTCTAGGCTATTGAGTGAAGACGTGGGAACGTCAATTATAAAAGAGTTCGGCACTTTTGTCACAGTTTCTTTCGGGTATGGCGATCTCCGGTCTCGGTTTGACAGAAGTTTCCATTACATCTCTTTGGCAGTTGCTGTTGACAAAAATACGAAACTTTCTTGTACGCACTGGGATCGTATCTTATTCAACAGCCATCTGCAAAAGCTGAGAGTATTTACTGACCACTAATACTAGACTCCTCCAATGTCGTGTGCAGTTTTTGGTTATCTTCTTGTGCTCAGTTCAATAATTGACGCCAGATCGTTGGGCTCCGGCGGTAGGCTTACACCCGTTCCCAAACTTTATGATCTGGTCCATTTTCCAGACTCCGGCGTAAGCTCCACGTGACATTCAAATTGAAACCAAGCCAACCAAGACTTCGCAATTTGGAAGAGCACTTGGGTTCCTCAGAATTGAGAGTAGGACAGAGGCCAATTTGCTCTGGATTTTCTTCTCTGCATGTATCAAAGATGAGGTAATTTTTGACGCGGCTACGCTGTTTGCCCGTCTGGCTAATGTTTCTCTTAGATCTCCTCGAAGCTGATATGCGTTGTAGTCCACTGTGCAGTGGTTGCGGTTGATGCTTCTTTTCTGTTCGAAACATCGAATTTACCAATTCAAACATCTCTTTTAATTTCCTTAGTGACAGCGTCTCAATCAAGAAAGAACAGTCCACAAATTTTGCAATATTCATAGTTTAATGAGAAAAAAACACATTCTCTGTGAGAAATTCCGAATAGTTTTCGGGAATTCAAAACAAAAATATCAGGCATAGTTTGAAAAATGTAAATCAAGAGAATTCGTTGCGTGGTTTGCGTTTAGAATCCACAAAAAGAAGTACCGAATCCCGTACTATATCCAATCCTACTACAACGTCATCAAAATAAAACGAAAACTGTGAAAGCATGTCCGACACATTAAATCCTTTACAAACGTCAGCGTCAGTAATACTTCGGCAGATATAGAAAAAAATGTGGTCTTTAATACATCAACGGAGGTTGTACAAGGCAACTTTTAATGTTCCTCTCTCCTTCAGAGTGACAATCACCTCTCTGTTACAGACGACGAGGAATCGTTTGAAGTTTCTGTTTCTGTTTGTTGTTTTATGTCCTTTAGTTGCCTGCTCCACTTGAACACGTTACCAGTTGTCGATAGTCTACTGTCTACTTCTTTCGTCCAAATCCCTCAGGTTATTCTATCAAGAGCTCTTCTTCTAACTCTAACCTCTTCTCGTTAAAGTACGCACATGCCGCGTCCATTTTTACGATGGACATCAGTGACAACCTTATGGATTCGTACTTTACCACAGGCGGGAAGGTTTCCAAATAAATGATGGCTGCTTGTTGTCAAATAAATATGAACATTGCGTCCTGGTTTGCGTCAGGTACTTTTCGCAAAAGATGCTTTGACGCTAAGCACAAAAAAAAAATTCTTGACACTTGGGTCTTAAAAAATTGGTCAACTTCGTCCATCATACTCTAATTGTCGGCAGCCCCTCTTCTGAGTTCGATGGACCCTACGAGTTCTACAGGTCTGGCTCTGATACCTTGTTACTGAAAGACGAAACTTCACGTTCTAAAGTTTATAACACAGCCTAACTTCCGTCCGTCTGTAAATGTTCCTTTGGAATGAAAATTCTTCGACCACGCACACCTCGTTATCCTTACACCACGAACCTGCCTTCCTTGTCAATGACTTCAGTAAGGAAGTGCCGGGCAATATCAACGTCATTGTGTTGCAAACTGAACCTAGATATTGAGCGTAAGAGTCAACGAACTCTTCCACCATAAACCTCTGCTTTAGCTCTCGTACATTTTTCTTGGAAGGCTCTTACGTCAAACATTAAGTTGATCTACGAATACAATGGTCTGTTACCCATCTAGAAAAATAAAAGAAGCACGTGCAGTTGGGCGCTTATCTAGTCCATCAAACTGCATGATTTTTTCCGTAAGCTGTGCTGAATAATTCAAATTTAATGACAAGCTTTGGCACTTAGACACTTAAAGTCTCTTCGAAGGCACAACTCTTGTTCTTAAGTGACTCTGCTAATAAAATTGATGGAAAAGACGTGCTCACGTACTCCGAATACAAATCAGGACTACTGGCGGACATTTCAAGCACAGCACAGTGAGTTCATATCTTGAACTTGTCGATTTGTACGACATTCGAACAACATCGTTGGACGCAGCAAAACAAAATCAAACTTTTCATGTATCCCCCTCAATGGAAAACCCGTGTATCATGGGTAGGTCAGGAAAATGAAAATAGAAACAATTTTCATGGTCGATTACACCAATCGACATCATCGCCATGAAACGCAACCGTTCGCATTCATTCGATGACATAACTCGTTCGGGGTGTGTTCAGCACGCTCTTGTGGTGCCTCGAGTGCGGAATTACTTAACTGTGCCTGGGCGTGTTAGCAGAATATGTGTGAGAACAAAACGATTCACTTCTACGAGTACAGTCCTTCCTGGTGACCTTCATTTCAAGTTGGCTTGATGGCACGTATTTCGTATTTTTGGCACGGTTTGTTGGCGACGAGGAGACGTTTCGGAAGTTAATCCTGAGAAAGAGGGAGGTCTCCATCTAGCAGTAGCAACAGTGACTGATGAAACCCGACCACCACTCAAGGTAAACACTGCAACCGTCGTCCATCAGACCACACATTTGTGCACACTCAGTGCGGCCATTCTAAAGTCAAAAACCTGTTAACACCGACAGCAACATGAAAAGATGACCTCCACAACAAGGCCCCCACCGCTGTTCGCGTAAGCACGCGTTTATTTTTAGTCGCATTCAAACAATCGCTCTCGCATTAAATTAAACTCAACAAATTAATTAATTGCCCGAGTACCTCATTTGTTGATGCAAAATTAACCACGCATGGAGTAGTAACAAATAACCCTTTCAAGCGGAGACACGCCACGGAGTGCAGTAAATAAATCCCCACGCGGGTGCCCCTTAACGGTCACATGCTGCAAGGGAGCCATTGAGAGATCGGAAGGCGGTCGCGGATGGCTTACTGTGCTGTCGCGCCGCACGAGGAGCATCCTTGTCCGCCTTAAGCACGGATGATAACCGGATCCAATTAATTGTGTTCATTTTTGTTGGTTTTTTTTTTTCCTTGCGCTCGGGCAACAATTCGTTTGTTAAGCACCGTGAATGGGTTTGGGGTAGGTCCGCTTGATGGGTGCTTCTTAATCGATTGAGATTGATGACGCGCATTTATTTTGAGTGCGCTGCCGGTGGCGCGCTGAGGATGGCGTGTGGAATGTGACGTTAACTGGTCGGTTCATTAGCAGTTGCTGCACTGCGCCAATAATGGGATTGTAATCAGGTCTGACGGTGTTTACACTTAAAGTGGATATGCAGAGATGTTGTTAAGTGAATATGGGACTTGATTTGGTTGCTGAATGGATCCTAGGAAGCGGTGAGAGGGTGGGGCTTTGTGCAGTGATTCCTCTTGGACTGTTTGAAGTTAATGAACTTTCGCCTTGGACTGTATTGTAAGAATACATGTCCGAATACATCTGATTCCACTACTTTTTATTATTCACATAAATCTTGTACGTCACTGATTTATGGTAATACACAGATGATCTCTATGTAGAAAGAAAAAAGTCTGTGGCATCGATGTGTAATAGTCCACCAAACCACTGAACATCACCCAGTCCAAGCTAAATGAACGAACAGCAAAGTTAATGACTCCAAGTTTGACATGGCCACCACGAGCTCCTCCCACATTTTCACAAGTGTAGAGTATAGCCTATTCAAGTGCACTTGAAGAAAATGATCGAACTCAACACGCAAGCAATGCGCACCAAGCTGCAGCCACCAGGCACTAATTAAACTAATCACACCCGGAAAGATGTGAACATTTGTTCATTCACCGATGACTCCATCAGAAATTCCATCAGTTAATGCGTTTAGTTCTCTGAAGGTCACCTGGCAACTCGTGCATCCCCAAATATCACACGTCAGCTGTGCAATAAACCGACAGACTCAACTGACTTTTATGCATTCTGCTGAAACAGCACAACAAAGTGAACTTGATTTTCTGGATTTATCAGAACAGTTTCCTCCACCAGATAAGAGCCACAGTCGCAGTCACGTAGACCTATCGACGAAATGGTTTGGGTTTGAGGTCACCATCGGCACAATACGCCGCGTCGCCTTTGACTGAGATAAAACCAGTTATCATTGTTCTTGCCGCTAAACATCGAAAATATGACATCATAACTTCATAATGGGCTGCGTCCCATAGTTCGGCTCCCTTCCACAAACTTATAAATAGCTTGTGACTTAATAGCTGATGTCTCTCGCGCTCGGTCTTCTCCCGTGCCACAGACTGCACGATAAGGCCGGACAAGCATTGAACTTCAATCGGGCGGGCATCACGTAACGAGTGCTGTCACAGCCAAATAGAGGCTGGCCACCGCTTTAATATGCTAATCAGCTGCCGGACGGCGTGCATGCACAGTGCCACCGAGCCCTCCCTGTAGGGTGTGGTCGAGGGTTTAGCAGCAATTAATCAGCGAAAATGCCAAATGTGGAGAGTCAACCCGAACAGGGAAGCGCCGTAACGCGACCTAAAAACCAAAAAAAAACGGGTCCAGGTGACTTCACAAGCCGAAAGGGATCTCTCGAGCGAAATAACTTTCCATTTTGTTTGCCACCCGGGGGGTTGTAGGGCGCACCACTTTCACTTGCAAACACACACACCAAATGACATCACACACGGACGGGCAAAACGAGCATCCGCCGGCGGAGGCGCATGCCCGAGATGGCTTCCATTATTCATCCCGCCATCGTAATGGTTTCGGAAGCGAAGATGCCTGCGAGCTGATGCTCTCCACTTGCGAACATTGCGCTTCCGACAGATGTAAGCAATCTAGAAATATTGCATTTAGGTCGACATGAGAGGCCCCTGCGAGGGGATCAGCCTCGAGCAGCCATCAACCCCAACCCCCGAATTGTTTGTAAACAAGCCTGTATCCGCTCTGTGCATCCAACTGTTACTCTCTTTGCGCGAATTGAGGCTACACCTCGCGTGTGTATCTACACTTGAATTTGTTCAAAGGCGAAAATAATCTGTTAACAATGTGGATACTGACCTTGTGTTTTCTGAGTTTTTTCTTAAATCCAAGGATGCAACTAAATAGCGTTCACTGTTCTATCGCACACACTACTACGACTGATGATGACCACCGGACCACAACGAACTAAGCAAAGTGTTGACGGAATTCAACTGAGGCAACCAAACAACCAAACGCACGGATATGTGAACCGAGTCGAGCGACATCAACGAATGGCGCAATTCTGGCGTTTGAAGCGCATTAGTGTGGCCGAGTGGGAAGCGCGCACTTTGAGTGAAACTGGAGACCGTCGTGTGTCATCATCCCTCGAAAGCTTTCTGTGCGGTTGGCTGTCTGTCTTTTGTGTTTGTTTTCTTTTTGGGGTGTTCTGACGGGCGGGCGAAGCTGGGGTGACATGTGTGTGCTGTGTATACGCAAGCCAGGAAGTGAAGGAAAGCACAGTTGTGGTTGGAAGTCATGGGACAGTATCACTTTTCTCGTTGAACGTTTTAAGGGGGGCTTAATGTTCCTTTTCGAGTGCAGTCATGTGAGCTGAGGTGCGTTCACAACGTTCGACCCGTTCGATCGACATAAAATTCCGTGCGTTCACATTGTACCACGCTGTTGGCGGACTTCATGAGGGTAGTTTCGTGCCATCCACATCGAAGCGCACGTTATTCTTTCAGTGATGGTGATGTTCAAAATAAACAAACGACCATAAACCCTATCGAGAAAACATTTTATTTTCATTCATCCCCCGATGCTTACTCGTTGAAATCTAAAACGTGAATGAAAATTTGTGCTGCGGTCATACCACTAGTGACCACATTGTACTACCTGCTTTACGACCGAGGGAAAATGTCGAACTTGCATACGACCGTCGTTCAGAGTTATGCGACCTAGCACAAGTTGATCTGTACGACTCGGTCGTTCGACATGTCGTACTACCCGATAGTGAACGGACCTGTTGGCACATTATTTCATTTTTTTCTTGATCTGCCAAATTCAGACCAGGTTCTGTGTTGAGAAGCCTATATCATCAGCTCACCTCATCAGCACAGAAAACCTGCCATCCGAGCAAAGCGGGACAGTGACTGAGTGATCAGCGACCGTCGTCTTCTTTGCAGACGACGCAGAGGGTTTCCTCGCTTAGAAAAGCACACTCAGATGTTTTAGCGAAGGTGTAGTTTCCAGTTAGTACGCCTGTAAGCCTCTGCAGTTTTTTCTTTCAAGAGCTAACCAGAACGCCGCTTATGCTTATGAACGAAAACCAGATTCTGAACAGAGATTATTAGGCATGGAGCAATAACTATGATGACCCGCGGCGTTGTGGTTATGTGCGTCGAACTCGACTTGAACCTCGACGCCTACGTTCGATCCCTCCTCTGTGCGATAAAAATAATTTTCACGGCCCCACCCCTTTAGAGTCACTGACAATGATCAAAGAGTACTTCCATCTAGAAAAAGCTTCTCAAACTTGGCCGTTCGGAGTCAGCACTGTAGGTCCTAGGTCCCTTCCACTCGTGAGAGAACAATAACACGCACAACACGAGTGGTTGCTGAGAAGCTAGGCTCTGGCCCTCTATGGGCTGTAACGCCACCCCTATTAAATATATTATTATTGTTAAGAAACCGAAAGAGGTTTGCAGCATGTATCAAGATGAGCAGGAACAATCTAAGGAAACTAGGAGTGTCAGAAGCAGACTCTGTGGTGAATCTAGGGAAATCACATTGCTTAGAGAGAATACTAAGAATAGATTTATTCCATCTATGCACAGCAGCAGTCCATTACCAACGCTCCACCTAGGTAAGGTTCGATTAAATTAATGTGGCCAGCTGAAAATGCCTAACAGTCATAGGCCAGCGAACGCTCCTATGTGTTACCATGTGAATCTTGTCGAACCTACTCTGCAAATCAGTTTCTGCTTTTAACAAAGCCATGTAGATAGCCAAATATCAAAGTCATTGCGAATGCAAGAGAGCTTAGTATTTGTGATCGGAAGCAGATTGCCCAGAAGCACCAATTAAAGAAAGCGGTCTCAAGTAATAAGTAAGTTCAACCAGGCTTTCGATGAAGTAAGCCTTTGGAGGACTTTTTCTTCGGGAGGAGAGATGACGATGCAATTGCAAGGAAAGTGCACAATTGGATTCCTTCTTTCCTCGTCTACGCAACTTCTGTTATTATGGAGAAGATTCAACCAACGGGCGTGAGTGCCAATGACACAGTTCTGTAAAAACGTTCTATACGCGACATGCTTCGTCTAAGTTGCATGCAGATGTCCGATTGGGACCGCCATGAATGGAAGCCCAAGCACAGACCTTGACCTCAGAAGGACTTTGTTCCATTGATTGAGTACGAAAAAGAATAATTCGCATTCAAAACCATTAAATACGGAGTAGCTCAAGCAAGGCTTTTTAAGCAACAGAACCTCAAATTGAAACAAAACACATTGAAATGGTATTCAAATTCTGAACTTTAATTTGTATGAATTTTATTTCGTCGATGTAAGGTTCACATGGTTAAATTATTGACCTTTTTTTGTTCATTGTGATACCCAGCGCTGTTAATTTGATCCCAATGGCAAATGGTATCTTTTTGACATCATTTTGGAAGGTATTTGGATCACTGGTGGCGGCCGTGTTGTTATGATGTCTGTGCGTCGTGTCCACTTGAACCTACCGATTCTAGGTTCGATTCCCAAATTGATAAAATAAACAAGCGAATTAGTCTCTTCCTGATGAATAGTGTAACGAAACTGTCAAATCAGCTGCAGACTAACAATGTCGCCAATTTTACATTCCTTCACCACCTCACCAACCACACGAATGCTGACAGTTTGGAGAATCAGCATTCAAATGCAATATGTATTAAATCCTTATGACCATTTTTCACAGACCCTTGGTAACAAAAATGTAGGTCAAGATAGAGGGCTCCAGGGGATGAGAGGCCCATGCGAAGAGATCAGCCTCGAACAGCCACAAATTGTTCGTAAACAAGTATATATCTGCTGTGCATCCAACTGTTAGTGTCTTTGCGCGAATTGAGGCAACACCTTGTAGGTACATTGAAAAGGGCGCTGTGAGTGACAGTATTGAATGGGAGCGGTGGTTAGCCCCTCAATTACTAGGATGACTGCAGCCCATGACAAATCATCTATTATGGATGAGATTCTGCTGGAATGGCTAAAGGCACGAGGAACCATTATTGCTCCCTAGAGAAATGGGAGTTCTCAGAAACGTGGCAAAAATGTGGGCTTGGCAACTTTAGTGACTAACCTCAAACAAGGCGACATAACTGACAGAAAAAATGACAGGGTATACCTCATTTACATCCCTTCCTTGTTCCTTGATATGTTGTCAGAGACTCATTCTGGAGAGATGGACAGTATGTGTCTCGTCATGACAGATGTACACCTTTTCATCGCGAACAGCTCAAAAATGAAGGGTAGAATATGATAAGACAGTATTTATGGTTATAGAGAGACTGGTTGGACTGCCAAGGTAAGGTGATTCAAAACAAGCGGGCTTTGAAGCTTCGTCGACACTATACGGCTTTCGAGGCATAGGGGCCCAGTAAGTATTACCACCGACTATCACTCCACAGGCAAGTCGGCGACCCTTGAATTCGATTCCGCGGAGGAGAAAACGACAGAAACAATCCGCCGAGTCCCTCGAGGGAAGTCCCTAATATGCTGATTACCAGTACTTTGTTGTGAAGTGTCATATCAACAAGAATTGCTTAATCTACCTGAGAACCCTATTTTTGTCAAGCACACTAAACCAATCGAGATTGTATCCAAGGCCAACTGCATTCAGGCACGCTCTCCGATAGCGACTCCCTCTTTGTCTCAGTGACTTCGAAATGTACTCGCAAGTCGTATCGTTATCTTATCAGCGAAATCGTTTGGTTTCATTCCCATACCACTGTATCCAGTGGTCAGCCTAAAACGAAAGATGACATCAGAAAATCAGCTCTACCCACTGGGTGGAGGCACGTATCAATTCCGAAACCGAAGAGCTTTCGCACTTTCACTCGGAATCTTCACTCACTTCTCGCACACACATGGAGCGAGCGTGTGCGCTTGTTTTTGGGGAAGAAAGCACGTATACGACCGAGCAGACCAGCTGGCGTAGCACAAAGGGCTCCGGTGAGTCCTCGGAAGGGCGAATAATTAATGACACAAACAATGTTCAAAACATTCGGCTGGGGTGTCAGTCCGCCCTATTTTCGTCTTCGTCGAGCCGAGCGGAGCGTGCTGCCCACATCGAGAGGCCCAAATGGCTTTCGGCGTGAAGTTTGCGTGTCGCTTGTGATTCGGTTTATTTCTGTTCCGGGCCGGTTCCAGAATTTCATTCTTGTCGAATCTGCGTGTAGTTTCGTCTAGCGCTAGATGATATCATTCGGATCGGAGCTTGCGAACGGCGCACACACGAATAAATTTAGAACCGTTGGCTGAGGGGGGATGGAGTGGTGCCGCCGAGTGGATGATTTATGAACCATGATGGCGTCACTAAGCGGGAAACTATGCAAAATATTGAATTTTAAACTTGATGCGATGAGTAGTTTCTATAAATCAAAATAGAGGTGTGTGGGATGAGGTTGGGGAGATTTTTGGGCACTGGGCAGTCCACACTGCGTTCCGTAGCACCAGTCTGTGTGGAAGCGGTTTAGACCATGACATAAGATCTGTTGAAGTATGAAGCATCCATGCAGACATTATGTCACCTCTGTCCGGGATGTGGGGTTGGGAAGACACAGCTTTAGAGTTGGAAATGAACGCGATTAGTGTGTCAACAATTGAGGGTGGCCGCAGTTGGCTCTGGTGCGTGACCAAGTTGCAGGGCAATGCTGGCGTTCAAAGTTGGTCAAGTAGTACATTGTCAGTGCCGCAATGGATTGGATGTCTTCGTTTAAACAGCGAGGCAGTTCTAAAGTATTACTGGATGAAGACAATTAAGCTGGAAATGTTGTTTGACGTTTGACCATGATGTCACTGGCTTTGTCCAATAACCTGCAGACTGCCGTCGGGTGAGATCATACGGAAAAGTCGTCATAACCGAATTCTATAGCAGAGATAAGAAGCATCCCACACCATCTTTGTTATTGACCGACTGTGGAAAAATACAAACTCTTGAGAGATCAACTTTTCATTAGAGTTCTACTTCAGTTCATCATAACACCTAGATCGTTCTCTATCAATGGATAGCGGATGAGCTTTATATGTATATCCTTCTGCCATCCCAACACTGTTGGCAGTAAAAGCAGTAAACCAGAAGCAAACCAAATGGAAGGAAATAAGGGTGATTTTCTAGCTATTATCTTTTTTGCAACACTGGTTTAAACAGCTGACTCACGTTTCGTGTTTTGTTTCACTGTCAAACATCTTCAGTTTGCTCGATAATTTAACCATGAATCGTCTTACGAACGAACAACGCAAGCCGAACGACCTAACGCAACGTAAAATTTTTGGTGAATGGGCTCTTCGAAAGTTAGCTGAAGATCCACTTTTTTACCGAAAAATTGTGTTCAGCGACGAAGCTCAGTTTTGGCTCAGTGGATACCTAAATAAGCAGAATTGTCGATTTTGAAGTGAATAAATGTATCCATACAATGCATCCAGAAAAAGTCAGTTTGGTGTGGTTTATGGGCTGGTGGCATCATTGGGCCGTACTTCTTCAAAGATAATGCGAATCGTAACGTAACTGTGAATGGTGAGCGCTACCGTGAGATGATATCCAACGTTATTTTGCCCACAATCCAAGAGCTTGACTTGCATGACATGTGGTTTCAACAAGACGGTGCCACATGCCACACAACGCGTGCAACAATGGACTTATTGAGCGGCGAGTTCGGTGAACATTTTATTTCACGTTCGGGACCGCCTACGGTCAATTGGCCGCCTAGATCGTGCGATTTAACGCTTTTAAACTATTTTTTGTGGGGCTATGTTAAAGCTCATGTCTATACAGACAAGCCCGCTTCAATTGACGCATTGGAAGACAACATTGAAACATTTATTCTGAGATACCGGCCGAAATGTTGGAAAGAGTATGCCAAAATTGGACTAAGCAGATGGACCATTTGAGGCGCAGTCAAGGTCAACATTCGCATGAAATACGAACACACAGGCCGATCTACTACAGCGTCGAAATTTCTATTGAGTTCCTCTGAGCGTGATTTAGATACGCTGGTAGATGGATGGAGTCAATGAACAATTGAATCTGTGAGCAATGTACTTCGATCGTGGGATTTTACGTGATACGTGATACTGCCGATATGGCAGCGTCAATTGCAGCCATGGAAGCATGCATAACCTTAACATTTTTATAAACACAATTAATTTACCTTTTTTTGTAATAATAAAATAATAGAGCTTCTTAAGAAAAAATACACAAAGTTGTCAGGGCGCTCTCAATTTTCTGGCAGTGTAACGGACGGAAGGACCTCAACAAACTTGGTGTGCGAAACTGGAGACAGCTAGCTAGAGATCGCGCTAATTGAAGAGGCATGTTGGTTGAGACCCAGGTCCACCCCGGACTGTAGCGCCACACAAAGAAAAAGAAGTAAGAGAGTAAGAGTCTCTCCGCTGAAATCGGTAAGGCATCTGGAGATGATCTGGTAAGGAAGGCCAGACTAGTGGAATCTCAGTTTCGTTTGCCCGATCCACAAGAAAGGAGAACCATTCGACTGCCCCAACTATCGACTGATCAGCCTCCTTAACATCGTGTACCCGCCTGATGCCGTTCATTAACAATCTAATAAGTCTGAATCAGTGTGGCTTCAAGCAAGGATAGTCCACAATAGACCAGATTTCCAGACTTCGGCGGCTCCTGGAAAATACCCAAGGGGTCCTGATCGACACTCACCAACTATTCGAGCTATACCACGCCCTGATATTATCCGCTTAAAAAGAAGTGGTATTTGGTACAACTTGGACTGAAGTTTCTACTACTTATGAAAAATCGACTCTGTATTCGGTCGGTAGACTTAATTCGCTAGAAACTTGTCTGTGTCCCAGCCTTTCACGGGATGACCAAAAAAGCGATATTGGACGAACTCGGTAGCCAAGGTTCATACAGGAGGTATTCTCGGGACCTGAAGCCCTTCTGAGCTGGGGCTGCCACACTCCTTGCTTAGGCCTATCACCGCCGGTTGGACCTGTTGGGGGCACAACTGGGGATGTCATAACCAAGAAAGACCACACATGCTCCGTAACGTCTGTAACAAATTCGTGACATGC
The DNA here is from genome assembly GCA_916610145.1 of Eristalis arbustorum. NCBI lineage: Eukaryota > Metazoa > Arthropoda > Insecta > Diptera > Syrphidae > Eristalis > Eristalis arbustorum. The sequence goes on from OU744318.1 coordinate 31,309,987, forward strand.
TTCTGTTGTGAGAAAAAGCTGCAGACGTCTTATCGGTGTACTAACGAGCCACAACATTTTCGTCAAACACCTAATTGTGATTGGCCTAAGCAAAGAACCTTGATGCACTTTCCTGATACCGGCCTCTCCTTGCTCGGATCAGGTGGCAGTTTTTCAGTGCTGACGAGGTGAGAGCTGACGATGTAGGCTCCTCATCACAGGCTCCAGTCACAGAAAACCGTAGGCTACATTTTGGACTTGAGGGACGCTACAGTATTGTGGTGACCCATATTGCAAACATGATCCATAGTCGCAGTACTTATCTACTCTACATGTACTACTTGTGCTAGATAGATCTAGATGACTCTCCATGAATTAATTCAAATGGATCCATTGCATGAACCACTTAAAATGTAGTCATATTCAATATCTGCAAACATACATGAAGTAGTCTTTAAAGCACATTTCTTAATTTTTATGGTAAGCAAGAAAGTTGGTACGTGGCCATGGATCATGGTACGTAGCCATGGATCATGGTACATGGCAAGGCAACAGTTGCTTAGAGGTCAAAAATGCAAGAGGTGTTTCTTCAAGTCCAAATCTGACGACGAATCTGTCGATCGTTCCGACGTGCAGTGCACTACTTTAGACAGAGACGTCTTACGTGTAGAAGTGGAATCAGTGTCAGCTCTTAAGCATCATTGGTCGACCAGCCAGCAGCATCACAGAAAGTTGTTAATGTAGAGCATAGGGGTGTGGTGTTGGTCCCTCCTTGTTGGTTGGGCGGCAACGAGAGCGTAATTCTTAATAGCCTGATCACTAGAGACGAAAAATGGGGACTCCTTTATGATCCAAAGCGCAAAAAGGCTAATGCCCCTATGAATGAATCGCCAGAAGTCACTTTTGTGTGTTCGGTAGAGTATCAACAGAATTGTAAATTTTGTAAGTGGTACCAATAGGCGTGGCAACACAATGCGCATAGGCTGGCATAAGTGCGGTCTTGGTCACCTTGAACAAAGCACTTTACCAAGGGAGCTCTTTGGACGATGTGACCCACGTTCTTACACCACACGGGTACTACTAAAGCAACATGCCATACATTCAAGCTTAGTAAAGGGTGATTTTTTAAAAGCTATAGGAAAGTTTTTCAAAAAAAAAACACATAAAATTCAGAAAAATGCATGAAATCTTTATTTGAATCGATAGTACGGTCCATATAATTTAATCTTTGAAGATTATTTTATGCAAATGTTGACCTTGACTGCGCCTCAAATGGTCCATCCTTCTTCTTCTTTGATTGGCGCTACAGTCCGGGGTGGACCTGGGCCTCAACCAACATGCCTCTCCAGCCAGCACGATCTTTCGCCAGCTGCCTCCAGTTGCGCACACCAAGTTGGTTGAGGTCCTTTTCCACTTGTATGCGCCATCTAGTGCGAGGATGTCCTCTGTTGCGCTGTCCTCTGGTGCGCTATGTGTCGAAGACTCAAATGGTACATCCGCTTAGTCCAATGTTGGCATACTGTTTCCAACATTTCGGCCGGTATTTCAGAATAAATGCTTCAATGTTGTCTTCCAATGCGTCAATTGAAGCGGGCTTGTCTGTACAGACATGAACTTTAACATGGCCCCACAAAATATAGTCTAAAGGCGTTAAATCGCACGATCTAGGCGGCCAATTGACCGTAGGCGGTCCCGAACGTGAAATAAAAACTCGCCTCTCAATGAGTCCATTGTTGCGCGTGCTGTGTGGCATGTGGCACCGTTTTGTTGAAACCACATGTCATGCAAGTCAAGCTCTTGCATTCTGGGCAAAAGAAAGTTGGATATCATCTCACGGTAGTGCTCACCATTCACAGTTACGTTACGATTCACATCATCTTTAAGAAGTACGGTCCAATGATGCCTACAGCCAATAAACCGCACTAAACAGTGACTTTTGCTGGATGCATTGTATGTATACATTTATTCACTCCAAAATCGACAATTCTGCTTATTTAGGTATCCATTGAGCCAAAAATGAGCTTCGTCGCTTCGATCTTCGGCCAACTTTCCAAGAGCCCATTCACCAAAAATTGTACGTTGCGGTAGGTCGTTCGACGTGCGTTGTTCGTTTGTAAGACGAATGGTTAAGTTATTGACCAAACTGAAAATGTTTGTGAAACAAAACACGAAACGTGAGTCAGCTGTTTAAACCAGTATTTAGTATTAATTCTCTGACCGAAATAAATCAAACTTATTTTCACACATCTAACATACATTACGTGATTTCCAAAAAACTGTGTCAACTGCTGACACGGCTCCATCGTTCGCAATGAATTCTCCAGAGTCTAGACGAATCAAAGCATTGACAGCGTCAACACATTTCGAGTTCATCGGGTCAGCGCGCTACCATCTGCTCAGCACAACAGCTGTATCGACTATTCTCATGACCAGTCCCAGTCGCTAATTGCTCTTGAATAATCATCAAACTCTGCCAGCCGGATGGCTTAACGCAAGAAAGTGTTGAAAGAGGAAAAATATCTTCCCCTTCCACGTCGATGGGGCTTCAGCTATCAATTAACTCCCTCCGCACTTTCGGAGAATTCAAGCACATCACGCAGCAAAAACCAAAAAACTCTCGATCAGTGAGCAAACAAAACAAATCTCGGAATGGGAAAAAAATCCCCGGAACATCTGAAAGTCCCCTCGCGCGGTGACGACGGGACTTTATCTCGCCCTCGCAATGGGGGCTTATCACTTGCGGTTGAACTGCCTAACCTCATCCCACTGGAAGCACGAATTCCTTTAAAAGCTGACTGGCGCTCGGAGATTTTTGTATTTCATCGCAGACCGTCAACACGTCGAAATGGCATCGAAAACAATCCTCTATCTGGCTTCTCTCCTGATCGGTAAGTGTCCTGCACGCTTCCTCCTGCACCATCTCATACTAATCTGATTCTCTTCGGTTGCGTGCAGCCATTCACTGCTGCAGTGCTGTGACTATCGAGCCGCGAAGCGCATGGAACGCCGCGCCGCCCAAGTGGACCACCCGAGTGCGCGGACCAGTGGACTACGTCATCATTCATCACTCGGACAACCCGAACGGGTGCACGGACTCGGCTCGCTGCCAGCAGCTGATTCGCAACATTCAGTCGGACCACAAGGGCCGACGCAACTTCAGCGACATTGGCTACAACTTCATCGTGGCCGGCGACGGGAAGGTCTACGAGGGACGTGGCTTCGGACTGCAGGGCTCCCACGCGCCCAGGTACAATTCGAACAGCATTGGCATCGTGTTCATCGGGAACTTCGAAAGTAAGTAGCTCAGACGGCGGCTTGTGGTCAAGCGAATTCATTTGACTTCTTTCCAGATCAACTGCCGTCGACGATGATGCTGAACAACGCGAAGGAGGTGATCGCTCAGGCTGTCTCGGGCGGATACCTTAAGAGTGGCTACACCCTCCTGGGCCACAGGCAGACCAAGGCGACTTCGTGTCCCGGCACCGCACTCTACAACGAAATTAAAACGTGGCCGCAGTGGAGGAATATTTAGGTTTTTAAACACCCGATGGTTGTACGAAGAAGCGAAGCGATGTGATAATAGTGGAATAACAGAATTTATTTGATCTTGAATGTGCTTATTTATTCGATTGAACTTCGCTGAGATTTGTTTTCCGTGACCTTGGACAGTGCTGATAACGACTGAGGTGTGATGTTCCAGCGTTCGTTGTTGTTGATGTTGAATGATGGAGTGGGCATAGGTTAGTAGTGACAGAGGGACGGCAGATGGTTCAAAGGTACTCCATCGCATTTATTGTGAGACGATACAGTGGGATGACAACGGTGGTGGCACAAAAAGCCCAACTCGGATCTGCGATGAATTTCAAAACATTGAGTGAAAAGCTTTCTCGTTAATGAGTTAAATTTGAAAATGTGATCTTATTCCTAAGCAGCGTCAGTTGAGTTCATTGAACGGGTAGTGTGGCGTGGGTAGGTAGTAGTGGCGGTTCATTTTTTCCCATCCTTCTGACAATTTGTGGATCCCATCCCAAAAGAACCCCGCCGGCTTGGCAGCAAAGAATGAATCAAGTCAATTTTTCTTATTCTCCTTTGAAGTGAAATTATTTCAGCAAGGGTGTTCTGCATCGACCAGAACAAATGGTAGTCAGATGGGACAAGGTTTGGGCTACAAGGCGGGTGGGGTAAAACTTCCCATCCACTGTTTTCCAAATAGTTCATAACCGGAATTGCAACGTGGGCCGAGCCTTGTCACGATCGAAAATGATTGCCTCGTGACTGGCGTTTATCGGCTACAGCTCTCTTCAAACGGATTAATTGTGTTCGGTAGCGTTGTCCATTGATGGTTTCACCCGGCAGCTCATAATACAACACACTCTTCTGATCCCACCAAATACAGAGCATTACCTTCGCGACATGGATATTCGGCTTAACCGTTGATTTGGATTTTTTGCGCATATGGTTGTCGTAATGGAAACTCAACCAACATGCCTCTCCAACTAGCGCGATCCCTGGCTAGCTGTCTCCAGTTTCGTACACCAAGTTGGTTGAGGTCCTTCTCCACTTGGGTGCGCCACCTTAAACGCGGGCGTCCTCTGTTGCGTTGCCCGACAGGTTCGGATTCGAAGATTCTCAGGCGTCTGTATTTAGCCTCTGTCAATGAACTCCTACTCCTACCTCCACGTGGTGAAATCCGGAGCCGTGGGACGTCATGCTGAGCGGCTGCTAACGAGAGAGGGGGGAGCGGATAAGTCTGTATCAGGACACACATTTTTTACGGATGGCGGCGGAGGAGCTTATCATCAGATTAGACAACGGCGACATCCGGAGCTACCTGCTACACCCCCTTTTAGGAGCTACTCTTACATACTCGAAGCTAAGATCTAAAAGACTTCCTCCAAGGTCATGTCGGTACCTGGGAATAGAGTTGGCGGCGGAGGAACCTTATATCACTGACCAAGTCCGGGCTACGACAACATTAGACTTCACACCTCTTCAACTAAATTTACGTCTGCTATTTGTCTGCCAAGCTGTATTCCCTTTAAAAATTTTGAGGACATTCAATGAATTCATTTCTTCTCGAAATTTAATCGACAGTGATCACAGGAAATAAGATCACTGATGAATTTGATAGACAAGGGTCAGGGGTTGTACTCAGGACCTGGTCCTGCCCTGGGACTGTCCTTGGTCCGACCATAAGCATAACTTACCAAAATAGACCAAGTGCATGCTTCCCCTCATTTTGACAGAAAAGACTGCAGGCGACATACCGGCGTGCCAAACAATGAAATGAACTTGGCCTAAGCGATGAAACCCTCTGCGATGTCTGTAGAGAAGACGACGACCTACAAAACACTTCCTCTCACACCGTGCCGCCTTTGCTCACATCAGGTGGCATTATTCGGTACTGATTAGGTGAGAGCTGATGATGATGTTTTTAGGTCTAAGTGCTCTATTGCAGCACTGATAACCTCAGAATATGGCGATGTACTTCCCAACTGTTTGAGACTTACACCGAATTTCGTAAAGGAGATGTTCTATGGCGTGATTCCTTCAATCTGGTTAGGGAGAGGATAATGCGGTGGGCTGCTACGAAAGTCTCTATCTTCTACAAGTTAAACCAACTATTGGGATAGGCAAATGACATCGACAATGGCCCAATGTCTAGCTGTCAAAATGTTCACAGCGATTGAAGAACAGGCAAAAATATGTGGATTGCATTGAGCATGCTTCCTCGAATTCATGCCTTCCAAAGGGTGATTTTTTAGCTATTATCTTTTTGGCAACACTGGTTTAAGCAGCTGACTCACGTTTCGTGTTTTATTTCACTGTCAAACGTACTTCTTCAAAGATGATGCGAATCGTAACGTAACTGTGACTGGTGAGCGCTACCGTGAGATGATCCAACGTTATTTTGCCCACAATCCAAGAGCTTGACGTGCATGACATGTGGTTTCAACAAGACGGTGCCACATGCTACACAGCACGCGCAACAATGGACTTATTGAGAGGCGAGTTCGGTGAACATTTTATTTCACGTTCGGGACCGGTCAATTGGCCGCCTAGATCGTGCGATTTAACGCCTTTAGACTATTTTTTGTGGGGCTATATTAAAGCTCATGTCTATACAGACAAGCCCGCTTCAATTGACGCATTGGAAGACAACATTGAAGCATTTATTCTGAGATACCGGCCGAAATGTTGGAAAGAGTATGCCAAAATTGGACTAAGCAGATGTACCATTTGAGTCTTCGACACCGAGCCATTGGGACAGCGCTACAGAGGACGTCCTCGCACTAGATGGCGCACACAAGTGCAAAAGGACCTCAACCAACTTGGTGTGCGCAACTGGAGGCAGCTTTGTGCTAGTTGAAGAGGTATGTTGGTTGAGGCCCATGTCCACCCCGGACTGTAGCGCCAATCAAAGAAGAAGAAGGATGGACCATTTGAGGTGCAGTAAATTATATGGACCGTACTATCGATTCAAATAAAGATTTCATGCATTTTTCTGATTTGTATGTGTTTTTTTTTTAAACTTTCGTATAGCTTTTAAAATATCACCCTTTACTTGCAGAAGGAGAGGAAGTCCAAACACCAGTACGCCAGCCTGTTAAGTAAGTAAAGCAGACAATACCGCGGTCGATAACAGGTAATCAATATTTTATAATTTACAAGAGCAGCCAAAGAGTTACACATCATTTTATGTTACACGAGGGACGTACATACGTACCATACATATGTATCCACACCACTGCTCTTAATTCGTTTGAACCAGTTTTCATATCTTTCTACTGATTGCGTGCAAATATACATCTACTCATTCATTCCACAATTTTCCTTCACAAATTCAATGGGTAACCAAACGCTGGTTCACCCCTTCTTCACTCCACCAAGGCTGTGTACATACAAATCGCCACAGAGTATGCGTCAGAGTAATGACGACCATTCAATTAACTGGCGCTGAAAACAAGCACCTTGCAGCCGTGATCGTCTAGTGGTTAGGACCCCACGTTGTGGCCGTGGTAACCCAGGTTCGAATCCTGGTCACGGCACAAGGTTGCTGCGATATTTTATTTTCGTGCTCACTTTTCTATTCGTTTCGGTTCAGCGGAATTGGATGGTGTTGAACGACTTGTTTGACGACAACATAATGCCAAGCGTTCGCGTTCGGTTTAATTTGTAGCAAAGACTTCGAACTCTGGACACGGTCTATGTTTGTTGTATTTTTTGTCACCGATGGAATTTGATAGAGATGAGGGAAACCAAAGAAAGCAAGAACAAATACTGGGAAATTGACCTTGTATGAAAATTGAGTACATTTTCTACCGTACACTTTTAATGACAATAGAATGAATGTGGCGGTGTTTGAGGAGCTATAAAGATATTGTATATCACAGGTACGAGCACATAAATTCTGAAAGAAGTCATAAAATAACTGAAAGAAGGTGTGTCTTGTGTCCAAAATACGACGCCAGTATGTGTAGGCAATTCAACTTGGCATGTTGACACATTGAAATAACAAGACAAAATGAGTGTTTGGATGATGGACGAACAGCGTTCCCAATTTGTTCAATCAAGTGAAACCACTAATCATTGTGAACGATACTCTAGTCAAATTGTATAGATAAGAGTTTGGCCTGCCTATGTAACATCCTAAAGAAAGGCGACACTCTAAACTATACCAATTATTGAGGGATAAGTCCTAAATATATCCTTTAAGATCTTTTCTGCCGTTCTGTGTAAACGCCTGAAACAATACGCTAACAGCCTGATTGGTCAATGTCAGTGTACAGTCCAGTGAAATTCCCTATTGACCAAATATTAACTTTACGGCAGATCTTGGAATAGACCCAGAAGTTTCAAGTTGATACCCACCACCTATTCATCGACTTTAAGACTCCAAGCCCGAGGGACAACGCGGTAAAGGAAGACCAGGAAGAAGGGGACCTAAGTAAGTTAAACGTGCGTGGCTGGAAGCAACTAGCACAAGACCGAGCTAGGTGGAGAGGCATGTTGGCTGAGGTCCACCCCTGTAGCGTCAGCCCAAGAAGAAGAAGAAGAATGTTTTTTTAATTTTTTCATTTATTTATTGATTTTATATCGCTGTACCTGTATCAGCGTAGCGTCAAATACAATCCCTTCTGCAGCCTTAAACATCCTTCTTCGAACCATTCTAAAAGATAAATGGGCTTTAATCATGTGCTTCTCATCCTTATGTTAAATAAAACTGTAAGAGATATATTTTATTCGTTTGGAAGGCCCATCTATACAACTATGGCATTTCTGGACACCCCACAACAACCCAACAAGACCAAGTATAACAAGATCAAATCGCACAATTTTGGTGGTCAGTTTACATCGCTTCCAATTGAGACTATGCCTTTGAATCGTTCTGCAGAATGTTTAGTATTGTAAGGCACGTAGCTCATGACACGTAGCACTACATGTCAGTAATCTTCGACGTTAAGCGCTTGGCATTGACAATGGCCTAGCCAACGTCGTTCTCAACGAACTGATGCCGCCATCCCAAAATCCTCTCAAGCAGTTGCTCAAATTTGAATATTCCAATATGTATTGAATGGAAATGGACCTCGTCTTATGCCGAGCGTAAAATGGAGGGCATGGACCTGTGCATCCAGGGCAGAGTTGTGAATTGCTCTCAATTTGGCGAGATGCCAGCAACGATCCCTGTGAATGCACAGGTGACGTTGACATACAGGCTCCACGCGGCGCCCTCTGGATAGCCTCTACTGCAACCGCTTGGAGGTGAAGCAATGGATGCAGCGGCTCCCTGTCAAGGGTTGTAAACCAGCACGCGGTCCTCCAGGTTGGGCGGTTCCGCGTGGGGCTAACTTGCCCACCGTGCAAAATATACCTCAGTTCGGAGACGGCAACAAGCCTCGTACACGGATGATCCTACTGCAGACGACCACGGACAACGAAACAAGGACAACGATTTTCGGTTCTGCAAGTGGGATGTGAGGTCACTTATTAGACCACGTGCAGCCGATGAACTTGCGTAGGCCCTAGAAGCTTATAAGGCGGATGTCACCCCCATCCAAGAGGGGGGATGAGATGGACCGGGCAAAAAGACGATGAAAAACTGTGACATACATATTTCATGGCGATTGCTGCAAAGAGCGAAGGCAGCGCTTGTCTGGATGCGGTTTTGTTGTTCGAGGCAGACTTAGGCAAGAAGCATTAAGCTTTAGATACATTAGCGAGCGCCTCACAGCAATCGTATGAAGGCAACATTCGGCAACATCAGCCTTATCTGCGCGAACTTCTGAATGAAGGATAAAGACGACGAGCCGTCAATGAAGCGTTTGCTGGTATTGAAACGGAGGCGGCAACAGGACACACAACATCGACGACTCAGTCAGAATGTCCCCATAGGCAGCTACAACTTCGATGTGGTAAAGGACTTCATCTACCTTGGCTCCTAAGTTAATAGTACGAACAGCATCAGTGCCGAGATTAAACGCAGAATAACTCTTGCCAACCGGTGTTTCTTTGGGGTCAAGAGTCAATTGAGTAGTAGAGCTTCTCTCGAAGGACCAACCTTACATTATATAAGGCCGTGATCATCCCTGTGCTGCTTTATGGCATGAAAGCGTGGACCATCACAAGGGCGGATGAGAGTGCGTACTTGGTCTCTTCGAGAGAAAAGTTCTGCATTCAATCTTCGGTCCTGTTTGCTTTGAAGGTTTCTGGAGAAGAAGATTCAACCACGAACTGTGCGGGCTGTACAGCGATATGAGTCTAGTCAGGCGTCTACGAATTCAATACCTGAGATGGCTAGGCCCGAAGAGTCTTCGACTCCGAACCAGTAGGACAACGCAATAGAGGACGGCCACGAAGCCAATGGAGCACCCAAGTGAAGAAGGACCTCAACCAACTTGGAGTGCGTAGTTGGAGGCAGTTGGCTAAGGATCGTGCCAGCTGGACAGGTTTGTTGGCTGAGGCCCATGTTCACCCCGGACTGTAACGCCATAAGATGAAGAAGAAAAATTGAGAAAAAATGCGCTTGTCAGAACAGAACACCGTTTTCTAGTGTTATTCATGGTGATTAAACAAAACAAATTGGTGACAACCGATTTGTCAGGTGACTTGAATAATATACGATAGAATCTCCAAAGATCGAGTTTTTTTTTTTTTTTTTTTTATAATTTGCGCGTGCTCAAGGGGTTATTAATACCCTTAATTGTCCGGGGTCAAGACACAGCACGGGCCGAAGGTATAGCGGGAGAGAGAGAGAGGAGGTACCTGTGCACATTGGTCTTAAAAACTTCTGCGGATTGTAATCTATTGGAAATATTGAGCTGGGAAGAGCATTCCATATTCGTGTAGTGCGGCTAAAAAACGAGTCTCTAAATTTCACTGTGCGTCCGAAAGCAGGCTTAAGGGTAAACTGATGAGCATTCCTGGCGAGACGTGTATTGCGGGTGAATTCAAGGAGTGGAGGAATGCAGTTGGCTAGCTCACTTGAGCATCGTTTGTTAAAGTAACGATAAAACACGGACAAAGAAGACACGGTTCGTCGATGTTCAAGCGAGTCTAATGAACCCGCGATATCATTGTCTCCTATAAGTTTTATCGCTCGCTTTTGGATTCTATCTAGTAGGTGCAAGGTGGTCTTGGGGGCACCAGACCAGATATGAGCGTTATACTCAAGCTTTGGGCGAATATACGCCTTATAGATTAAAGCCAAATCAGAGAGGGTGAAGTATTTCTTGCATCGATTAAGGAAACCTAAACATTTCGCAGCATTTTTTGGGGCCTCGAATATGTGATCGTTCCAACTAAGTGTTGTGTTGATGCACATACCAAGGATGGAAAGTTTTCCAGTTTCGTCGATACAAGCGCCATTCATGGATAATGGCTGATTATCAGGGGTTCGCTTTAGAGACAGCAGACAGCATTGAGTTTTGGAAGCATTGAATTCCACTCTGTTGTTCTTACCCCAGTTAATTATGCTGTCCAGATCGGAATTCAATGTGCTTGACATACGCTGCCGTTCCAATATTACGTCCGAAGGGCAGGGTCGTGAATTTTGGAACGAATATGAAAAGCTGAGGGTGCTGTCATCAGCGAAGGAGTGGATTGGATTAGAAGTGGCAGACAGGAGATCATTTATAAAAATGAGAAAGAGTGTCGGAGACAGAACAGAGCCTTGGGGGACACCAGCACTTATTTTGTGGATATCAGACTTGAACCCATCCAAAACAACTTGGATTGAACGGTTCGAAAGGTAGTTTCTAATCCATAGAAGCAGAGATTCATCAACACCATAAGCACGCATTTTCGACAAAAGAGCTTGATGCCAAACTCTGTCAAATGCTTTAGAAATATCAAGCGCAACTATCTTGCCTTCGCCTGCATTGTACAAAGATTGGTTCCACTTTTCGGTGAGATAAGCTATCAAATCACCAGTGGACCTGTTGCTGCGGAAGTCATACTGTCGGTCATTAAGAAGCTTCCGCGATTCAAGATATTTCAAAAGCTGACGATTTATCAGCGTTTCCATGACCTTAGAAAGAAGGGAGTTTTCTAAGACCTCTGCATATTCGATGCTATTTGCACTAGTAGTCGTTAAAAGCCCTCGGGTTGGACGACGAATATATGCAGGCACCGGGAACCAAGCTAAGAGCTTAGACAATCTCCCATCGAATGGACTGTACTCTCAGTCTGTACACTCAGCCTGGACGGTGCGATGATATTAGAGTATTTTTTAACGACCAAAACAAAGTCAAGATTGGCACAAAGAATCTATCGGAGGAACTGCCTAAAGCACTGAGGGCTGATCTGGTTAGGAGCAGGACATTGAACGAGATGCGTATGGAGTTACTTACTTAATTCACTTATCGGGCAGACGAACCTTGAAGGGTCTGAGCCTGAGCAATTGCTGCCTTTCATCAGTGACGGTCCTATGGAAGTACATGGCAGAAAAATGCTTTGGCTTTATATAAGCTACTGACCACCATGGTCGTACTTTACGGCGCAGGGACACGGGGAATTTTAAAGTCGGATGAAAAGTTTTTGAGCTCTTCAATTTGTGTGAACGAGTGCGGAAGACAAAATTAAAACTCCAGTTTTTCGGACTGCACAACGACATCAGTCATGGACGCATGTAGAGCTATCTCGTGTAGAACGCAACTTGACCGGAGAATCTCCGGTGAGTATATGGGTCAGCGCAACTGAGCACAATTGTGTTTAAACACTAAGTTTAAGTGGGAAACCTCTCTAACATATACCAGAGTTACCAACGCAGCTATGATAGAGCGCAACTATGACATACAAGCATTGCCTAATTCTAGGCAGGGCTGATGTTGCGATAAATACTGAGGTCAATCTCCAAAGCTTTTACTTCAGCTTGTGCTTAAAATTTCACTACCAAAAAATTTTTTGCGTATTTTTTTTAATTTCCAAAGGACTCCTTTTATTTGCCGACCCCACGCTTGTCCGTCAATAACATCAATATTCTATCGTCCATCTCCTGTGGAAAGTCTCTATCAAGCCGGCGTCAGCAGTTCTTTTGAACTGAAAGACGATGAAATCCCACTCTCCGACCGCCGTTTGGCCGCGTGATTCTAACCAAATCCAAAACCAACTTGATCTATAGACACTCTCTCAGGATTAGCTTGTCTTCACTTTAAGCCTACTTTATGGCCACCAACTGTCTGCCGCAGAAATCCCTTCATAGCGCGTCGCACTCCCTATCGACTTCATTAATCGCTCTTCCGAATGTCCCCATCCTCGGGTCACTTAACAGAGACACGCCAGCCACCGGGACGATCTCAAATGCGAATCCTATGTAATCCGCAGATTTATGTTCGTCCAATCAGCACCGCTCCCTCGCTAAGTAAACAGCTCAATTAGACAAAACACGCCACAACAGTCCAGACTCCCATTAACCACCCGTGTCTCGCATTCAGGGAACATTCCGTACACGCCTCAATTGCCACCGCATCGAGTGCGGAGCACAGATCCCAACGGCACGACTGCATTCCGGCGCGACGGTACTCCCAGTGGCACAATCGTGTGCAATAAAGTTGCGACCGATTGGAGGTGAAGACGTTCGCCTCTAAATCAGCGCGACGAACGAGTGGTAACTGGCAACTGGCCAACGAAGGTGACGACAAACAGACAAAACGCCAAAACGAAACCGTTCAAGGTTGTTCCCCTTTTTTGCTGCACATCCACGCGCGCCGACCGCATCTCCTCCAGAATGGCGTCTGCGTTGGCCACCAGATGTGTGGAGCGAAGCAGAGCATCACCAGCGGCAGGGGAGCTTGTTTTCGTGCGAGGAGTCTGTCAAACAGCAATGTGGCCCTTGGCCTTCGGTTGCCTTGCAATGACCTGATCGACGGCGCGCACGACTGTCAATTAGTGAAAGGGATTTCCGCATACTCCCATCGTGAAGCAGCTAGAATGCAATCGCGGCCGGGAGGACAAGCACGCGCAAAATTGAAAGTCTCGCCGATGCGCACTGGTCCGCGTCAAGGTCTCGCGATGGAATTGTTTTGATTGTGCGCCCAGTGTGGCGGGACAACTTGATCCTCGCGGCGTTGCTGCGGCTGCGTATAAAAGGCGAAGAACGTCCCAGAGTCGGGCAGAGTTCTCAGTAACGAGTACTAGTACACATCACTAGCAGCGTTGTCCTCCTGAAGCTGATATCCCGATTCCAAGCCACTCAACCAACCATGAAGTTCTTCGTTGCATTCTCTGCTCTGATCGCAGTCGCCTCCGCAAGCGGGTTGTTCTACTCCCCGGATGCGTTGCTGGTCCGCGCCGCTATCCAGCCGGCCATCCAGCAGCAGTACCACGCCCAGGATGAGTTCGGCCAGTACTCGTATGGATACAGCGACCCACTGTCGGCCAAGCAGGAAGTGAAGACCCTGGACGGAGTCACCCGCGGCTCCTACAGCTACCGCGACGCCGAGGGAAAACTGCAAACCGTTGACTACACCGCCGACGCCGGCGGCTTCCGTGTGTCCGCGACGAACCTACCCAAGCCTGTGCAGGCGCCCGAAGTGATTCCAGCTCGAGGCCCGCTGCCTGTGGCCGAAACCCCAGAAGTGGCCGCCGCCAGGGTTGCTCACCTAGCAGCCATCGAAGAGGCCAAGGCACGGACTAGGTCTGCCCTCGCTCAAGCCTCCGTTCCGGCAATCGATCGCAACGACCTGCCCCGTCCAGTCGAAGACACCCCCGAGGTAGCCCGCGCCAAGGCTGAGCACTTCAATGCCGTCGAAAACGCCAAGCTGAGGAACGCCGTCATCAAGGAAGCCAATGCAGTGCCCGTGGCCTCTGCCCTGCCTGTGCGTTACATTAACGGCGCCGCCCTGCAGCTGCCACTCCCCCTGGCGTACAGATCCGTCGTCCTGCCGAGCGGCTTCGCCTACTCGTACGGTCTGAACGGCGCCTTCGTGCCGGCCAGTCGATTCCTCAGCTCGCACTACATCCAGCAATGAAGTTCCTACGTTTTTTTTTTCCTCCCAAATGGCTTGAAGCGAAATTATTGTTATAACGATTGTGAATATTGATTTGTATTAAAACGTAGCAAGAAAACATGTTTCTGTATTTTGATGTTGTTGCTATGGGTCGATCACTTCCAAGGTCTTTGCGCTTGAATTCGGTGGCATGTGTGGTTTCAACAGGACAGCGCTACTTCTGCTCCGCCACAGAGCTCTCTTCTTTTTCTTAGGCTATGGCTACAGTCCGGGGTGGGCATGGACCTCAGTCAACATGCCCCTCAATCGAGGACGGTATTTTCTACTTGCTTCCAGCCACGCACGTTCAACTGATTGAGGTCCCTTTCCAGTTGGGCCGTCACCGAAGGCGGGATCTTCCTTCATCGCGTTGTTCCTCGGAGTTGGAGTTGAAGACTTTCCGGCTTTAACAAAATGGACAACATGCATTGGTGTCCATTGGCTCAACGTGACCTATCCATCTGAGACGAGAGACTCGAACTCTTGACCAGATCGATGTAGCTCTAGAGTACGTTCCGTCTCCTCCTCCAAACACCATCAGTACATACGGGAGCAAAGATAATTCGAAGGACTTTCCCTTCGGAGCGAGTAATCTCTTGTTAGTGCCTCTTAGCCAAACAGCAGGACTGGGCCTTAGTTCTTTGAGAGCAGGTTGTATAGCCCAATGGGCTTCCAAGCCCAAAAACACAGCGATTGGCAAGCGTTACCCTTCATTTACATCCGCGTTGGTGTCATTGCTTGCATTAACTACGAAGCCTAGATAGAGATACCCTTTCTCTACTTCGAAGTTAAGTTGCCTAACAGTGTGTTGGACCTTTTTCGTAGACAGCATATACTTTGCCTTACCCTCATTGACCGCAACCCCATCTTTGCTGCATCCTTCTCAACGCTCTCAAACGCCCCGGTGACAACCATCGGCACTTGCAAGCAGTTGCACAGATTTGTTGAAGATCGTGCGTCTGAGTTATTCACGGTCTTCTCGCGAATGATGTTCAAGAAATCACAGGACTGTGCATCGCATTGTCTAAATGCTTTCTTCACATTTAAGGGTGAAATCTTTACGGAGCACCGGGCATTCTCCATCAAGCCGGATTCGATGAAAAACCCGTGTCTATAAATACTGTCATACACGGGCTTGAAGTCGATAAATAGATGCAGTGTTTTCAGTATTGTCACCCTACCGCCTATTGACATAGGGTTTCAGTCATTTACACATGACTACAGAAATGATCAGGACTAAAAAGACTTACATATCACTCTGTGATGGCTCAGTTTAGAGAGTGTTCTTTCTGGGCATACGATGCTGAGATTCCATCCGTCGGGCATACTTGCAATTCGACCAGATTTTATAGATGAGTGCAAATGCACCCTACCATCATCCCAAGTTGCTTTGAAAATTCGGCAAGTAGTCCATCGTTCGGGAGGGCGAAATTCTAGTCCATCATCGCCTATATCGGATGTATATTTTCCTAGATAGGCCACAGAGCTCTCGCTATTGGAAGTTCTGCAGAGGGATTCTAGAGCATCTCGCGAACAGGAGTTAGTATGAACTGGCCATCGAGATTGTATGATTTGAAGTTTTCTTAAGTCGCAAGAGTATGCAAACAAGTCACAAGCTAAAGCGGACCTTAATCCACCAACACAACCCATGCTTTTCAGATTCAGACTGATTTATGCGCCAGGGCCATGCGAAATTGGACATTTTGGATGCTCGCCACCCAGAGAAGCCGCGACGGACATTTGAACGATGTTATATTCCATACATAATTGATTTGATTGGTGTTTCAAACGAATAAAAAATGTCGATCAGGTATCACGCACAGCTTCGTTCAACACACAGCATTGTCTTCGTGCGTGTAGTAAAGAAGTCGAGCTGGGTCTGTCAACCAGTCAGGTTATGGCTACAATTTCTTGCGATGCACGAGGAGTACTTCACATCGTCTAGCTTGAACTGTGTAAACGATCACCGGAAAGAGCTGTAGAGCCCTTGGACAGATTGGGTATTCATTTGAAGAAAAATTGGTTTCATTATCGAAATTGTTCTTCAACCAAGACCGTACATGGAATATGGACAGCAATACACAATTTTGAACAAGTCATGCCGTATAAGCCCGACTATTGCACTCGTAACAAATAAACCCTCGGCTCCGGGCAGAATGTTGATTGGAATCATCTACGAACACGAATGGCAGTCACAAGAGATTTAATTTAAGAAGCGTGAGGCTGAGCGAACCTCACTAAGTCGTCTCCTTGCCCTCTAATAACGTTTTGCGATCCATCACCAATTTTTAAAATGTGTGGATTGGAGCCCTTAAATCATCATGCGAGCAGGCCGCAGAATGGCTCAGCTAGGTTCCCGATAGGTCGAAATAAGGAGGATTGAGAACGACTCTATATCCGGATGCAGTTCTTCTTTAACACGGGAGTTGCTTAGTTCTTTCGATTAGCAGCTGTCGTGAAACCGGTCGGAATGGTATTGGTCTCCTCTTCAGTGTTGAGGTGTATATCGGGGGAAACAATTCATTAAGATTTATTTGGTCGATATTTTGCATCAGAGACGGTGGATGAATTTAACTATAAAAACGTCTCTGGCGCTATCTGCTTCCAGTTGCGCACACTAAGTTGGTTAAAGTTCTTCTCTACGTGTGTGCACCACCTCAGACGCGGGAGTCCTCTCCTGCACAATCCCAGAGGCTCCGATTCGAAGGCTTTTCTAGACAGAGTCAAGTTGATTCGATTTCCTTTTCTTGCATTGAAATACAAGCCCATCAACTCAAGGAAGTGCTTGTCTTTTACGAATCGTCCTTGCATTCACCTTTATGCATCCAAGCAGTCACAGGTCGCATTTCACATTCAATTCGTCACAAATATCGTTCGTCAATTATGAATGCGGTGAACGATTTCCCGTCTGATGCCCATATGCACCACAGAACTGTAGCGCCACAAAGGATAAGACGAAAAAGAAGAGCCTGTTCTGTCCACGAAGTCAGTGAATCACACGCTACCCATGAAGAGGCTGTCATCAACATCATAATCGAGAGCTTAATCAATCACAGTTCAGAGTTGATTTTTTCCGAACAAGTGCCCCGGCTGTCAACAGTGCTTCGCATCACTCGCGTGCTCGTTGTGTCTTCGTTTTGGGTCCTTTGTTCGCAACCAGCTGGTGGCTGACAAGCCAGACTGCTACCACAGCGGCAATCCGATCCGATATCGAGATATGCATTCCCGGTCGTCTGCTGCGACCACAACTGGAGCACAAGTAAAGATCGCACGAGTATAATTACTTTCCGATGATTGCCTCAATTTTCTCTGCGATCGCTCAAGGTCTCCGCTGAATCTGGATTCCACGGGACCAGGGGTTGATGCTCTCTCCGTGCAAGCAAGTGCGTCGGCAGTGCCTCTGCCTCGGATTATAAATACGACGACTCGCTGCAATGTGATCGGCAGTGGGTAATCCAGCACCTCATTAGACAGATCCAGCAGCAGTGACAAAATGAGAGGACTCGTCGCTTTATTGTGTGTGGTTGCGCTGTGCAACGCTTCAAGCTTCTACACGCTGAACGACCTCGGCGCGCTTAGGTTCGGCATCAACGATGGAAGCATAGCCCGCCAGGAGATCCGCACGCCCGACGGAGTTGTTCGCGGAACGTACACCTACCTCGACGGGGACGGACAAATCAAGTCGGTGTCTTACGGGGGCGAGAGCACGTTCGAGATCCCGAAGGAACAGCCGGTGGCACAGGCTCAACAGTATCAATCGCAACCGGAGCAGGAGGCTGTCGAACAGCAGCCTGAGCCGGAGAGGGCCGATGAGGGCGGTGCTTCAGCAAGTGAGCTTCCTCAGCCCGTTCCATACACCCCGGAAGTTGCTGCTGCTCGGGCTGCTCACTTCGCCGCAAGGGATCAGGCGATCTACCTTCAGCAACTGACCAGCAACCAGCAACAGCTGCTCAACCAGCCTCTCATCGAAGGTCCTCCCTTCTACAAGGAGTACTACGGCGCTGCTAAGCCCTTCCGGGGAATTAATCCGTTCTACTACTTGTAAATAATTTGAATAAAAAGAAACTGATCCTTGTACGAACGAAAGAAGTGGGTGTGTGTGCTTAGTTGGAGGTGTGTGTCCAGGGTGACCAGATAAACACGATAGGGAAAGGAATTTAAATCAAACAACAACGGAGTGAGATCACCAATTGAATCTGGCCTCATTTTAAAGCTACATCCATGCCATTTTGTAAAGAATAGCGTAACATCGAATTTTTGAGTTGAAAAAATTGACAGTGGTTAGTAAGGCATTTTTGATGATTTTCGAGCTCATCTTCCGACTGCCACGGCGGCGCTATTAGGCCTACCTATGACCTCTGGACACCGTTTTCCATGTTTTCTGACGTCTATTAATCGATTCTGAGACTTTGGGCGGTATCCGCCAACATCGAATTTTTGAGTTGAAAAAATCGACAGTGGTTAGTAAGGCATTTTTGAAGATTTTCGAGCTCATCTTCCGACTGCCACAGCGGCGCTATTGGGCCTACCTATGACCTCTGGACACCGCTTTCCATGTTTTCTGCCATCCCTTAATCAATTCTGAGGCTTTGAGGAACATCCGCCGACATCGAATTTTTGAGTTGAAAAAATCGACAGTGGTTAGTAAGGCATTTTTGAAGATTTTCGAGCTCATCTTCCGACTGCCACAGCGGCGCTATTAGGCCTACCTATGACCTCTGGACACCGTTTTCCATGTTTTCTGACGTCTATTAATCGATTCTGAGACTTTGGGCGGTATCCGCCAACATCGAATTTTTGAGTTGAAAAAATCGACAGTGGTTAGTAAGGCATTTTTGAAGATTTTCGAGCTCATCTTCCGACTGCCACAGCGGCGCTATTAGGCCTACCTATGACCTCTGGACACCGTTTTCCATGTTTTCTGACGTCTATTAATCGATTCTGAGACTTTGGGCGGTATCCGCCAACATCGAATTTTTGAGTTGAAAAAATCGACAGTGGTTAGTAAGGCATTTTTGAAGATTTTCGAGCTCATCTTCCGACTGCCACAGCGGCGCTATTAGGCCTACCTATGACCTCTGGACACCGTTTTCCATGTTTTCTGACGTCTATTAATCGATTCTGAGACTTTGGGCGGTATCCGCCAACATCGAATTTTTGAGTTGAAAAAATCGACAGTGGTTAGTAAGGCATTTTTGAAGATTTTCGAGCTCATCTTCCGACTGCCACAGCGGCGCTATTAGGCCTACCTATGACCTCTGGACACCGCTTTCCATGTTTTCTGACGTCTATTAATCGATTCTGAGACTTTGGGCGGTATCCGCCAACATCGAATTTTTGAGTTGAAAAAATCGACAGTGGTTAGTAAGGCATTTTTGAAGATTTTCGAGCTCATCTTCCGACTGCCACAGCGGCGCTATTAGGCCTACCTATGACCTCTGGACACCGTTTTCCATGTTTTCTGACGTCTATTAATCGATTCTGAGACTTTGGGCGGTATCCGCCAACATCGAATTTTTGAGTTGAAAAAATCGACAGTGGTTAGTAAGGCATTTTTGAAGATTTTCGAGCTCATTTTCCGACTGCCACAGCGGCGCTATTGGGCCTACCTATGACCTCTGGACACCGTTTTCCAAGTTTTCTGACGTCTATTAATCGATTCTGAGACTTTGGGCGGTATCCGCCAACATCGAATTTTTGAGTTGAAAAAATCGACAGTGGTTAGTAAGGCATTTTTGAAGATTTTCGAGCTCATCTTCCGACTGCCACAGCGGCGCTATTAGGCCTACCTATGACCTCTGGACACCGCTTTCCATGTTTTCTGCCATCCCTTAATCAATTCTGAGGCTTTGAGGAACATCCGCCGACATCGAATTTTTGAGTTGAAAAAATCGACAGTGGTTAGTAAGGCATTTTTGAAGATTTTCGAGCTCATCTTCCGACTGCCACAGCGGCGCTATTGGGCCTACCTATGACCTCTGGACACCGTTTTCCAAGTTTTCTGACGTCTATTAATCGATTCTGAGACTTTGGGCGGTATCCGCCAACATCGAATTTTTGAGTTGAAAAAATCGACAGTGGTTAGTAAGGCATTTTTGAAGATTTTCGAGGTCATCTTCCGACTGCCACAGCGGCGCTATTGGGCCTACCTATGACCTCTGGACACCGTTTTCCAAGTTTTCTGACGTCTATTAATCGATTCTGAGACTTTGGGCGGTATCCGCCAACATCGAATTTTTGAGTTGAAAAAATCGACAGTGGTTAGTAAGGCATTTTTGAAGATTTTTGAGCTCATCTTCCGACTGCCACAGCGGCGCTATTAGGCCTATGAACTCTGTGTGAACAACAAGTATGAGCGCAGTGACTGAAGTGATGGCGCTTAAGGAGGAAGCACGCCTTAGAGTAGCGCCCTTGCAACAAGGCTAGATTGCCATTTACTATGATAGCGAAGAGAATCCTGGTATTCTAGCCAATGAACCTGGTAACAAAACGACCACACCGCTAATCAAGCTTGAAATGAGTTTATTTAAAGTATTTTAGGTCCAAAATGGTTAGCAGTCGTTTCTTAGTGAATCACATGGGAGGTAACGTAGTGGGTGTTGGGCAGAAGAGCACCACTTAAGCCATAAGCGTACGAGTATCCATTGGGGAGCAATGCCGAGCGGTAGGCCAGCTGGAGAGGAGCCAGGAGCGGAGCGCTGCGAATCAGGGACAACTCGTTGTCGATCTTCTCAATTGCAGCGTTTCTCAACTTTGCCTCCTCGACGGCGTTCAAGTGCTCAGCCTTGGCCTGGGCCACTTCGGGGGTGTCCTCAACTTGACGGGGCAGCTCAACAACGGGAGCAGCAGTCACTGGCGTGGGTTCCTGGTCGCCGTTTCGGATCTTGGCCGCCTCGACAGCCGCCAGATGGGCGGACTTGGCAGCAGCCACCTCGGGAGTGTCCTCGACTTGTTGCGGAATGTCCTGAGCTGGGACTTCTGGAACCTCGACGGGCTTGGGCAGATTGGTTGCCGCCACTCGGAAGCCACCAGCATCGGCGGTGTAGTCAACGGTCTGGATGATGCCGTCGGAGTCGGTGTAGCTGTAGGTGCCCCGGGTGACGCCGTCCAGGGTCTTCACCTCCTGCTTGGCGGACAACGGCTCGCTGTATCCGAACGCGTACTGGCCGAACTCATCCTGGGCGTGGTACTGGTGCTTGGCGGCTGGGATAACCAGGCCAGACGGATCGAAATACGAGACGCTTGCTGAGGCAACAGCCACCAGAGCGAGGAAGACGACGAATGCTTGCATGACGACGGATATGTGATACTTTGAAGACGCTGCTAGTGATGTGAACTAGTACTCGCTTCTGAGAGCTCTGATTCTGCAGATGATGGTCGCTGCATATTTATACCTCGACGGGGTGGAATACCATTTCAAATGGAGGGCACGCCGTAATGCACGCCAGTGCCATACGTTCGTTGCGTGAAAACCGCAAGACCTAGTTGCGCTGCTGGGGCAGCGGAAGGGAACGACCTTGAAAAAAGGTAACACCTGCATGGCTCCGCAGCTGTCTGTCGGCGCCTATCGTTGCCATATCGGGTTGAGATTCGTTTAGTGGTTGACAGAAGATGGAATGGTGCGTTTGATACCCACCGAGGAGTATTGGGGTCAAATGATTAATTTGGCTGAGATCAGTGTCTGTGCAAAAGTGAGAAGAATTCTTCGGTGATTTGAAATGTTTCTTGATTTGTTGAAGGCGGAGAATCTCGGTTAGAGGTGCACCAGGATGTGGATTTGAAATGTGAAATTCAAAGTTCCATCGACAGCTGTGTTATGGACGCAATGCTCAAGAGAAGGGGATGAAGTCGGCGACAACAATATAAACACCTACATAGCTTCGTCGCTCTGTGTTTTTCAACATCCTCATCCTCATTCTCTACAACATCATCCACCTCATCCTCCACCTCATCATCCACCACATCCTCCACCTCATACTTTACCTCATTCTCATCCTCCACCTCATCATCCACCTGATCCTCAGCCTCATACACCACCCCATCCTCCACCTCATCCTCCACCTCATCCTCCACCTCATCCTCCACCTCATCCTCCACCTCATCCTCCACCTCATCCTCCACCTCATCCTCCACCTCATCATCCACCACATCCTCCACCTCATACTCTACCTCATTCTCATCCTCCACCTCATCCTCCACCTCATCCTCCACCTCATCCACCACCTCATCCTCCACCTCATCCTCCACCTCATCCTCCACCTCATCCTCCACCTCATCATCCACCACATCCTCCACCTCATCCTCCACCTCATCCTCCACCTCATCCACCACCTCATCCTCCACCTCATCCTCCACCTCATCCTCCACCTCATCCTCCACCTCATCCTCCACCTCATCATCCACCACATCCTCCACCTCATACTCTACCTCATTCTCATCCTCCACCTCATCCTCCACCTCATCCTCCACCTCATCCACCACCTCATCCTCCACCTCATCCTCCACCTCATCCTCCACCTCATCCACCACCTCATTCTCCATCTCATACTCCACCTCATCATCCACCTCATCCACCACCTCATTCTCCATCTCATACTCCACCTCATCATCCACCTCATCCTCCACCTCATTCTCCATCTCATCCTCCACCTAAACATGCACCTCATAGGTTCCGCCCACTCGTGAGAAGTACTGCAGACAATTATCATTTTCCTTCAATATCTACTCTTAGGCGCAAAACTCTTGTGGAATGCGTGGAATCTGCACAAGCAAACTGGATTCGTGTCCGTGCTTATCAAGCACAAACAGCCAAGTTATGTTGTTCCACAAGCGAAAATGAGTTAAGTCTATGCTTATTAAAGATTCCAACCGGCATTTGTTCAAATGATGCTACCAAGTGTGGAAATTCTGTTGCATACACGTGGGCAAGGCAAGAAATAGTGGTTCAACTGGTCGACTTGTCCTGAGTTTGATTCGTATGAATCCTGATGGTCTGTGCAATGATGATTCAGTGATTTTTGTTGTACAAAGAAAGCGAGTACATAGGGACACAATTCTGTCTTATTTTAGAGCAAGGAGCTTACTTTGTGTTCTGTGTTTTGAAGACGGGCGAATGGAGTTGCTCACAGTCGCCCAATTTTTCTCATTCCCGCAGACAATGGCATTTCTGGTGGAGACTCAGCTTCTTGCCTGCAATCCGTCCCTCAACCTCAACATATAGAAGTCGATTTCCCAGCTGAATACTTTTGCCCACCACTGTACACACATAGATTGCACGATCATGACGGCCTACTTGAAGTGCTCTCAAGCTTCATTGACAAACGCATTCTTTTCGCGCAATTGAACCGAGAGTTAAGACGCCTCCTCTCTAAACGGTCACCATGCATATGCATCGCTTCCATCAGCAATTCTATGAATAGCCGGATACTGGCCAATTGACTGCATACCAAATGGCACTCTACAGCGATGCATTGACCCCACATCGGATCATTGAAAGCCTCCAAGACCCGGACTGAAGAAGTCTAGCTCTCTCCGCCCGATCCCCACCGCATCCCCAACATCAACCGCACACAGTCAGGCAATTTTTTTATTGCTCAATAAAAAGATACAATTATGTAATAATAGATATAAATTCTCTTGTCACACATGGGCATGCACACAGGCAACTCGCGCACACACTCGCACGCCCGGGGAATTAAGTGCGGCCGCCTTACTTATGAAAATTAAGGCAACGCGGGACAATAAAACTGCCCCGGGGGACGTGTCTCGGTAGCCATGGATTATATGGGAAGACCATCGGGCTGGGCAATGAAACCTCTTTTCTTTCTCGAGGGGACAGGAATGCCTGTTGGATTTTGGAGGCGAGGCGTGTGAGTGGATGCGGATGGACATGTGTGTTTGGGTGCGCATTGTCTTCCCATTGAACTCCTGAATTTACGATCTTGGAATGGGCCCTATGGCGTCTCGGGCAATCAGTACAGCGCCCGACAGGGCGTTAGGGAATTTTTATTTCATCTTGCTCGGGCCTTGATTGAGATTGATTCGATACGGGAAATATGGTCACGGCGCAGCTGTGAACCGTGAGACGGAGCATCTGGTTCTGGACAATGGGGAGGATAAGTGGTAGACAAGACAAATTCGATTGAGTTGTGATCGTTTGGAGAGGATGGACTAATGGCCTTGAAGTTCACATCAGAGGCTAGGGGAGTGCGGCATTTTGACGAAATCAGCCGAGGACACAGTGGTTACAAGAGCATGGGCTACCTACTGATTATTACCAGAAGACTGCGAAGGCAACATGGAGAACCGTGTATAGACGCATTTTGCGTTCTACACGTGCAAACGATCCTCCGGTAAAACAAACTTTTGTCTAGCAAACTGAATTGCAAAACAAATCTCCTCCTCCACTCACCACACAGTTACTTACTTAAGGTGGCGCTACAGTCCGGGGTGGACCTGGGCCTTAACCAACAAGCGTCTCCAGCCAGCTCGATCTTTAGCTAGCTGTCTCCAGTTTCGCACGCATAGTTGGTTGAGGTCCCTTTCCACTTGCGTGCGCCACCTGAGTCGCGGTCTTCCTCTACTGCGCCGTCCCTCGGGGGTGGATTCGAAGACTTTTCGGGCCGGAACATTGGTTTCCATCCGCTCTACATGACCTAGCCATCTCAATCGTTGGATCTTCACTCTTCTGGCTAATTCGATGTCGCTGAACAGCCCGTATAGTTCGTCGTTGTATCTCCTCCTCCACTCACCATCTATGCAGACGGGACCGAAAATCACCCGAAGAATTTTCCTCTCGAAGCAACCAAGGGCTGCTTTTGACAGAGTCCATGCCTCCGCGCCATATAGCAGGACTGGGACGATTAAGGTCTTGTAAAGCGTTACCTTGGTTGTTCGAGAGAGGGCTTTGTTTACCAATTGCTTTCTTAGCAAAAAGAAGCACCGATTGGCAAGAGTTATTCTTCTTTTGATTTCAGCGCTGGTGTCGTTGTCTGAGTTGATAGCGGTTCCTAGGTAGACAAAGTTTTTTTTTAACTACCTCAAAGTTATATCTGTCTGCCGTGACGTTCTGACCGAGACGTCGGTGCTGGGTGTTCTTTCTTGTTGACAGCATATACTTGGTCTTACCCTCGTTTACCGCTGAACCCATCTTCGCGGCCTCCGTTGCAATACTCACAAAAGCGCCTTTGACATCACGCTGCGTTCTTCCGATAATGTCAATATCGTCGGCATATGCGAGTAGTTGGACGGACTTTTGAAAGATTGTTCCTCTGGTGTTGGCGTTCGAGTTTTGAACAATTCTTTCAAGAACGATTGTTGAAGAAGTCGCATGACAGCGCGTCGCCTTGTCTGAATCAAAGGTCTCGGTTAGGTCTTTACCGACCTTGATGGAGCAGCGTGCATTCTCCATCATCATCCTGCACAAACGGACGAGTTTGGTAGGGATGCCAAAACTAGACATTGCTCTGTATAGCTCGTCTCTATAGATGCTATCATACGCGGCCTTAAAATTGATGAACAGGTGGTGGGTATCGATTTGTTGCTCCTGGGTTTTCTCCAAAATCTGCCGAAGTGTGAATATTTGGTCGATGGTGGATTTTCCTGGCCTAAAGCCACACTGGTATGGACTGACCAAGTTGTTGACGAATGGCTTTAGGCGTTCACACAGTACGGCAGATAAGATCTTATAGGCGATGTTAAGGAGACTTATCCCCCACCGTTGGAACAGATAAAAATGTAGCTGCTCTGGATTGGATCAAGACTATGAACAGCGTTTCGGTCAATTGTGGGAGTTACAGGTCATCTTAATCGACTAAAATCAAAGACAGGTTTGTAAGACCTGTGGTTCGTGCAATCATGCACTCAGAGTAGCAATTTGATTCTTTTGGACCTTTCTGTGGTGGACCGATGCTATGCTAACAATGCGGAAACGATTCAATCACTTAACGCCAATATCATCCAAGCAATCCACGAGCTACGGTCTGAAACCATCAAGAATGTCTTGCAAATTGGGGTAATAGAATACGCTACTGCAAACCCGTCAAGGCAGCCACTTCAACGACGTTGTATTTCATAATTAATGTTCTTACGAACAAAGCCATGATACATGAACAAAATTAAAATTTATTTCTTGTTGATTTCATTTCATTGAATTTTTAAAAAGGAACTTGTATTTTTCCCACCCTGTACTTTACTGTGTTTCAACGAAAGTATTTTTAAAAAGAGGACACTTGGAGGACAATTTAGTAAAAAAAGACAAAGTACTGTCCTCTTCAACCGGAAAAAATAAAAAGGATACGATACCGAAAAAAAGGACGGATATATATATATATGGGTGGCGCTACAGCCCATAGGGGGCCAGGGCCTAGCTTCTCAGCAACCACTCGTGTTGTGCGTGCTGTTGTTCTCACACGAGTGGAAGGGACCTACAGTTTTATGCCGACTTCGATCGGCCAAGTTTGAGAAGCTTTTTCTAGACAGCAAATACTCTTTGAACATTGTCAGTGACTCGAAAGAGGTGGCGCCGTGAAAATTATTTTTGTCGCTCAGAGCTGGAATCGAGGTTGGGGTCGACGTACATACCCACAACGCCACGGGCCACGTACATACCCGGCAACGCCAAGGACGGATGGTCGCAGTAAATATAACCAACAAACAAAGATCACCAAAACTAAAAAGAGCAACGGGGGTTCGCCCTATACACTGACTGACTCGAAGACAAGAGCGTGTACATGCGCGGAGGTCTTCCGTAACGGCTGCGATACATCAGGCGGCACTCGCGTTGACAGACCAACAAATCGATCACCATTTGTTATAGCATCACACATTCTGACGTCAAAGCTGATCAGGCGGTTGAGGTAGAGTAACAGTGAGATATCCTTGGTGATCTCGGCAACCCTCAGTTGGGTACACAAAAAAGAGGATGGCTTAAAGAAAAAAGGGGCGTATGCCCACTTTCATAAGGAAAATAATATATGTAGTTGGCCATACACTATACAGTTACCAGCTATTAGTGTCTGAATGAAGAAGAGGGACATTTGGGACTCAACATAAATACTTGCCAAACAACACCAAAGAGGAATAGATGATCGCATCTTTCAGCTTGGAAAGTTGTTATTTGTCCACTCTCGCGGATGGACGTGTCTCGTGGGCCCTCAGATATATGCACCACTGTGCGTAATGAATCTGCCGGGTTTTATGTAAATCTATATGTAGAGGGAACAAGTTGATGGCCCAGTGTTCACCGTCCACCCATCACCTGCAGAGTTTTGGCTTGTTCCATTGAAGATTTACTCTTCGATTGTTAAAAAGCCAAAATTGATAATTTTTAAATTCAATAACTAGACGGAGAGAGATATGTTCTCCTTGGAGTTAAGGCATTCCTTGCTCACCCTGATAGTTTGCAAAATACACACATTCGCTGAATAATCGTTGAGTTCAGAATCTTTCTAGCTTTTGAATTCCTTCTTAATCCCTTTTCCATCCTGCCGACATATTCTGGACAACAGCACCATGTATAGGACAAAAAGACTACTTACCACCACCTCAATCTTCAATCCCAGAAAGAAATAGTAAAGGGGAGTTCCGCATATACAATGACCGGTTAAAGAACGAGCGTAGATACAGGCACAGTGGTCTTCTGCGACCTCTTAGAAAATGTTGTGGTATTAAGGGACAACGTGGTGGCGGTGCATAAGGCGGCACCCGCTTTGGGAGACCAACACATTGATCGCCACTTTTCTGATAGCCAAGCGCAAATAAATGCTATAGCATTCATCGAAGTAGGGTAGCATGTGCAGACAGGGTAGTAGTGAGATATCATTGAAAATCGGCTGGGTACCGGGGCGTACTGGAATTCAGGGAAACGAAAGGGCGGACAGTCTCTTAGTCTCTCGAAGGAGTCGGAGCTGGGAAAATACCAGTAATCCGGTATGCGCACACGTCGCGAATAACGTCTGGGAGGCCGAGGGGATGCAAATAAACACAATTATTATACTACGTTATAAAATTTATTCGGAACGAACCGATCTGCTCGACTGGTTGTACAGAACTGACTTTATTTTACATATTCCGAGTTATTCCTCATTTTGCTGAGGTGACTTTTATTGCCTTGCATTGAAGTGATCGAAACGCTTCGGACGGAAACGCTCCAGACGCAAGCTTGCAGAAAAAAATTGAGAAATATTTCGGCGGAAGGCCTTACAAATATTGCAAGTTAATCAATGGCCGGCGGAAGGCCGTTGACCAAGCTATCAAAAACGTGCGTTGGGCGGTGATTGTGGTTGACCTGCTGGTTGCCGCTGGCGGTGTTAGGGATCGTAACACGCGCCACTCAGCCCCTTATACAAGAAAGCAAACTAGAAGACGAAGCCATGTATACCGGTATGAAGTAAGCGTCAAGATACAAATGTCTCGATGGGGAACATTTGTTGTGAACGAGCCCTTATTTTTTTTGTTTCTTTGCTATGACATTTGCGAAAAATATTTAGTATACATCAAGTCATTGAGCAGACAAAATCATATTTTTTCATCGTGTCAAAAATGTCGAATTTTTTACCAGAAAGTGATGATTTGCGGAAAGCACTAATTTTATGTTTTCATTTGAAGAAAAGTGCTGCAGAGTCACATCGAATGCTTGTCGAGGCATATGGTGATCATGCTCTATCAGAAGCATCATGCAAAAGATGGTTCCAACGGTTCAGAAATAATGATTTTGATGTGAGAAATGAAGAACGTGGAAGACCACCAAAAAAGTTTGAAGACGCCGAATCGCAAACGATATTGGATGGAGATCACACTTGGAGTCAAAAGCAAATGGCAGCAATGTTAAATGTTGCACAACAAACAATTTCTGACCGTTTATGGTAAAAGCTATGGGAAAGATCCAAAAGTGTGGAAAATGGGTGCCACATGAATTGAATGAAAGACAGATGGAAAACCGAAAAACTTGCATCAAAGACACGTTAGAAAGTCGGTTTTGCATCGGGTTGTTACTGGCGATGGAAAATGGAATTATTTTAAGAATCCTAAGCGGAAAAAATCATGGGTTAATCCGGGATAACCATCAACATCGACTGCAAAACCAGATCGATTCGGCAAGAAGACAATGCTGTGTATTTGGTGGGACCAGAAAGGTGTGGTGTACCACGAGCTCCTACAACCTGGTGAAACCGTTAATACTGATCGCTACCGACAATAAACGATCAATTTGAACCATGCATTGATCGAGAAACGACCTTAATTGGCCAGAAGACACGGCAAGGTAATTTTGCTCCAAGACAATGCACCTGCACACAAAGCAAAACCGGTTCAGGATACAATCAAAACACTTGGCTGGGAGCAGCTACCCCACCCGCCGTATTCACCAGACTTGGCTCCTTCCGACTACCATTTGTTTTCATCGATGGGACACGCATTGGCTGAGCAGGACTTCGATTCCTACGAAGAAGTCGAAAATTGGGTGTCTGATTGGTTTGCTTTAAAACGACGAACAATTTTATTGGCGTGGTATTCACAAATTGCCAGAAAGGTGGTCGAAATGTGTAGAAAACAATGGCCAAAACTTTGAATAAAATGTTTTTACTTTCCCATTAATAATTATTGTTTTATTCTCAAAAAAAAACTCATTTCATACCGGTATACCTGGTAGGTCCAGATCTCGATGATTTAGTCAGAGTGTTGGAGCAAAAGAACTCGACATAATTAACCGGTTTAGTCGTTGATGATGTAGGTATGCCAATAGGAATCTTATGAGGCACTGTGCTATAGGTGCAAGTGCGTCTGGATATACCGCACAACGACCTTAGCAGAAGCTACATAGGCGAAGTTGAAACAGGATCTAGCCAACAACTACTCTGTCCAGCCCTAGAAAGAAAGCTGAAGGACTTCAGCGGTATTGAACTAAAAAATCACCAAAGCTTCATATCATCCATAGTAAAGTAGATGTCACGGTTGTAGGTTATCCCAAACAAGGGCAAAATGGACTCAACACATTAATCCCGACTGCACCCTATGTCACCTACCTACAAACCTTTTCTCCGACAGTGTTCACGTATCATTGTAAATATGTACGTCGGCGACCAGCCCAAATGACATCCGGTTGAACTTTTGACTAATGGGGTACGAGGTGCTCTTCGAGAGCCAGCCGGGATTTACAGGCAATTCTATGGAAAGATGCACCCGAGCTATGTGGTAAACCTTAGGCAGAGCTCTGTTGACCGATAGGAATGAAGACACACATCAAGCGGCGGAAATTGAACAGCTCGTATATCAGAGACAATAAAGCGGAGGTGCGAGCTTCCCGATGAGAGGGCTCTGGATGAAAAGAGCTACTACTCCGATTCCGAAAGCGCCTTTAATGTCAAGATGGTCGAAATGTAAGGCGTCGCCTGTACCATGACAACCTTCAGTTATCTAAATGAACAGCAAATAAAGGGGAATCGTTGAATTTAAACGCCTGTCTACGAACCCTACCTCCCCGAGCAGCTGCCGTCCCGAAACGCAGCATCAGAGTGAGTAGACGAAAACAAACAATTTGGCTGCTTCAAGGACCAACTGGGACAACACCCCCGTGTTCCCACACTCTAACCAAACCCATAATTCATTTCTAACCCGAATTTGTTTTGAAAGAAAAATTAGCGCTCATGCAGGAAACGAAACGTCGACAAGTCATCCCCCACGGCAACCCACTTAACATTCCACAAGAACCAGTTCATAGATTGCCAGCGCTATAATAAGGTCATAAATCGGGAAAAAAGAGAAACGATGACACAGCACTTCCGGCTCCCATCTCACCCGGCCAAGGATAATAAAACCAAAGCGTGCCACATCCACTACCGAAAACCCCGAACGAGAACAATTGAAACAATAACAATAAAAGCGGAAACACTCCGCCGCGATGGCAGTAAATATTTCTCTGCAGTCACTGTCGGACCAGCAGCAGCACCCTTCGACGATGGAAACCCAGTAGATGGCACACACACACACACACACACCCCCACCCCATCGGGACCTCTGCCCGGGCATGTTTCAATTAAATTTAAAACCATACGCTCCTTTCTGACTCTCCGCACATCGTGGCCCGTGAGGTTAGGGTCGTTAAACAAATTTTTAATTTACTTTCCGGGGACGTAAACCGAACACCCATCCGGCACGGTGCGGTGAGGTGATAGTGTGCAGACGCGCATCGAATGAACTCATTAGCGAGCGGCGGCTGTCCTGACGGGGGAGTCTCATCGATGGCGGCACTCGCTGCTAGGAGAATGGAGGAGTATTGAATTTACGGTTCCTGAAATGATTGACATTCAACATGATACCGCTGTCGGCTGAGCACACAGCCTGCCATCTGCCACTTGAGTGGTGGAGGAGTGATGTGCCGGCAGCCCACCCCAACTCCGTTCGCACATGTGACGCGACACAGTGACCCTTCTCAGCGCTGGTTTTCGTTATTTTTGTTTTTGTGTATTTTTGAAAGGAAAACGTTTTTTTTTTCTCCGATCCCCTTTCGAATGTGCGCTTGGCCTGGATTCGAAACCGTCGTGAGTGGGAGTGCGTCCTAAACGAACGAGTTGATTGAATTATGAATGCGAGGGTTGGCCCGGGGGTGGGGGTCGCTGGGAGTGGAGTAAACGTTTGAGTGACGAGCGAGGCGGCGATTAGAGCTGATGACGTGATTTGATGCGGTATCCGACGATGATATGGGTCGCATCCTGCTTGAGAAGGAAACACGAAGGAGCGCTGGCGGCGACCTCAATGAATGGGTGCATAAACGGTGCGGTTATGGGTGAGCACTGAGCATAAGTGTGGCTGGGGTCCTATTTGTTGCTTGGAAAACTGTTGAAATTTCAGACCAGGGACAGATTGTTGTTTGGAAAGAGGAGAGAGGACTTCTTCCTGTCTTCTGCCTGCATTTTGTGCCCTTCTGTTGCAGCATTTCATCTCTCTGTTCTGTTGCAGCATCCTCTGCTGACAGAAGTAGGTCTCTGCCAAGCGAGTTGAACCTCCTCCTTCAATGGAGGGATCTGCCGTGACAACTTTGTAAGATCCCTGTGTTTTTGGGTCAGGTTGACTGGTATCAGTGAAGGAGCAACAGTATTGAAAGATCCCAACAGTTCCCATTGCTTTGCTTGGCCATATATTCCGATCTCAAAGCCTGTTCTTAGAGTAGCAATTAGTTCTCCATCTGGCGGACATCTAAGCCTGGAGCGAACTAGCACGATCTCTGGCTATCTGTCTACAGTTTCGCTCGTTCAGTTGGCTAATTGAAGTCCTTCTTCACTTGGGCCCACCATCTTAGCTGCGGGCGTCCTCTGTTCTGTCGCTCCATAGGTTCAGCTTCAAACACTTCCCTCATCGCTTGCCTCATGGCATCACCCTCAGCCTCACGATTTGATCGCACCATTCTATCAATTTAAGTGTTCAAACTCAAAAAAACGGAACCAATCCAAAACTCCGTCTTTATGAGGCAATCGATATAAGTGACCCTCTCAGCACATCACACGATTGACGGATTGCCAGTCTGATTAATTGGATAAATAATTGATTTATTGGTTAATTAATTGATTGATTGACGAGATGGAGTAACCAAATGGTGGGTTATAATCCAAAAAAATGCCACCCGGAGTCAAGGAGACCGCGTAATCACTTGAGAATTGAGCAATTGACTTATCTTCATTGAAACGGGAGTGTGCTTCCCGCAGATCAAAAGGTCCACCAGCTGAAGCCATATGCAGCTGGTGGCTTGATTAATCGATATCACATATGGGCAAGGTCTTGAGAAGATCAGTGAATTTTAAATTAATATCCATTAGCTCGTTTTAATGGCCACGGGAGTGACGACTTATTTGGAGATTCCGTCAGAAACTTATCGAACTTGAAGTGGCATCAGAAGGAAAATGATTTGATGGTTGACGCAGTGAGACTGGTGCTTGACTGCAGACCTAAGGACACGTTAGGATGTACACGAGAAGTATTGAACTGGGGACTGGGAAGTGGGCACGCTGAACATGCCTGACTTTGGAGGGCTGTTGGCGACGATACCAACTCGGTGTTTGATTTTTCAGTGTTTCTTTTTGAACAGATCAGGCGTAGTTCATGAAAGGATGAGTCAGAGTCAAAAATCACAGCTCTTGTGATGGGAATATTCACACTCGGTCTGATCTTTTACTCAAGCCACAGCTTTAACCATGGAAGCACGCAAACATAAGCTTATGTCAGAACCAAATCGGAATCAGACGAAAGCAGGTCCCTCAGAGTGACGACAAAAAGTGTCATCTGGGCCGTCAACACCTTCAAACCATACAAAGTGGCCGGTCCAGATGGCATCTTCCCTGCAGAGGTAGAACAGGTAGCGACCCAAAAACTAAGTAAACATTCCAAATTCCCAGGCCTCATTCTGAACGCTAAACTCAGCTGGAAACTGCATATCCAGGAGCGCGCAGAAAGGCCTGCACGACTCTACATTATTCTAGAAGAGCTAAAGGAAGCAGGAGGAGGTTCCAACCGCGTATGCTTCAAGGGTCAAAAGGGTGCAGTGCATGGCATGCGTGTGCATCAGCGGAGCACAACGATCAACACCCCCTGCAGCTCTAAATACACTGCTCAATCTGCCGCCTATCGATCCCTTAGGCAGAAAGGTGGCTGCCAGTGCAGCCATTCGGCTTCAATCGCTCCATGTGTGAAAGGAGCTTGGCTTCGGAGACTCTACCTTTCTCAACAAATGCGGATCCCTACCAGAGGACACCGACGTGACAACACTTAAGCTTATCTATACCGTCCGATCGAATATGGCCGAAGGAGAAATTGCTGGTGTTCACTTCCAGGACCAGGATTTCCAACTTGTCATTCAGACCACCGTATTGCAGACAGAAGCCATAGCGAATAAAAACAATGTAATATTGTCGTCCTCGGACAGCCAGGTAGCGATCAAAATACTGATCGCAATCTCGATCAACCCCAAGATGTCCCTTAATTGCCGAATATCCAAATGTAGATGGTCCACTGGCACTGGATGCTTCATTAGAAGACAGTGATAGTCCATAATGTTCACGCGACTTGATAGATATGAGTAGGCCGAATCTCTGAACCTTATCGGCGCGTTAACTGGGCACCAGTATGAACGCCTCCAGATTAGGCATTCCACAATGACTTAGGCACAGATGCAGAGGAGGGAGGACCATTGAACACATTCGCTGTAACTGCAATGCCCTCTCACAGATTTAGCCAATTAGGAGCGCTATACTTTAACAACTTAACGGATGTCAGCATCATTAACCCACATCACTTTCTTAAAAGCTCCAACTGGTTTGTGGACTAGAACTCACTCGATTATTATGATAACACAACGGTCCTATTCTGGCCTAAGTTCGACTACCATCGATAGCCACTCGTACCTAACATAACCTAAGAACCAAAAATGAACGAAACTCGACGAAAGTAAGCTTCTTCTTCTTCTTCTTATGGCGCTACATTCCTGGGTGAACCTGAGCCTCTCCACGATCTTGCACGATCTTTAGCCAGGTGTTTTCGATGCCAAGTTGGTTGGGCTCCTTCTCCACTTGTGTGCACCTATTGCGTCCTCTATTGCGTTGTCCCACTGGTTCGAAATCGAAGACTCTTCGGGCTGAAGCAGTGTTGTCCATGCGCTCTTCTTGGCCTACCCCTCTTAGGCGTTGAATCCGTAGATGCCTGGCTAGAATCGTGTCGTTTTACAGCTCGTGCCGTTCGTGGTTGAATCTTCTTCGGATCCAGGCACGCAGAACTTTTCTCTCGAAAAGACCAAGCCCTTCTTCATCCGCTCTTAAGATAGTCCAGCCTTCCGCTCCATACAGCAGGACAGGGATGATCGGAGTCTTATACTTTTTGGTTGGTCCTCGTCTCGAGAGGGTTGTACTACTCAATTGCTTTTTGAGCCCAAAGAAGCACCGGTTGGCAAGAGTTATTCTGCGTAAAATTTCGGTACTGATGTTATTTGTACAATTTACTCCGGAGCCGAGGTAAGTGAATTCCTTGACTACCTCGATGCTATAGCTGCCCATTGTGACGCTCTGTCCAAGACGTCGATGTTGTATGTGCTTTTTTGAGGACAGCATATACTTCGTTTTGCCCTCATTCACCGCCAGACCCATTTTAGCCGCTTCCGTCTCAATGTTAGCAAAAGCCTCACTGACGGCTCGCTGAGTTCTGCCAATCACGTCAATGTCATCGGCGTATGCTAACAATTGCACGGCCTTCTGGAAGATCGTGCCTCTAGTGTTGGCGTGTCACATGACAGCGCGTCGCCTTGCTTAATTTTTGGACATTGAAGGTCTCGGTGAGTTCGTTACCGACCGGATTGGAGCAGCGAGAATTCTCCATCGTCATCCTGCACAGCCTGACGAGTTTGGCAGGAATGTCAAAACTAGACATGGCGTTGTATAGCTCGTCTCTATGCACGCTGTCATATGCGGCCTTGAAATCGACGAACAGATGGTGAGTGTCGATTTGCATTTCTTCGGTCTTTTCCAGAATCTGCCGTAGTGTGAAGATTTGGCCTGTTGTGGACTTTCCTGGCCTGAAGCCACACTGATATGGACCTATCAGATTATTAATGAATGGCTTCAGGCGGGTACAGAAAACGGCAGAGAAGATCTTATACGCGATGTTAAGGAGGCTGATCCCTCGATAGTTGGCGCAGTTGAAGGGGTCTCCTTTCTTGTGGATCGGGCAAACGATACTGAGATTCCACTCGTCGGGCATGCTTTCCTCAGACCATATCTTGCAGATGAGCTGGTGCATGCGCCCAACCAGATCATCTCCAGCTGCCTTAATTATTTCAGCGGGCAAACCGTCCGCTCCAGCAGCTTTGTTAGACTTCAGTCTTGATATTGCTACCTTGACCTCGTCTAAGTCTGGGGGACGGTATTCGCGTCTGTCATCGTCCAGATTGAGTGGAGTGTCTGCCTGACAGCGGTATTTTGGTCCTCATCGCCGTTTAACAGTCTGCAGAAATGATCTTTCCAGATTCTCATTATCGACTGCGACTCTGCTACCAGATGTCCATTTCCATCCCGACAGGCTTCTGTCCGAGTTTTATATCCATTGGATAATTGTTTTACACTTTGATAAAACTTTCGGTCGTCATTCCTGTCGTAACACCTCTCCATCTCCTCGACAGCGCGCTTCTCATGCTCTTTCTTTTTTCTTCTGAGAAGCCGGTGATCTTCACTTCTCTTCTGTTCGTAGAGCCCACGAACAGCCCTCGTTGTTCGATGCAGCGTTGCCTTGTAGGCCTCCTGTTTGGCTGCATGTGCCTGCCTGCACTCGTCGTCAAACCATGGGTTCCTTCTAGGTGGTGTCGTAAAACCCAGCACATCAGTGGCAGCTTCTTTGATGGCTTCTTGACAACGACTCCATTCTTCTTCGATGGCTTGTGCAGGTGGCGTCGAACATACAGAGAGTTTCTGGGAGACTCGGTCGGCAAAAATCCTGGCAGTCCGCTGCGATTGTAGCTTTGCTACGTCAAACCGTGGTGTTCGTTCTCGACTCCGTTGTTCTCGTGATATCCTGATTCTTACCTTGGCTACAACAAGGAAATGCTCCGAGTCAACATTGGCTCCTCGGAACGTTCGGACATAAAGAATGCTGGAGGAGTGTCTGACGTCGATCGCAACGTGATCAGTCTGGTTGACGGTTGATTGATCTGGGGACCGCCATGTCCTTTTATGGATGTTGAGGTGTGGGAACCGCGTGCTAGCAACAGAGAGGTTACGTCCAATGACAAAATCTACAAGCCTTAGTCCGTTACTGGACGTGGTGTCGTGTAGGCTGTGTTTCCCTATGACTTTAGCAAAGATTTCTTCTTTACCCAGCTGTGCGTTGAAATCTCCTAGAACGATCGGTGTCGAAGCTGGGGCATTGATCGTATGTACTTTCTAGGAGATCATAGAAGTCATCTTTGCTACTGTCATCTTTGTCCTCTGTCGGGGCGTGGGCGCAAATCAGGCTGATGTTGCCGAATGTAGCCTTGATGCGGATTGTTATGAGGCGTTCGCTTTTACAGTCAAAGCTTAAGACTTTTTGCCAAATAAGCGCCTCTCTCTGCTGCAATCACCGTAGTAGATGTCGCAGTTTTTCATCCTCCTCTTGCCCGGCCCATTCCATCGCACTTCCTGGATGGCGGTGATATCTGCTTTATAGCAGTCAAGGGCCTCCGCGAGTTCTTCGGCTGAACGTGGCCTGTTAAGAGTCCTCACATTCCACGTGCAGAACCGAAAAGCATAGTCATTTGTTCGTTTGCTGGGGTCGTCAACAGTATATCGGTCAGTATCCGAGGCAAGTGGTCGTCTCTGAACAAATTGTTTTTTACGTGGTGAGGGCGTTAACCCCACGCACAACCTCCAGCTAAGAGGCCAGGCCCATTTATTTTACCCTTGGGTGAAGGGTCCGGATGACTCCGGTATCGGTAACCCCGCTGAGGTTGTGAGTGCCTGGGATGATCAGGGTCTTATAATTTTTGGTTGGTCCTTCTCGAGAGGGTTCTACTAACCAATTTTTTCTTAAGCCCAAGGAAGCATCGGTTGGCAAGAGTTATTCTGCTTAAAATCTCGGTACTGATGTTGTTCGTACTATTAACTTGGAAGCCAAGGCAGATGAAGTCCTTTACCTCCTCGAAGCTACCTATGGTGATGTTCTGACCGAGTCGTCGATGTTGTGTCCTTTCTTGATGACAACATATACTTTGTTTTGCCGTCATTTACCGCTAAACCCAATTTTTTTCCGGATACGTTTTAATACTAGCAACCGCTTCATTGACGGCTCGCTGAGTTCGACCAATTACGTCAATGTCGTCTGCGTATGCTAGGAATTGCACAGATTTTTGGAAGATCGTACGTCTTATTTGGGCGAGTGAGTTTTGTACCGTGTCACATGACAGCGCGACGCCTTGCCTAAAACCTTTTTCGACATTTAAGGTCTTGGCGAGTTCGTTGCCGACATTGATGGAAGGTAACGGTTTCTTGAATTTATATCCGGCTACGTACGTTCATGATGCTTGGGTATTTAGCCGTTCTATGAAAAACATCGCAGTTATGGTGCAGATCTTCCACAACTGCCTTCATGCATTTCATTCCTGAATGTCGTTCTCGCTTTGCTTTGCATAAAAACTTGACAGTTTCATTAGATCTGCTCTACCTTCAGAGTTGTTAAATGATTATTTTTCCACCCTATCCCACAAATTTGCTGAAAATTAAGTTTCGCCAGTCATTCAATTCCATACCATTCCACTGCCTTCAAAGTTGACCTCCTCGGGATGAGCACCTCCTCTTGCACCGCCCAAAGCTGCCCTAAATCCTGTAAAGACAAATACTTTAGTCACCTTCGCCTCAAAAAATTAAAGGTCGCCATGCCTTGGTCATGCTGTTTTGCATATTTTTCTTCCACTTTTCATGCTAAGGTGACATTTCCGTTCAATTAGCCTACAAAGTTCTAATTACAAAACACGCCCTCTCGCCGCACGCCCACGATGTGACCGTGTCGAATCAGCCTACGAACTACTCCCCGTCAACCTTCGAGCAGTCCACATCCCCCGTGTCAGCAATTCCTCTGCTGCGGCCACAAATACAGCCATTTAGACATTTAATTTACCTTAAAGTCATTTTGAGGCGTTTCGAAATCCTCTCCCGCTGTGGCGGCGGCGGCGGTGGTGGCACAACAATGTAACGTGTGCGGCACGGTTGTACGTGGTATGCAATGTCGTTGTCGTCCTTCTGCTCTGATAAACTCCGACAGACACGTCAAGGCACCTTCTCTTCATATTTGGGTCATCAATCACGGAAGATGTCACCGAGGACGAACAGCGGAAACCCACGCAGGCTGTTAGTTAATGTCTGACTTCTAAGTCGCTGCGTTGTCGTGCCGAGATCCGCACAGATTACACAGGTTTCGTGAACTGCACACATTAGCGCACTGTGCGACTGTGACTGGGATTTCCAGCTCATCCCTTTCATCGCTGCCAACTGAGTGGACGACGTGCAGGCCATATGGGTGCCCAGTGTCCCGCTGAGCGACGAAAGTGGGTTAAAGCGATAATCTTCCCTGTTATCCTGTCCGGAGTCCTGCTTCGGGTTTTTTTCCCTCTCTCTCCTTTTTTTTGAAGAGGAAACATATTGTTCCCATTTTTTGTGACCGTTTTTTTTTTTTCGCCCGAATTAGGGCTTAGCGTGGAAGTGGAACACCCTCTTCGATGGCACAGCACGGCAGGGGCCCGCATGAACGGATACATTGGCGTAATTGCTTTACAATCCCGGGGCTGTGTGCAGCTCGGCCCGATGCTCAGTGCTCACTGTTCGGTGTTCACCCTCGGCCGTGTGAAGCGAGAA
The DNA here is from genome assembly GCA_916610145.1 of Eristalis arbustorum. Lineage (NCBI taxonomy): Eukaryota > Metazoa > Arthropoda > Insecta > Diptera > Syrphidae > Eristalis > Eristalis arbustorum. Next base: position 31,349,807 of record OU744318.1, read on the forward strand.
TAATGTGATTTCCGAGGATACGCAAACGGAATAACGATAATAAATGTCATTTGGTCTGCCGTGTGCCGTGTGCCGATGCCGGTGACGGTGAGATGTCGGCCGGCGCCCGTGGCTGGAAGATTTAGATAGAGCACGGCTCGGCGGAGGGTGACATGTTGCACGGAGGGGGACGTTCGGCACGGAACACACCCTGTTTCGAGGGTGCGCTGGCTGGAATCGTCGCGTTCGTTACCCGAACCCGAATCCATTGCTACGCAGGAATGCCATTATGATTGGTTCCACAGAGAGCGAGCGAGCGAGCGAGCCGAGTCCTTAGGGTGTGTTCGACCGGTGAAATTGGGTCAGGTCTGGATGGGAGGTGAGGGCTGAGGCCATGAAATGTGTGTTTGATTGGGAGCGAACGAGATGTTTGCGGTCTATTCCTCAGGTTCGAGGGGGCCCCCTCCCGACTTGGCCAACTTGAATTATGAACTTTTATTGCCTTCAGCGGGGAGGGCGATGTAATTAGTTTTTTTTTTTTGTTCGTGGGTTGGGACCCCGAAGCCGGATTTAATGCGGGTACGAGCCGAAGGAAATGGCTGGGATTGGGTAAATTGAAAATTTGTTGGCAATTGCTTGACGGCGATGATGGCGGTTTATCGTCGTCGACGCCGCCAGGATGCTGGAAATTAATTTGTGTATCTGCTTCGAAATCTCGACAAAGCACCGGAAAGCAAATTGATGGTGGTGTGCTTGGGTGGTGAGAATTTGTCGATGGCGAGGGGGTTTTGTAAATTTGAAGCTAATTCATGCCTAATTGGTGGCACTGGGGTGTGGGTTGGAGTTTCTGTTCCTGAAGCGGGTTAGGGCAGGATGCGAATAGTTGCACGATCGTTTCAGAATGAGGCTGGTGGATTATCCCGATTGGTTCTGAAGCGCTTAGCCGTACATGTCCGCAAGAATCCCTTATCGCCGCTCGTGTCCATAAATCCACGTTGATTTCCATCGGTTCCCACACCATTCTCCATTTCGGCCACCCCCAGTGTCCATTTGCCCAAGCAAACAAAGCCGACGAACACCCCCATTCACCCATAAAGGGGGATATCCTTCATCGCCACTGAACGAGTGTATTCCAACCCCGAAATTGCGTGTGACTCATCGATGCGTCCATGGCAACCAATTTAATGCGAAATAATTTTCAATTCCCTTCCGGTCCACGCGCCACGCTTATCCACTGAACGCTATCACATTGCCATCTCATGTCCTGAGCGAAACACAACAACAAACAAAAAAAAAAGAGCAAAGTACGAGTATTTTGTTTACACACTCCTCTGGTGATCATGTCAACGAGGGAGCGACGACGCTGACGGTCGAGGGTGAAGCACCGCAACGAATGCAATTTTACTTTCATCGCATCACAACAATGAGCACCCTTGTGTCCAGCATCCGGAACGAGATGCGGGCGCGCCAGGCAGAGAGCACCATTTCCCCGGGGGATAGTCGACCACAGATACAGATGACGCGCAGGAACAAGCTGGATATGATGTGTTTTGTGGGTTTTTTGGACGGTCTCTGCACACAAACAACCAGAGCAGATGAGAGTTTGAGTCGAATGAGAAGCGATGCCCGGTCGGGTGGAGTTGCTGGGGGAAATTAGAGAGAAACACTTCGCTGGAGTGGATGGCAATTAATCACTTTTAAGTGAATCGTAATTGGGACGTCCTAAATGAAGTTATTATGATGCTCGCCACAAGACCGGAGCCGGTTGAAATGGGGGCAATTGGGGCAGGTTACAAAGGCTGGCTTTGATGTCTGCTGCTTCGCTGGCTTGCTGATTTACTTGTGAGAAGACCTTCGAATGGCCCAGTTAGGTTGGGATGTTTTTCAAGAAAAGAGGGACGTTGTTCTACATTGACATACAAAGATATGTCAATTCAAAGCTCTGATTTAAGACTTGAGATTGACTGAGTGAATCGTAGTCTGCGCAGCCTTGTGGAAATTCTTCGATTCAAAAAATTGACGTCTAGGCGACCGTTATCCTTTATGTACTAGTGCCTAGCCATCTATTGTCATTTTAGGAAAATGCCGCAGAGTTTTACTTTCCACGTACAGCCTTAATTGAAGAATGGGCAATAATACCTTGTGCAACGACGAAGAAATTAGGGCCAAAAGGGGAGCTGTGGCATTGAATTATAAAATTTATTTTGTTTTTCTGCATTTTTATTTTGATTGATAACTCGTTTCGTTTAGGAGCCATAATAGTTTAAATTTTTAAATAAGGGGTGGGTCGAATAAGCTGTGAGCCTCTGTAAATAGCGATCTCAAGCGATTGTGACCAACCGACAGCACTAAACGCAGAACCTGCATTCCGAAGATTCGCACAGTTCAGGTCACATGAATGTCGATTGTGCATATATGAGACTCTATTTTGAATATCAACGACAAAACTTTACAACTCATTGATCTTGAGTTTCAAAAGACAGGTCTGCACAATCTTAAATGTAGAAGACACCAACTATTGCAATTCGGTCAAACTAAGTTGTTGTGTTATACGGATGGCGTAACGTAGCCTGCTCCCAAAAGGTTGCGGCTTTCACCACGATTAAAGAGGTAGGTTGATAGAAGTAGCGGTTTAGTGAGAAACTAAATTGCACTATGAATGTCTTAATGCCACTGCTCCCACATCGAAATCTGTGTCATAGAGATATCCCTAAAACCAACCTGAAGATTTTAAGAAGGACATTAGTTAGGACATTAGCTTAATATTCTTCGTAGAAATATCATCAAATGAGTTGAAGAAGCGTTTATTTTCTGACGCTGACAAGTGTCGGGCAGCTGCAAATGATATGTGGTAATATAAGGTGTCACTCTCAGCACTGTCTTGACCGGATGCTTAGTTTTATTTTGTTTCAACGACAACCTTCCCGAAATGCAAATAGTTCCGCTTCGACCACAGGACCTCTGGAATCCGCCGGCAGTCTGTAGAATTTAAAGATAATCTGGAATTCTGTGAAAACACATTCGACTTCTCCGCTGCCCCTTTTGGAGTCATCAGTCTTTATTACTTAGTCAAAAGTTCCTGCAACCTGCACACCTCGTGGATTAGAGTCTCGAAGCCGCTGGATAATTTTAGTTTAGGGACCATATCTACGGTTCATTCGAGTGTCTAACAAGGTCCTAGAATGTCTATAATAGTTAGGATAAGACCATTCGGTTTTGGAGTCCAGCACCCAAACACTTTTATTAAAGTGTTTCGTGTTTTGCCACGCTTATATATAGGGAACTATAAACTAGACGATAATACAAATTGCAGTGCCTTCGAAAACAAAGTTCTATGTCGGATGGAGGAGAATGCACAACCTAGAACTCTAAGAGCTGTACCAAGATGTTTATTGGGAAGTCCACTGGCTCGGCTATATCGAGCGCATGAACACCAACGCTCCAGCAAAAAAAAATGAAGAATGAGAGGAAGATCCAAACTCCAATCTAAGCACCAAGTAGTCTTAGTTTCAAGACAGCTTTTTCTTGATGGCTGGAAGCAGCGTACACAGACCCTTAATAGGTTGTCGGCTAGATCAGTGAGTGTCGTGTTGAGAATTGAACCAAGACTGCCACCGCGACAGAACATTTCTCTGGGAATACCTGAATGACAATTTAGTGAAGATCCAACGCAGAACTGTCCTTTTCAACCAGATCGTGTGGTCAAGGATGGAAGACAGTCCCGGATCTCTGTCTCACAGATTGGCTTGACCCTCAACAAGGCCATCCAAATGACAGCCAACTACAGATAAGCACTTCAAGTTGGTTGCTATTTTAGTCCTTTAGGGCAAGTGAACAAAGGGCGACCAACATTAGAATTTGACTTCATTGCTGCTGCTGTGTTCCACATGAGAGGTTAGAGCACACCACCTACACATGTTCGTGTCATAAAATCTTAAGCATGTTGTTGCTCAAGCTAGTCTGTATAAACATCATCACCACTGTCTTTTCTTGTCGGTAGGTAGGGCTAATAGGGCCCCTGTGGCTGTCGACAAAAAGAACACGAAAATATGCAAAAAATGCATTTTGTCAATTTTCGTGAGCGAAAATATCGATACCGTTCAGTATGAACTTACATAATAATAATAATATAATATAATATGGGTGGCGCTACAGCTCATAGAGGGCCAGGGCCTAGCTTCTCAACAACCACTCGTGTTGTGCGTGCTATTGTTCTCACACGAGTGGAAGGGACCTAAAGTTTTATGCCGACTCCGAACGGCCAAGTTTGAGAAGCTTTTTCTAGACAGGAAATACTCTTTGAGCATTGTGAGTGACTCGAAAGAGATGGGGTCGTGAAAATTATTTTTGTCGCTCAGGGCTGGAATCGAACCTACGACGTAGAGGTTGGGGTCGACGCACATACCCACGACGCCACGGGCCACCACTTAGAACTTATAGAGTCTCAAAATTGATGAATTCACGTACGATCCCGATCCTGTTGATTGCTGAGGTTATAGGCTTTGGATTAAATTGGATTCACTGTTGCTGAGAAGTCGAACATTTACTTGAAGCGACTGTGTGTTTAAAGTGGAAGTCAAACATAGCATAGTTGCGCATCAAGGGCTGTCTCTACGGATTTGTCCACGTTGTAAAAATTTCGTGTTTCATTGCAAGTCACTATGTTTTAGTTTTAGTTAAGGAACACCTTCTAATAAGACCGCACATTTATAAAGTGGATAAGGATAAGCTACCACAACAGATGCATTGATCACATTATTCATCCACTTCAGATCATCGTAGACAGCGACTTCGACTTTTAGCAAAGATTTTGAAACGAAACAGAGATTAAAGAACGTTGCTCGTCACAACACAAACAACTGATTTAAGGCAAGAACCTCTTATTATGATGGATAGCTCTGTATGGCTTCAGAGATTCAAAACTTGTAACTGTTTGTCTTTTATTCTGAATAACATAGAAATTTAGATTGCCATTGTTATTGTTCATCCATTGAATGTCCTTCTGCCACTTTTTATGTTTTATGTTCACATCATTTACACGTGCTGTCTCTGTTTTAAGAATGTCTTAACAATCTCAGTCGCCTTGCATCAAAATCTTTCTATTCGCAAGATTTTTAAGTTCACATCATCTACTTTCGTTTGCCCTTACATGGCGGTGATCCCCTATCAAACAGGCGGGTTTTGGTTCGACGCGAACAAAAACACGATCAATGATCAGACGTCGTGGTCGCCAAAAAACAGTAGGTTTCTTGAAATATGAAACGCGAAACAAAGAGGGCTTGTTGTGCAAGCTGCCTCCAAGTGCACGGCGAATTGATGGGTAGTCCATCTGAAATCTAAATCAACTAATCAAGAGACTCTCCCTATTTTGATCCTTCAAGCATTCTTATGAACTCTAGTTCCCCCGAAGACATTTCAGAAGAAAGCGGGGCGCATTAAAAAAATTGCGGACAGGGGACCGTCGGCAAACTGAAGATCTTTGGTATTTTACGTCTAGGACCATAGACTATTGACATAAATCATATTAGAAGCAATTAATAGCAGAAGAATTCGCTAATAGCGGGAACTCGGTTAGGACCACATTCTGGGGCCTTATAGCGTAACTATCGCGACGGCTATCATCCATTCGATCCAGTAATATCGTCGATGATTTGCTTCATGTAAGACCAGCGTTATCGTCTCGTCTACCGTTTATCTTGTACACAATTGTAACTCTCGCTTTACGCGATTAGGCCCCTGGTAATAACGTTGAAGAGGACAGCAAATCCTGTTTTGCCATAATAAAAAAACGAAATTCGCATAAAGCTTCTTCCTCGTCTTTGCTTGGCGCTACAGTCCGGGGTGGACCTGGGCCGCAACCAACATGCCTCTCCAGCCAGCAAGATCTTTCGCCAGCTGCCTCCATCTGCACACACACAATTGGTTGAGGTCCTTTTCCACTTGTGTTCGCCATCTAGTCAGAGGACGTCCTCTGTTGCGCTGTCCCAATGGCTCGGTGTCGAAGACTCTTCGGTCCGGAGCTGTGGTGTCCATCCTCTCTACATGACCTAGCCATCTTAAGCGTTGGATCCGAAGACGCTTAACTAGGTGCATGCCGCTGTACAGCCGGTACAGTTCGTGGTTGAACCTTCTCCTCCAAACGCCATCAACGCAAACAGGACCAAAGAGAGAACTTTTCTCTCAAAACAACCTTCAAGCTCAAGCTTCTTCATCCGCTTTCAATAGCGTCCATGTCTCTGCGCCATAGAGCAGGACTGGGATGATCAGGGTTTTATACAAGCTCAATTTGGTGCTTCGAGAGATGGCTCTGTTACTCAATTGCCTCTTGAGCCCAAAGAAGCAGCGATTGGCAAGAGTAATTCTGGGCTTGATCTCGGTACAGACAGAGCCTAGGTAGACGAGGTCCTTGACTACCTCAAAGTTTCTGCTGAAAAATATGACGCTCTGTCCGAGACGTCGATGTTGTACGTCCTTCCGTGATGACAGCATGTACTTTGTTTTGCCCTGGTTTATCGCTAGACCCATTTTAGGAGCTTCCGCTTCAATGCCAGCAAACGCCTCATTGACGGCTCGCTGTGTTCGTCCAATCACGTCAATGTCGTCCGCGTAAGCAAGCAGTTGAACGGAATTTTGGAAGATCGTGCCTCGGGTGTTTACGTTTGAGTTTCGCACGATCTTCTCAAGTATGATGTTACAAAAGTCGAATAATGCAGTCTTTCCTTTTTAACAACGAACAATTTTGCCTGCTGTCACGGTCGTTATACAGTGAAAGTCAAATTTCTCTCTAACTCGAATTTGTTCGCCATATTTTGGCACTCTCATCAATTTTCCAAACAAAAAAACATTCATCTAAGTCGAACTCAAACCAATTTTGATGCATATTCCGTGCCAATCGAGCTTAGGGAGACTGTAAATAAATTCTACTGACTTAAGACAAAAAGAATACGTTCCTTGTTGCAGCTCAGTGCAATACAAATTTGACAACAATTTGCTGTTAACGCTGAGTCGCCCTTATAAGTGTATTTGGCCAATGTGATTATCGAAAAACAATTTCCTCTTCCTCGAGAACAACAAGATTCTCGAAACTAAACTACCACAAAATTCCGCACAAAGAAACTCGAAAAAAAATCCCATCGCCCCTGAGTACACGTCAAAATCCACCGAAAACCCACCACACCAGCCAAGAAAAAAACCCCGCAACGAAAGAGACAAACAAAATATCCCACCGCAGTCCATTGCCATCCCATTCCCCAGCATGCACTGACGTCCGACGGAACACGGGAATTCCCGTGAATTTCCCCTCCCCGTGTTCCAATCGAATTCCAGTCCAGCGAGGTCGAATGGGATTTTCTGCCGTAGTAATGGCTGACACGAGCGCAGTGATAGACGCAGCATTGCAGCAGTCGTCCTAGTACCGCGGAATACAGTTTTTTCTCTTTCTGCAAAACGTTGTTTTTTATTTTTGCACACACTCAAACACGCATTCACACTCACACAAAACATCACAAAAACAGTTTTGCATTCGATATTCAGTTTCGTGGATCGTCCCTCCGAACGGGTGAATAGTGTGTGGTTTTCTAAAATCCTAAAGTGACCAGCAAAGTGAGGCAAAACCAAGAAACATCGTCGAAAAGTGAACAAAAAAAATATCATCTCCTTCCCACTCGTTTTGCTTTTTTTTTCGTAATTTTTTTCTTTTCTTTCTTCTTGTCTCCGCTCGTGTGTGTGTTTGATTCTCTCATCTCGATATTGTACAATTGTTCTCTCCCACCAATCCGCTCGTGCACCTCGTTGTTTCGTTCGTCATTCAGTCAGTCCGTCTCCGTGTGTCGCCTTCGTGGAAAATTCTACAAAAACAACAGAAAAACAAGTGAAAAAATAAATTGTGCTGTTTTTTTTCCCTTGTGTTGCTCGGGGAAAGAAAATAAAAATATTTTTTGTGAGCGAGTGCCAGGTGCCAAGAAGAAACAACACACTGACGCACACATCCGTGCATACACACACACACACACATGCACGCATTCGTACGTACGGAATTGAATAATAGAATAAAATAGAAAGTTGAAGGCGAAGAAAGGCTACAAGCAGCGAAGTGGTGAATAAAGTGAGCAGAAGAAGAAATTTTCGGTTTCAAAGTGTGTTGCTTGCTTGTGAGTCCCCCCGAGAGGATCCAACAAATCCCCTGGATACGGTGATACGCGAACGAACGGTGAATGTAAACGTGAACGCGAAAGCGAGCCACAAACGGTTGCAAAAAAAACGGAAAAAAGGAGTGGCGCTTGGATTTTCCTGTTTCTCGGCTGCCCAACGTCGCTAACAACACCCTGTTCCTGTCTTCTGTTCAAGAGATTCAGTGTGTGTCGCTGATTTGTGGTGCGGTCGGTATCCCCTTCCCGCCAGCGAGGAGGATTTAATTAAATTTATTCAAGAGGAATTAAGGTGAGTGCTTGTGTGTTTTTGATGAATGCATTCGGGAAGGGTGTCCCTTGGGTTGCTCGGGGATGTGCAGAGGAAAAAGGGCGCTACCTCAAGTCGCCTTGATGTGTGCGTGTGTGCGCGGGATTTGTATTTGATTTGTACTCGTCCTTCCATGCGAACGGATTTGGCTCTCGCTTGCTCGCTCTGGCGGGAGTCGCACTGATTTCCAGTGAGACATGACGGCAATCAGTGTTGCCGAGAGGGGAGAGTGTGTTGTTTATTTCACTAACTTGCACGCTGGATGGCGTTCAGAGGATGTTGTGCCAAATAATTCGGTTGGTGGATGCTAGAGAAGCTGTTTCGGGCGAGAGAGTGAGATTGAAAGCGGTACGAGTAGGACTGGTGGTTTTGTTTGAATTGAAATAAGCACAAAATGCAGTGCATTTTCAAAAGATGTCACCCCAATATCCCAGGCGGCAATTGTTTCCTTTCAACAGGTGAACGTCTGTTTTGTTGTTGACATCAAGTTTCCCGTTGCGAAGTGAGATTTTTGAACAGTATCTCCTCTGACAAGAGCTACTGTTGCTGGTGCGCCTAATTCGACAGTGAAGACGTCATCATATGGGGTCGCCGCGAATTGCGAATTTCGCAAAGATTGACGTTTCATTCATATGGAGGTTTTTCATTCGCAGAGAAATACGGGTGCAAACTGACCCTTCACTGTGAATTTTTTGTTCGTGAGTTTGTGGATCGCGTTTTCGTCTTTGGATGGCGTTTGTGTATTACGAATTCAGTTTGACAGTTCGCGGAGAGAATGATTGATTTGCAGCGAAAAACTTTCAAATCATTAATTAGAAGTTTAAGTTTTTGTTTGTTTTTGTTGGAAAAAGGTTGCTTGTGAAAGTTCGCGTTCGCAGTTCGCCGCTCATATGAATGGGCCTTAAGTATAGCAAGTTCCTTTGTGTCCATCGGCGGCATTCCCTCAACGCCTTTGCACTCTGTATCGACAACCATTCATTTATCTTGTCCAAGCGACGTGCGTCAAAATGAACAAGGGGCTTTAACCACGGATGAGAATGCAGAGCTCAGGAAGTGAACTCAGATTGCGCACAAAAGGCAAAGTAAACTTACAAAAAACTGAAGCAGATATATGAAATTATTTAAAATCATTTCGCTCAGTACCGCAGGTATCCTCACTCTGGCTACAACTAGCAGTACTTTGTCCATTGCTTAATTGTGTTTTTGTAGCAGTCGTGACAGAAGAAGTAAGTTCTTGCTGGAATCAACATGAGTACCTCTACAAGCCTTCAGAGCCCTCTAGCGACAAACAAAAATGTAGACCGATGATCCGCTTGCTGTTTGACAAAAGTACTAGAATTATTAGGGGTTTTGCTTATTTGAAAAATGTGTGCCACTAAATATAGACCAATGTTGAGCCAAATCAAATTGTTCGATGCTGATTGTTCTGGATCATTTTAGTCTGTAAAACCGATGATACAATAAAGGACGGAGAGATCAACGTCTACAATGAAGATGAGTGCGAATTATGATCACTCAGCTGAATGAAATATTTAAAAAGAGTTTATCAACAGCTACAGTAGTTATGTCGCGGCAAAGGATGGTATTCAGACGTGCGTCGAATGTAAACAACTCTTAGTACTTCATCCTTATCCTGCTTCACATCTATGGCTGATCATAGCCTAGTGCGAAGCAAAATTTGTGCTCATAGTTGACTGGTGGCTTCAGGACGTCTCCAGTTCATCTTTCAGACTGACTGTATTTTTCTTGCGATCTGAGTTGTTTTCACATTGAATTAAATTTATTAAAAATCCGACAACGTTCGACAGTACTAAAGTGCAGCAACAACTATCTTCTAATGCCAAGATATGCAGATTGCAGACTGATTTGCTGATACCAGCCTTAGTACACTGAATCAGGTTCCTCGTGATTGTGACGCATGAAGCCACAAGTCAAAGAAACAAAAATATGCTCGACATCATGTGGTTTTCATTCTCCAGTCCAAGCCTTCCACGAACAAATTCCCTTGAGCTTAGTCCCGAGAATGTCTTTAAATGGTCGGTATTCCCTCCACTGCAGACTCGATTGACAATGTGGGGTGTTTTGGGAACACAGAGTAAAATCATGCAATGAAACATCGTGTTTACCTTGAGTTCCCAATTGACGAGGGCAACAAGTGCGCAGTTTGTGTTGAAATTGATTGATCAAAGTGCCAAAATAATGCTTTTATTCAGACAAATCTGTGGCATGAAGATGAATTGACTGACGTGGTACCATCGATCGCAATCAGGACTACGACACGACTCCTTCTTGAGACTGAGAGTTCCATTCTTTTTTTGCTGATTTTTCGGATATGATTCTTGCCAAGCTTTGAATATTAGAGTCAACCTTAGATAACACAAACCAACACTTTTATTTAGTAAATATTAGAAGTAAATTTCGAGCCAAGCAATTTCATTCGCCTTCGACTTATCGAAGTTTTGTCTATAATTGGCTTCAGTTCAATATCTTCATCATTTCCTCCTCTCGTTTACTAGGTTTTCGGTGAAATTGAATTGAAAAAGGTCCAAGGATCCAGTTCCTTACTTATGTTACCTAAGACCCCGTCGTCTGAATTAAGGCCATTTCTAACGCCTTGTGCCACTAGGTGCTCTGGCTTCTCTTATAAGTTACCACGCAAGTTCATCAACGATGAGTTTTTGAGAAAGAAGAGAATCCAACATTTCGCGAGCTCCACGAGTCTCAAAGCCCCACACGCTGCCTTTTTCAAGTCCCTCGTGCTGTTCTCGTTTGGTCCACATTTTCTATCTTCCACCAACGATTCCACAACGATCCTTCCACATCAGCAAAAAAACGTCTCAAAACACAAACATTGCACTCCTCGCCGCCTATGTGACTCAACAACGAACGATGAACCTTATCTCTCGCAGCAGAATAGGCGTACCGCCATAGATCATCAGCTAGCTGACTAAGAGAGTTCAAACGTCAGTCGTCTAGTTGCTTATCTATTCTAAGCAATTGGAGCTGCACACCCAATCGCTGACACGTACTCCGACCTTGCCTCAATCAGCGTTCAATTGTGTGACAAACGCTTTTTACACCGCTACATCCTAAACAACATCGAAGAGCATTTCGAACATAAACTACTTAAAAGTTCTCGGGGCCTTGATCCCAATTATGTTTGGTATTCAAGGTCGCGCTGGTGCACTTTGCTGTGATTGAGTTAGATGGGCCGGGCCTTTGCAGGGACAGTGCTGCCAGATCGATTTTTTGTGGCGTGGGAAGAAGTGCACACTTTTGTGGTAATTCTCTTTGAGACTGCTTCTCAGCCCCGTTGAGTCTCAATCATTGTGAGGCTTTAGTGCAGTGTGCCAGTTAGAAAAACTTCCGCAAAAGTGCACAATTTTGTGGTAAACTTCCTTTTATCGTGTATGACACACAAGCCTCACAGGCCACACTCTTTGCGTCCACTAATCAGCTGTTCCAAATAAAGAACTGATTACATCGACGAGATACGTTATCGGCAATGATTTCGGAGTTCTCGTGCGATGGGTTTATTAGAGCAATTCAGAGGAATGTGCCATAAATCCCGAATGATTTCTCCAAAGTCGAATTTCTACGAGCACGCGCCACATGTTGCATGATTAAGGGCCAGTTCTTGGGGATGTCGTGTTAAGAAGCTACACTTGTTCGAAGAATTCTGGGGGGCTTTCGGAGAACGCCGCTGCCACTGGACAAGGACTTTGGACTTGCTTCAAATTTATCAGAAGCTCGTAAACATTGACATTGGCAATTAGTGTAGAGTTCAAGTGAACGATCGAAGTGAAAGAGTGAATGACATTTTTTTAATTGTCCCTCGTTTTTATGCGACCGAAGGGCGAGGACTTTATAGCTGCTATCATTGGTTATGGCGTCACGGAGGAGTGGTAAGTTTTATAAGGTTGACAAGTGTGTGTAGGCTTGTTGCATGTCATTTGATCGGACATCTTGACTTGTTGCATTTTATTTGACCAGAAATCCTCTGTCGAAGTCCACATTTCATAGCACAAGAGTCTGTCTTGTTGATCATATACCCAGTTCCCATTTGACTTTACATCAAAAAGCTCAAAATGGCTTGTGGCCGTGTCTGACATCTGTCAGTTTGATACTCACTCACGTCATCTGGCAATTTGGTATCCATTCAGATCGGGTTTGATACTCACTCACGTCGACTGTCAATTTGTTTACGACTTGAAATCTGTCAAACTGTGGGACTGTCAATAAAATCCACTATATTTTTGACAGCTTTCAACTTCTAAGTGACATGTCATAATTTCGCGGTTGGTTGTCAATAAAATCTTTAAAATTCTTCGCACGATAAATATCTCTTTCCAACGCAAACGGACATTTTCTTCCTTCCTCTAAGTTTTGTCATTGTTCCCATTTTGACAGTCTCTCCTGCTGTCACCTAATAAACAACAAAGCCGGCAACACTGCTTCTGAACTTTGGTCCTCATCACAAAGACCCTCTCCCATGTTCCGTTTTCTCTCGCTCTCTCTCGTCCTTCCACGGACGGAGACCACTCATATTCCATTTCCACGGCTGTAAATGGAAGGAGTTCTTGGAAGTCTCCGTTTCAAAGCGTCTCTGATTCCATAAAATTCCTGCTTCCATTGTCTTCCTTCTCACTCACACCACTCTCTGGCCATCTCGCCTCACCTCACCCGACACTGAACGCGACAATTCGAAAACCGAAGAATGTGCATGCAACCCACAATTCTCGCTGTGTGCAAACAGACATTCCTTTTGGCACACCCTGCCGCGGCGAGAGACACTCGTACTCATGTGTAATGAAAATTTCCCACTTAAAGCTCACAAACTACAGTACTTGCAGTGTTCATGCGGTATCTAGAGCAATGCGACGGAGGGAGTAAGGGGGCAGCCAGCGACGACAAAACAACGAACTCGCGTCTGACATCATTCTGTCAGTCGAACGAAAACTTGTTTCTGTTTGTTTGTTTGCCCGAAGAAAAGAAGATACTTGTGTTCTCTCTTTCATCGCGGGTAATTTATTTAATTTGTATTTTAAATCAAATTCAATTCAATTCGCCCGTCTTTTGTTGTTCGGCTTCTTCGGGGCAGCTTCCGCCAGGGAGTTCAAATTCCACTTTTTCGCTCCGAGCGAGACAGCTTACAGCCGTGGTCCTTGTCTTTCGTGTCTCGCTCGCTGGCATCAGTTCGGCTGTGCATGATCGTTTCCAAAGAACATGTTTCCATGTGTGTGCGAGTGTGTGTGTTTGTTCCCCCTGCGGGCAAGTGGACGCGCTGGAGTGAACTGGAGTGTGTGTGTGGGTTTCGTTTTTGCTGCCTCTCTCTGTTGCTCATTCATGACGGGGATGTTATAAATTTTGTTGTTTTTTCTTTTCTTTGTTTTTTCGTTGCTACTGCTGCTGTTGCTGCTGAGGATGGTGTGTCTCTCCCTCTCGCCCTGTTGCAATTTTGGTGTTTTTATTTACATTTTTTTATTTCGTGTGTTCCATCTTCTGTGTTGTGTTCGTTCGTGGAAGATGTGGAATGTGGGATTTTTTTTGAGGGCAACTGTAGTTCTTTTTTTTTCTGAATAGAATTTTATTGTGTTTTTGAATTAGTTGAGATTTTTCTGCCAGATTTTGGGAGGGAAGAGAATGAATTTGCGATGATTGATAAGCGGGAACGATGGAAAGTGCTGAAACAGTGAAAATAAAGAAGAACACGAATCTAGGTCCACGATGGCATGAGATGCGTGGGTATTTTTATGCTGCAAATATAAGGCGCGACTTGAGGAGTTAATGTCAGATAAGAATTCACATTTCCTTTTGGTGTGTGACTTGAGAGAAAAAAGAAATCTGGCATTTGACTGCACCTCACTGAGACGGGCGTGTGTGTCATTTTGACAGGCGCAAAATTGTCGAGTGACACATGACATTTGACAAGATTTGCCAGCAAAGATCAGTGTCAAGATCGTTTGATGGAGTGAATGGATGGAATGTCATTTTACGCGTCGGAGTCATATTTTCATCAGTCACCAATGATGGCGGATGTCTCTGAACTTGAAAGGTGAAAGGATCCGTTGAAATGACAGCTTTGATCGATGGCAATGAACCTAATTGGGGGAAGGATTTGTCAAAATGGAGGGTGAGCATGGTGTTTTTGTCCCCAGCACGCGTTATATCGTTCCCATGCCCGTTCATGATTTATGTCGCTTGCCAAGTTGAAGAACCGTGAAAATGTCAATGACTTTGGAGTTCTCACTTTTAGGAATTTCGGATGCACGGCACGCCTGATTACTGCAGAATGTACGCGTTCCATGTGTGGACTCTCACTTGCGGTTGACTCATGGCCACGGAGTGCGGGTGGAAACCTTTTCGGTGTCAATGAAACGGTTAAGCTCTGGTCTGGAATTTTGGGCGATTTTAAAGATCGTCGCTGACTGTCACATCATTTTAGGCAAATTTTGTGTGAAGGGTGAGCGTGGAAGTCTAGCACTTTTTGTTCCCCACAGTTTGCCCATAAGGACGATGAGTTCAACGAGAGATCCCAAGAATCACTCTGTTTTGTTGCAAGTTTTCACAATTTGAACACATTTTAGCGATTGTTAGGGAATACAAGCCAACAGAACTGCCTCGGAAGGCGCGTTGGTTTATGACGTCTGCAATTGATACAGAGATGTCAAATTTGTAGCAAGACGTGGGGTATCACTTCAGAGGCAGATCACGGATATATCATCGTGTTTCGAGGTTATGATCAAGAAGTCTATTCCAGCCCTCTGCAAGAGCAATACGTTTGCACTTGTTGCCGATTGGCGACTGTACTGTGGTCTGGGCGAATTTAACAGGACCAAAGTCATGCTCTACAAAACCCTTATCCTGCCAGTCCTACTTTATTTAGCCGAAAGCCGGACATTAAGTATAGCTGCCGAGCTGATTCTTGGTGCCGTCGGATATATGGTCCCGTCTGCGAGGAAGCCGAACTGAGGAGAAGACACAACCGCGAACTCTACGAGCTGTACAAGGATGTGGATGTAGTCCGGAAGGCAAAAATCCGTCGACTACACTGGCTCGGCCACATCGAGCGAATGTACAACAACGCTCCAACAAAGAGGGTCCTCGAATCCGAGCCTCCTGGTTCGAGAAGCAGAGGAAGACCGAACCTCCGGTACAAAACCCAAGTCATCGCGGATGTAAGACAGCTTGACCTTGATGACTGGAAGCAGCATGCCCAGGACCATCACCGATGGAGGGCAGCAATTGCTCAGGCTCAGACCCTTCATGGTTCGTCTGCCTGATAAGTAAGTAAGTAAACAGAACACGAACTATTGAAAACCCAAGGAGTTCTTGTTTGCAAGAGAGTTTGCGTTTATGGTGAAAATGAAAATGGCAAACTCGCTGTACATGAACATTGATGGAAAATGTTATGGCACAAGTAACATGAAATATTGACTGGACAAGGGCTGTAGCGAGTGCATTTTCTTCTCTCCAAAGCATGCTCACTGCCTTTTCTCCATGAAGCCTTAAGACAATTTGGTTAACCAGCTCACCTTGAGCCTACTCCAAAGCCTTGTTAAATACGAATACTGTGCCAGACGAAGTATTGTACCAGGAATAGGTATTTCAAGATAAATTATAGCTTGTTAAAACACTTGACTGTAAGCCGGAGTAATAGAGTTCAAAACGGTTCTCAAGGACCGCTGCAGGACCTCTGCAGTAACAATGCAGTCTTACTCTTGTGGGTTCCAGGGATGGCAAATGGGATGCCAGGGCAACAAAACATCTGAGAAACTAGCTAAGAGCGGCGTCACAAAGTCGCTTGACAAAATAACTCTTTTGTGGATAATTAGGTTTCGCCACACATATTCGATTGACTCTAGACTTTGTTTTCTGATCCACTCTGATTCCGCACTTATTTGTCTACACTAATGCAATAAAAATGTAAACACTGACAAGGTCAGAAAATTTGGTAAAGATGGCAATTTCGAAAATGGGAATGGGTCTGACCAGATCTACTTATTGACAGAAGGGTTAACGTTTAGCGTCGTAACTTCCACGACATTTTTCTTCATTAACTTGACAAATGACATCGCAGTGAAGATCCGACGCAGAATCGCCCTCGGCAACCGATGCTACAATTGCTCAGGCTCAGACCTTTCATGGTCCGTCTGCCTGATAAGTAAGTAAGTAAACTTGACAATGAAATATTAAGCTCAGCACTTAACCAAGCTCAACACTAATTCATGCCTAAAAACCAACAATCCCTGGTCCAATACGACACCGTTAAAACCAAACTGATAATCTTGCCAGCAAGAATTAACAGCAGCCTACTATTGTAGAAGGCATCATTATAGGCGACTGCCTGGTGGACCCACACACTAGGCCTGATTCCCACATTTAAATGCAGAAACTGCAAACAAAACAGATCTGGTCGAAACTTTGGGAGCACCTACTCTGTTTTTGACTCGCCCTAGTCAAGACGTGGTCTGAAACTCTAGGCCGACAAATCTGAAAATCCTTAAGTGGTGTAGCAGCTGTGAAACTACAGCAACTGATAAATCCACTGGAATATTCAGCCTAAAACTATGGAATTCAACGACGAAGTTTTACACTGTTTCGTGGTAGCACTAGAGAGCAGCAGGCCTATGTGAAGCTAAGCCGCCAAACTCTGACTCGAACTAACCTGAAGCAATAATTGTTGTTCAAGTCTTAGAGTGTCTATGATTTGTTCACGTTTAGAGACGTCAAGCTACTGTAATTTGGTTTAAGTGCAGTATTAAAAAAGAGGTTTTGGGCCTTCAAAGCGAATGTAGAAATTCACTGTACAGTCTGTGTGAAAAGATCGTACACGACAAAAATTAAAGAACTAAAAAAAAACTGGTCATATTTTGTTTATTTACTGGAATCCTTTTCAATTAACATGTTGTCCACTCTCCTCCATTATCAATAGTTGCTTGGAGTCTTTGCTTGCTTTCTACTAATCTCATAGCATCTGAGGCAAAGATCTCCATAAAACTCGTATCTTTCGTGATAGTTGTTTAACCGTCGAAATCTTCTTTCCTTGAAGCTTCAGCTTCATGACTGCCCAAACATTTTCAATGGGACTTGCATCCGACGACTGTGATAATAATAATATGGGTGGCGCTTCAGCCCATAGAGGGCCAGGGCCTAGCTTCTCAACAACCACTCGTGATGTGCGTGCTATTGTTCTCACACGAGTGGAAGGGACCTACAGTTTTATGCCGACTCCGAACGGCCAAGTTTGAGAAGCTTTTTCTAGACAGGATATACTCTTTGAGCATTGTATTAGTGACTCGAAAGAGGTGGGCCCGTACAAAAATTGTTTTAGCCGCTCACAGCTGGAATCGAACCTAGGACGTCGATGTTGGGGTCGACGCACATACCCACAACGCCACGGGCGACTGTGATGGCCAATCCAAAACATCAACGTCATTTTACTTGTTTCCACGCACTGCACAAACGACGGCAATGTTTCGGGTAATTTTTTTCTTGCAGTAACCAATGCTCATTCCTTCTTTTAAACAACCTTTGGGTGAATGGTAATAAAGCCTTCTTATAAATTTTGAGCCCAGTTGGGTAAACGCACCCATTTGTAAACATGAACAAAATGCCAAATTCTTGTTTTGAGAAGCCTCCCCAAACGTGCACTCTTGCCGGGTGTTTGACGGTCCCCTGGATTAATTTATTGGACTGTGTACACCAGGTATGAGTGATAGGTGACCATGCCCAAACGTTTATCCGAAAATATGACGTTCCAATCACTGTCAAAATTCTCCTTCTCGACCAAATCTTCACACATCTGCAGATCCTGGAAAAGACTCAAGAGATGCAGATCGCCACTCACTACCTATTCGTCGTTTTCAAGGTTGTATTGGACAGAGCGATTGTAGAGGTGAGGCATAACTTCATGCCTAGTTTTGACATTCCTGCCAAACTCGTCAGGTTGTGCTCGATGGCGATGGAGAACGGTCCATCAAAGTCACTAACGAGCTCATCGAGACCTTCAATGTCAAAAAAGGTTTAAGAGAGGGCGACGCGCAGTCATGTGATTTCTTCTACATCGTCGTGGAGATGATCGTGGGTTTTGCACGGTTTCCAGAAGTCCGCACAACTGCAAGCGTACACCGATGACATTGACATGATTGGCAGAACTCAGCGAGCCGTCAATGAGGCGTTTGCTAACATTGAGACGGAAGCGGCTCAAATGGGTCTGGCGGTGAATGAAGGCAAAACGAAGTCCATGCTGTCCTCAACATCGACGTCCTGGACAGAGCGTCACAATGGGCAGCTATAACTTGGATGTAGTTAAGAACATCGTCTACCTCGGCTTCGGCATAAATAAGACGAACAACTTCAGCTGAGACGTCAAAATCAATTTTAAAATACATCCGTCTCTGACGAAAATGTACACATTCTTTAAATTAAACAAAAAATGGTTCTTTTGGACTCTTCGTGATCGGTACGGCTGATCTGACAACTGGACTCGACGGGTGTCCATTCGACTCAAACTCTGCAGCAGCCGGGTGATTAGTCGAGTGATCGCCTGCCCTCCCATCAAGTCTCCCCAATGTCTCTACCACTGGCCAGCGCCCTCAAAAGCCCTTCAGCCATCACCGAAACTAGGTTAACGATCATCAATCACCGATCGTCTGAGCCTCTCTGAGTCTGTTATCAGGCCCCCTGTTGACTCCGTGTCCACTCACTCCCAACCTGTTTGCTTACCGATATCTCGGCCGAAAATGTGACGTTCTCGGGGAATGAGGCACCATAAAGGCCACCGCTGACTTTCGGCTGCTTGTACTTTCCCCCCATCGATGGTGGTCACAAGTCAATCACAATCAACGCGCATTCCTCGTCGTCTTCAGCTAATCTCCCGCCAGCCGTCCTGAGGATGCACTGCACTTGGTGTGTGAGCTTGTGTGTGACCGCGTTCTGTCTTATCAGAAAATGAAAAAATAACGATTTCCCGACCAGATTAGACGTCTATTTTAGGCCGCGGAGCAGTTGAAGAACTCGCCGTTGTATCGTCGTCGTCGTCTGTAAATAGACGGAAAATAAATAAATTACAAGCGTCTCTAATTTCGAATGGGAGCCCATCGGGTAATTTGTTTACATGACGCCGATAGTGCCGATGGATGTGTGCGCGCTCGGGTCGTTCTTCGGTGTTATCGCCGCTTCCTCAAATGGCTGCGCGGCTTCAGATTCAAATTGATTACCAGTCAGTAACGGTTTTTCAAAATTAACTCGACTGACACGATCGGCGGCTGCTGTTGCCGACGATGAACTTCAGAATAGACCGTGTGTGTGGGGTTTTTTTTCCTCTCGTATCCACTCAAGGTTAGATACCAATCAGAGCTGAATTAAATTCAAGTTCGGGCTGTGTTCGAGGTGTAATTGAATTTAGTGTTTACCGCCTGTGCCTGGAAGGCGAGATGGGGTGGTGGGGGGTCGTTTGTTTGTTTGAATTGAAACAGAAACCAGTGAGCGGCACAACCCCAATGCCAATGAACTGTTTCAAGATCAAGCGCAAACACGAAAAACAATGCACACACGAGTGAGAGGAGAACATGGGCTTGCTTGGAACTGTGGGTTGTAGGAAGCTGATGATTGGTAAATAAATTGGACATGTACAGTCTGATGGACTGGGAGGGAAAATGCGAGTCGGATGTTTCGATTGAAATGGGAGCACGTTTTGGATGCTGGAAGTTAGTCTTTCCTTGTGGAAGCTTTTAAGTGGGTGAAGGTTTTTCGGATCCGAGCTGAAGTGGATTAAGGGATCTTTGTGGGGGGTGCACGGCAGTTTGTATAGATTTCGTAATTCCCTTCAAGGCAACAGTTCCTTCAGTTTTCGGAAGAAAAACCGAACAAGTTTGCCACTTTTTGCAGGCATTTCGACACTCTTTAAGCACGATCGCCTCTGCTGCCAGAATCGTATGGCTAGGGACATCTTCTTATTCGTATGGTGCTACAGTGCGGAGGGGACCTGGACCTCAACCAACAAGCGTGATCTCTGGCTAGCCGTTTTCAGTTTAGGACACCAAGTTGCTTGAGGTCCTTCTCCACTTCGGTGAGCCACCTTGAACGCGAGCGTTCTCTGTTGCCCCACAGGTTCGGATTCGATGATTCTAGGGATATGCTTCCTTGAGTTCCACGTCTGTTATAAATTACACGGCCAGTCAGGCCATAGGTAGGCTAAACTCGACGCCAAAGACGAGTGTTCACTGTGCCAAGGTAATGTTGTGTATTTGGTGGTACCAATTGGGCATGTTCTACACTAAGTTTCTAAAACCGAATGAAAAATGATGCATTTGAGCGGAGCACAGCAAGCGAAACGTGTGCAATACGTGGAAAGACACGACAGTGGAGGGAAAAGTAAAACGCTACCCCACCGTTAAACATACAAAAGTCAAAAAGCCATCCGTTGTGTAGGCCCGACATGGCACCTTTCGAATATGAACCATATTTCTTCATCGATGCATGCCCTGCTCGGAGAATCAGAACTCTTACGTTCATTTGGAGGGGTCCGAATTGAGCTGACTTCCTGGATTCTATCAATAGAGAGGGAATCAGAAAATTTAAATTCTTGGAGAAAAAAAAATATAGTGCCCAGCTATGGATAATTCTTTGAAAAATGTTTTCTTTTGTTATGTGATCTAAGGGATTGATTTCATTACCCTCACATTTTGCTATATCCCTTCTGCTCCATTGTGTCGATCTCAAGAAATATAAGCAGGTCTGCCTGACTCTCACTCCCACTGAGGCTGATTAAATGGTGGTTGTCCTAACTTTCGCGCTTGCATTGGAACGTTGATTGATCCAACTTAGGTCAATCAACCGCTTCTTTGACGTGGTGGCTACCCCGGATCTTTGTGTCGTGTGAAGCATCTTCATCTGAGTTGTTGTTAACCTTGTGCGGTATAACCTTCGATCAAAGGAAAGACTTCCATTAAAAAAAGTCTGGACTAAGGTTGAGTTAATCCTGAGAATAGGCAACACATGTACTTGGCCTTTTTCTGACTAATGCGGATGCGCCACTTTTCGTTTAAGCCGATAATCAAGAAAACAATCAATAGCAAAGTACTTAAGTACTTAAGCTTCCTTGATGTGCTCCGACTTTGATTGGAAACTCCCCGATGACACTGGCGGAACATTTTACTCTTGTCAATGCTCGTACATCGTCCACAATAATCTGCACATTGTACCATTAAAACAGAGGTGGGTTACCAAAGAGTGAGAGTAGTCAGTAGTCGGGCACTATGCCCCGCTGTGAACCCAGGCCTTACCCAACTTGGAGCTCCAGTCATCACGATCCAAACCAATTCGGCTGAGGTCCTCCTCGACTTGTCTGCAATCTGTCGTGCGTGGACGTCTTCAATTGCATCGATCCACAGAGAGCTCATCGGAGGATCGGAGCTACCTTGTTCATATGCTCTAAAAGGCCTAGCCTGGCTAAACTCACCTCGCGGTAAAAACGCTTACAGTTCGTGGTTGAAACTGTTCTCTCGAAAAGACCAAGAGGCTCTTCTGCGTCGTAGAGCAAGACAAGGATGATCACGGTCTTATATAGAGTGAACTTGGTCTTCTCTAGCAGTTTAGCGGGATGCTCGAATATTGCGCCTCTGGTGTTGGCCAGTTAGTTTTGCGCGGTCTTCTACAGGATGACATCAAAGACGTAATTGTCCAAAAATGTTTGATATTGAAGGTCTCGGTGGGTTCATGACGTGATGGAGCAGCATCAGTGTCTAATTTAGCCTGCCGCTGTCACAAAATGTCTCTTTTTTGGACTGGTATCGAATTTGGGCTTATGAAGGTAGAAATCCTACACTGTTAAACTTGGGACCCCGGTGGTCTGAATCTTGTCACGCGTGTGTCTTACCAGCCGATTGCGTGCAATGAACAGTCGTGGACTTTGACATAAACCCACTCGATTGCATGATGTACCAAGAAAAAAGTCATTCCAAGTCTAATTGACTATTTAAATTAAATTGTAATTAAGAAGGGGTTTCCTATTCAAAAAACAAACTGATTGTAAAGCCATCAGGTACTGCACGAGTGGCAAGATTGTTGTTTGTTTTGACCAGCAGCTAAGCATCAGACCCAAATTAAACAGGTATTTAAATCTCCTGCGATGTGCTGCCGATTAGATTATGAGAACTATAAACTTTAATGAACGCTGAGCTAAACCAGTTTAAGACGGGCTTGGGTTATGACATTTGGAGTGGGAAATGGGAATACGACGATGACTTGCTTTATGACGGTGTTGCTGAGACGTCTGAAATGGGAATTTTTTGGTTTGATGGAGGTTGGAGACTGGACTGGCAGAGCTTTGGACAACAAGGAGTCTTTCGAAAGTGGCTTCTTGTAGCGTCCAAAGACGGCTTGTGTCTGCTCTTAAACCCCTCTTTCGCCGTATTTGAGAGGTGTATAGTACCGGATTCTATGGCCACTGCTACAGGATCAAAGGTCTTTGAGATCCTTATTGTTGACGTTTAACAATCAGTTTTTGTAACTTTTTGAGATCTTTTTATCGGATGAAATCTTATCAGCCCTTCCCGGTGACTGTGGTCCTTGCTTAGGTTAGCTGGAAGTGGGTGACTTCTGTGTGGAAAGACAAGAGCCACACTTAGGCCAATCCATTGTGCCAACACGCGGATCCGTGCCTGTTCTGCAAGACAGAGAGTGTTTTTGAAAAAGCGCAGAAGATGGACGTCTCTTACCTTGCTTAGTTCAGCGAAGTTACTGAAATGGAAGGACTCCAGAAGGGTCCATGAGAGAGCAGTTCAGTTGCACAGCCAGTTCCTCATCCACGCCTTTCAGCTCCTGCAGGAGTTATTGTAGAGGAGGGCTATTTGACTGGCGTTGGTTGAAATGGTTCTGAGATAAGGCCTAGTCATCTTAATCCATCGATATGCTAACGTTTAGGATCTTTAATAGGCCCGAATGGTTTGGTGCCATTTGAGCATCTGCGATTTGCTTGAGCAAGTGTGTCTAGCTACAGTAGATGTCTTACAAAAGAGATAGGCGTAGATGGTTGGCCGCCACCCAGAAAGAGAACAGTGCTTGAACCTTTCTTGCTCGGTAGTCGGAAAAAAAGGTGTATATTCAGATCCTTAAAATAGGCACTACCCACCCACACATGTGTCCAGCCTCGATCTATCTGTGAAAATTTGCGTTGGACCCTCCAGCGCCTGGACTTTGAATAGTTCTCTTCAAGACGTTTTTCTTGAAGAGGTGTTCAGATATCATGAGGTCCGCGTCTATAGGTGTCCAGACCGAAGTTCTTTCAACAAATCTAGCGATCTCAACCTCGATCGTTGTATTAACTGACCAAATAGGTCTATCAATGGAAGGTTGAAGAGTAGATGTGTTCAAAACATCGGAGGGAGCAGCAGTTTGTATTTTGTCTACCAGTTGGGCCTCGCTTCTATCAGACGGAAAGTTTTTCGATTTGAACGGTCATGGCTTGATCCTTTTCCATTTATTGAATGAATGACGAGTTGTGTCTGTTTCAGGACTCAAGCTGTTCTTTCTTTCGCTGCTTTTGGGGCTAAAGGAAACCCTATGGCCACTGGTACAGGATCGAAGGGCTTAAAGATCACAATTTGTGACGTTGGACGACAAGTTGTTGCAAATTTTTGGGATCTTTTGGGTCTTTTTCGCATCGGGAGGTCCTCTGCCCTTGTTGGTGACACATTTTGTGTTTAAACGCGGTGGTTGCTGGTCCTGGCTTATGTCAGAGATACAGTTTCTCGATTTGGACGGTCTGCTGGACTCATCTCTTTGAGCTTTTTGACACCAAAATATGAGCTTAACGCCCGTGGCAGTGGCGAGGGTTTCTTTCGGATGCCAATTTCCCCGATTTCGAGGGTCCTTCTGTGATTTTTTACACCGATTTACACCGAGATTTGACGACAGTGGCACGGGACCAAAAGATTGAGTACCCAACGACGGGTTGATGTGGACACTTTGTTTTTGTATGCCCTTGGCTAGATTAACTGCTAGTGGATATGACACGAAATGTAGACTGTTTCTTGTTTGTTTGGCCTAACAGTGGAATTCAAATAACTGCTGCTCCCCATTCCACACATCAAGTCCTTCTTCACTTCCGTGAGCTAGCTCAGCCCATGACAGCGACCTCGGAGACGACGATTTTCTTCTCAGAGACAAGTTATCCATACGCTCGCCGTGGTCCAGCCGCTTTAGACCTTCAATCTACGACGTCTGTCCAGACTCACCTCGTTCAGTCCTTTCTCAAGATGCCATCAACACATGCAAGTCATCGCACGAAAACAATGAAAACGGGTTGAAGCCTCCACAGAATACAAAGGTTTATTAGATCCTACCTCGATAGCTGGTGCCTGCAGTGTGTTCAACTGCCCTGCTGTCTCGTGCCATGTGTCTGATCCTTGCGCCATCTCTCCTGCTGTCCGATCATCGCGCAGATGCATTAGATAACCCAAGGGGGACTATAATCATTAAAAACCGTCCAGCAATTACCACCGCATCCAAATATTTGGACATGACAACAATGAAAGGAACCAGCTCAAGCTACACAAACCGTATCCATCTGCCCTTTGGCCACAAGCCAGAGTCTGGCTACGCCAACCGCTCCTTCAAAGAAAGCAATAAAAAAACTGTTTCAAATGGCGGCTGGCGTGTGCACAAAGAACTCGCTCGATAAGATCGCCTCGAACTGGTTTCAGCCCGCTTTCGGTCCACAGCCCCGTCGCCTGTCGTCGCTCAAGCCCATAAATGAAAAATTTAACGCATCTGCCATAAATCCAGTAGGCCAGCGCCGCACCGCCACCTGCATACAGATTGGCATCGCCGTCTGCAGCTGCGGATGCAAATATCGATTCGTTTTGTGAGATTTTCTCTCAAATTACACACGCACGCTCGCAGAGGTTTACGACACTGACACGTCGCCCCGCCTGTCAGTCAGTCGGTGCAGACAACGCATCTGCACGCCAGATTGACAGGCAATTTGTGTTTGACTCTGGAGTTTGAGTGTTGTTTCGCTTTCACTTTCCGCCACGCAGTGACGTTTCTCTCTCTCTCGCGCGCCGTTACATAAATCACAAAAATGTCATTCATTAATGACTGTGGAAAAAAAAACAGAAGACCCTCTTGAGGTGATCGAACAAGGAAGCGTCACGGAATCAGGTCGCTGGGCATCTTGCATTCCACATGCGCCGCCAGTGCTTCCGCGCGAGGGCTGAATGCAAAAACAACCCCGAATGTGCGTGCGTTCAGCGCGGGGCATCTACAGTCTCCGCCGCGATACAGATCTATCGACGTTAGGTCGTTCGCTTCGAATTTCTCTTCGGTAACTCGAACGCGTCTGCACACAAAAAGAAATCGACAAACAAAGCAGCGAAAAAAAGAAGACAAACGAAAACGGAAAAAAACAGATGACAGATGGCGCGATAGGAAAAGTATTTTCCATATTTATTGTCACTTTGGTTATTCCGTTCACAGTTATTTGACTTTATCGCAAATTGCATAAGTGTCAGCGGCAAGTCGCCGCACACCGTTGTTTGTCGGCAGGAATGACTTGTCGCTCTCGCCGTTTTATATAACCACGAGGGAGGCGACGAATGCGAGCCCAACGATAAGCGGTATCTGCCAGAGATACGAACAACAAAGTTGGCCTGGCCAAGATAAGACATTTTCGTCGGTTTGTTCGTGATGAGGTGGTTGGCAGAGATTTACGAACGGAATGACAGTACGTTTCGGGTGCAGTGATGACAAGAGCTTGATTGACGTTTGTTGGGTTAGGGATGTTGGCCGGATTAATTGGCTGCGAAGTGAGATTGGCTGCGCGGTGCAAATGTCGCCGTTTTGCGAGGAGAGTGACTAAGCTTATAAGACGGGTTTTCAATTAAGGTGCCTGCTTACGTAAGGTGAATGGGCCTTGGTGCGAGTGGAGAGGCATGGAATGCGAGTTGTTAAGATGGTTCGAAGAAATTTGAGGCCGATTGGAGGCTAGTTCCTGTCACACAAAAAAGTTTTCCTTAATTTCTTTCGTCAGTTTTCTTCCCTCTAAACTACGGTGCGTGGGAGCTTTGTCATTTTTAAGGCATTTTTATAGCTTCTGGCGAGAAGTGGTCTTAGTTGTATCCTATCAAACTGCGTTCAGTTGTGCACACAAAGTGCGTTGAAGCCCATCTTTACTTATGAGAGTCTTCTATTAAGTCGTTCCACAATCCCGGCAGGTCAGAGACCAAAACAGCCGCTTGACCCGTAAAAGGTTGGTTGCATTCTAGGTCCCTATTGCTCGTGAGAGAACAGCAGCATGCACAACAAGAGTGGTGGCTGTAGAAGCTAATGTGCCAACGGACTTGCCTACGGGGTGGGATACAAGTATAGTTCTTCTAAAAGATTGATCTTGGTTGTTTTTAAAGCGATATCCACGACGTAAGGTTTTTGATGGCAACCCCAGAAGGTATTTCGTCCCGATTATTTCTCTCTTTAGCTGTCAAATTGTCTCTGGGTTGTAAACACAACTTCGTCTTTTAAGAACACCGTTAAAACTACGAACGCATTGAAGTCTGGTGAATGGCTTGGCCCTGGACTTCTCGTAGCAGATTCATATTTTGTCTGGCAGTGTGTGCGCAGCATAATTTATCGTCCGCAATGTTGTTCTGCAAATGTCCAGTTGGCCGGAACGAGTTGTCGATTTGAGACAGATGCATTATTTTTAGTTAGAATTTGATAAGCTCCGCTGTACTTCACTAAACCCCTTTTCCTCAAGACGACCGAAGAACAGTGCTTAGTATCTCGGCCATTTTATGGCAAGGGGAATAGACATCACATCTCGATGTTCCAAGAACCTCTCGATTATTAATGTGAGGACTAAGGAAAAAGTAGGAACACATTCGTGCGGTTACAGATGCAGACGTTGCAAAATGATCTGCTGACCAGAGGGTTCAGTGTGTCTACTCCAAATAATGGCCCACACTAGGAGTTTTGTAGTTTTGAAGTTTATGTTTACCTACAGAAAGCTAACCTCATCTGTATGGCGTCAGCGATCCTGCCAATCATCTTTATTTGTTGTTTTTTGTTCACAAGACATTCCATCGCACATTTTTCTGGAAGAATGTGTGCCAGTTGATGTTCTGGCTAAGACTGGTAGCTGGAAGGATTTGATATCATTAAAAGCTATTGAGAGTTCAGTTTGGGAAAGTGACTGTGACTGACACAATGGACCGCTGGCTAGTGAACTTTGCTCATTCCTCCAGTCTGAGCCAGTCATCTTGAGAATTACGAACAATTTTAGACACCTCCCAGTAGTCTCGATGTTCGAATATTTTGATGAGTCAACATCGATAGGGATTTGATGTGGCCAAGGTAAGGAGCAGTGTTACCACAGGGACTCTATAGAGTGAATATGACTCATTTTTTTTAGCCTGATTCAGTGAAGAGCAAAATTACCAATTTTATTTCATATTACCATATTCATAACTTTGCAAGGTTTGAACTACGCTTTGATATTTGCGCTGTCATTTAAAATGCGCCTGAGCACCTACTGTACTGCACTCAGAAATGGCTCTCGCCAGACTTCGAGCCAGGAAAGTAATGTAGTCGTATCTTAATGGATGGCTCCAAAACCAATGGAGGGTCCGGCGCTGGTGTTTTCGTTGAGGGCGACAACATTAGACTGTCCATCTTATTAAGTTAATTTGTTCCAAGCGATGCTATATGACGGAAAACAGGTGACAACCGTGCTCTAGGTCGTACTCAACCCATTAACCACTTCCAAGATAGTTTAGCAATGTAAATCCGCTCTGAATTTAGCTCGAAATGAGATCGCCCATGAACTTGCTAGACAAGGATCAGAGAAAAGTTAGTCAGAGCTTGTACCTGCGCTCAGACTACCTGTTGATGACCTCCAGCATGTAGATAGACCAAGCGATTGTTCTTAAACGTCTGTCAGAAAGCCGCGGCATTCTTATTGTCCCTTGACAGAAAAGATTGCAGACGGCTTTACGACGTAACTACGGGCCATTGTGCTTGATTTAACAAACCAACCTCTGCGACGAATTTGGACAGAACAACGACACGACAGAGCACTTCCTCTTTCACTCCCGCCCTTACTTGGATCAGATGGTAGGTCTTCGGCGATGAAATGGTGAGAGCTGATTCTGTAGGTTCTTCATCACAAAAGCGTCTGCTGGTCTTCCTAGGGAATTGTAGGCTGATGCCTGGTAGTACAATGGACCAGTCTTGAGCCTGAGTGTTCCAGTCTAGTATCAAAACCTCGAACAAAGAAAAAAACATACTAGTTTCATTTTTCACATAAGGAGGGCTTGCCTTATCAAACTCGTTTTTTAGCTTCTGGGACTCAAAAATAATTTAACTTGTGGTAACACTGGTAAGGAGCAACGGGGGTAGAGCAAGATCACAACAGTTTGACGTCGGAGAACTGTAATCGCAATCGATTGCTATGAACTTTGTATATCAAGTGTTAAGGCTTTAGAGAGTCCATACATGCGGGCAGGCTACACGCCGAGTGAGTGCTTTGGATCGATGGCAGGCCATATTTATCTGTTTTGTAATGACGCCTGAGTGAGTGCCAGTAGAGTGCCTACAACTTGTCAGTGTGCCTCTCAACATACAACGGCTGTGGAATGTATACAAAACATTTCTTTGTTTTATTGAAACCGTCGCGGATCCTCTGAAAGTGCACATGGGTTGAGGATGACTGCTGTCCATTCCGATTCATAAGGATAAACGTGTGGTTTGATGGGTGCCAATGAAAAGCAGTTGGAGCTTCGTTGATGAAGAAAATTTGTCAAAAAGCAGACCCTTCTTCTAGCTTTTTTAAAAGCCGATCCATCAAAGATAAGACTTACTGTGGCAGGTCGTTCGATGTGAGTTTCGTAACAAATAGCAATCGTAACTGATCATGCTTGGATTTGAAATGTATGTATACGGCATGAATCACCCGTGATCTTACTGAAATATAAGAGAAACCAAATAGAACCACAACAAGAAATCAAGGCTCTGTCTGTGTCTGTTGAAAGAGAAGACACGGTTTGACATGAGCAAGTGGTGCAAGAGACCTGTTTCGTTGAAGCCAAAGTCTGCTCCGAACTGTAGCTAATCTCTAGGAAGAACGATGGTAGAGTGCACGCTGACGCCTGACAAAGAACTGTCTAATGGTGAGCATGTAGCTTGTGGTCGCCTGAAAGTTTTTTCAAGTCTTCGTCAACAAAGCTGTTATGGGATATTCAATGGAACACGCCCAAGACTGCGGTTTAACTGGAAAAAATTACTTCCATCGTGTCAATCTGGCGGGCGTGCATGCATTGGAGATCCCACTTCGCTTTGAACAGATATAGTCTCATGCCTCGCCTTGAAACCGATTTGTTTGTCTGGAGCGACGCCTCTGTTCTCAAGCATCTGAGCAGAGTGGAGCTGCAATCACCAATTTCTCGAATACCTCGCTGATCTTACAGGGATAAGAGGAATCTTTCCCACGTTTTGGTATGCATTTCGCAGTAACGTATTGATGTCTTGAAGGCTCGTGATCACGACTAAGGGAGCTTCAACCATAAGAATGGTGTGTGTCCGAGCTCCAAGCACGTCCACACCACAACCGCCTTACCGTTAAATTGACACAACAAATCAAACGATGCCTAAACCAGCAGAACTCCTCTGAAATCATAAAACTGGTTCATCCGACGAGAGATTGCCTTCTCAGAAACCAGGAAACCGAACAAGTTCCAGTCTTTATAGCTTCCCCGAGATGATTCACGATAAGACCCGCGATCAAACTCCGTCGCCCCTCCCAAAGCGACAGCCTTCGCGTTCGCTCACTAATCAGCGGTGGCGGTGATTGATGTCCGACAGACTCCCCAAAAGATCCCAAATCCATCGCTCATTGGCTCAACACTCCGAAAACCGCTTGTCCGCGCGTCCGGTTCACTCTTATCGACTGCCTACGAATTTTCCTCTACAATCGTCCATGAAAACACCGTCAATTAGACACACGATTCCATCAAAAGTTTACGACGATCATTAGTAAACTGTTACGATGGCGGCTCGTAAAAGCTACGGCGGCTGCTCTGAGGCCACAAAATCTGCATAATTATCCCCCCAAGCTTTGGAGAAGAACAACGAACAAAAGATTCATTAAACTGCACGCACTTTCACGAGAGTATTTAATTCAAAAACAAAAAAAACCAACAAAAGTGATTAATTTGAATTTGAGGCGAAAAAGAAACTCACTTTCGGTTTCGTATTCTTGCTGGGGATTGGGAGTTAGAAGGGGTTTCTCTGAGGACTCCCTCCCTCTCCCCATCTGCGCTGTTGTGAAACTGCGGCTGGCCCACTCCAAGCCGGCGTCTGAAGACAAGCGGCACACAAATGAGAAAATAAATTGTAAGCGTACCCAGCGAGCGTAACTAGCAGCAGAACACCATTTCCATCATTGCTCCCATCTCCTCCTCCGCCCCCGACTTCATTAACGATGACGATGGAGTCGGGTAATTAATTCACGCAGCAACAACCCCCATCCCGCGAAGAAAACAGACGCGGTTGGAACGATCTTTCGCTTATCGTGGATCTCTCGACACTTTTACTCGACGTTTTGTGGTCGGTCTCGGGCCAGAGGCCACGAGTGCGAGGAAAGACACACGCGGCAAGGCAGCGCAACAGACTGTCATCGGCGAGGTGTCAGCCTCCCCCACTCAGTAAGCCCTCAGCATGACATTGAAGCGATACAGATGATTAGGGCACCGATTCGACATCATCCCCGTAAAGCCGATGCTGCTGCTGCCGACGGGTGGTAATGCCCCAATGACGTGTGCTCATCGCCCACCGCCGCTCAGCGCACAGCGAGCGCCTTGTGTGTCGCCGCATGTGTGAGTGTGACGTTGGCGGTGACGGGGTCGAATATACACGGTTTTTTGGGGGACACAGCCAGCCAGGCTGTCATAAAATTACGTAATTTTTGCACTGGGCTTTGGCTTCGGTCTTGTGCGCCTGTGTTGGAGCGAACCGAACCGACGAAATGAAAACGAAAACCAGCAACGGCGGCGAATGTGAAAAACCTGACCATGGGCAAAGCGTATCCAAGCACACATGTTAATTGCGAGTTTGCACTTCGGTCGGTTCGGTCGGGACTAGTGTAGTTTTTGTTTTCGTTTACATGCCGAGATTCGGGCGAGGTACGAGATGCTATTGAGCGTTGTCAATGCCGACGGGGGTGGACGAGTGGTGAGGTGAGTCGTGAGGTCGTGTTTATTTTCGTGGGCAAGGAGGGCTGCGGCAGTCTGTGAAAATATTTGGAGATTCGAATTATAAACTGTGAACAGTTTGTGCGCGGGATTGACGGGCGCTGTGGCCTGCGATGATGTGTATTTATGAATAGGGCAGGTAAAGTAATAGGGCTATTTGTTTGTCTGTTCTGGAAATCTCAGAGCATAGCGAGGAACTGTGTGGAGGGTCTGTGGACGACCTCCCATTTTCTTAGCTTAGTGACTCGATTCTCTTCTAGTCAGACGACTTAGTGTCGCAAGATCTGAATCTGTGGTGGTTTGTATCCTTGATGTTCGATTCCGGAACGACCAACAAAAAATGTTCACGTCCCACTACTTTCGTCTCACAAACAGTGCTCAAAGAGTAACAACAGTCTGTCTAGAAAAAGTTTCTCAAACTGGGCCGTTCGGAGACGGCCTAAAACTGTAGGTCCCTTTCCACACGTTACAGATCTGTAAATTGGTTGTTGTTACAACTTCAATTATCAGCCAAGCAGGTATTGAAGCAAATAAGTCAGAATCAGTCCAAGCCGGCGTGTGCTGCCACCAAGATCTCAAGTTGTCAGTATGCAGCAGTCGATTATTCATTGCTGGTCCTCACTCCATGGGGACTTAATCGGAAATGGTTCAGCAGATAGGCTTGCCAGAAAAGGGGACCGAAACTGACTTATCGTAGGAACCGTCGACACTATCATAGAAATAGCAAACAGAAGGTGGAACTCCCTAACCACCTGATCACTCGGGTTCTCTGGCCCCAATTGCATAGTACAAAGTGAGGACGTGCACTTGGAAGTTTAACAGAGGAAAACTTCCCGACAAAGGGACTCAGAATGGGCCCAGATGTGGCTGTCATCAACCCAACCTGAGACACAACTAATCGCAGAAGCTACTTAAGAGCGACGGGGTAAAGATCCACTGAATAGGGCCCCTGAGCCTCTTCTTAAGAATTACCTTCAACTGCCGGAAACCAATAAACCGTCTGCGGTACTCGCTCAGATTTGACCAATATAATATGCCTGACACAAAGGGTGACCGGACAGCAATGATAGCCTTTCGAATTGCTGTATTTCATCATGGATCGTTTCGCGTCTACTAAACGTTCCTTACGCCACCAACCCAATATGAAATGGAGAAAACAGCGGCGAGTTCGAAGAACATTCAAAGTTAACCAAGTTTATTTTGCGTTGGCATTCGAGCTCGAATCTGTTTTAGTTTATTTTGACGCAAGAATTGATACCGGGGGAATATAGGCAAACACAAGACAATTCGAATTTTGGATAACAAGACATCCTCTTGGACCGCAGCCCATTTAAGGCACTCAGGCTTTGAATGATTAATATGGTCCTGAGGGCAACCCTCATTTTTTTCGCCGTGAGAAAAGAGACATGATTGGCGTCCATTGTGATGCTGTGCAATGTTAACTGGCTTTCTGTGCCTAGAGTTCGACAAGACATGCGAGGAATTCGGCGACTGGGTCAACTAATAGCCAACGTTCATAAATTGGACGCAATCTTGCGATTTGGCAACGCTCAATTATTTCCTCAACCATAGTGGACGAGCTCGCTGGCACCATTCGAGATGCTGCTGCGAAATGACGCAGCATATATTGGACCAAGTCATCAAACATTGTATCGACCGCTTGAATGACTGACCAGCTAAGTTGATGCGGTCCAAATGGCTATTTCGTACATAATGGCGTGAGTGGAGCTTTAAAATAAAGTCAAAATCATAAAGCTATACCACCCATCGCTGTGGTTTTGTTTAAGTTTCTTTTCTGGTCATTCTTATCTGGTACCATGTCGACGCGCCTCAACTTGTTAAAAGCTGCACTGCCATTTGCTCAATTATGCGACGCTCAGCCGGTTTCAATTCTATCGGGAGTTTACGAAGAGCAACGACGGAGCTTGTTTGGGTGCGGTTCGTTTTTCAAGACTGACTGAAGCAAGATGATTAAGACCAGGCTGCACTCAAGCCTTTAACGAGGAGGACAATGATTACAAGAGCAAGGGTGACATCGACTAAGATATGTGACGCTGCAGTCTAAACCAGTCGTCCTCTCACGAGTGATGGCGACTTTCAGTTTTATGCCGACTGCGGGCGACGAGATCTGTGGGATCGCAAGGTGCTAGCTAGAAGTATGAAGACAGTTCAGTGGTTTGAGATCCCTTTAAATTGGTGTGCTCCACTGCAAAGTCGAGCAATTCAAAGGCTCAGCATCCGATCTTCTACAAACAGTACACAACATTCTCGCAAACCGCGTGAAAAGGTTGGACTAAATGTCAGTCCCAAAAGAGCACAATGGTCGCAACCCCTATGCCTATTGGTGATCTCGCCATTGGGCTAACCACTTTTTTTCGAAATATAGAAACGATCCTAACCATCTTCAACCCCCCACAGTCGGCATGATACAGCGCGATCAGATTTTGTAAGAATCAAGTTTGTGTTCCTTTCAGAAGAGTGTTTGCTACTCAATCCTGAGTCGAAGTTGATGGGAACCTCTAATGTCACATGGCAGCACGCCCCAAGGTTGGCATAAAATCCCTCATTTATTCTGATTACGACCTTTATTGAGCAGCAAACGGTGACAAATTCTCCACTCGGGTGCGGCACCTTAAACGCGAGCCTCCTCTGTTGCGTTGCCCTACTGGTTCGGATGCGAAGATTCTTCGGGCCGGAGTTGACTTATCCATACGCTCTACCCAGGTTGAGACCCAGGTCCACCACGGAAGAAAAAGAAATTGTGACAAACTTAAGAGGAATGTCACAAACCCCTCTTGTCAACTTGTCTCCATTCCACCTCACCTGCTAACAATCGCACGTCCCTGACCACACTGACCTACAGCTGCAGCAGTTCATTTGACCCGCTTGTTGAGCATGCATTGAGTCCAATCAGGCATTAAGTGCCGCACACTGCACAACCATCAAAAATCAGGCAAACAACACACGACCTTGTGCCGCTCACTCGTCATTCCAATCCAATCCGTCGGGGGTTAACAGACCGTGGACAACACAACAGCAACAACCGTCGTCAACGAGTTAATTTCGTCGCCAGACCGAATTAGCACCACAACTGCGTGCGCTATCACGACCGTTGCCGGTCGAGCAACTGTGTCAGTGCGCTCAAGATTACCGCCTTCAGACATTGCGTTCCGCTCCGACTCGATATGAAGACGGAAATTGCATGATGGCACGGCGCATAATCGCTTATCTGAGGAAACGCCAGCGACGGCGCTCCCCCGACGTCCGTCGGCATTTCTGGGCAAACCCAGGCATCCGCGTCCACTCGTCAGTCGCGCGGAATTTCCTCACACACGGACAGGCCGTGATTGTGCAATATGCAGCGCAAAACCCAATTGCGTGTGAAGCGCAGTGCTCCTCGGCGGCTTTTGTCAAAAAGGCGTCACAATGCCGAACAAAGCTCCCGGGCTGCGGTGGGAACCGTAACCGGTTCGAGGGGTTTTCGTGTCGCCAACTGCTGGGAATTTAATTACCCAGACGGTGGAAAAAAAAGGCGACCCTCAAAAAAGTATGCAACCAGGTACACTTCCCGTGGCCGGGTCACGGAGGAGGACGGCTGATTGATGCATGAACTTGGGGCTCTGTTGCGTTGCCTGGATTGATGTTGGCCGTCCGTCATCGATGCTGGCTGCGGCGGCGGCGGTGGTGGTGATGACGTTAAAAGGAAACATTTCCACTCGGATGGTGATTCATGCGCCGTGGAGCCGATTTATTATTACACACCCCGGACCAGCTGACCCTTGTTGCGCAGAAATTCGCCAACTGAGCCGCCCTCGAAGCCCTGTTCTCAGTCGACCGGCACGACCAGCCACAGTGATGGTGGTACACGCGCGCCGTCGAAGGGATGGCACGGTTCGCTGCATAGTTGACGAATGGGGTGAACCGTGGACTGACGGTTCGGTTGGGCTGGCTCTCGTAATAGGCTTAGGCCAAGGCAACGTGTGATAAACGGCTTACACGAGAGAGGGAAAAACAACCGCATCGGAATGTATTAAGAAATTATGATGTCGCTCGTTTTATGGGCCAATACATGCCGTCGAGGCATCATCTTTTGTAATGAATGCATGCCTCTGCCAATTAGGCGAGTATTGTGCGCCGACGAGGAGGAGGTCACTGTAACGAGGTTTCATCATTAAGTCATGATTTGTTGGGTGATTTAATGGCCTACGGAGGGTCGGCTCCTCCGACTGACTGGAATTTGGGCGGCTTCTCGTGCGTTCGTTAATTGAAAGTAATTGTTGCTCGTTGATAAGGGAATACACGCCAATGAGATGTACTCCGTTAAATGTGTGTGCTCGTGTGGGAGGTTGCTGACGATCGTAAAACTGCCGAGTTACCGTGGTAGCTTTCGCGGGAAAGTGTGTACTCACTTCAAGCAAACATTGGAGTCAAAAAGTTCCTCACGTCGTGTGGTGGTGTCTTGATCTTGTCCAGGTTTTCTCATATTTTTTGTTTGTTGCGTCACACAACTTTCGTGACGGATGTAGTTACATGCTAAAATGCAAAACGTTACAAAATAAAGCAACGTCTCAATATGTCGAGTTCGTGTTTGGCACTGTGCCGAAGTTTTCTGTGAGCTGGAAAATTCATTTTCTGCACAGAGCGTCACGAAATAAACGCGATAATACCTACATATCTGTCTTCTGATTCTGAATAATCTCATTTTCGATCAGAGTTTAGAGCATTGTACCTAACTTTCGAAGGGCTATCGTGGGCGGGTATTTAAGAATATTTTTAAAAGGAACGAAAGTAACGTGACGAAACTTCATTATTTGAATTTGGAAATGGAATGAAATGGAATATGCTGCTGTTCGTAGAATAAATAGATTACCTAACTATCCACTGCCGTCACAAAAGCATTGCCACTATATTTGCAACGTCACGAAAGTAACGTTCCGGTTTGGTATCAGTATAGTCAGTACAGTTCTTGAAACTTTGTGGTAACAAGCGAACGCGAAAGTAATAGACGATCTTGGAACGGAGCATGATTGTGGTAGCCTCGTAGCACACAATGACTTCTCACTCAAAATACCAATCAGCTTCTGACATAAGCTCTTCGGAATGAGCACAGGACACTGTCCCCTGGAAAAAAAAGTTGCCACAAATATGGAACACGAAATCCAGCAATCTCTGCCGGAGCTGCGGCGACGGAGAGGAAACTGAGACGATCTGACATCTGTTTTGCCAGCTCCGCTGGGCCATAGTGTCTTCACACAGACTGTGAACGTAGTCACCTGTGTTGGGACAGGTATTCTACTATCCTGTGTACTCCACAAATGAAGGGATTGTCCTCCGAGTTGAGTCTTTGTTCTTTAAGGCAAAGACTTTAGCGACTAAAAAGTCACAAGACGACATTGTGTTACAAAGCATATCGTCGTCAATTTCTTGCGTCACGAAATTCTTGTGACGAATCTGTGGTATGAAGTACTCATTTGTGAATACCATGTCGTAGTTACGGAAATTTAATGGCGGTGGGTAAACTACTATTTCCTAATGGATACGGCAGCCGAGTGCTTGGAAACAAGATTTATAGTGCCCCAGCGTCACGAAAGCCGTGGTGAGACGATGTTAACTTTATTTCGAACAAGTTGAATTGGACCTCAAAATATCCATTCTGCTCTTCGATAGCTGGTCCCGTCATGCAAGGTGACACTCTGGGCCCAGTGTCGAAAAGGTTGCAGACTTGATAATGCGTTTCGGGTCGCATAACTCTTTGCATTGCTCTGCTGTACAAACCTAGTGTCATGTAAGTGGCTCTTATAGAGGCTGCCACGAGTTTAGGTACACTTCCCTGATCATTTTAAAGCTAACTTGTATCGATACTCGTGGCGACGTGATAAATGTTAAGAATTTAGCGTGCATTAGTCTAAAATAACGACAGTAATTACTCAAAAAACTCTACTCTATTTTTTCATCCGTAATGTTGCGTTAAAGCGTCACGGAAATAACGTGACGGATACCAAAATTGTTCGGAACAATAGTGAACTGGTTCTCATCGATCCTTAACTGAATCAGGGGATAGGAATCACTGAAACAAATCTTTATATGTTCCGCCGACTAGTAGAAGACTGACTAGACTTTGCTGCACACCGTCACGAAAATGATGTGACGGACATAAACAAAATCAAGGAAAAGACTAGGGAAACGTTCGTGACTTGTGTTAACAGAATCATAGGAAGATGTGACAGAAGTCTTTTCTTGACATGTGTACTTCCCATCGTTATTCTATTGAGCAGCGTCACGTGACAAAAGTTAATAGCATTGTTAAAAAATGTCGGTGGGTTTTCACCTGACTTAGAGAGGGATGATCTAGATCGATCACCGGACAACGTCGAGCAAGCTGGAGACGCAGTTAGGAGCAAACATTGCATCAACTTCTGGACGTCTTTGAAGCCACTGGGATCAACCACAAGCCGTGAGGTCATTATCAAGAATCGAGGCTTCCATTTAACAGAGCAGGCACTGAGGATGTAGCCACTGCTTGTTGGCAGCCACAAATTTGAAACCATTATTGGCCTTTTGATAGTCTCAGCCAAATCTGAGCAGCCTTCTCTGGCTGATCTGAGAATTGATTGAAATATTGAAATGCGTGTCCCTCTCTGGAAGGTACATAGTACAGTTCTGGCATCTTCCACAGCCCGTCACTTCAGCGCTTGAATCCTTCCATGCAATATCCTCTCAACTGCATGGACTCCAGTCGTCCTCTGTAACCATTCCCCCTGATTAAGGTACAACCCAAAAACACACTCACTGCCATTCACTCAGTTTTCCCCACAAAAAATAAAAACTGTTTCCCACTCAAGCTCCCGTAGCGAGAAACTTCCGAAAACAGAACATTGTCAAATTTCACGTGTAAACGTTTAGATTTTCGTTCAAATGGCACAGAATCAACAAAATTTTGAAGAATTAGACCCCCTCGTGGCGAACGTCTTCTCCCGTCAACCGGAGTTGTACTACCAAAATCCGTTCATCAACTTCCTGCGCGAATACCGGCTGAAGCGACTGCACTACGAGTTGCCGAAGCTCTACCGACTGGCCGCGGTCGCGTGGCGGCGCATGACGGTGCGTGAAAGAAACGCGTACCTGTACACGGACGTAAGTTATTCACACACTCCGTGGTGGTGGACTTTTACGAGGTGTGTCCCTTTCACAGGTCATTCGGCGGATCAAGGCACAGCGCAGGAGACGCAATCTCAAGACCCGTCCTCAAAGGAGTCTCAGGCTCCGCGGGAACTTGAGGAGGAGGCGGATCCCTGCAAGAGGGAGACGGAGGTCTGGCCGGCGAAGGACGACTGAGAGGACCCTGTTGGCGAGACTTCGCCGAGCACTTCCCAGGAAGACGACCAGAGCGAGGAGGAGACCACGTCGGAATTAGTTTAGTTTCACTAGAAATAAATTGTCTCGAATGGGAAAGCAAAGCAAACATTTCTCTCACACACCACGGCAGCGAAGGCCTTTATCTCCCGCTCCCTTCGATGCTAGAGGTAGCAATAAAGCGCACCCATATCCAATTAGTATTCCCTAATGGCCGCCACATCGACAGCACGGTTGGATTCGATTTCAAAGACGACGAGCGAGAGTCACAAAGCCCGTGGCACTGGCGGCGTGTAGAAGACATTGTGAAGCGCGAGTGCGAAGGAAGACATCGAATGTCGGAAGTCATTAATGGCAATGGGCACTCGCCAAGAAGACTTGTTTGCCATGTTCCTCAAAAGAGATCTCTCTTGACGCGGGCGTATTTACTGTTTGTGTGCGAGGCTTGATTTACGATTTCTAGCACGTTCTTAGCAGCATTCTCAATCCACTCAAGCCCCGGTGGCCAGTGTGCGCTCGTACGCTGTTTGTGTGCATATATGGCTTCACTTCCTGGAACTGGCTCTGATGCATTACCCCCTCGGGGGCGTGGACGACGGAGAAAACTATCCGAGATAAGGGCAAATACTCGATAACAGTTGGTTCCGCATTCGGAAATCCGTTCACAACCTCCTCCCACTCATAGAGCTCACCCCTCTCCATCCGTCTGGAGCATCTTGAGGTAATTAACGTTGCGATGCGGGACACACAGAAGCGATGTGCATGTGAATGGTTGGTTCAATTGCGCGAGGGCGACGCTGATGAGCATTGGTGATCACTATCAGAGGCGACCCTTTTCGAGGGGACCCTTGGCTTGTGTTTTTTCTTTCTGGCTGGGGTGGAGAAAGCCAAGAACATCAGTTTTGGAGGGCCTTTCTCGTTAAGTTCTCAGTAATTGCTGTCCACGAGGGCACTGCCGGCGACTGTTTGTTTGAGTGAACGAGTACTTCTGTTTGTCTCTTGGGTTTATTGCGCTCCAGTCGTTTACTCGTGGGAAGGGTTGACGAAGTGGTTATGTTATGTTTCTTGTGTCGCATGTGATGTGCCCTCTCTTCCATCACATGCCCAAGCGTCGTGACGACTTCATTGTGTCGTCTGATGGGTTTATGGGTGCATCGTGCTCGAGGATGTTCATTAAATTTCCATCTTTTTTGAACAGATTTCGTGTCATTTCTCGTTGTCTGACTAGAATTATCAATTTCGAATTGTCCCTTTGAATGTACACCAGTCCTGCATGGATACTGATGAGGGTGCTCCCTAGCAATGGTGCAACGCCAGTCAAGACCGACAAACACTATGAAAAAAGGTTGACATTCGAAAGAGTTCTTAACACGAAATGAACATGAATAGTGTTTACGTCGAAGGAAAACAGACACAGTTGTGCGGGAGATGCTTGTTCAAGAATTAACACTGCTGCTAGTGTTACCGAAAACCAGCGGTCAGAGTCGCATACTCAACGAAACGTTCTAAACATCGCTTCTTCTTCTGAGGCATGCGCTAGATCACGACCCGCGTGGGCTGTGGCGTTGTAGTTCTGTGCGTTGCAGGACTCCTTTGCTATTAAACCTAGGTGTCTAGGCTCGATTCCCGCTAGGACAACACTTAAATTGTACGGCTCGAGCTTCTCAAACTTGGCCTTTCTTAGTCGGCATAGATCTGCAGGTCTAGCAAGAAGCAAGAAGAAGCAGCCTGTACTCTGGACTGGACTGGCCGTCCCTTTAGCCTGACCCAGACTTATTTAGAAAGCATTTTTCTCTTCTGCGTGCCTTTTTAGCGTCAGTAGGCTGAAATAAAGCTGACTAGACTGACACGTGCAACACTGTGCCAAAGCCTCATTACTTCTTTCGGAATTATTTTCCTTGAAGGTTATTGAAGTGTCCATGATACTACCAAGGTTAGAAGACTAGCGCTCAATTATTGATATCGAGACGAAGTGACACGTTGCTTACTATTAAAAATAGAAGGCTTCTTTGCTCGTCCAGACTCGCTGAACTGTGTGTAAGCAAATATAGGCCATCCTAGTCATGGACAGCTGCGCCAGAAGCCCCAAGACTTACCTTTTACTTCTTATGCGCTACAGCCCGGGGTGGACCTGCGCCTCTTAGTCTTATAAAGCTTGGTGACGGAGAAGTATATTTTGGTGACGAAGTGAAGAAGAAGATTCAATTGCAAATTGAGTGTAGGCGTCAACGGATCCAACATCTTAGGTTCGTAGGCCGTTTAGAGCGCTTGTACAACTTGACTCGGGTGCGATGTGTCCAAAAGCTCGGTTCTGAAGGACGTTGCAACTTGCGCACACGTATAAAAAAGAATATCAAGCAGATTGGTGTGCCAAGTTGGAAACGCGCCAGCCCCAGCCTCAGAGGTCTCTATTTGAAAGCACACATCTTCAAGAATCAGAAACGACTACTCTTCAATTCAAAGTTCTTGGTTCTCGTTGGTGCCCTAGTGAATACAATCTAGTCTTCTTTGGTCTAGGAGCTATATGTTTCTAATCAAATTTCTGATATTAGCTATCCACGGACCAAGTCTAGGGAATAGGTTAGGTAATTTTGGAGATGGGATGGCTGAAAGCTGGGAGTTTGGACCCAACTTTCAGTACCCTGCTGCTGGAAACGAAGCGATTTAGCTGCCGTATGCTGAGAGAGGGCATTCACAATCCTGCAGAAATGGAGTACCACTTGGTTAGGCAAGCCGTATAAGGAGAGTGGTATGATGAACGATATTCCAATTGTCCATTTGGTCTGCATGCGGACGCCATGGTACAGAGTGCTGGTTCATGAGCTGCTCAGGCCTCCAGGAAACCACAAATTGTAGGTTCCCATCCACTCATTGAAGAACAGTCGATTTAGGCATTATTTACCTCGGAGGATCAGTGGCTTTGGAAGCTAGCCCTCGAACTGTACCTCCACCATTGGCTTGTGTTTTCTTGTATTCTGCTACATAAATTAGTCTAGCTTATGGCAGGTAGGAGTCGTTGTTGTCTCAAACAGCGGGAGAAAGGAAATGGTTGTAGTTCACAAAAAATTAGTTCTGTGGCTCACTTCTGAGTTCTGACGTCCGGTTTCTATATTTCGACTCTTTCGCTTGACTCTAGAAACACGCGCAGATCATACACGTTTGCACTCTATCATGTACGTGGTCCCAGTGTTGTAGTTACCTATCCATCATCTGTTGGTAGGCAGCTATCTCCCTTCCATTGATAGGATCCATATTAAGAAGAAAAATGCACTTATTGCAATTATTATCCAACCATCCATGTCCACTTTCGCTGCTCTTAGAAAAAGCTGTCAAAAATGACATCTCGGTTTGAATTGACACGTCAATCTAAATCAATGACAGCGCCGTCCTGCAATCTCTCAGTCTGCGCAAAACACCCTGTCACCACAATCGACGGCGCGAATAAAACGCGTCTTAAATCGCATCCGACAGGCGTTTAATCGTACGCATTCCACTGCCGCGCTGGTGGGCTAATTGAAACGATGTCTCGCAACAGTTAATCAACTCATCAAACATTTTATAGCGCGCCTCAACGTTTATTGTCAAAAAGCAGTGTTTTTTCGCTGTCATCATATGAGATGATGACACGTCGGCGTATTACCCGGCAGCACTGTCTCCGCCGAGTACATTGTTTTCATTCCCAGACATTAGCATTCAAATGACCAGGCAACAGCGCCAGCGACAGGTGTTCGACGCGACGTGTAAAGCATTCGCCATTAATCCGAGGTGACAAACTGGAAGCGGACAAGCTGGTGACTGGATCGCAACTAACGGTGCTGATGACGAACGCATTTCCGATTGAAATTGAATTGAAGCACAAAAGACGCGACAACTGGAGAGCACGCCACAAAAGGCGATAAGTTGCACAGTGGCTTTGTGGCGTTTCCTCTCGAGAAGCCATTCAAAGTGACAATCGACGTCTGAGTGTGAGTGGGGCGGGCTCAGCAGTTGATAACATAATCAAATGCATTCCCCGGTCGCGCAGAAGAGATCTTCCCCCCGACGCGACGGCAAGTTTGCACTGCCGCGGGGCAGCGTTCACTGGCCCTGTGTGTCCTCGTCAATTTGTCGCGACAACACACTCGTCTATCTTTAGACATTTAGTCAGCGCCTGAGAATCCATCGTCGTCGTCGTCGTCGTTGCCGTTGTTGCTGAAAGAGCACTTGGGCCAGTGGGCGACGAAGAGAACGACGTCTAAAGGCGATAAATCTGTGTTTCGACCGATTTGAGAGGTGCGGTGGGCGTGCGATGTGACAGAAAGGGGAGCAGCCAGAACTTAGCAAAGTATCTAGTTCAAACGTTTAGTTTCACTTAAGACTTGTGCTGGCTGCAGTCAGTGGCTATTTTTGTATTTCCTAGTGTTTCTTCGGTCAGTCTGTGAATTTGACTACACGCCGTGCCGTGACGTTTTTTCAAGAAATTCTGTCCAAAGAGCGGGGAAAGGATGAGCATCGTTTGAAGCTGAAGTCATCGGAGTGCTCTGACGGTGATTAGATAAACTGTCCATCACGGCCGCGATGAGCGCATACCCGGCTGACACTGAGTGTCGCACAGGCCGCGAGCCGATCGCTGGAGCGTGTGCAATTGATAAATGGTGGAAGTGCCAGACTCCGCGCATCGGGGCCGATGATGAGACGCGATGTGAATTGCGTTTCACACGTTTGGCAGCGATTCAAATGAGTTCGTCTGAATGCCGAATGTCGCATGTCTAGATCTAGATTTGAAAGAGGTGTCTGGTTGTCGGTGGCCGAGATTTTTGATCTTGTTGTTCGCAATTTTTTGCGCAACAGAAACGTGTTTTTAGGACTTTTTGTGATCTTGTGCGATTGATTTTGGGATCGGTGGTTGTGGCGGTTGGTTGACTGATGAATTGATGTCAGACAGGAGCTAAACATCAGAGGAAGCTTCTCTACTGGTGCTTTGTGAACGGTTGCATTGATCGAATCTTCTTCAACCTCTGGCAGGGCTGGACTGTCTGAGAGGTTCAGAGGGAAATGATCGGCAAAGTTCCAGTCGGTTGGTTTCAATTGTAGCCTTCCGACGTCAATCTGTTGTGGCCCTGCTCTACTCCATTGTTCTATCGATATCCGAAGGACATGATATGAGTGGATGTTGGCAGAGGAGTGTCTGACATCGATCGCAATGTGATCAATCTGGTTGACGGTTGATTGATCAAGATACCGCCAGATCCCTTTGTGAATATTGAAGTGAGGGAACCCCGCATTAGCTACGGAGAGGTTTCGCTCCGCCATGAAGTTCAACAGCCTCAGTCGATTCTTGGACGTGTGTCATGTAGGCTGTGCCTTCCGATGACACTAGCAAAGACATCTTCCTGTCTCCAGTTTGTATGTCATTTCTATGAGATCATAGAAGTCTTCCTTGTTATTGTG
Organism: Eristalis arbustorum; assembly: GCA_916610145.1. Lineage (NCBI taxonomy): Eukaryota > Metazoa > Arthropoda > Insecta > Diptera > Syrphidae > Eristalis > Eristalis arbustorum. The sequence goes on from OU744318.1 coordinate 31,394,275, forward strand.
ATCTATATCCTCCCTTGGACCGTAAGCTTAACAACTTCTTGCCTATCTCTACCTCACAATTGCTGCTTTACTGCTGTGTATCAATCGCCGTCGTTGATGTCGCTGTTGTTCATCCTCTTTTTGGCGGCTATTTTGGCGACATTCCATCGCGACGTCGGTCTTAGAGACTTCTGGAGCCTCCGCAAATTCAACGACGGCACGTGATTTGTTAAAGGACACATCGTTGTCCGTACTTCGTTGGCCATGGTCGTTAGCAGCAGAGTCATCCGTAAACGAGGCTTGTAGTCGTCTGTGAACTACATTTAGCTTTTTCTACGCGGTGGCGATGACCGTGTTTTGGTTTAAGCAGCCTGAACAAGGGTGCATAGATTGGCTTACATCTAAACGGATATACAGCGGGCACCACGAGGAGTAATTGACGTTGCTGGCGTCTCGCCAAGTTGGGAGCAATCAACAACTGCGCCCGCTATCCGCAGGTCCATGCCCTCTGGGGGAGCTTAGAGCTATAACGTGTCTCGATAGAATCTCGGGACAGTCTATTATTTTTCTGTCTCTTAATCTTGTTCGTTATCTGTATCTGCTTGCTTCCTGCCCTTGTCTACAGCCCCATTTTGTGAAGTTGATGGGTCTACTAAGTGCGCCACACATCATCCTTTGATCAATCTTGTTCAGTTCTAAGGCCTTTTTAGTTGTTCTTTAATCGGCCCTCACTCCCCCCTGCCTATTCCAGAATGAGATGTGGGATGCGATATTCCAGCATCGGTAGTGCTGGAATCCTGTGGGTAAGGTTTACTACAAGGAGTTCTTTCACCCTCTCTTGTGCAGTGTGGGTACATCATATTGACCTGTCGAAATCTTGACAGTATCATACCTCCGCTGTTCGTAAACAGTTGCTGTACGCTGAGTAAAGCTGGGAAAGATTGAACACTTATTTCCAAAGTGAGTGCTGAATATCCTAAACAGTGCCCATCGCACAACTCCTGTATGCAAGCTTGTGCAGAAAGGTGATGAGACAGGTGTGGTAGTGAAAAACACTTACGTACACTTTTTTCTCCACTTTATTTCACACGTTTTAAGTGCCGCAAAGCTCAAACTCAATCAGGCTGCCGTATCAATTGACAGACTTTGCAACAGAAACCATTTGAAAAAGTCGCACATTTGATGCGCTTCGGACAGAGCGGCGTTCCGGCATAACATCGCATCGGTCTGTTGTCCAAATCGTGCATCATGTAGGAGAACTTCAGAGAATACGAGGTAAGACAGCAGCAGGGCAGCCCTTGTCGGTTAGGACACAGCACCTACCTCTGTCCATCGATTGGGGACCCAGCATCAATGGTCGGGTAAAACTCAATTTAACGAATAATAGTTCGTCGAAAATTAAACTGGGACCAACTTTTCGGGCAATAGAGCCACGCTAACTGACTATTTGTTTTTTTTTTTACTGAAATTGAGGACATGGATTTGGACTTGCCATCTGTATGTAGCCGCGATACGGATTGATATGAGGTGCAACTTCTGCAAAATCTGGTTCATGCAGAATGGCGCGGCAAGCCACACAGCACATGCCACAATCAATCTTTTTCACACAAAATTCCCACATCATGCTGTCAGCCGTCTTGGCGATGTCAATTGATAGCCTCGAACCTGCTATGAACCCATTTAGACTTTTTTTTTTGTGGTGAACCGTGATAAGGAGGAGAACCGCCAATAATACCGATTCAAGCACAAGCCGATTTCATCCACGTTAGGAGTTACAGCCCGAGACCACCAAGAAGATCTTGGGAAGTTGGGGTGACAGAATGTGCTATTGCGAAGTGGCGGCACACACTTGAAGGAGGTCGTATTTCATAATTCATGGGAACGTTTGTTATTACTAAGAAAGCCTGGAAACATGGAACAAAATTAATTTCATTAATTTTATTGAATTTTTAAAAACAAACATGCAGTTGGCCCTCACTGTGGTTCTTTTGTCCTGGCAACCATATCAGTGTTTTATGGCATTGCCAGAAGACATCCCTGGAATTGAGTGTTAGCTGTTTTAGAGCCTTAAATACTGCGTGGTAGTCTGATGTCGAATATAATCTGCTTGTGATGACCGAAATGATTACAATTTTTTCTGTCAATTTTCTGAATTTTTTAACATTAAACTAAACATTCAATGTCTCGGGTGACAGTTCGGTTTGACGTTTGTGTCTGAAACAGGGATGTTACAATATGAATCCACGATTTGAGTGACGACACATCGTCGGTCACAAGGAAAAGCTGGTTATATCTCGTTTTTCAGGAAATCAATTCAAAATCTCTATCAAAAGCGAAAATGTATGAGAAACTAAACTTAAGAACTAAGTTAATATTTGTGACCACATTTTAAAGAAAATCTCAACTTCGTCTAAAGTCGCCAGACATGTTGCTGCTCGCACAAAAACGTCCTCGAAACCTTGTTCCCAACAGTGCTGCCAGGTCAGGTTGTGGTCTGATTCAATTATCTTCACCCTCTTCCATCTAAAAACCCTATCGTCACGGGCTACGCCGGATGTTCCTCCACTGTCCACCCAGACTGCCCAAATGAGAAACCCCACGTACGCCTGAAGGGCCCCTGAAAACCATCAAGTGAGTGCGCGTCTAACGATGCCTCTAATTCACAAGGTTGCTGATGTGGCTCATCGCCGAAGAAACCAATCGAGTTCCCACACACACTCACCCCCTTCGCCGCCGTCGCTGTCGTCGTCATCGTTCGTGCAACCTTCTGCTGAGCCGAGTGTTTATAAATAGCAGTCGTCTCCACCAGCAACACTCTCAGAAGATATCGATATCAGCTTCAGCATCAATTTTCTTTCGATTTATTTCTTAACTGCGCGCTAGATTGGGTTTCTTGCTGTGTTTTTGTTTCTCTTTTTTTTTGTTTTTTTTTTTTATTGCGCTCATATCGAAATCCGATACATCATGCCATCGGATACTGCGCTGCGCTGCGCCTCTGTGTGCGCTTGTGTTGTGGGGCAACACAGATTCGTGTCATGGAACGGCTCACGAGCGCAAGGGTGGCCGCAAAAAAGACACCCTCATCGGTTTTGGAACACACAACTAAACAGTCTCCATTCACGACAATCCACTGAACATCACTTTTTTCTTCTTGTCTCGTTCCAGGTTCGTACAAGCTGATGACTGCGTGTGTGCCTTTTTGGGACCCCATTGAGGTATTTCATAGATTTAAGTGGATTAACGACTTCCGGAGAGGAACAGACATTTTTGATTTGACTGTGAAGAGAGTCTCATTTGCCCGTCGCCGCCGCCGCCGGCTCGCGTGACATAACAATCGCTCACGTACGGCAGACACCGCCTAAGTGGCGCACAAAGTGTGTGAGAACTTGTCCGGCTGGCCAACCCGACTTGGCCCTCGACCGTGGCTCGGCGAGCGGAAACTGTCTTGCCGTCTGATTGATATGTAAAATTGTTGTTGTTCGTCAAGCTCAGACGTACCTCCGTCCGTCATGGTTTAATTGATGCGTGGCTTCGGAGGAAAGGTCTTCAGGCTGCCCTGCATTGTCGGACCTCTTGGCGTGTGTTTCTCGCACTGTGCCCTGACCCTCGGCGACGCATTCCTCTCGATTGACCCGCTGCCGGGTGGGTGACCCATTTGTGTGCTTAATTGGAATTTCTTTTCTTTTTAATTCGTTTTCACTCAGCTTATCCGCTGCTGCGCCGTCTTGTGCACATGCCAGCGGGATGGCACTGCTGCGGCATCCGAAACGGGTGATCTCATTTTAGAGGCACGACATGTCCCAGCATCTGGGTAATGGAGTTGAAATTAATTTATTGGAAGCGCACAGAAACATTATGTCCACTGAGCTTTGGCTAAGTACGCGGGGGAATTTGATGGCAGCACAGAGGGAGAGACAACGACTCATTGCTCTTGCTGGAGGATGAGCGACAGTCACTGTGAGTGGAGCTAATTTTCTCCTCGCCGTGGTGGCAGTTGGAGGACTGTGATTTGCAGAGGCGATTTGTGGGTTCATTTGTGGCGGCTCCCGAGTCATTTCTTTTGCTAATTGCTGCTGAGGTCGCTGCTTGGAAGGCACTTCGTTAGCGAGAGCAATCAGGTCTTTCTTAGATTTTAACTTCGTTCGGAGACAATTCGGGAGCAGGTCTCTTTCAGTTTCCATAAGTAGATCAATTTCTCAGTCAGAATGCAGCAAATTCCTTGTAAAACAAGCAAAGCTGACCTTTCTACGTCCTATATCAGGGCTAGGACAGAGCTCCAGTACAGCGTCCAGACCGTGTGATCGTTTTCATGCAGCGCCTTGATATGTTGGGTAGATTACTGAAAGATTTTGCTAACACCTCAGCAGCAGTCGTGTTCGCTTTAGACTGCTTAGTCGTGGGGCTTAGTCCTTTGGAGACAGCGCAAGAATCACTTTCACCAGGAATCGGAAGATTGTCTGCTTTTATGTGGCCGTTTGAACGTCGTTTCTTAGCACTGAGTTTTTAATTTGTTCCTTGTTTTGGTACAATCTCAGGTGTGTACATCGCACGTTTAGGGAAGTCTTCGAAATTTATTGGACGGATTAGAATTTGAATTAGAATGGTTAATAGGGTGGGAAAGGATCGCGGCTGCGGCCTCTGATGGGTCTATGTTCTCCATTCAATATAGTCTTCGCCCGTCTGGCAGTCTAATAAGCTGTCTTGCATCCGGGATTGCCTGATCTTTATGTCGGAGATTCGGTCTTCCTTCTGGAACCTAAGATACCCTCGAAGACCGTATATTCGACTTACAATTTTTCTTTCGCAGATATCTGCTTGCTCTCTTGTAAGAAGTATTTTTTTCATGGGACGGTTGTAAGCTCTAGGCACAACCATAAAAGAATCGCTGTATACGCTACAACGAGGATGAGTTTAATTTCAATGAGTTTAAATTAAATTCTGGAGCACCAAAGCAGGTCAAGATTCGGACGGCGGCTTGTTAGTTGGTGTCCATCAAGGCAGCCATGTTGGTCCGTTTTTTTTCGTCCATCCGTTTTGAATGCTGAAGCAAGAAAGGGCCTAGCATTGAATGATGCTGCTCCCTCGTTTCATAATAAATTGAAATGAAGAACGTCATCGTTCCTCTTCCGAAGAATAGAAACGGATCAAGCTGACTGCCTTGAGGGACATCAGTAAATGCACATAGGCCTAGGAGCATGATCAAAGGTGACGGTGGTTGCTGCATTTAGTCAATGGAGTGAGCTACGGATCAATAGTCACCGATTTCTGTTCTTTCTTTGTCGATTGACGCGGGGGTCTGATTTGCCCGAAAGACCTTGTACAACACAGTCACTTTTATGACATCGCAGGATCGTGAAATTCTGCTTCCTAATTGTGCCCCATGCGGGTGTCTAAAGGGCCGTTCACCTGAGAATTGAAAACTTGATTTTTCTGAAACAACCCTTTTCCAGCTAATATAACCAAAAATGTATATTTTCTTGTATGCAAAAAGACGCGAATAGAATTGTAGCAATACACTAGGAAGCAATCGCAATCCGCAGCCACCAAGACCAAAAAGTGAAGTGAAGTGAAGCAGTGAAGTGTCAGTTTTCACTTCAAGCTCACTACGAATGAGAAAACTCCATTTTAATGAATTGTCAGAGTTTGGGAAGTTCGCTAAAAGCGAAAGTCTGCAACTCTAACAATCTGTCAAAATCCCCGACCAGACACAACATCTTTGCAAGGATCCCTGCCTAGTTGTCTCCAGTTTCTCACGCCGAGTTGGATGATATCCTTCTTCACTTAGGTGCGCAACCATAGACGAGGGCCTTTGTTATCGCACATGTTTCGATTGGAAGACTCTTCAGACTGCTCTACATGGTCCAGCCACCAAAGGGGTTGAATACGTTGACGCCTGGCTAGACTCATGTCGCTGTACCTATATCCGATATAGTTCATGCCTTAATCTTCTTCTCTAGATCCCGTCAACGCAAACAGGACCAAAACGGTGCAGAATTTTTCGCCTGAAGAGGCCAAGGGCTTTTTCATCCGCTTTTGTGATTGTTCGTGCCTCCGCGATGTGTAGCAGACCTGGGATGATCAGTGTCCACTTGGTCCTTCAAGAGACCTCCTTGGGTCCTCTTTTACTCAATTGACTCGTGACCCCATAGAAACAGCGGTTGGTAAGAGTCATCTTGCGTTTGATCTCGGTACACTTCGGAGCCGAAGTAGACGAGGTCCTTAACTACCTTGAAGTTGTTTTAGTTGGCCATTGCCACGCTCTGTCCAAGACGTCGATGTAGTATGGCCTTCCTTCAGGACAGCATATAATTCGTCTTGCCCTCATTGTAACATTTTGCTTGAATATGGGATGTACTTGTGGAAGGTGCCTGCCATGATACCTAATAGCATTACCGTGAAACATTCTCCTTGACGGATCGCATCTGCGTCGATCGCATTCAAAGAAAGGAGTCCATTTGGTGCGGAGGAAACATCGTCGTCGTTGGCAACGTCACTCTGGCCTAGGGACCTGTAATTAGTGATCCTCTGTTGTGGCAGCCACAACACTGGTCACCTTCTCGATGGATCTTTGAGACTGGTTACCAATCGCTGACCAGTCGTTCAAGAGTCCATCTAGCTAGCCAGGTCGCATGATGTTTGGTGATGCTTACAATTCCAGACGAAGGTGCATCACTGAGCTTACATTTTTGTCATTTGTTTTCAAGTCTGCACTAGAGTACACAGATTCGGGAAAAAAAAACTGGTCCAGTTTACTAGCTGGCAACAAACTTCAACTGAGCCTGAGCTAAAGCTGCCTTCCGCTGTTGACGGTCGTGGGCACGCTGCATTGCGATGACATAGTCTTTATACCAAAGGTTTGGTTTCCTCTCTCTCTCTCTTGAAGCTGGAGGCTTAGATTCGACAATCCTCTTAGCTTGAGCCGTGGCTAATGATCATGCCTTCGACTTGGTCATGCCAATGCAGTGAACTGATTTTTGCCCTGGTGCCGGTCTACATTCATTCACACCATAGTGCGGCTCGTTCAGTTCGCGTATGCCTTCCCCTTCGTCCAACCAGGGGATTGAAGGCACCAAGAATCAGCTCTGCTGTTTCGCTTATCGTCCAGCTTTCGTGTCAAATTTGCAGGATTGGGAAGGGATATCTAAAATCAGAAATCTTCTCAATGATCCATCGAAAAAACCTCCAATCAAAGCCACAAAGCCCAGCCGGCGAAATGTTCGTTTTCCGCCACGCGATGGCTCTTAAATCCTAAGTGCCGCCACATCCTTTCGGACTGTGGTGCTCAAAGACGCCACATCCTTCCGGACTGTGGTGCTCAAAGCGGACTGCTCTCAAAGTTGTCCGGCGACAGGGGGAGAACTTCCGACACATGTGACCGCCTTTCATTCGAACAACTGACAAATGCCAAGCTGCACCACCCGCCCCACATGCACTCTCCGCACTCACCATCCTCCTCAGCGACAATCATTATCCTTGCGAAAAGTGCCTACACTTAACCGAATAGCATACTCAGCTGAACGAACGTCAATCCAGGCCAACGCAGCAATCTGAGGCGATCCTCGAAAGCCCACAACCTGAGCAAATTAAATCATTAATGTGACAACTCCAAAACACTTCATACAAGGAACAGCAGCAGCATGTGTGTAGCGTGCAGGGATAAACTCCTCCGACCGCCGCCTCCAGAGGGCACTCTCGTTCATTTCACACACATAATTGTTCACGTACTGAGTTAAACCTCCTTAATGCTCTTCATTTCGTGCTTTCGTGGTGCCCTCTCTGTCCGCAGCACAGTCCTGTGTGTGTGTATCCATCGGCCCCACCCGTAGACACTCGCATTCTGCGGATAACCAAGCCTACATCATTACACACGGTGCACGGGGGCAAGTGAAATATAATTTTATCCTCGAGTGTCCGTTCCACTTTGTATTCATTCCCACTGTTTCTCGTCATCCCTTCGTGCCTTCATCACCCCCAGCGCCGTCCACCATCCACCATCCACCGCACCCATCATCGTCATAATTTATTCAAGGATTTCAGGGCGTGATGTGCGACGGGGGTAGCTTTCACATTGTAAGCCACCTCAGCTCAAACCAGCCACCCTGCCAGCCATTCAGTCCTGATGTCATCGTGGGCTGTGTTGCAACGGGTGGGTTGTGGGTGGTGGGCGGCGAAGGGGAGTGTTATTCAATTCATTGCCTCGAACCGTGGAAGTGTTGTCGTCTGTTGCTTGTTCTGATGTTATTCATCCTAACTTGACACAGATCTTTGTAAATTTTCAGATTTTTTTCCTCCACCTGCTCTCCTCCTCCATCGTCGTCCTTCTTCTCTCGCATCCTCGTGCGCCATTGGAACCGTTAATTCCGAGAGAAATTTAATAAAGCCCGACGAGAAAAAAAAAAAAGGGAGGAACCGCTGTCTTTCAGCGACGGCCTCACATTTCCCCTGCGTCAGTGAATTACGAGATCATTTGCACCGTCGTTAGAGGATTTTGTTTATTTTTTGCGTCGCTTTCTTCAGGAATTCGCTGTCAGAGAAATTAATGAGTCGTCTCGTCTATCAGTTCGGGTGGGGTTTTTCTTTTTTCTTTCTTGCTTTGTTAATTTTGTCATTAATTTCTGTGAAATCATTTATGTCGCTTCCCCGTTGGAGGGAGGATGCTTAGAAGGGGGTCTCATTTTGGATCATTTCAGGCGAGGGACTTAATTCTAATTGGGTTCATTTTGGAACGGAGTGTGGGATGGGCTTTATTTTGCCTCCATTCACACGGAGACTGGGTTGCTTTCGCAATGTTTTCGGGAAATTAATGCTCACTTATGTGGGGTGGCTGGCATTCTAAAAGGGAGTTTGGCAACGTTTATTTGTGGAATTTATGACCGCCTTAGCGGATACATTGTTACCAGACAATGGCGAAAGAAGTCTTGGCCCTCGTCTCTGAAGCAGATGCTGGGCGCTGTTGTGAAACTGGAATGTGGGACTGCTACACAATTGAAGCTGGGCGACAGGAGATACCACCTTGAGCTCACTAATTGGGTGTAGGAAATGGCAGGCTTCTTCAGCATTTGAATTGCTTTAGTCAAAGTGGCAAAACTTGCTTGCTGGCGACTGCCGAAGTCGTCACATTGCTGGTGCTTCGATTTGTGCTGCTGAGCAAAAGCAATAGTAAACAAAAAAGCTTAATTATCAATCGATGATTGATCGTATTGTGCTTTTGCCTCGACTGTGGTTGCCGTCTTATTTAGCAGCAAACGCCTGAACCACTAAAAATCAGCGCAGTTGATCTGGCACTGGATGGCCGTTCAAATCAATGCAAACTGTTGGTATATTCGATTTGGCTTTATTTTGCTCTTGATCCAGCCATGCCGCTGAGGCAACGACACCGCAGTCTCAAGGGGTCTAATGTCTTAAAACCTTGGACCTAATCCAAAAGCTGTTCCACAGTCAAATTCGGTTATAGCGACCTTCCAGGAACTCAAGATTTTTTGTCGTTATAACCGATACGTCGTTGCAACCGATGTCGTTGTAACCAAGCAAAGTCGTCGGTTCCAATGTATTTCCTTTGTGAAAGGTGTTAGCACAGTGATGAAGTCTCTCATTAGCGGACACTAAGCCAACCGAGTTGTCCGCGAATGTGGGGTGTCCGTTAAGAGAGAATTACACTGTATTTCCTTTGTAGTCGAACTCGAAGATAGTTTGGGTTCCTTGTTGAGGTACAGTATTTCTTGGCAGGAATAAGTCTTGATTAGTCATAACCAATGGTCCATTGCTCTCGACAAAGTCCGAACATTCCGAACCAGACCTAGCAATCTCGGAAGTCGTTGCCTGCGAAACCCCTCTGTACCCAGTGATCCAGCCGAGATACTCTTTGTTCTGCCTGACAAATGATTGTGGTGCACCGTGACGTTTGACCGCTTTCGAGTTCATTAAGCTGGGCGATAATGCCTTAAATGCTGCCTGTCTCTCTGAGAAAATGAAGACTGTCTGGCGCAGATTTCAACGGCGTGAATTTCGCCTCGAAACACAGTAGAACTCGAGCCTATAGGCACGAAAGTTCTGTGCTGAGTCCATATACTCCAGCTCTGACTCAAGATTTCATGTTTCATCCAGACTTCTGGGTCCCAGTGTTGGAACACCTCTCACGATCGATTTATTTCAACCTCAAGGAATCTGCCGTAAGAAGATGTCGTCTTTTTACAAAACATGTCTGTTCTGTTGACTGAGTTGGGTATACGACCGTTAAATTGCCTTGTTTCTATTTATGTTCCAGCTGCAAGTTGATATAATGTCTCTTCACTGTCTTCCTTACGAAGATGGGTAAGGCTGTAACCCCGACTATCACATCACATCTAGAGCTGTTGTTGGATAAACCAGCAATTTGTATTAACTTCTGCAATTTTTCGCCGTTGACGGTTGAAAGGTTTCAGGCCAACAAAGGGTGGCCGCCTATGCGTGGTAATGGCTCTCGTCATCATTGTGTATGTTATTGCATCAATGCGTGGCCAGTTCATTAATCCGAGCTTCGTCGCCAAATGACGTATGAACCGGATCGATTTACATTCCATACCCAGCAAAAGAGTCCACCACCTCAGCAAATGACACTCCTCACTTATGGTAACCATTTTAAAAGAGAGAGTTGAAAACGCAATTTAGAATGAAATTCGATGTTTAAGTCCATCCTCCACACAACTCGATAAACTTGTACAATTAATCACGGTTATTGCATAATCGATTCTATTGAACGACACTTTTTTTGTAGAGTCGCTCTTTAGGCCTTCTGGGGGATAGACTGTAAGTCTATTGATTAATAGGGCTCTACCACGCTCTATGGCTAACATGACATGTGACTTCCATTTAAGTCGTTTATTCAAGATTACTCCAAGGTTTTTGAACGGGCTGGAACGGACGAGTGTGTGTGTTTATTGTTATTGGTACTTGACTTGCTTAGAGGCAATCCTGTCTGCGTTGGAAGAATGCATTGGGGACTTCCTTAGTACGCCTGGCTCTGCTCTTGATGCCTTACTGAAAGAAAAGTGGTCCTTGGTACAACAAGGACTGGTCTTTAATGACCTTGCGCACTGCATTTCCTTTCACTCTAGTCCAATGGATATGCCATCCGAGGCACGGACAGTAGAAGTCCAGCTTCAACGGAGACGACATTCCCTATTCTCGGTACTGGCGCTGACAAGAATCTGTATCCAGAAAGGAACCTAGTCGATTAACCTCCAACAACATTGAAGCAACATGCTTCTCAAGAGCAAAACCGGAGCTGGCATGACTCCATGAATTATGAATTTGGATCAGTTTTTGGGTCTGAGAGCTTCAGTGTTGTGTTAAAAGCAAGAATGCAAGGGCTGAGCTCCATGATATCACTATTTGAAAGGGCTTAATTTTTGCAGCAACATCCACTCCGTAGTCAGTGTTGGGTCTAGAATATGTCGTAAACGTGTCCGAAAAGCTACTAACTTTTCGGGCAAGTCTGAGGACACTAATGAACGATTTTTGCTGGTGGATATATTCTGCCTACACCGTTGCAGCTCTTGTATTCAACAAGTACCCCATTTCGCCTGAGTTTCAGTTGAGAGTTCTCCTCGGATCATCTGGTTTTTGTTGACGTTGTAATAACCTTGTCAGCCTTAGGCCAATCAACAACTAGATCGGGTGAAGTGTATGACTGCAATTCCGTTCTAAACCTAGGTTGAGACTTCGTAGTTGGAGGTTCTTGTGAAAGTGAACCACTTAGTACGGGTCAGCGACGAAGGACGATACAAATTTGGGGAGCATTAGTTGTGTTTAGCTGAAAAAGTTTAACAGGACTTAGAGGTAATTGAGGAAGCTTGTGTAGCTTGTAGCTTCGTCGTCCCTGTTGCTATGTGATTCCTGAAGAAGAATCTCGAAAGCCGAATTCATTGGGTAATGCAACAATGCTCGAGCCATATGCCTGGAGGACTCGTTAACCCCAGAAGGGACTCAGTTCGAAACCAAGTCAAAATAAAGAGAATTTCTACAGAGTTGATGGTCGTTTTAAGAAATCTCAGGATTGCCTCTAACATCCTCTTTGATTGGCGCTACAGTCCGGGATGGACCTGGGCCTCAACCAACATGCTTCTCCAGCCAGCACGATCTTTCGCCAGCTGCCTCCAGTTGCGCACACCAAGTTGGTTGAGGTCCTTTACCACTTGTGTGCGCCATCTAGTGTGAGGACGTCCTCTGTTGCGCTGTCCCAATGGCTCGGTGTCGAAGACTCTTGGCCCGGAGCTGTGGTGACCATCCTCTCTACATGACCTAGCCATCTTAGCGTCGGATCCGAAGACGCTTAACCAGGTGCATGCCACAGTTCGTGGTTGAACCTTCTTCTCCAAACGCCATCAACGCAAATAGGACCACACATCGTAACATCGTCTACTCGAGTTGAAGTCATTATTTATCTTAGCTCTTGTCAGAAACATTTTTTCCCATTCTGTGAACTGCTTGCCCGCCCCGCAAACGACAGAAAGAAAACATATCAAAAACCTCTGATAGATTGTGTCTCGCCCACTGATTGCCGACAGGCACGCCAGCGAGGTCCCCCCAGTCACTCGCAGGACATCACATTTAAATTGCTCCGTCATGTAGTTGTGCACCACAATAGATCTCCCCGTTCCCTGCCTGGTGTGCACCCATGTCATCTGCACTGCATATCTCATCTCACATGCTCCCCCTCTCCCCTCACCGACGCACACACATTCTTCCGAGGGCCCGAACAATGGCCAGGCGACTCCTCAAGCACCCTGCTCATTTCCATAGTGTCAATCTCTAGGACGCATGCAAATTTCCTCTCCACCGGAATATTTAGCATTTTTCTCTCTAAACGGCTGCCAGATGGAGGTGGGTGGCTGCCATCCGAGGAAAAGGAACCTTCCAGAGTGCTTCCTTCTTGGGGAATTTGCATCTCCTCAGCGAGCTGCACACCGCCGCCGGTGTTCGTTGCGGTTTCCCTATTCCGTGTCGTTGCCGTTGCGCTTGTTTATTCACTCATTGTTTGGTTTAATTTCTCCTGTTCGGCGAGAGGAACTTTCGCCCCATTGCACCGAGCGGGGGGAACCAGCCCACTCCACCGAGAGAGAGAGGACTGCTGCACAGAGCCAACGGAGTGCGAAATTCGCTCGTGTGCACACACAGCTCTGCTGAACGAGGGAGCACGCATCGAGATTTTATGAGATTCTCCGTGGCACCCTGCACCCAGCCCGTGCAGCGGATGAAAATCGAATGAAAGCATCCTGACATTGGCCCATAATCTCTTTGAGGGGGCCACCGCTGGAAACGATTTCCATCACAATGGACAATGAGCCGCCACCCACAGTGCGGCACGGCAAGCGGAAATCCAGGCCAAGAGGGGGAGCATCCAAGATGGCTGAGCTCGTGGTGTGTGTGTGCGCGTTGCGTTGCGTTCTCATTGACGCCATGCAGCGCCAGCGGTTCGTTGAACTGCCATTCCGGCGCCGAGTTCATTTCTGTGCTAAATTGCATGCTCCGCTGCGACACAACAAGAATTCCAAGAGCACCGACAACGAGCAGCTATTCCACCGACAGCCGCAGCAGCAACGCGTACTCGTTCGTAGCAGCCAGCGAGTTATGGAATGCAATATGTGCGCCGCCGTCCTGGTGCAAATTGTATCTCTGTGCGGACTGAGTGTCAATGCGTTGCTGCACGGCCGGGGTGTGCCCTCGATTGCCTGGCCATGGGGACGGTGATGGTGACGGTGACGGTGACGGTGCCAGTGACTATGTGGGACAATCCTCGGAAGGTTCCTTTTTCAGGCGAAGCCAAAGGGTTCCGCGATTAAATTGAATGCAATTTGTAGCCGATTAGCGGGCGACGAACGTGGGCGCGCGCGCCTCCTAAACGAGCTAAATTGGATTCTGTTTGAAGGTAAACTGGGTGTGGAGACACTGGAAAACAGGAGAAAAACGCCTGCTTGTCGGGCGTGAGTGCCCATTTCGAGGCATATTGCACGTTGATTGCATCGCGCAGGGATCTTTATGGGATTCGGCGACCGTTTGTTGTGTGCGCGCGGAGTGGGCTGGGCCTTAACTAGGAAACATAATTTAGGGTCAATCGAGGGTCCGTCGTTCCGGCCGGGAGGAGAAGTGCCGCACTCGTGGGAATTTATGGGATTTTCACACTCGACGGAGCACTGAACGACGTTCACAAAGAGCCTAAAGTCGCTGGTGACCTCGGAGTCACCGAAATTTGTAACCATGGCTCACGACACATGCAACCAGTCTCTTTTCAAACATTTGCGTAACACACGTCGCCGCGCATGTTGATTACGCGTGTTTTTTGCTTTGACACTGTCACAGGCGCACAGACGTACCATCCTATTGACTCTGCAAAGTGCGCACAGTCGCGAAACACTTGAACAAACAAGGGATCAGCACAAGTGCACACAGCGAATGAAAAGAAAACAGACAGCGTCTCCTCTCTCTCTTGGTCTCGTTTCTTTTTTTTGTCTAGTCAACGCAGGGGACATACATCATTTGGCATCAATGCACAGAGACGCTGCTGTCGCACACACAGCGCTCGGAATTGAATTCAATTCCATAAGTAGGCGCATTCAATTGCCCTCAATAGACGCATAGTCGGCCGACTGTTTGGCATCGGTTAAGCGCGCCATCATTCTGGATGACAAACACACGACCAGGGGTGGTGTCGAGAAACGGGAGCAAATCCATTTCCATTTTCCACTCGATATGACGTTTTTCCCAAGGAGACGCGCGTACCCATTGGCTGGCTAATCAGTTGAGTCGGGGAGATGCACAATGCCTCCCTTTGGGTGGTGGTGGTGGAGGAGGTGATTTATTTATCTTCTTGTGCCATGGAGTGCATTCCGTTGGGTGCTGTTGTGCTCGGGAACATGCACAATATGGATGGATGGCAATCGCTGATCTGGTGGGTTCCTTGAGTTAGTCGACTGAAAGTTGGTCAATGGTTCACCGGGGAGACTGTGTTCTAAGTGACACCCACACTGAGGGGGTCATTTCCACGTTCAATCCAAGCCGGGAGTGGGAGTTTTCTGGTGAATGCGAAGAAATTGTTGAGTTCTCGTCGATCAATCGGTGATCTTGCTTACTTACTTAGACCGGCGCTACCGATGGTTGATCTTGCTTACTTACTACTTACTATCGATGAACCTTTGCATCAACAAACCCCACGGGGTAGGAAGACCTTCGCTTTAAGTGGAACTTGTAGCATTAGTGGACCAACTACTCAACAGTCCAGTTCTTACATCGCCTTCCATCCTTTCGGGATGGGATGGGACAATTGCACCCGACTTAGTCTCGAAGGCGAGTGCTATCCCTCCTTTGGTAGAACCCATGTAGCTCGTTGTTAGACATCATAAGCAGATTTAGCTCGTTGAGGTAAGGGTTCTGATTGCCTTTTTGGGGTGGTTGTCGATGTCTAGAAGCTGTTTGCTGAACAGTGTTACCATGTACTCGTGCAAGGGAATGTTGCATGCTTCGACGTAGGGCATCTTGTTGCTGTAGTGCTTTGAAAAGTTTCTGTGTTTGGTGAGACCGGTCCCTATTCGGAGTACTTCCCTTTCGAAAATTGCGAGTTACTCCATGCTGATCTTATAGATGGCCTGTCTTATTGGGAAGCCGTACATTAAAATCGACCATATGAGCTGCCTTGTAGAGCAGTAGCTTTATCCTCTGGGTTAGTTAATTTTGCTTACGAATAATAAGCTTACGTAAAAAGTTTAAGGGAAAAAGTGATTTCTTTAACATCGTCCTGGAGAAGATAGTGCGAAACTCACACGCCAACACTACTAGAGGCACGATCTTCCAGAAGTCCGTGCAATTGTTAGCATACGCCGATGACATTGACGTGATTGGCAGAACTCAGTGAGCCGTCGGTGAGGCTTTTGCTAACATTGAGACGGAAGCGGCTTAAATGGGTCTGGCGGTGAATGAGGGCAAAACGAAGTATATGCTGTCCTCAAAAAAGGACATACATCATCGACGTCTTGGACAGAGCGTCACAATGGGCAGCTATAACTTCGAGGTAGTCAAGGACTTCACTTACCTCGGCTCCTGAGTAAACTGTACAAATAACATCAGTACCGAGATCAAGCGTAGGATGACTCTTGCCAACCGCTGTTTCTTCGGGCTCAAGAGGCAATTGAGGAATAGAGCCCTCTCTCGAAGAACCACGTTGACTCTATACAAGACACTGATCATCCCAGTCCTGCTATGCGGCGCGGAGGCATGGAAAATCTCGAAAGCGGATGAAGAAGTCCTTGGTCTGGTTGAGAGAAAAGTTCTACGTGCGATCTTTGGTCCTGTTGTTGACGGGTTCTGGAGGAGAAGATTCAATCACGAACTGTACACCGATATGAGCCTAGTTAGGCGTCTACGGATCCAACGTCTACGGTGGCTAGGTCATGTAGAGCGTATAAACACCACAGCTCCGGCCCGAAGAATCTTCGAATCCGAACCTGTCGGGCAACGCAACAGAGGACGCCCGCGTTTAAGGTGGCGCACCCAAGTGGAGAAGGACCTCAACCAACTTGGTGTGCGAAACTGGAGACAGCTAGCCAGGGATCGCGCTAGTCGGAGAGGCATGTTGGTCCAGGTCCACCCCGGACTGTACCGCCCCACAAAGTCAACAATGGCATACCTCAAGGGAGAGTATGTATTATCCCCTCTTCGGGAAATCGACTGAATATAGCCTGGGTGTTAATACAAAGGAGAACGAAATTGTCCTCTTCACTATGAAATATACAATTTTTCAGATCACTATAAATCACACCAATATTCTTTTCGGCCTTGTGACTAAACTGGGAGCTCAACGCAGAAGAAATAATAAGGATACCCAATGCAAATGGTGACTGGACCAGATTTGAAAACCAGATTAAAACAAATTAACTTTTGATTTCACTGGAACTCGAACCGGGAACCCTTGTAACCAAAGGCAGGCACTCAACCACTTACGTTGCCGCCAAACTAAGCTTTCATGTGTCGAAATGTTTCTGACAGTGGCTGTGAAGATCAACAGGATCGTGATTCTTGGTCCAAATTTTAGAGTGAACTCTCCAAACTGGTCGAATATACTAGCAGGCGGTAACCTATATTTACTTACCAACAATTGTGCCCAATCAGCACCGATTAGAGCTTAGAGAGGATCCTGCACCCCTTATGGTCACCTCCCATTGAAATCGTGTCCCCTCGGTGACATACCTTGAAAATGTTTGTTAGAAAAAACTGGCGCCGAAGAAAAGTCGATCAGGATCGCAGCACCCTTTCCTTGACTCCGCAGTGCATCCTCGTTCAGATCGAAGTTGTGACATGTTGCCATCGCATCTCGTCAAAAGATGGACTACCAAATGCTTCTTCTTATTCTTCTTTGCGTGATCCTACAGTCCCTGTCGTAGTCAGCATTTCTCTCCAACTACCGCGATCTTGGGCCATGCACTTCAGCTTCGTACACCCAGCGAGATTCGAACTCGTTTGACCAGGTCGATGGCGCTGTACAGCCCGTTCCTCATGTCCGTCTCAATAACGGCTCATTCTATCAAGGCGTAACCCTAAATCCCAAACTAAGGCTGGAAAATAAACGTAGACCAGAATGTTATTCTTCCTTCTATGCTTGCAGTCGAACTTTCGGCAAAGGTTGGGCCCTCCAAACAAAGTTGAGACAATGAATTTGCACGGCGATAGTTCGGTCGATTCTAACATGTGGATCACTAGCGTGGTGGCCTGCCCTTAACAGGGTACAAAAAATACCACGCTTTGGCACCACAGACGCTCTGCGGTCGACACCCTTACCTTAATGCTACATCTTCTACCCCCTACCTATCCAACAGGTTCGGAGTGTCTGGGTGTTGCCCTTTGGTCACAGTTACATCTTAGACTTCCCTCCTAAAGACCTCGAATGACACTCCACGGACTGTACGGTCACTATACTCAAATTATCCATTATTTGAGCCTAAACCCCGAAGGAGCGGAATGGCAGGGCGGGCATAACGGATCTCAGAAATCCTCAACATCTCTAAAGCTTACAGACTCCGATATCGCAAGATTAGTGGCGGTCTGTACAGGACACATGCGCGTTGGAGATCATGTCGAAAAAATAGGCATCTCACACAACTCACACTTTCGTAGTTACCACAACATTGATGAGAGGGAGACATTTCCTTTGTAACTGCCCGGCGTTTGCTAGAGCCAAACATCGCGCTGGCTTCAACTCACTATGTGATTTCTTCTAATGTCCTTCATAAAATCCTCAGGCTCGTTTTAGGGATATCTCAATTATACTCTTCATTTATATAATCAGAGAAGAAACGGAACACAGTGCTAATAAGGTTCTCTCTAAACGACAACTACTGGCGAATTGGCTACTCTAGGTATAGCTTGTGTAAAAAGTTCAACCAGAAAGGTTGCATACCAAAAAGGAGTGCCTCCTTCCACCATTCTCTGGAGCCTAGCCTAGCCTAGCCTAGAATAAACTGCCAATTCTGGAGAAGTTGGGTTACAAAACGATTGCCTACTACGGACGATGTTGCCATCAGCGATCTGATCCAACATGATCTCAACCTATGTACCAAACATTTGGACGACTTAAAATTGTCTGGGTCTTAATGTGATAAACAAACAACCGAAATCGTCCTGTTCATAACTAATTTACTTTCATCTCATGAACCGCATGGTCGTGAAGTGCTGTTCCATGTTCGTACCAGGTGCTGGAGCTAAGAGTCCACAACTCTCAGAGTCCAGTCACGCAATTCAAAAGTGTATGTCGATCTGACGATTTTACACAACTTTTTTGTATGAACCCTGCCCGCTTTTACTCAATTGCCTCTTGAGCCTATGGAAGCAGCGTTCGGCAAGAGTTATTCGTCATTTGATCTCATTACTGATGGCCACCATGGAGACTAGTAGGATCAGCTCAGCACTTGTAATTCAATCGATAAGGTGTAGTTCGAGCTTTCATTAAAGGTCACAAGATGACCACACGAACGTGTTTCACGACACTTGAATTTACTTATGGGGCCGGGTACCCATTGAGGGCTCGAGCCTGAACAATTGCTGCCTTCCATCGGTGGCGGTCCTTGGCACTCGGCTTCCGTTCATCAAGACCAAGTTTTCTTAGTCTTTGTACCGAATACCGGTTATGTCTTCATTTCCTTCTCGAACCAGGAGGCTCGGATTCGAAGACCCCTTAACTGGAGCATTGGTGTCCATTCGCTCGATGTGGTCGACCCAGTGTAGTCGATGGTTATTTTGCTTTCCGGGAACATCCACATCCTGGTTGAGCTCGTAGAGTTTGCGGCCAGCTCTTTTCCTCCATTAGACCTCCTCGCAGACGGACTCATACATATATCAGCCGTATTTATTATACCTCTTCAAGGCACCAAGAAACAGCTGTAGTCCAGCTTTCGACTCCATAAAGGAGAATAGAGTTTTGTAGAGCAAAACAAGCAAAGCACCATTTTATTGACTTCAGTGCAGTTCCTAGCCACCAGCAATTGCTTTCTTGGGGCAGTGCCTCCTCGTTCAGATCGAAGTTGTGACATGTTATCATCGCTTCTCGTCAAAAGATGGACTACCAAATGCTTCTTCTTATTTTTCTTTGCGTGATCCCACAGTCCCTGCCGTAGTCAGCATTTCTCTCCAACTAGCGCGATCTTGGGCTATGCGCCTTCAGTTTCGTACACCCAGCTGATTAAGCTCTCTTTCCATCTGATCACTCTAGCGGAGGAGAGGTCTTCCTCTACCGCTGTCTGTTCGAGCCGAAGTGTCAGTGTCCATTCTCTCTACATGGCCTGACCATCTCAGTCCAGACAGGCCAACGTCGCTGTATAGCTCGCAGAGTTCGTAGTACAATCTTCTCGTCCGCACGCCTTCTTCGCAAACGAGACCGAATATGATTCGAAGGATTTTCCTCTCGAAGCGATCAAGCATTTCTTCGTCTTCATTCGGCATTGTTCATGCTTCTACGCCATGCAGCAGGACTGTAATCAAGGACTTCTCAGAGACAGGATTTTATTTTCCAATTACCGCCGAAAGTCCGAAGACACCGCGGTTGACAAGGCTTATCCTTCGTATTACTTCCGCGGTGATGCCATTCGACCTCTGGGAACTTTTCCGATCGAGTCTCCCTTAAGCTCTCAGAGAGTCCACTCCTGCCAGACGAAACAATTGACGAACAGTGGAACCGTTGTCAAAACACCATCAGGAAGCTGCCTCTGATGTGCTGGGTTTTAAAATGCCACCTAGAAAAAACCCATGGTTTGACAACGAGTGTCGGCAAGCACATTCAGCGAAGCTAGCAGGATAAGGCGACGCTGGTTAGAAGGATGAGAGCGGTTCGTGAGCTCTGTTCTACGAACTTAAAAGAAGCGAAGAGCACCGGCTTCTCAAAAATATAAAGAAGGAGCATGAGAAGCGCGCGATCGAGGAAATGGAGAGGTGGTACGGCAGAAATAATACCAGCGGGTGAAACAACTATCCAAAGGGTACAAACATCGGACAGAAGCCTGTCGCAACGAAGAGGGACAACTCGAAGTAGAGTCGCAGTCGATACTGAGTATCTGGAATGATCACATCTGCAGACTGTTTAACGGTGAAGAGGACAACAATACCGCTGTCAGGCAGAATGTTCCATTCCACGCAATGGACGACGATAGAAGAGAATTTCGTCCACCATACGTCACCATAGGCAGCTACTTTGAGGTAGTAAAGGACTTCATCTTCCTTGGCTGCCAAGTTAATAGTGCGAACAACATCAGTTCCAAAATTAAACTCAGAATAACTCTTGCCAACCGCTGTTTCTTTGGGCTCAAGAGGCAATTGAGTCGTAGAGCCCTCTCTCGAAAGACCAAGCTCACGTTATATAAGACCTTGATCATCCCTGTCCTGCTGTATGGCGCGGAAGCTTGGACTATCTCAAGAGCGGATGAAGACGCACTTGGTCGAGAGAAAAGTTCTGCGTTCAATCTTTGGTCCTGTTGCGTTGAAGGTTCCTGGAGAAGAAGATTCAACCACGTACGAGCTGCACAGCGACATGAGTCTAGTCGGGAGTCTACGGATTCAACGCCTTAGATGGCTAGGCCATGTTGAGCGCATAGACATCACTGCTCCAGCCCGAAGAGTCTTCGACTCCGAACGAGTGGAACAACGCAAGAGAGAACGACCACGAACCCGATGGCGCACTCCAGCGGAGAAGGACCTCAACCAACTTGGAGTGCGAAATTGGAGGCAGCTGGCTAAGGATCGTGCCAGCTGGGGAGGATTGTTGACCGAGGCCCGGACTGCAGCGCCACACGAAGAAGAAGAAGAAGATGACATTTCCGGAGTTTATTGCCGAGCCTAGACAGAAGCTGTATCTGTCTATTGTGACGCTTTGTTCACGATATCGGCGTTGATTGATCCGTTTGTGGACAGCATGTGCTTATCTTACCTCCATTCACCGCGAGACCCAACTTAGTCGCTTTTCTCTCGATGCTCGCAAATGCTGCACTGACAGCCCGTTGAGTTCTTCCGATGATGTCAATGTCATCGGCATATGCCAGCAGTTACACAGACTTGTGGACGATCGTGCCGTTGACGTCTGAGTTACGCACGATCTTCTCGATCGTTAAGAAAGTCGCATGACCGCTCGTTGGCTTGTGTAAAGCCTTTTCTGACATCAAACGTTTCGGTCAGCTCCTTGCCGAACTTGACAGAGCAACGGGCGTTGATCCAAAGGCACGAATTTTTGCAGGGATACCGAAACGAGACGATGCGCTGTACAGCGCCATTTGCTTCATACTCCTCCATTTACCCGAAGTCCACCTCCTTGCTTCAGAAACCGTCCCATTTTACCACTCAATCGTCGCGGCGTAATCGTCAATAAACGTCTCACCCAATTGTGCGGCCACTCTTGACACTTTGTCGGCATTGTTGCGAGTGTTAAACAAATTTGAACACCGATCTCGGAAATCTCAGCCGTCAGGAGAAATTATGCCCACCGTCGCGTCGTCGGTGAGAGTTTCACTTTACCCAAGCCTCCAGCTGCAGCAGCGCGCCACGGTGTCTTCTTCGTTTCCATTCATCGACGGCAACAATGCCGCGCTGGCTCCGGGCCTCTTATTTGCCCAAACAAATTGTCTTCTGTTCTCTCTCTCTCTGAGTCGGTTGCGATCGCGACCAAGTGGGGCGGAAAAATCACAGCGATTCACACGTACGTGCGCCCGGGGACCCGATAATTGGTTCAATTGTCATGGAATGCGGGTCGGAATCGCGCTCGAATTGAAAAACAATGCGAGCAAGTGTGTGTCCCCGTCGCCGACGGTACAATGAACGCGCGAGATGGCAATTAAGGTGGAGGTTGGGCAGCGGAGCGCATTCTGGGCTGGAAATTCAATTGAAGTCGACGCGCTCATTATGTGGGCATTCAGTTTTGATAAATGGTCGTCGGCGAGCATCGCCGTCTGGTGGGAAATTCAAAGCTCATTTGTGCGAAGGGAGAAAGTCATCGCGGAGCGAGGAAAATGCCGAAGAAAGGAAAAGAAAAGCATTTAAGGCACGTTTGGCCGTTATGCAATGTGTTTACGTTTTTCACTGGGCCGGTGGAGTGGGTGAGCTGGCGGCGATGGTTATCTGCGGCGGAGGTGGCCATTGGCTATGTAAGAGCAGGCTGTTACATGCACGACGTGAGAGCGCGCTGCATTTGATGAATGCCGGACACGTGCGGCGGACAACACGAATGGAAACCAACACTTCATTCACGCTCTGTGCGAGGCTGTGTGGGGTTAGGTAAGTGCGGCTGCTGTTGCAGGGACTAGCTGAGCGTGCAGTAATTTGGAAAGCGTGAGACTATGGCTTTCTTAGGAGCTGTCTTCGAATGGTGCATTTGAGTTGGAGGGGGCAGGTGTTGCACAGTACAGCACAGTAGAAGGGAATTCGGAATTTCGGCGGGCCTGATACGAGGACGTCTGCCTATTCGAGGATCTGGGAAGAGAAAGTTTTTAAGTTGTGGACGGACGGCTTTTTTGACACGAATGCATTTGTACCTGCACTTGACTCTGGGTTCGTCAACAGTCCAAGCCTCCACTTAAAACTCGATAACTTGGCAGCCTAACGAAGTCTGTCTTGTTGACGGAGACAGACAGCGCATGGGCTAGGACTGGTGGTAGCTTTGAGTGATGTCCTTAAAGAAACGCTTATCTAAGGATATCTGTTCTGTGGGTGAGTTGACATACCTCCATCCAAGTGATGATCGCTCCGTCTGGATGTATACCTCTCGACGTTTCTATTCATGGACACTGGTGGACACTCTCAAAGTCTGAAAAATCTCACCCAATACAAACTGGTTCCGCACCAAAGAGGTCCGGGAACCTTTCGCCTTTTTTTTGACTTCGAATCATTTCCAGCCTGGGACCTCGTCCGCTGCTAAAGGAATCCAGTGGTCTCTGTAACCACACTACCTCGACGCCGATGCTGCTATCCAACTTCTTAGTCGGCGGTCAGGAATACCTGTACGCTGTTCTGAAAATCAACGTGGCCAAGAAAAAACTGATGAGAATCGGGCACCTCTCTTGCAATTGAGGATGGCAATAAATTGATCTACCTCGGTAGCACTTTGAGCAATGATGGAGATGCAGAGACCAAAGCCCGTCACGCTTACTTCTGGCTTGGCAGCGTCTGGAGGTCCAGCCAGCTCTCCACCTCCTTCCAACGTGAAATACGCACTGCTATACGGATGCGAGACTGGGAAGACAATCACTGACAAACCATCATTGTTCGCAAGCTTCAGGTCTTCGTTAATAAGTGAGACGAATTCCCAAAGCCGCAACAGAGATTCAACATTGGAAGTGAAGCCACACCCTATTTGACGCGGGAACGGATATCGTCAGGATGGTCCTCACTTGGACACACCGCAAGGAGAGCGCTGTTATGGTCGACCACGCACAAATTAGAGATGGTTCGTGGGGAAAGAAAATCGACAGACGGGCAAATCCTAATCGGAAGTGTCTAAGCTGGACCAAGACAGAGTCGCGAGGAGAGATCGCTCACGAAATCCTTGTTACCGCTATATTGGCCCATTAAAACATTAGTCAGCTGGATCATTCAGGACACGGGCATAGGCCACCCAGCAGAGTTCGCTCCTCATGATCTATTTAAATTGTCTGTTCGACGATTTCCGAAACTAAAAAGGCGATTGTTTGTCAATTGATTGCACAACAGAGTCTGTTGTCTCTGTCAGATAGCTTTTGAGCCATTTTGCCAGGCCTGCATTGACAACATTTGTAAACTCCCCCAGCAGTGATTGGTTGCTCTTGTCTTTTTGGAAGCCGTACTGATTCGGGTGTAGTACTTTATTTTTCAATAGACAACAATTGACACGATTAACAAGTACTTCTTCCAGACATTTTTCGACAGCCGGTAGGATTGCAATCGGCCTGTAGGTCCCTGTTTCGCTTTTTACCCCTCCATTGTAAATTGGGCGAATTATCGATCTTTTCATCAATCTTGGCACATGACATTGACACATACTACAGTTGATAACTGGAATGAGACACATGGCATTCAGTTTGAGATCTATTGGTCTGATGTTATCAGCTCCAGGACCTTTTGTACCTTTTGTACCTTGCTCTGTTGTTTCCTCTAAGAAGATGCTTTGCTGAAGTTGACTGCTCACGTGGTTTGACGTCTTTTTGTCGCAGGCATGGACGATGTTTGCCGCTTGGTTGGAGAATTGGTCTGCAAATGTATCCACGATGTCTCTTTCAGGCCAACAGATGCATTTGGAAAACTCGCTATAACAACTTCGTCAATTGAGCGCTTTCTTCTTCCAAGAAGATCACTAATTATGGCCCAGGTTTTTATCGGGTCATTTTAACATCAGCGAATTATTGTTTGTTGTACTGGGCTTTCATTAGTTCGATGTTCTTATTCACCGTGTTTCTATACTTCTTGTACTGGCTTTCGTAAGATTTACACATCTTCTCTCTTCTTAACCCCTTCGGTTGTAAAGTACACAATTTTTGTGACCTGCCATCTCGCGTGGCGGTTGAAACCCCCCGTGGTCTTTATCAATATCCCATATGTCTTGATTCGCTGTGCCCGAAGATGGTGGACCGTCTCGGTTTCTTCCTCGTTGCTTTAGCTCCGGCAGATGTAGCTGGATTTCGAGTTTCATTTTTCGGATGAGAGAGTGTTCTGTGATCACCCCCAACGAGCATACTCATTGAGTTTCAGTCCAACGCCGCTGATCTTTCGTGTGACAGTCGTTCCTTGCAAGCTAAGACGACTTGGCTTCTTTTATAATTCCGTCATTTATGATCCGGATAATTCACTGAACGGTGGTAGCGGTGGCCTGTTCGCTTCGCTGATGTCCACATCAGACCCTTGTCTGCCCAATTCGTCCGCTCTATTGTTCCGGCAGAGTTTGATATGACATACTGATGGTGAGACGCGACATTTCATGACGTACTTTGATTTCGTTGTATAGGATCTAATTGGCTTCAGTATAGCCCGACTGATTACAAAGATGGAAATGTCCGATGGATCTCTGATATCTGCTTGGAAGTCACTGCACAGATCAGGGAGTCTAAATGTTTGCTGATTGCGCAGTGTTCGAGTAGAATCCGGCTCCAGGACCTGTGTCCATTTTCGATCCGTCAGTGAAAAGACTAATCTCGTGATCGTTGATCGTTCGCTTGCCACTAGTCTCTGTCGAGAAATAATATTGATATTTTGAGAGAGAAAGCTTTTATGAATATGTCCAGAGGAAGGAGATTAAGTACAGAGTCAGACACGTCGTCGAAGTTCGATGGTATGGCTTTTATTGTCTGCTGGCTGCTGGAAGGAGATGATCGACAAGTGCACTGCGTTGCACTGCATACGAAGAAGCTGCAACATCGCGCGTCGTCCTTGTGTGTAAAAAAAAGCCCTTTATAGGCAATCATGATCCTTGAGCATTGTCAGTGACTCGAAGAGGGTGGAAAAACATTATTTTGTCGCACTCGACTCCGAGGTTCAAGTGCGAAGTATTCCACGGGTAGACCGACAACGTCACGCCTGCGCCAAAATAATAATGAAACTATGGGGCACATTGCAGTAGTCACAAAGCAACGTCCATTCTGTTTAATATGAAACAGCTTGAAAGCAGGTCGATGGTGCACTGAAAAAATTGTGTTGCATGTTCTTGGTCTTCTGCTGTTGACGTTATAGTCCAGGACGAACTTGGGTCTCAATCAGATCTATCCAGTTAGTAAGATCTTAGCCTTTACTAACGTCAAGTTATCTGTAGTCTTCTTCCACTTGAGCTGACATTTTGACATGGTTCACATTTCAAATGCTTTCATCTCAGTGTCAACAAGACAACTCGCTGTAGTCGAACACTCACGCCAATGTCACCCCCCTTTGAAACATCAGATTGGGCGGCCTTTTGAAAGATTTGACAGATGATGTGCCTCTAAAGTTGGCTTATGAGTGCCACTGCGGTATAGAATCATACGCTTGCCAAGGGGTTACATTAGACAATTGAACAACCACTTGCCAGTCTCTGTCTCTCAAAGTTAGTCCAAAATTTAAATACTTTCCACCTCTTATTTTCAAGTCTCAAAAATTTCTTCATTTTCTTATTAATTTTGTTCTCTTTTTCCTTGCAGGTAAATACAACTTATAAGTCTTTGCGAGAATTAAGTGCTAAATGTTCGCCCTGTGCTTGGTATGTATAACAGTTGTCGTCCCAAGTGAAGGAAGCCGCTGTAAGATTCTATTCTTCACTTTCTCTACTTTTGTTTATCTGGCTATATGCACGAAATGTTTGTTGTTTAAATATGAATTTGGGGACAAGAAACGACTGCTCGCTAGCTCGTGGAACTGTAGCCCCTTTTCGACGCTAAATCTATCCGCTTAGTCTACTGCAACACATAGAAACCGCTGTAAAGTGTTCAGATGTGGACAGTGTTGTCAGCTTTGCTCCACAAATTTGACTAATTTAAGTACTTCAAGGACTCCTTTTCCTCTGAGGGTACATTTCCAAATTCAAAGTAGATCGATTATGTCCACAATCTAGCCTTATTTTCTCCCCATTTCTTTGTAATTTCATCGCACGTAAACTGATTCCGCCGATCTGTGTCAAGTCACAACGAATCCCCTGTAGGACATGTTGTCGTCCAATTGGGATCGTAAAGGACGAAGACTGCTTGTCTGACTTGTTTTTCACTCCTTTTCAACTTTTAATCCACATTCTTAACCACTGCCATCCCACCGCCTCGCCAGTGACTTCCACTCTCCAACTTTCGTCGGAGTACATAACTCGAACGTGCCCCTCCGCCAAAACTTTGACCATGCACTTCGCTACAGTACAACATTTTACGACGTGCACTCGTCGAAAGCCACCGCGAGTCCACCAGATTGAATCTCCGCGGTCACACTCTGCATGAACAGCAGACGCCATCCTGTTCCACGACGACGCTCGTGCCGAAGCCTCACGTCAGCGGAATCCGAATGATGCCATGAAAAACCTAACTCCCATCGTCGTGACGTGAGCGAAAAACTTCAGCACAAGTCACACTCGGTATCGCTGCGCTGTCATCCGTGAGCTGGAAAAGGTCACATGTGCACGTGCACACACCACGGTTGCGTCTCAATCAATATGCACCTCGAGTGCCACTCGCAGGCAACGTCAGAGCGCCTTTCAATGCCAAAGTGCAGCCCTTCACCTGAGTGAGAGGCATCTCTCCAGCGAGGCGATCGACACTTTGGGCGGCCCCGTATCCGACACGAAAAGCGAATCACGATATCTAAATTTAAAATCCTCACTCGCAGAGGCAGCAGTGCAGAGCCCTGCAAAAAGTTGTCACCCAGTGCGCCTGTTGCCGTCGTCGTTTGTGTCATTCGCACCTAGATCTGTGGCAGACCCCCCTCCAACTGCTGACGATGATGATGATGATGGTGTGTCCCTCGCGTGCAAGGACCACGGTTTAATCTATTTATGCGCTCTCCTGCCGGTGATGCTTTACACTTTGTTCAGTTTAGACTCGGCGTTGCTGGCGATACCTGGTGCCTGCGGTGGGTTTTCTTCTCTCTCTCCGTTCGCCCGAGATGATGCTTGTCGCTGCAGATGGTCTCCCCGCCGCCAGATGGGTGTTCGGCTTTTTTGTGGTCCGCGCATGGTTTTGTTTTATGAACCCGCGGATTCTGTGTATTAAAAGTTAACGTTCCGGAAAATTGCTTTCCCATGGAAATGTGTTGTTCTTCCGGTCCCGGGGAGAAGTGCATTCGTTGCGGCACAAGAAAAACGAAAAAAAAACCGTCGCAGGAATTTATTGAAGAAGACACATTTTCGAAAAATCAAATGAAATGAGGTCGATTGAGTTGTGACGGAAGTAGGCGCAAAGAGGGTTGGGTGGGCGCAAGATGCCGCCAGGACTGGGGAGGACACATTTTCGGTGTTAATGGAGACGGTGCGGGAAATGAGCCGCGAAATGTAACGAAGCCCACCCCGGAGTGGGTGGGAACACATAAATATGCTCTGAATTTGAAATGAATGAATGGGAAGTGTCGAGCGGTTCCTGGGGGATATTGAAAAGGTCTGGAATGGGGCTAACGTCGACTTAGCTGGGGTGGGGAAGTCAGAGCTGAGAAGCCGTTGACAGTTGTCACTTGGGACTGGTTGAGATGAGTGGTGTCGAGTTGCTGTCGGAAAGACAATCGTTTGGAAGTTTGTGAAGGTAGCATTTGGCACGACCTCATCGTCTTCCATTTCGTCAGAACACAGTCTCAGCTGACGCTAAATTCCGAAAAACCGAACTTATACCTGATTTTTTTCGACTTGCCTTGGCGAATGCCTTAATTGCTTCGCACCTTGAGCGGACGTTGAGCATGAATGACTTCTTCAACCGATTTATCCACATCCACTTATCCACTTTTCGTTACCAATTGAGAAATCGGTTCATGTTCTTTGTAAGCATCCTAATTCGGAGTCTGGAACGCTCTAATCGAGTGATCTGCTGGGGAGAAATGAATCACTGCTGGGAAGGACAGCAGCGTGGCCACATATTCAACACAATATATCAATTTGCCTCCGTCAGGCTCGTCTGTCGTCTCTGTAGCTGCTAGCCTTGGTGATGCCGCAAATTTAGATAAGCCAGCGTCTGCAAATGGTGGTCTCTTATGCGACTGAGACGATGTAATGCGTGATTTTCTGTGCCCATTAGACGAAAACTGAATACTCTCATATTTCCCAAGACGATTTTGCCGAAATACCTTGTTTTCCTCTCTCAAGACCAGACCAGACCAATATTCAAAAGAGACGGTTTGGTAAGGTTATTGGGCCGCCAGCGAAGTTGCCAGCACACTTAGACAATTGTTGCTCGATTGTGATACCCATAGTCAGACTACAACCACTGATCAACAACTCCAGTGATAGTGGCTCTAATTTGATCCCAATGGGAAATGGTGACTGCGATTTGAAAATCGAAGGGCAGGCCCTCAACCAGCTGCCCCATATATCACAATCTGTCCGAACAGTCAGACTCGAATCAAGTGCCTAGGCAATGTCATGTTCAACTGGAGTCTCTTAACGAGATGGCTGTGAATGTGGGTGGCAGGACAGTCTGACAAACTTGACACTTCAGTCTGCTTAGTCTCAGCAGACTCTCACATGGGTGTCCAATACAATTATGTGTGCAGAACCTGCATAGTTGAAAATGACATCGTGTAGCGCTCTGGCAAAACACCTAGGGCCCTACCCCCTATAACAATCTTAACTAGCGCCGGCAGAGGATGAACTAATTCGCAAATACAAATTGCTTTCAATGTTAGAAGAGGCCAGTTCGCGTTGTAATACAATGGACCTGCTTCGGCCTTTTTGTGTCAATCTTACCCAGCCTTACCTCAATTTTCTTTCAATTCTGCGTCGACATTGTTTGTCAAATGATTTGTTGTTAATGACAAGCACAATGATCCCTCAGATCATGGTTCAAGCGCAATTATGTTTTAAAGCCATAATTGCGCTGAAATAAACCCGCCAATTGCTGAAATGAAGGAACAGTGAAAACAGAGTCGATTCTTCGATGTGCTACACACTCTACTTCAACATTTAATATTAGTCGAACTTGTCCAATAGTCAACTTTTCGAATTCATAGTCGAACCGGATCTCAAATCTATGATTTAATAATTTGACTAGACGTTAGAGTGTCACCCTTACCTGTCAGCTTCCCATCGAATTCTTCATGCGACCGACTTCCACTTGGCAGACCCAGAACGAGGTGGAATGGTCAGGATTGAAATCTCGCCTGGTTCCGCTTGGGCCTGACTCCTGCTGAGTTGGATTAACTCCAACGTGGACGATCCTACTGATGATATCTTCTGCGTCTTTTTTTTTTTTTTTATTAACTCCTTCAGTGGATTATGCCTGCAGTCCACTGGATATGTGATGAGAACTTAGTACTGAGTTGTTGTACATCAGCCTGCAGTGCTTTAACCAGTCACTGCCTTATGATTATGAACAAAATTCCCCAAAAATTTGGCAATCAATATTTGTCGAGTGTTATATCGTGCGTGGGTTTCATCGGTCTTTTGGTTTCTTCGAGAGTACACTAGCGTTAATGTGCTTCATCTTTACGTCAGTGTCACGAAAATTGTCGAGCAATTGAATTATTACTGCCTTGGGACGTAGTACAACTTGCAAGGATGGCAAATTTGTCACTTCATACCACCGATCGACACGAAAATTTGTGACTTGTTATCATCGGAAACTTCTTCTTATTCTTTGGTTGGCTCGTACAGTCCGGGGTGGACCTGGGCCTCAGCCAACATGTCGCTCCATCTAGCCCGGTCTTGTGCTAGTTGCTTCCAGCCACGCACATTCAACTTATTCAGGTCTCCTTCCAGTTGCGTGCGCAACCACAGGCGTGATATTCCTTTACCACGTTGTCCCTAAAAGTTGGAGCCGAAGACTTTCCGGGCCGGAGCATTGGTGTACATTCGCTCGACGTGACTTAGCCATTAGAGACGAGACATTCGAACTCGTTTGACCTTTAGTTCGTCGTTCAGTCTCCTCCTCAAAACACCATCCGTACATACCGGACCGAAGATGATTCGAAGGACTTTTCTCTCGAAGCGACCAAGGATATTCTTGATCATAGGAAACAAAATTCTGAAATCACTAATTTCTGACAAGAGGAAATACTTGTGACTTCTTGCAACATTATCGTCTACTCGTCACTTCGTTACTTGGAGCGTCACGAAAATGTTTTGTATGTATTAGCTACTTCCGGAAAAGCTATCTATTGAATGTTTGTTGTTTCAACCACTTCGCCAGGTTGAGCGTCACGAAAATGGTGACAAAAACCGTGTAATACACAAAGCCTAGTGATCGTTACGTTAATTCGTTACTTCGAGCGTCACGAAAATGTTTTTGCATTAGTTACTTCCGGAAAAGCTATCTATTGAAATCTTGTCGATGCAACCACTTCGTCACGCTCAGCGTCACGAGAATTGGAACAAAAACCTTGTCATCAGCAAAGGCTAGTGATTGTTAGCGTGTCTTCAA
Source organism: Eristalis arbustorum (assembly GCA_916610145.1). Classification (NCBI taxonomy): domain Eukaryota; kingdom Metazoa; phylum Arthropoda; class Insecta; order Diptera; family Syrphidae; genus Eristalis; species Eristalis arbustorum. The sequence continues at coordinate 31,425,786 of OU744318.1, forward strand.
AATTACTTAAAATCTTGCGCGAAAGCTCGAACTTCTGGTGTTCCACAAACTTTGTGACACTTCACGTTTGTGACGTCGGCTCTCCACAAACCCCTCTTTTTAGAGCTTCCTACCAGAGTCCACATCAGTTCACTTCCGTCGATTTGTTAAGTTGACAGACGACATTTGAACAAACAAAGCAAGTGCTCCATTCAATACACTGTGTCTCGCAGCCATTGCTTAATTAGTTCAGCATTCGTCACTGCTACGCAGACAAGGCTAGTGTGTTGCCAAATCGATAAGGTTCCACAAAATTGCGAGTACTCCGTCTAAGTGACGTTCATTTAACTCCAATCATTTGGAGCACTTGAAGTGCTCACAGCGCCCCGCGCTCCGGTCCCATTCAACTTCTTCAATTAGGCATACACACTTGTGTACACCATGTCCGTCTTGGATAAATTGCACGAACCACTAGAGAGACACACTCAAGGCCGAAAGCTGCTGTCCCCCACACACGCTCACACCGCCGCCACCATTGATTTGAGGGCAAGCACTCGTCCGTACGAGCGGCGGTTCAGAGCGCTTTAATTTCACTTCAATGACAAACTCACGCTCTTTAGGTTCTCCTGTCGCGCCAGCTGACAACGCAAAAAATCACGTTGAATAATGGATTGCCACTGTGTGTGATTCTCTGCCATTTACCTTTCCGTCGCCGCTTGGATTGTCATTGCTGCGGTGGCAGATATGCTAATACACTCGATGACAGTACAAATCTGTCTTGCTCGGAGATGGGGGCGGAGCTTGATGGAGGTTTTCGACGATGAACTTGAAGTCGCCACCGGACCGCGGTTCGACCATCATCTTCCGGTTGCCGGAAGTGGGAGATAAAGGGCGCCCCCCTCCGCGCACAAGCCGACGTGTGAAACGTGCGGTTCGAATGGAATTCCAGCCGAGAAGTGTGACTTTGTATCTGTTCATCTGATTATCGTTAATTACTCCGATGGCACGCGTGTTATTTCATTGTTTCGCCTGGAACACCAAAAATGCTGATGCCTGTGTGTGTTCATTCTTCATTCTCACGTTCGGACTCGTGCCCGAAAGAAATCAAATCGAAAACGAAATTCCAAAAGTTATCTACCGGAACGTACTGATATAATTTTATTCTCGGAGATGTCGTGAGCGACCTTGATGCTGTCGGGTGTGAGATTGTGTTTGCACTTGAAATTAATTTCCTCTTCAACTTCGGAGTCTCAGACTTCTTTGTTTTCAAAGAAGTCGATTGAATTGGATCGTGTCTGGTGTTTGTGATTGCGGAACTGTTGCTTTGAGTTTTCGTGGGGGACCTGCATTCAGCCTCTTCACTCAGCCCCAACAGAGTCTCAAATTTCACCCAGCGACGTGCACAAGTTCCCATTAATTCCCGACAACCCCTGTCAAACTTTGCGCGCCCGCACTGCTTCACCCCGTCCAGGGGGTGGCATTACGCAAATTATGTTATTGGCCCGTGTTGCCACATTAACCGTATCCAACAGGAAAGCACCACACCCCACTCCATGTCCACGGCGTCGTCACACAAAAATCTCCTCTCGAATTCAACACCACCGTTGAAGGAGGAACACGAGCAGCCTTGCCGAAGCCACGAAACCCAAGCCGGAGCCATTTACCCGGGTGGACTCTCGCCCTCTTCCCCCCTCTGAATCGTAATTAATTTTAAAGTGAATAATTTCCACCGAGCCATTACTCCCGCCCTCTCCCACCGGTGGAGAGGGGCGGAGAAGCAATTACCCGGCGGGCTTCGGTGCAGGAGCAAAGGGAGAGATTCGTCGTTGATGCTGATGACACCGTGGCCATGCCCGGGACCGGCGTAATTATATGGCAATGGGTCTGTGATTGAAGTTTCATTAGAGTGCAGCAGCTGGACGGGGTGCGAGTGAGCAGAGAGAATGCAATAATTATCTCCTTTCTACGACGTGGCGAGTTCTGCGTCGTGGTCGTGGTGAATCAATGGAGAAGTCACAGGTATCCCTGGAAGATTACTCAATTAAGTCGATTTGGCCACGTTCACTGGGGGAGAGGGCGACTGAGTCACGGTGAAACCTTATATGAGCGGTGTCATGATTGCGACGTTCGAAGGCGGGTCAGAGAGTAAGTCTACTCCGCAGTGTAGACGGTGCTTTGAGATCATCGACTATGTGTCGTCGGTTGACATCAAGTTAAACCCTCTTGGCAATAAAGGTGTGGTTTTGGGGAAGGGTATGGTGACCTGAATTTCGTAACCACTCAGGTTGCGTGATTCCTCAGGGTTTCACAGACTTCCGAGGAACCAGCTTTTCCAATGTCCACTCTTCAAGCATTTTTCGTTCCATGCCAGGTCTACATCACCGAAACGTCCAAATGCTGGCAGCACTGCTTTAAGCCATACGAAGGCAGATGAAATTCAACCAAATTTTTCAACAATTGGCATTTTTTGAGCGATTGCAAGATGTTGCAGCGTAGTGGTTTTCAGGGCATGATCCACAAAGAAGGAAAGCGGCCGGCAAAGCACGTCACCAAACCCAACCAGGCGAAATGTTCGGCTGCCAAGCAATTGCTTATATCATGAAATCGTATTCAAGGTACGCTCCAATACCTCGTTTCATCTTTTTTTAGACGCACAAAAACTTTGAGCCGCCAAAAAGAAGCCCCACATGCAGCCAAACAATAAGCCTACAAAGCAACGCTGCATCGAACAATTAGGGCTTTTCGTGTTCTCGGACGAGATGGCGCACACAAGTGGAATAAGACCTCAACCAACTCGATGTGCGCAGCTGGCGGAAGATTGTGCTGCCTGGAGAGGCATGTTGGTTGAGGCCCGGATGCACCCCGGATTGTAGCGCCAATCAAAGAAGGAGAAGAAGCCTTGAAATATTAGAAGCACTGTTCTAAGAGTGTTGCGTACGATATACCAAGACAAATAAGACTAACCGATTAGTAAGCTTTAGTCGCAATTTTGAGCGACTGTTAAACGCCGCGACCAATGCTAGCGTATCTCATCTCATCTTCAGCGGTCTGCCGGATCTACGGCAAAGCATATTCATGAAACATCTGCAAGTCACTCCGCCATAGAATCGAACTCATCAGGAAACTATGCTCAAGCTCAAGTCATTACTCGAATTCCATGAACATAGACAAGTGTTGAAACAAAAACTGAGATTCGTATTGATGATAATACTAAGCGACCCTTTGCCTAGCCTACACATGAACAATACTGTTTCAGTCTGAAGAGCCTTCGACCTCGAATCAGTGGGATAACGCAATAGAGGACGCCCACGATTCCCATGGCGCACACAAGCGGAGAAGGAACTCAGCCAATTAGGCGTGCAAAATTGGAGTCAACTAGCTAAGGATCGTGCCAGCTAGAAAGACTTGGCGGAGGCCCTTGTTGACCCGGATTCTAGCGCCAATAGACGAAGAAGAGATCTTGGCTTACGGTCTTGCCCATTTACTTGAACAAGTGACCCTACCTCCGAAATATGAAATAGCCATTGATGGTGGGTCGCCACTGGGAAAGAGTTCAGCGTTTGCACCAAATCTAACGAGCCCGTTCGAAATCAGTGATGACAAAGTTTTTGTTTTCACTCTCGTTTTATTTCATCATTTGGAACAAGAACTGAGTGTAATACCTTAAGCCTAGCTTACCTAAAGAAGCTACAGCAAACCTCTCGTCACTCGTGAAAAGGACCCGAGGTAATTAAACTCCTCTGTCTGTTTCAATGGGTCTACACTACCACGTTCAGTGGATTGAAAATGGCCTGCAAGTGACTATACCCTCTGATGTATCCAGTTTAACCTTAATGCTAGCATCAGCACGTATGGCCAAAAACCTAGAGATGTTATAGGATAACTAATTCGTCTGCTACTTACTTGCAATTCACACATTGCTCGGTCTGGGCTGCGCAGCAACATTCAGTGGCAAAATATACTGAAATCGAGGGGTGACAAGGCGTACCCTTGCCGAAGTTCAGAGTGAACGGTGTTGATTCAGCATTGTTAACCCGAACAGAGCTGCTACAGTTGCCTCAAAAGGGGATCATCAATCTGAACACTCCAGATCTTATGTCGAGGAACACGGTGTCGTTTATAGCTACCTCGTCAAAAGTCTAACTGCTTTCAGTTAAGCAGGTCAAGTTAGTCCTCTAACGAGCCACCCGTAGGACGTGGGTGTCATGTCTCCCAGAGCCTCGCAGTCGAAAAGAAAATCCTGGGAAATTGATGACGAATTATGACACACTCGAGAAGTTGCCAAGCGCTCCGCTTCACCTGATTCTCGTAAGACGAAGAACTGTAAGACTCCAACAATTTGACGAAGAAGGAGAAAATTAGGCGTTCAGCTATTGACAAGTCATTTCCGGGCAAGTCTGGCTCGTTGGAAGGCTGTTAGAGCGATTGTCGAATAGGAGGAAGGCCAGTGGAGATGGAGCCGAAACCGTCATGTCTTTACAAGGACGAAGAGAGACATTAAAGGTGCGATGTATAACACTGCACCGTTTGGGGCGAGCGCTCGCCTTCTAACGATCACAGGTTTCCGACGCCCAATCACACTGCACAGTGAGGGGGATGTAGTCTGGAAGCACACCTTGACAAGAGCTTTTCTTCGTTTGATTTTAGCACTTGTGTCGTTCTCTGAATTAAAAGCGGTGTCTAATGATTGACAGGAAAGTCGCTGTTGGGCGTCCTCTCTGTTGAAAGCAAATATTTGGTCTTGCCCTCATTTCCGTCTCAATAATCACTAAAGTGCCACATCGCGCTACGTGCACGACGAGAGCACGATCAACAGCCCATCTGCCACGAGGGTATCTCAAGTCTTGGTTCCCTAATTGCAACACAGATTGGACACACAACTAGTAGCAAAGTGAAGCAGTCCCTATCTGAAGTACGAAAGGAAAGACCATTGTGCCCCAGCGTCAAGTGCATTTCGGCAGAATCCACCTTCCCGTGGATTCCTCGCCTCAATTGCTTGACAAAAACTCACTTCTCCGCCTCTTTGGACACTTCATTCATCGTTCCCGAAACCAACCGTTCCCAGTATATTCCATCGCTTCCCGTCTTAATTAGCCTCGATTCGGATTATCAGCGCCACTCCCCCGGGCCATCAGACAAAGCACACACTTTCCGCCAGTCCCCAGCATCAACAGCTGTCACAAATCCTCAACAGCATCCTGTGCCACCGAGCCAGAGTCGGCGTCTCCCATTTCAGCACCCGCCCTGAGTGCACCAGTGCACGGTCCGATGCAACAGCCTTCCGTACCAATTAACACACTTCACACACAAAAGAAAGGAAATGCAACCGCATCGACCCGCGGGCCCCCTGCTCGCGTTTTGTTCGCCTCCGTCGTCGCCAGTGCTGGTGGCTGCTCCGGAAGCATTGAATTATTTTCGACTTCTGTGTTTGTGCCGAGGAGAGAGATAAATTTCCTCTGCGGTGGGCCGTCGTTTCTCCTGATGACCGTTTGGAATTTTTTCCGCTGAAAGCGAATGCTGTGCGATGCGCGCGGTTCCCTGTTGCGCGCCACTCACACATCCGCCGTGCGCGCTGATTTATTGGAGATCTTCTGCATCACTCTGGAGTTTGAAGACGCCTGGCTCCCGCCACTTCGACGATGATGTGCCGTATTTATTAACGATCTCGAAATAAGTCATCCTGGTGCCGTCCGCCCACCACAGCCTCTGCACGGGTGGGGGGAATGCTGCTTATTCATGTGGGGTGCCTGCCAGCACGGTCGCCAGAAAGGCGCTTTGATCACAGGGACTCCTTGAGTCTCCAAAAACAAACGATCGCGTTTTCCTACGCTTCTCAAAAGAGGGAGATCACAGCCCTCGCTTCGACTTCCCGAAACTATTTCGGGAGAGCGGCGGCAGATTTGGAGCATGTTGTCGTTAGCTGGGGCGACCACGGCTGAAGGGGAGCCTCCGTTCGTATGTCAAATTAAGGGTGTGACGGGGACGAACTTTACGACGTGTCTCGAGGAATGCCTCTGTGCGGCTTTAAATGCTTGGGGCGCGCGCTCGCCTGCTAATGACTACAGGTCTCCGACGCCCGTCGAGCTATGAATTGTAAAACAAATAAAAGTCAACTCCCATGTGCCGGGGGGAATTTTTAAATGGAAACAATTTCTTTCGGTGATCTTGCGGATTTGTGGGGAATGCTCTCTGATTCTATTCAGAGGTGGAAGGAATTCGTGGCAAGTAGGGCAAGTGGGGCAAGGTGGGTGGTAGCAGAGGATGAAGGGCTTACTGGAAACGTGAGGTGATTAAAAGTGAGTCTACCTGAATTAGGGATCAAAGAAATGATAAAGAAAACTAGTCTGTGGGATGGGGAAGCTTGCGTTTGAAGCAGCGACCCTAAAGCTGCTGGAAGCTGAGGACTACGTCGAAGCAGTCGGGACGAGAAAGGGACGAGAGCCCGAGTTGCTTCTATGCGTGTGGAACGAGGGAGTCGACGTTTGGATACTTAATTGTTTGAATTGACTCCTGCTCTGTTGCTAGCCCATCCAAATGCTCAGTGTCATCTGTGTCTTCCATACACAGCGGGATGGAAAGCTGCAAGCAGGCGGTACGCAAACTTTAGAGAAAGGCTAAACTTGAGATGACAAAAAGCGGAAAGACCCGAAGACAAGGAGCAACTGTCTACAACTCACCCGAAGGCCATTTCGAAGGAAACGTCATAGGAAAACGACAGCCAGTGTCCCGATGTCCAAAGATAAATCCGCATGAAACAGCACTGAAACACTGTGCTGGACTCCCCCCTCCTGTGGCTGAAGCAATTCGGCGCAGGCTAAGGGCTGTCTCACCAGTCAGAAGGTCTCCCAAGGGAGTGGATGGCCAAAACCTCCTTCTTCACCGCAGCCAGGTTTTGTCTCGGAACGGAAGTCGAAGGAGTCAACAAGGAGAATCCGGTGACAAATCAGAGTACGGTGGGCTTGCGGGCAACTTCCTCTCGTATGTTTGTAGCCCACACCATCTCCCGTCAAACAACTTCCGCGAGGGAAGCTAACTTGACGCTGGAAATTCCAAGGACGGTTATTACCGTCAAGCTCCTAGTGCAGAACCGCATCAATACAGGTCAATGCAGGAAGGTGCAATGATAACGAAGCTGTTTTCTTAACGGACTCCAGGCTGCTTCGGTTTCTTCTTCTTCTTTGGCTGACGCTACAGTCCGATGTGGACCTGTGCTGTTCCGGTTTAGCGTCTGCAAAAGGCAGACCAGCAGGAAAATTAATGGTGGCCTCCTCTAGCAGAGGCAAGGACGCTTCTTTAGAAAGGCAGAGTGCTATAGCAGGTCCGCGGTCCTTAAAAAGGAGATCGCCACGACGAACGAACCGCAATCACGAAGAGAGAGGAGGTAGTTTCCCGCTTAGGACAGCTGACAACTCTGAAAGGGCTCAAGCTCATGGAATGCGAAAATATGGATGCTCTGGATTGGCTTAGCTAAGACTGCCGCCCCTAGGTCAAAAGGTCTATTTCCACAGACGGATCGAAGACTAACGAGGGGTTGGGTGCAGGTGTCTATTCCCAAGATCTTAACATTGCTATCTCTTTGAAGCATCAACGAGCATTAAAGAAGCGTTGTCATGGCTCAACAACAACGTGATATGAAAGAGGGATACCACCATCTGTTCCGATAGTCAGGCCGCTATAAAATCCCTGGACAATGTCATGTTTAACTCATCTCTTAATTGCAGGCTGTCTTCTAACGAGATGGCTGAGCATTTTAACATTCACCTCATGTGGGTGCCGGGACGCTGTGACATACCAGGCAACTGCAAAGCCGATGAACTCGACAGGTGTGGTACAACCTCATCCCTGTCAATAGCAGGGGTGTATCACCTTCCCTGCCATCTTTTAAAAATTCACACAATTCAGACCATCAATGACAATTGGCTAGAAGGCACCACCTGCTTTAAAACAAAAGGCCTTAAACTGTCACTCAATCTACTCAGACTCAGCAAACACTCATTAAGGACCATTATAGGAGTCATGACCGGGCACTGTGCAATTGGCACTCATGCTCGCAGGATGGGTGCTCCATACAATGATTTTTACTGAAGCTGAATGGATGAGGAGGAGGAAGAAAACACTCATAACCTTCTCTGCACGTGCAGCTCTCTGGGTAGTCGTAGATTCCTACACCGACGGGCCTACTACTTCAGCGGCATCAATGATTTAAACAGCGCCCAGCATAGGTCAGCTAAATTCTTCACTACAAGCACCAACTGGTTCCGATGTTAAGAGAAGTCAATCCGAGTGGTATCACAATAGACCTACTCTGGACTACGTGTGATTGCAGTCAACCACTACAACCTAACCTAATCTTAAGGCCAAAAGGACAGATTCACCTTCAGAGTGCATACCTCCTAAAGCAACGAATTGGTCTCAATCTGAGGTACATGGCTCAATTCCGAATTACGCAGCCAGGACTGGAAAGCCATCGCGGTGGGATGGTCAAGGAGCATGTCAGCATCCATACCATTCTCGGAATGACCACAAGTCGCTGCTAGCTAATCGGATTTGCTTACAAAAATCTGACTCAAAAGATTTCTATTCAGAGAGTTTGTGTCTTAGATACTGTCAGTATTAATCCGTTGTGTCCGTAAATATGGCGTTGAAATCTTGATCTGCCCTGTAGCATAGATCTTCAATTAAACATAGGCGCCTAACCAGATAAATTTGGCAACAAGACACATTTTTACATTCACAAAAAGTACCGGACCCAGAGTGCAACATTGAGGAACACCCTCCGTAAGGTAGATTATTCTAGAAAAAAAATCAAATGGACATAGTGAAGTGAGAAGAACGTTGATCACACATCAGTCAAATATGATCCAGTACTTTGCCCGGAGCAGTTGCACAGCTATGTCCAGTCCTAAGACCAGACTCGCGCGAACAAAGAAGTCATTTACAGATAACATGTCCCACGCTCTGCGACTCGATAGGGTAGACCGGACTGTTGGTTGAGGTTAGCTGAGCGTGGCTATTTTTCAGCAATTTATTAAATGAGTTAATGGGGCCATAATGTGGTGTAGAGTGAGCAAAAGATGTGCCATCCTCAGTAGTAGCATGAGATCAGTCTCATAAACAATATTGCATGTGTGACCTCCCGCAGAAGCATTGATCAAGCTGTGGAAACGTGAAGATTAGGTTGGGGATTGCATTTGTTTGTACGCATGACACAAGTAGTAGCGGTCCAACACAAGGAATTGCATTTCTTTTAAATGCTTTGCGCCCTATTTAGTCTCGACAATTGACGTTGAAGAACTCATCTCAGCGGACGTACTGTCAAGCACATGTGCAAAGCTGAGCCCAAGGGAGACACTGTCAAGTACAAGTCATTTCCCTCATTCACGATGACAGCTGAGTCAAGTACCGTTGGAGACGAACCTTGTTTCAAATTCAATTTGACAGATTTACCGTCTCTCTTCAGTGTTTCCCACGCACTTTTCTGCACATTCCTCTGGCAGCTGTCAACTGCCTGATTTGAAGGAAATGTAACCGCTGTACAGTTTTTGCGTCAACGATTGCCAGAATTTATCGACCTGCTGACGTGCATACGTCAGGAGGTGTGGGTGAAATATTCGATTCAGCCTGCTCTTAAAAAGTAAACAAAGAGGAGGCACATAATAAATATCATGTTCAAAATCCACATCCACACGTCTGCCGCAGTCAAAGAAGTGTGTATTCCACTTTCATGACTCCGAGTCCATTGTTTCGTCTCGATTGTGAGGAGTTCATAAAGCGCAACCCAACCACTGCAACGGTGTCACTTGGTTGAACACCCTCATCGGAGGGGGCCAGCCCCCAGCGCTCAATAGGGCAAATAAATCTTGAGTGCATCAAAGTGTAACGTCTAAGTCCGCAATCTGACTGACATCACATGTCAGAGCCCATCGGACCGTCTCAAGTCGCGGCGGCCATCAAGACGGGGAGGAAGTCACCTCCTCGTAAGTTCGCAACGAAATTTGTTTCAAATTGATTTGCATAATGTATGCGAATGTCGCCCGCTCCACGTCGTCCCCTCCGCCGCAAGCGAAGTCCTTTGTCTGACGTTTCCGTCCGTGCACTTGCCGTGCGGAGTGTACTCGAAACAATCATAAATTTCTCCATGCCATAAAACCTCGGCGGAAACATCACAAAAAATTTATGAAAAAAGTATTTTCATTTCCATTTCAGAGCGGAGGCCCCGCCCGTCGCTGCGGAGGGAAATAATCGTAAAGGCAAATTCCAACCGGCGAGGGGAACGCCAGAATACAAGGGCTGCTGCTGTGTGCATCCCCTGCCCTGGCCTTTATCTGCTGTGTCACAGAAATGTTGTGTATTTCACTTTGGGACTCTCGGTTTGTTTTCTTCTCTTTCGAGGAGGGTGCCACCGTATCTCTTGTGAGACCATCTCCCATGTCAGTCTTTTGCTGCAGCCTAAGATTGGGAAAAAAAACGGTCGTCCTCCTCCTTCACCGTGGCCGAAGATAAATCACATCAGGAAGAGATTGCCCAGACGAGAGGCGATCGGCGAGAGTCTCATATTTCACTAGGGGAGCGATAGTGATTATGATTTGAGTTAGTTTTCCCATATCGAGGATGAAATCGTTTCGAATGATTCGAGTGAGTCACAGTCGATTGATGACGCCGAAGGAATGGCATTAATTTTCATCAAATTATCTCAGTCAAGGGCCTGGGAATGTGAATCGATTTTTCCTTCTTTTTTTGAGAAATTGATGGTGATGACTTCACGGGTGGGGGAGGGAGGCAAGATGTGTGTTAGAGTGACGGCCGTGATTGGGTGTCATTTTTTAACGCGGGAACTTGAGACGGAGTGCTGTGTGATGGGAACACCTTTGATGTGCGTGCCTAGACTGAAGAAGTTCCAACAAGAGATTGTTGGACTTGTTGCTGCAGATGGATATTCTCAAGTCATTCGTTTTGAACGCATTTGAATTCCTTATTATTCTGCTTTTTCCTGGGACTTGGGTTTCAACCGATCGCTTTCTACAATCCGTAACCAATTCTCTTCAATTTCGTTGGATGTCGTCCTTCTTCGTCTCACAACCGGGAATCGGTCCTGGCCTTTTCACCGATCGCAATTGCGGGCTGATGTCATTCGAATTAGCATCACTGCTGCGTGCGGTCTGGTCGCCAGAAGACCTGGCGGACTGACGACGACTTGGTTTCGTACGGTGGACAATGCAACAGTTGTGCAAAAATTTTGTGGGCAGTTGAGACACATTCCCAGAAATTTAACGCGATGGCGTGCAGGCGTAGCTAACGTCCAGAAGGACTTCAAAGAGAAGCAGAACCCGTTGAATCCAAGTCGCCGCGACACCTTCGTTCATCGACTTCGAGGAGGCTCTAGAAAGCTTAAATCGAGATCTGGTTAGAGAGAATCACGTCATACACAAGTTATCACAGGAGTTAGAGGTTTTAAGTGGAGTGCCTCAACGGTGCATGCTGTCCCCACTCTTGTTTCCGTTACTTATCACAGATTTTCTCCGTGCAGCATTGACGGAAAAAATCGTGGGTGTCGATGGACCATAACATCGAAGATTGCCTACTTCCACATCGTGTAATGGAGCCTCACTCGATGACTGAAAACTGAGCCAAACACCGACGGTCACAAAAGTAAAGTCTCTAACAAACGCACTCAACTGAACACTGCCTAAAAATTCAGCAGCTTTCTACACATGACCTCTGCCAACCGCGATGACAAAGCAACTGGATACGTGCAGCAGAACAACATCCGCTAATGCTGCATGGTGGTCAGGTTCGGGCCGATAGGGCAATCCCTATCGAGTAACCGATACAAGAAGACTTACTGCCTCCACGGGGCGGCCACCGGGCAACGAATGCTGCTGCGTGACAAAACAGGTCCCACATCCCGAGCTCGCACAACACTGTACCATGGCTCGTTTACTGCTGCGAATGCCTGCGATGTGGACCTTTGTCTGGCGAGCTGTATGCATTCGGCCAAAGTAAGCGACGGGAGGAGAAAACCTCTGAAAACAATCGCCGAGTGTTAAGCGACCATTGAGTCCTTACCATCTCAGAAAGACTGCGGAACGCCAAAAGCACACCAACCTCTGTCCATGCTTGGGGGGAGCAGGCAGATCAGTTACGATGCTAGAGCTTCTGCGTTCACCTTTTGCCACAAATGACTGCCTTGAGCAGTCAAGCACTGAAGCCGGCACGGCACAAGACCTGCTGGCAACTAGTACAAGACTCAGAGATAACCTAGACTCTGATGCGTACACGAACGTCTGTTTACAGACTCCCAACGCCCATTGCGGCACAAGAAGGAGACAATGGCGGAGAGGCTAGACCTGTTACGCCTTGTCTCCAGTTCATGCAGTCCAGGTGGCTGACCAGAGTGCAGCCAGAGAAGGCAGTCTCTGGGGGGCCCCGGACTAAGAGCCGACTGGAAAGGAAAGACGGCGGACTGCAACCGAGAGAGGTTCACTGATCAGTCATCACAGTCCGCCTCCTTTTCAGAAAGCTCAGACTCTCAAAGGATCGCGAGGAAGTAAGCATCCGACGCTCCTGTTGCCGCCTCTGTCGATGGGTTGCCCTGTAACACAGTTCAGTTCGCCGGAGACTGAACATCGCGGGCAGATCCACGAACAGAGGTGTCCCGAGTCAGAAATTGGCGCGCCTCGAACTGGGAAAGCTGGCATGACGACAGCCTGACCGACGTAGAATGCAACCGCTGCGGAGGTCAACTGTCTGAGCTGGCACGAGTGGAGAAGCGCTCCCATTCACGTGGCGGACTGCGCCCTGTCCAGCAATCATTGGTTGAGCAGAGAATGCACCCATTCGAGTGGTGGACTGTGCCCTGTCCAGCAATCCTTGGTTGAGCACAAAATGATCCCATTGAAGCGGTGGACGGTGGCCTGTTCAGCAATCCTTGGTTGAGCAGAGTATGCACCCATTGAAGTGGTGGACGGTGCCCTATCCAGCTGCCCTTGGTTGAGCACTTCTGTGCCGAGAATATCCCTCTTCTGGGCCGCCGAAAGTGACCATCACAGAAGCGTCTGCTTATATTCCTCTGAAAGACCAAACAACAAAGAGAAAACATTAAAACAAGAAAAAATCCAAAAAAAAAAAAAATAAAAAAACAAAAAAAAAACAAAAAAAAAACAAAAAAAAAGCGAAAAAAATAGTAATAATAAATTCAGCTTTCCAGCTTTTTTGCTAGCCACCTCGGCCTTTAAATGAATGTCCTGCACCCCTCTGGTGTAAGGAAGCCTATTCTCCACAGGGAGACGACGGCCACTTCAGTGGAACCAAAGAGGTCCACTACGGCAGACACATCTGAACTAACTCCAACCCTTCGATGGAAAGACCACTTCGGTCGCCGCTTCAAGACATTTGCCATGACGGCACGGGTTGTACAAGAGGAAACAAAATAACCAAAAATTAAATTGCGTTCGAAACGCCTGGACCTTTGCCAACAAGCCTCTCCAGCAGGCACGATCCTTAGCCTTAGTCCTTCTCCACTTGGATGCCCCATTGGTTTTGATGCCCCATTGGTTTCGTGGTCGTCCTCTATTACGTTGTCTCACTGGTTATGGCTTCGACTGAAAAGATCATCTTCGGCACAACATTCGGCTTTGTCCAAGTGAGACCAGGAGCAGCTCATCCGCTTTTGACAGGGTCCACGCCTCCGCGCCATATAGCAAGACTGCGACTGCGACTGCGACTGCGTCTGCGTCTGCGTCTGCGACTGCGACTGCGACTGCGACTGCGACTGCGACTGCGACTGCGACTGCGACTGCGACTGCGACTGCGACTGCGACTGCGACTGCGACTGCGACTGCGACTGCGACTGCGACTGCGACTGCGACTGCGACTGCGACTGCGACTGCGACTGCGACTGCGACTGCGACTGGGACTGGGACTGGGACTGGGACTGGGACTGGGACTGGGACTGGGACTGGGACTGGGACTGGGACTGGGACTGGGACTGGGACTGGGACTGGGACTGGGACTGGGACTGGGACTGGGACTGGGACTGGGACTGGGACTGGGACTGGGACTGGGACTGGGACTGGGACTGGGACTGGGACTGGGACTGGGACTGGGACTGGGACTGGGACTGGGACTGGGACTGGGACTGGGACTGGGACTGGGACTGGGACTGGGACTGGTTTGTTTACCAATTGCTTTCTTAACCCAATGTAGCAAGAGTTCTTCGTTTGATTTCAGCGCTGGTGTCATTGTCTGAATTGATAGCGGTTCCTAGGTAGACATCTGTCTGCTCTGAGGTTCTGACCGAGACGTCGGTGTTGGGTGTCCTTTCTCGTTGACAGCATATACTTGGTCGTATCCTCGTTTGCCGCTAAACCCATCTTCGCGTTGCAATACCCACAAAAGCGCCATTGACATCACGTTGCGTTCATCCGATAATGTCAATATCGTCGGCATATGCGAGTAGTTGGACGGAGGTTGAGGTTTTTTGCGTAAAAATTATGAAAGAGCTGTTTTCAAAATGTGTTCCAAATGGTTGCCATTCATTAGTTCGAATCGGTGAACGACTTCGGCCGAAAAACTTACTTTCGGTCGGACTCCACACCGGCGGGTAGTATTTGTTTCTCTTAATCAAATTTGAAATCTGTAAGACAGTATCTGCTTTGTTGCTCCATCTACTTTGATGTATGGACTGATGTTTAGTTTGAAGAGTGTACACTTAAACCTCAAAACTCAAACAGTTTTTGTTCATTTCCGTTGCCAATCTCTTCTAGAAGGCTCTTAATTAATATTTGTTTACCTTTGGAAGGGGTCACAATCGGGAGACCACATATTTCGTGCTCTATCCTAAGCTCTAAGGCTAAGGCTCTTATTTTTCTTGTCCACCTTGGCCGCAAGAATGATGAATGCAAGTTCAGTTTAAATTGGCTTTTGTACAAAGTTTGTATGTGTTGCTCCAAAGGTTTGAATGGAATGAAATTTTTTGGTTTGGAACTTGGGTCCAAACGAAAGAAGACAGACCCATTGTGATGCCCAGAAAGGGACTAAGTTCCCTTCTTACACTCCTGTCGTGCTTAGCGAGACCTTTAATGACCTAATGAGCCTCAAAAAGTGAGCTAAGTGAATATCATTAAGTTCTTGCTCGTCCTGGGAGATGAATTCTCCCATGGTCCGTCCTAGAGGTTTTAATGAATGCTGATGCATTTGTCCATTGTCCATTGTGGTGTCCTCAAATGTATGCTCGGTTCACATGCAGGACATTTGCAATCAGACAAATGTGGCGCAGTTGACGAGAAATCAAATCTTCTTTGAACCCTCTGCTCGAGTGATTAAAGACATAAGTCAGCAAGCTGTTGAACTGTTTCCAGGCGCAACCAACCGACAACGAAAGAGGCTTCATCCTCTTCTTCCTTTTAGAAGTGCACATTCATTTCTCTGGATGCATGAGCTACAAATGTCGGCGGATCTTTTTCGTTTCCGACTGCACCGAAATCTGTAGCTGTTCTAAAAGGGAGAAGAGGTTGAAGCCTCTTTCGTTGTCGGTTACTTCGTCTTTATTGAAAGGAACTCTTGCTGAAAGCAGGGGATCTGATTTGACTAAACACTTGGAATATCGAACAGCTTTTTCTACCCACATTCATCCAAGGGATTCACATAGTCACGTCTAGTGGGAATTTTGCGCAACGAATGTTTGTGATCCTTGATGATCATCTCTTCTTGCTCAGCGGCCACCACACGAGCCCGGCCGTTGATCCGATGTACCGACTCACTATTCTTCTGCCTCTTCCTCTTGGAGCTTAGATTTCCTCAAAGAGGTTTGCCAAATAGGACTACGTCACGGCATCTAGCAGACAAAAGGTTCCGTATTTACCAAATGACATTGACACATACCCAGTATCGTCGCGTCCTCACCCGACCCATCGGTCAACAACTTGGCGACCTTGGTATTCATGGGCAAAGTTGACTTGTTCCCAGTTAGCCCACAACATTTCTGTTAACGACAAAATTCCCCGCAGGATTCTAGACAGAATTTGCAGATCTGCCAAACAGTGGCTTTCGACTGATCCGTTGGGGAAATATGTGGTGCCTCAGCACTTATGCCGCTCGTATTCTGCCCACTCTCTGTCCACTAAACTGTTGCTGCAGATTGTAGTTAATCCACCTCCGACTGTAGCGTCGCCGATATTTAACTACACTCTGTACGGCCCAACTCACCAACAGTCTTGCCGAAGCGAGTAAAAAATGAACCACAACAAGGCCACAAAGCCCTGCGAACATACCCACCACAAAAAAATGTCAACAATCCACCTTGCCTTGAAAGCCACTCACAGCGCCACACTTCCCTCATCCTCCATGTCGACTAAACCATCAGAAAGGGGGAAAAATGCGCATCAGATTTTTCGAGATTTTCTCTCCCCCCATGCACGAGTGCACTGGGAGGAGTGTAATAAACTCTGCCCAGACACAGGCTCCCCTCCAAGTCACACAAGCAGGGGCGACAACAATGTAATGGATTACAACATCGATTCAACCCTTTCACGGGCGCCGGGCTTTTCACACAAATTGCTTCCCACTCCCAGACGCCCGTCCGTCGGCAGCGGACTGCAGTAACCCTGAAATCCACTCCTCGGCAGGACCCATTTGTCATGCACTTTTCGGTGGTGGTGCTCTGGCATCAAAACAACGAGGAGGAAGGCAGCCGGAGGAACAGTCCCCACCGCATGGACCAACTACGGCGGTTGGGAAGTGTAGAGTGATTGCAAATAACCACCTATCATCGTCCGCCATCAGTTGTCACCCTTTTTTTTCGCTTCCCGGCAAAGGCACGCCACAGATCCATTGACGATGTGACTTCCTTTCCCTTTGACGGTGCGCCGGCCGTCTGGAAGGGAGAACAGAAAAAAAGAAATCAGTCTCGTCACGAGAGGAAAAACAAAAACTTCAACGTCAATCATTTTGTGCTCTTCCTGTGCCCCAAGTCGACGCACACGAGACTGCCGTCCGGCCACCGTCGGGAACGAGGATAAGAGTCATCATTACCGCAAATGAGGTTCTTTGGCACACAAGACCGAGACGAGGGCTAAGTAAACTAGTGGAAAAACTATTCCGGCGGCGAGCGGGCGGCTGAGTGAATTTCCTGTGCCCCGGGATTACGCTACGGCCACCACGACTGTGCAAACATCAAACACTGAGTCCGAGAGGGGAGACTCGCCCCTCTTCCCGACGATATCTCCCTCGACTCCCCTCTACGCTCCAGCATCCCGCAGATGGGGCTCGCTGTAGGACGTTTGCAAATCGAGAGGAAGACGGAGTGCTCTGATGACGATGTCGACAACGACGATGATGGCGATGATGGGGGAATCACAACGAGGAGTAGCTCGCATGTGCCGTCTCCGCCACACATTCACAATCAGAAACGCCGAGGAGAATGGAAGAATAACAGCCGTTGTCGTCATTCGCCGGGAGACGAGGGTTACACTTTTCTCTCCGTTGAAAGGCCGTAAAAAAAGGTGCAGGGCCCTTGAAGCTGAAGAGGAACTCTTTTCTTATTAAATATTGAATTGAATTCCCAAGATGTGTGGCAGAGGGAGCAGGGCAAACTTTAACTGCTGCTCTCTAGACCGTTAAATTCTACTGGATCGGGATCCAGCTGCGTGTTGACTTTTGTGTGACGAAGGAGCTGGGTTTTTGGTGACAACTGGGGGTGTTTGAAATCGTCTCCTAATATAGCTGAGATGGGGGAGATTTCAGCGCAGTTTAGGATTCGGAGGGAGCTCCTTCAGCGGGCAGAAATGTGACTTGGATTTTCGAAGGTTTCTGAAGCAGATGGTAGAGGCGGGGTTGGATTGTGATGATTAAAGAGGCTAATAGAGGCTGCGGTGGTAACTACAACTGACCAAGCCACAACTAGGCGCACTGTCTCGCTTTTGAACATCTTTTCACGGCATTTCGGGCTTAAATTATGCATATACATGGTCATCCACTTTCTGGTTGCAAACGTGTGTGCTAAGGCAGCAAAGCTTCGCTGTCATGTAGCCTCTACCTACCATCCATAGAATGATGAACAATGATACTTCCTTCCCGACCATAGTCAAGTAGCGTCAGCAATCGCCAAACGCCAAGTCCAACAAGGCTGCTCGTGCCGAATGACTGCCTGCCGAAATTTTCAAAACAGCTCGCGATGATGAAGGATGTAGTCGAACGAATGTATGCCAGGCGGATGGAATCTGAGCATTGCTTGGCAGATCCTCGGTTGCGTTTTAGGATGGCGACTGAGTGTCAAAAACCTTTTGGTCCACAATGCTACCTTTAAGCTAAGGAGACTTTGTATAAACTAGTCCACTGTAGCTTTATTCAGTTCAGTCGATGTTGTAAATGTTGTACTTTCGAGACAGCGACTTCATTTAATAATTCAAAGCCTGGTTGACCTAGAATTGTATATCGAGTCTTGACGAACGAAAGGAGCTGCTCCAGAGATCCAGATTCACAGGTGTTTCTTGGGCGTCTGTCAGTGTGCCTACTAAAGCCTCGTCTGTGACGTTACTAGACGCCTGACTAAGCCCATGTCGCTGTACAGCCCGTACAGTTCGTGGTTGAATCTTCTTCTCCAGAGACCTTCCACTCAAACATTACCAAAGATTGAATGCAGAACTTTTCTCTCGAAGAGACCAAGTGCGTCTTCATACGATCTTGAGGTAGTTCAGGCTTCCGCGCCCTGGAGCAGGACAGGGATGATCAAGGTCCTAGAAGGCTCTACCACTCAATTGCCTCTTGAGCCCAAGGAAACAGCGGTTGGTAAGAGTTATTCTGTGTTTCATTTCGGAACTGATGTTGTTCGTACTACTAACTTGGGAGCCAAGGTAGACGAAGTCCTTTACTACCTCGAAGTTGTAGCTGTCGTGGTGTGGTGACGTTATGACCGGGTCGTCGATGTTGTGCGTCCTTTCTTGATGACAGCATGTACTTTGTTTTGCCCTCATTCACCGCTAAACCCATTTTTGCCGCCTCCGTTTCAATACAAGCAAACGCTTCATTGACAGCTCGCTAAGTTCGGCCAATCACGTCAATGTCGTCCGCGTAAGCAAGCAGTTGAACGGACTTTTGGAAGATCGTGCCTCGGGTGTTTACGTTTGAGTTTCGCACGATCTTCTCAAGTATGATGTTAATAAGAAGTCACATGACAGCGTGTCGCCTTGCCTAAAACCTTTTTTGACATTGAAGGTCTCGGTGAGTTCGTTGCCGACCTTGATGGAGCAGCGAGAGTTTTCCATCGTCATCCTGCACAACCTGACGAGCTTGGCAGGAATGTCAAAACTAGACATGGCGTTGTATAGCTCGTCTCTATGCACACTGTCATATGCGGCCTTAAAGTCGACAAAGAGGTGGTGGGTGTCGATCTGCATCTCTTGGTTTTTTTCGAGGATCTGCCGTAATGTGAAGATTTGTTCTGATAGGGACCTATCATGTTGTTGACCAATGGTTTCAGGCGCTCACACAGAACGGCAGAGAAGATTTTGTAGGCGGTGTTAATGAGACTTATCCGCCGATAGTTAGCGCAGTCAAAGGGGTCTCCTTTCTTGTGGATCGGGCACTAAGATTCCAGGCATGCTTTTCTGCGACCATATCTTACAAATGAGCTGGTGCATGCGCCCAACCACATCATCTCCAGCTGCTTTAAAAAGTTCCGCGGACAATCCATCCGCTCCAGCAGCTTTGTTCGACTTCAGTCTCGATATCGCTACCTTGACTTCATCTAGATCGGGGGAACGGAATTCTCTTCTATCGTCGTCCATTGCGTGGAGTGGAACATTCTGCCTGACAGCGGTATTGGTGTCTTCTTCGCCCTTAAACAGTCTGCAGAAGTGGTCCTGCCAGATTCTCAGTGTCGACTCCGACTCTACTACGAGTTGTCCCTCTTCGTTCCGACAGGCTTCTGTCCAATATTTGTACCCTTTGGAGAGTTGTTTCAACCGCCGGTACAATTTTCGGACATTATTTCTGCCGTACCACCTCTCCATTTCCTCGATCGCGCGCTTCTCATGCTCCTTCTTTATCTTTTTGAGATGTCGGTGCTCTAAGTTCGTAGAACTCACGAACCGCTCTCGTCCTTCTATCCAGCGTCGCCTTATATGCTGCCAGCTTCGCTGAATGCGCCTGCCGACACTCGTTGTTAAACCATGGGTTTTTTCTAGGTGACATTTTGAAACCCAACACATCAGAGGCAGCTTCTTTGAAGGCGTTTTGACAACGGTTCCACTGTTCGTCGATTAATTCGCCTAGCAGGATTGGACTCTCTAAGAGCTTCAAGGAGACTCGATCGAAAAAGTTTGCAAGTCGCTGGTCGCTGGCCTAGTAGAGCCGCTGTGGCAGTTGAAAGATTAACTCGAAAACTGATGAAATTTCACGAGGCCAGCTATGAAAAATGGATTGAAATTTTGATTGCTTTATTTGACAGATCAAGATAAAATAGCTACTTCGCCAACTGATTTGATTCTCTAGATTCCATGGGTCCAAGATCCCAGAGGAGGGTCAATTGCGTTGTTACTGCAGAGTTCTTGCTGTACATGAAACCATTTGAGTACAGCTCTGGACTTTATTGTGTTAGATTAGGTTATTGGGTTACCAGCGAATTGCCTACACACTTAGGGCTGCTTTACTTGGGGCCATGTCGGTCTATTAATGAAAATTTTTTGGCGATTTCAGACATTAAAAAAATCATCACATCACATCTCATTAAAATCATCACATTGTTGAAAATTCCACAAGGTAATGTCTAATTTTGGCTTGTCTTCAAAACTCATTCGACTGGAGAATGTCTATTGGTCCCTTAAGGTCGGTAAAGTCTGCGATTGTCTTCACATCGTCTAGATCGACTGAAACTCAGCGCCAGAGGTGAAACCGCCAAATGTGTACAACTGCTCGCATATACGCCAATGACATTGAAATGAACGGAAGACCACAGCGGGGTGACAGTGGACCCTATGAGAGTATCGAGACGGAAGCTGTCATGCTCTCTACAAGAAACCAATACCGACGTCTGGGACAAAGTGTCAATCACAACTTAGATGTAGTGCGTGACTTTGTCTACCTAGGCTCCGAAGTGAACAGAAGCTAGGATACCACCGCGGAGGTAAAATTAGGGACCACCCTTGTCAATGGCTTCGGGGGACATTTGGGGAATAAAATTCAAAGATATCCTTGACAGTCCCAGTCTTGTTCTTTGCGCGGAAGCATACGCACTAATTGTGCAGACAAGGTTTTTAGTCGCTTCGAGTGGGTTATATAGTCTTTGTCCCGTGCTGTTGTTTGGAAGATAAGCCTGAACGGCGAGCTGTATGAGCGAGGTTCGGTCTCTCGACTCATTTAACTACGTCATATAAATCTAATGGATACCAATGCTCTGGCATATGAGCGACCCTAACTCCAGATACAACGCGGCAAAGGAAGGCCAGACTTCCGGTGCCAAGCAAAGATAGAGAAGAACCTCTGGCAGTTGAATGTGGACAACTGGAAGCGACTAGCACAAGGCATCGGAGTCGTCGGTGACCGTGGGTTTCAGAGGTTCACCTGGAAGGCGCAGTTGCCGTCGCAGTGGCGCAGGTGCTTGTGTTACATCCCTTGGGTATAGGGATTGCCAGTTCGAATCCTAGTGAGGGTAAAGTGAATGCACTTAGTCCGGTTGCAAATCAGGTATCATTTGCCGTTGGAAATTGAATGTAATCGGTTCTGACAAGAAGCTAACAGTGGCTGACTGCTAAGGGCAGTCACACTTAGGCCCGAGTAGGCTCATTGCGATAAACAAGACAAGACCGTGGTCAAAACCGAATGAACACTTCGGTTTTCAAAACGCCACGAGTGTTCACATGCTCCGCATAAACACGATCCAAGTGCGCTGGCCAGTTCGCAAAATAAACTCCACGTCCAGTTGAAAATAGAATTGTGTCAACCGTGTCCCAACAGCTTCCGGCTCAACTCCAATGCCCACTCAGACGATCATTCGTTTCGTCCTCAGACGAGAAAGATTAATTGCACTCCGGAGAGTGCCCAGAGGAATGCCAAACGAAGCACGCATCAGCCATCAGTCAATGTGCACGGCACTTGACGCCTGCACCTCCGTCCAGGCCCGGCCCATGTTCTCTCTCGTCACGTATTCTGTGCTGTTGCATCACTCGGCAGAATCCCCCACACCTTCGTCGAAGCACAACAGCAACAGTTGCTCGCCGAAATACACTCGCCCTTCACATGTGTCACAATGCGGCGGCAGATTTTCGCGTTTACATAACTCGAACAAAGAATCTAGTGTGTGCGCGCTGTCGTTGCCGATTCAGTGGGTTAACACGAGCTCGCACCCCCGCCGGCTGCGGTTGCTGGAGCTGTCCTCACCGCGCCGCGACTGTGGTTTGGGCACCGCTTCAGTGGGTGACAATTGCGAGAGCGATGGGGTGGTGAGGCAGCCACCGCGCGACATTAGTCATTGTTGACCACGAAGAGAAGACATACAACCGCCGGCGCGCTGAGTGGTGTGATTGCCTCTGCTTTCTTACATCAGACCGGTGTGTCGTTGTCTCTTGATTTGTGTGGCGACCCTGAAGCAGGTGACTCAAGGCGTTTCGATTAAATTAACTTAATCCAATTTGAATGAACTTCGAGTGGGATGCCTCAGGAGTGTCGACCGGGTGTCATCCTCTTACGACGGCGTGGATTAGGATTTTGTCCACACAGCAGACCTGGTGTGCGAAGGTCGACGAGTGGATCAACCTGCAAAACCGCACAGTCATCAAGCTGTCTGGGGGGAGTCGTCGTCTTGACTCTATTCGGCAAATTGCTGCCCATTTCTCCGCCCTCTCTCTCTCTCTCACCGGCCAGGTGTGGGCGCTGCTGTCGGGGCGGCTGTCACTTAGTCATCGTTTGTCGCTGCTGAAGGAAATGGCCGCCATAAATAGGCCAGGTGGTGGTGGTGGGTATCTGTTGAATGAGCTCTCGGGGCCGACGACCGGCTGAGGTCACAATGTGTGCTGTGCGACAAGTGTGAGGGTTTATTTCGGTTATTATTCCCACTCCGCCCGACATCCTAGATCATTTCTATTAATATCCGGCGACGAGAGGAGCGACGTCCTTATGGGATATGAGTTATGCGAGGTTGGGGAATAGACGCTTGGCTTATGGGTCACGTGTTGGTCTCGGGGACTGATTAGGGCGGCAGTTTATTGAATTGGCCGAGAGGAAATCGCCCGAATCGAATGGAGTGGATTAGGCATGCTAAACGAGACGACGACGACGTGTGCGAGAGGCGTGTGCATATTTATGTAAATGTAACCTGGAAACCACTTGCCGATGGACTGTTGATTATTCGATGGATCCTCACTCCGCCCACTTGTGTCGTGGTTTATTGTTGGTCTGTGTTACGGTAGTAAAACTTAATGAAGATGAAAAGGACATTCTGTGAAGTGTGATCACGTCACTTGTCACGCACTTCAAGCAGGTTGCCGGTGGGATGGTGGCAAGGGAGGGAGCATTTTGTGTGGAGGCATAATTCAGTGGCGTGCCATCGCCACCACCTCACAATCCACAGCAAATAGTGACTTCCTGCGGATGTGGAACCCATGTGGAAGGCATTTTTTCCACTTTTCGAATGCCATTCCCAATCAAATCCCATCAACCGACGAATATCCCACTCGGTTTAATTTAATTACTCTCGCTGTGTCCCAAATTCTTTGACGAGCATTTCTGAAACATCCGACAAACTGCAGCTTGTTTCGTGTGCCTTTCGAGACGAGCACATGTGCAAATGAGCAGTTTTTATCCAGTTCTCCGATCGGAATGTTGTCACCGTACCGTTGCCCGAACAGCAAACCGCGCAGACATCATTTGCAAATCAAGAAGCGAGCAACCGGTTGTGGGAAGCGATTAAGCGAACGACGAATAATGCGACGACGCTTAAGTTGTCATTAAGTCAGCCGAATTCCGGCGAACTGTTGTTTACGTAGGGCTGGGGGATTAATGTGCTCGCTTTTGAATTGTCTCGTTGGCGTGACTGTAGCTTTTTAAGTTTGTTAAGAAATGTGTGCCTCTCCGCGATTCTCTTCAAATTGTGAACTCATGAACTACATTCTTACTTATTTACTTAAGGTGGCGCTACTGTATGTGGTGGAACTTTGCTTCAACCAACAAGCGTCTTTAGCTAGCTTCCTCCAGTTTCGCTCGCTTAGTTGCTTGAGGTACCTTTCCACTTCCATGTGCCATCTAAGTCACAGTCATCCTAAACTGCGCTGTCTGTCGGGTTGGATTCGAAGACTTTTTGGGCCGGAGGATTGGTTTTCATCCGACCTATACATCTCAACCGTTGGTACTTCACTATTTTGCTAAAGTCAATGTCGCTGCACTTCGTTGTAAGCTCTTCGCCTACACTCATCTTCGATCTATGCAGACATCACCGAAAATCACCCGAAGAATTTTCCTATCAAACCAGGCAAGAGCAATTTTGTCCTCTTTTGACAACGTCTATGCCGTTGCGCTATACAGCAGGACTTGGACGACTAAGGGCTTATAGAGGGTTACTTTGGTCGCTCAAGAGAGAGCTTTGTTTATGGTGGCCAAGCCACTTTCGTTGTTGAATCTGTAGTTGTCTGACTAATCGCTTGTCGATTTACAGCCCCTAAAGTTCCTGATTGAATCTTTTCCTCCAGATGCCATCAACGCCCAAAGGACCAAGTAGTGCACATTGAACCCCAACAAATAGGTAGTGCGCATCGATATGCACTTCTTGTATATTTTTCAGAAAATGTCAAGCATGCCTTAGTGTGAGGTTTTTATCAGATGATCGACTTCTCAGGCATAAAGCCACACTAATATGGACAAGTGGAACAGCTCTAATATCCTTCTACAATGTGTGCCCATTTCACATATAGTTTTGATCACATTTTGACGTTTATTCTCTAAGACTTTAAGAACAGAAGTTAGCAAGTGTTCTGCTGGACTGTAGCTTGCAAAAGGTTGTATGCATGATTTAGATATTTAGTTTACGACGACGTCTGCTTCGGTTCCTTCCTTGGCTGAGACAATTCTTCCCATGTATTGAAAACTCTCAAACGGTTGTCCAGCAATGCCCATTTGAGTGAGAGAGTGATATGCTTGGCTGAGTAACTTTGATTTTGAAGGGTTGATCTTCAGCCGTACGGCGTTAGCCTCCCTCTCCCCATTTCTTGCCATTTGGTGGAGGCCCATAATCGTATGAGAGAGTAGGCACAAAGTCTGCGTAGTCAAGATGATTTAGGTACGCTGAAAGTGAATTGCCTGTGTTATCACATCACTTACATCAATAAAACAAAATTGGGGATAGGATATCTTTCGTGTCGACATCATATTTTTGGTCTTGCCGTAAACGAGGGCAAAACCCATCTTCACGTGTTCCATCGCAATACTCACAAAAGTACTATTGACACCACACTGTGTTCGATCATGTTAATGTCGTCGACATTATGTGTGTACCTTGACGGACTTGTGAAAGATTGTTTCTCGGAGGCTGGCTCGTTGGTTTTGAACTATCTTCAAGAATGAAAGAAATCGTATGCCGATGCCTTGTCTAAATCCTCTCTTTTTTTGACAATAATCGTCTCGGTTAGGTCTGTACCGAGCTCGATGGAGCAGTGTGCATTCTCCATCGTCATCCTACACAAACGGACTAGCTTGGTAGGTATGCCAAAACCAGACATTATTCTATATGGCTCGGCTCCATAAATACTATCATACGCGGCCTTAAAATCGATGAAAAGATGGTGGGTAACGGTCTGTTGTTCCTGGGTGTTTTTTTTTCGAAATTTTGCCTAGTTTGTATATTTGAATGATGGTGGATATTCCTGGCTCAAAGCCACACTAATATGGATCGTCCAGGTTGTTCACAAAAGGCTTTAGGCGTTCACACAACACGGCCAATAATATCTTGTATTCGACGCTCAGAAGACGAATGCCTCTATAGTTGGCGCAATTCAGAGGATCTCTTTTTTCGGACAAACAATGCTGACGTTCCATTCAGCGAACATGCTTTTTACAGATGAGTTGGCGCATGCTCAGTAGGTCCAGCAGCCTTATTAGATATCCGCTTGATATGACAATCTTCACTTTATCGGTTTGGATTGACGGAATTGTTGATCTTAATCGTCCCTTTTGCTCGCCTTGAATGGTTTACGCAAGTTACCACAATCACTGCATCATTTTCTTGTAAACAAGTGACATCCCAAAAGGTGGTCTACTATCAACCCACCTTGCTACAAATTTGATTCCCTTGCAGCTGCAGACGAAACAGTACATCTCTGCCGCTCCGTTCAGTCACATCCAAACGCCACAAGGTGGCCCACAGTCACCTCATCTTGTTCCTTCCCATAATGTGATTGCAAAATATACCAGCGAAGCAGCCCTGTATCATTTTCTTGTGATATGCCACAAGGTGGCCTACTGTCATCACATCTCGTTTCTTCCTACGGTCAAATTGGATCCCCTTGCAGCTGCAGACCACACTGTACATCTCTGTCCCCACACACACCTCATCTTCCCAAAATATGATTCCCTTGCAGCTGCAAAAGATACCAGGCATCAAGTGAGATACCACAAGGTGGCCTACTCTCGCCCCATTTGATTCCCTCGCAGCTGCACCAGACACCGTCTCATTTTCGCCTCATCAACTCATTTTATCTTCAAAAATCCACCCGGAATGCACTGCGTTGCCATCTTGTCTGTGCCGCCATCACTCATTCCGCCGCGGGCGAGAATCCCCGTTCGCTGGCTCGCCCACTAGTGTATTCGCGTCAGGTGCCCATCGTCTATTCATAGAGCGTCACACCCCGCATTCCGATTCATCTGAAAAATTCTTTGAATTCCATTCAAACGTAAACACATTCCTCCGCTCGGAGTGGTGACTGGTGGCCCACGCGCGCGTACGCTCCTCATCGCGCCCCAAGTGCTGCGTTCTGTTGAAAGGATGCACTTTGCACAATCGTTCTGGTCATTTCGAAAGAGCACGGACTGCCCAAAAGCGCGTTGAGCAACCTCGCGTCGACCGCGGCGCTCGGCATGCATTGCACGTATTTTTAGCAAACTTCCACCTCACTTCGCCTTGGGTGTACGTATCCATGAAACGCGATACGTACACGAATGTGCCGCAATGTGACTGGTGACAGCGACGGCTTGATGGATGGCAGGCAGAGAGAGAGGCGACGCCTCTGCGTGTCCCATTCCTCTCGTCGATGCGCTGGAAAAACGAGGGCGAATGCCAATGACACCGTCAATTTGTGGTGTGTGAATGCGCGTCGAGGTCGATTTTTATAGATTTTGTTTCCCCCTCTCCAGGGCTTCTGTTTTGTGTTTCCCATTTCCTTGGCGGGGTCTCTTCGGGTGACATTCGATACGTCAAAGCCGACTTTGGTCGGGTCTCTTGCATGTGATTACTCAATCTCCACCGGTGGGAGGGGGGAGTGTTACGTTGCATTAGCCAAGCGCTGCTGCTACTGATTAGGGGTACATCCACACTCGCCCACAGCCTGTCAGACAGTCGATCTTATGGAGTGTGGCTCACCAAAAGTGGCCAGCGTTTGTCGCGCTGATGCCGCATGTAAATGGGGTGTTGGGGACATTTTTGGTGGGATCCCTAATGTGTTCGGCCATTTGTGGCGAATGGAATGCTGTCGGTGACTGCTTTTGGCAGAGCGGCGCGGAGCGTATGGCGCGCGTTGACAACGTGGCGGGAAAATTGTGTCACAAATATTCATTTGAGTCGAGATTCTTTGCATTCTTTTCTCTGACTGAACCGTGTTTTAATTTGAATTTGTTTTTCTTCTATTTTCAGGTAAGCACGCGGGTATCGACTGTTGGCTGGAGAGAGGCTCTGGCTTCTAGATTAAACCTCTTGTTTTAAGTAAGTTTTTCTTTCATGATTTCTGATTTGTAACTCAATTTTGAAGCAAATTGCGCGCGACTTTTGGTTAAAAAAATGGTTGGGAGGGTCAGGTTGAGGTGCCGCGTGGGATCGGACAAGTATTCAACAATCGTTCCTATTGTGTTTAGGTTGGTCTCTAGTCTTAAGACGCGTAACTACGTTCCTGTCGATGGGTATAAATCATGTTCAGCTGTTGGACGCTAAAGATGGGTTTTCACTTCTCTGCAGCCACTAATGATTCTCATAACACGACACTATTATATAAGTAGACAGAAGATGGCGACGCACAATGTCACCATTTGGAAACTGCAGAAACTGCAGAAACTGCATCACACTCAGTATACGTAGCTGGCTCCTTCATGGAATGTGACATGTGATATGACATGTGTTTCGAGCGAACTGATGACAAAAAAGTGGTGGTTCGCGTAAAAACTCCACGGGCTCACACTTTCTACAGAGACAAGTAGAATTTCCAATTTGAATACACAAGAGCCTGTGTTAAATATCAACCCATTGTTATTGACATCATGTGTGGAATAAGACATCGTTCAAAAGACCGCCAATAAATGCATTAGGCCAGCCATTGGCGGACAGACAGACAGTTTCGACCGTGCGTCGAATGGATCCTTAACATTTTTCGACCTAGTGCAAATTGGTCTATCCGATCCGGTCGAACTACGAGGTAGCACAATGTAAACATACCTTCTCTCAAACCCCAGGGGTTCGAGGAGCACTTTCAAATAAAACATGGCGCTAAACTTGGGCCTCAGCCAACAAGCCGCTTCAGTTAGCACCATCCTTAGCCAGCTGCTTCCAATTTCGTACTCCAAGTTGGTTGAGGCCCTTCTCCACTTGAGTGCGCGATCGGCTTCATTGTCGTCCTCTATTGCGTTGTCCCACTGGTTCAGAGTCGAAAACTCTTCGGGCTGGACCAATGTTGTCCATGCGCTCAACCATGGACGGTCTAGCCATCTTAGGCGTTGAATTCGTAGAGTCCCGACTAGACTCATGTCGCTGTACAGCCCGTACAGTGCGTGGTTGAATCTTCTCCTTGAACGCAAAACTTTTCTCTGAAAGCGGCCAAGGGCGTATTCATTCGCTCTTGAATAGGCTTCCACGCCATAAAGCTGGACAGGAATGATCAAGGTCTTATGTAATGTGAGCTTGGTGCTTCGAGAGACGGTCTAGTACTCCATTGCCTCTTGATCAAAGAAACAGCGGTTGGCTAGAGTTATTCTGTCTAATCTGTTGTTCGTACTTGGGAGCCAAGGTAGATGTAGTCCTTTACTACCTCGAAGTTGCAGCTGGCTATGTTGACGTTCTGGCCGAGTTATCGATGTTGTGTGTCCTTTCTTGATGACAGCATATACTTCATTTTGCCCTCATTCATTTCAAAGTGAATATTCGTACCTATCAGGTTGTTGATAAATGGTTTTAGGCGTTCATACAAAACGCCTCTATGTCGTTTTGTCTTTTATGCGATGTTGAGAAGACTGATCCCCCGATAGTTGACGCAGTCGAAGAGGTCTCCTTTCTTGTGGATCGGGCAAACGATACTAAGATTCCACTTGTCGGGCATGCTTCCCTCTTCTGTTAGGTGAACTCACATTCCACGTGCAGAACCGAAAATCATTGTCCTTGTTTCGTTGTCCATGGTCGTCAGCAGTAGAGTCATCCGAGGCTTGTTGCCGTCTCTGAAATAGACTATATTTTATACGGTGGGGAAGTAAGTCTCACGCGGTCCTGGTTTGCATAAATTGGTTCACCTCTAGGCGGTAGTGGCTATCTAGAGGGCGTCGCGAAGAGACTGTATGTCAACTTGACCAGTGCATTCACAGGGATCGTTGCTGGCATCTCGCCAAGTTGAGAGCAATCAGTAACGTTGCCCTGGATGCACAGGCCCGTGTCCTCCACAAATATGTACGTACAGGCCAAATTCGTACGTCTTTATTATCATTTTACTAGAGGAGGGGCTGCCGGGAGATAAATTCGTTGGCGGTCCTCCGCACAGGCTGTGCTTACGTTGAATTTGGTTAATATCCAGCTTCAGACGACAGGCAGGTACTTTCAACGTGAAGTTTTTAATCGCATAAACATGATCACTAGGTCCCGTCGGCAGTACGTGAACTAATGCCATCAATTCGCTTATGCAGACATCCATTGCAGCATTCACTGTATGGTATATACCAGCAGATCGCATAGCGTTCGCATAAATAGCATTGAATAACGGCCGAATGAAGTAGGTTGTCGACGATCGGTGCTAGTGAGGACAATGCTTACCTCTGTATTTAGGAAGTACAAATCAATGTGACGAATTAAGAATTAATTATCTGGAAAGGCCGCGGTCGGTAAAAATATTTTATTTTGTTTCTTCGTGCGTCAGTCGTATTTCATGTCCAGAGGATATACATACGTACATACCTCCAAGATGATAGTCCGCCTGGGGCTCTTTGCCAAGTGATGTGTGACATCGATGGCGGTTCTAAGCACGCTTCCAGTCAAGACGTATATCCCATGTCGGTCATCCTCTTCTTCTCGAACGAGGAGGCTCGGTTTCGAAGACCCTCTTAGCTGGATCATTGTTGTTCATGCGCTCGATGTGGCCGCGCCGACGGATTTTTGCTCACCGGACTACATCCACATCCTGGTACAGCTCGTAGAGTTCGTGGTTGTGTCCTCTCCTCCATTCGCCTTCCTCGCAGACGGGACCATATATCCGACGCAGGCACCAAGAATCAGCTCTGCAGCCTTACTTAATGTCCAGCTTTCGGCTCCATAAAGTAGGACTGCCAGAATAAGAGTTTTGTAGAGCATGTCCTTAGTCCTTTGAGCCCAGTTGTTTTGACAGATCGAAGTAGCATCGGTTGCCAAGAGCGATTCTACGTCTGATCTCCACTACGATGTCATTCGTGGAGTTTACATTTGCCCCGAGGGTAGACAAGCTGCTTTACTACCTCGAAATTGTATCTGTCGATTGTGACGTTTTGGCGGTGGTGTGAAGCGGATCGTTTTTTGCTCGACAGCATGTATTTTGTCTTGTCCTCGTTGACCTAAGACCAGCTCGTTTCGCCTGTTCCTCAATTGCCGTGAAAGCTTTCACTATGACACGTTGGGACCGCGCGATAATGTCGATGTCATCAGCGCCTTCAGTTCCAGTTCAGCTCAAAGCTCCTGAGATCCAACTATGGATCTGGACGGGATATTCCGTCTTCAGTACATCGGTTGTAAGCTTACCAAACTACCGTCGTTCACTTTTGTTGACTTCAATCAGAGCTTTTTTTTCCAGGATCAAATGTGAACCAACAACGAACTTCGACGACGCTTTTTTTCAAATTTGACGCAAGCTGCATTCTACATGGATCCAGGAAAATTGATTCCTGCTTAAAGTTTCAGCCTTAAAACATACCGTACTCACTGCATTAACTTCTTCGTTGCGCCCTAATGACATCACCAATAGGGCACGCATTCTTATTTTGCTGTCTTCCTAGTTGTATGCAAGAGGGTGATATGTCTTGTCACCAGTTTGTGTTTGTGTTTCTTGTTTCAGGTCCAAGCAAACAAAGCCAGGAAACCATAGTCTAGAACTAGCTGCAGTGTGACCTGATAGGAACGATAGGAAAAGAAATGAGAATAAAACAGGAACGGCGCGACGTATGAATTTGATTCGATATTTATTTTGAAGCTGCATTTATGTCATTATGTATGAAATAACACATCATTCAAATGCCCGCCTCTTCTTATGTGGCAGTGTTTTTGTGACTCGGTCCAATATGTCTGATGTTACTCCGGTTAATGTAGTCTACGAATATGATGAAGCCCCAGAGGAAAGACTCGATTAGTGTCAAGTCAAATGGTCACGGTGCCACTTGATGAACATCCACTGTTAGTTGATCCATTCGCAAAATATCTCTTGCTCAACACTTCGCGCATTGCGTCGTTTGTATGAAATAAAGCGCCGTCTCGTTGAAGCCACAGCTTCGATATTTTCGAGCTCTGACTACGGAAAGTTTTGGTTAGCCACGTTATTTACAAGAACTAAAGTGAAATAACCACTTCTGTGTGCACTTGGTTGCATTGTGTGTGTACTGGAGAACTCGCTTGAAAATTTTTCTTATGACGGGCGTAGCAATAGGCACCGCAGGCCTATCTTCTTCTTTGCTTGTCGCTACAGTCCGGGGTGGACCTCGGTCTCAAACAACAAGCATTTCAAGGCCGGCACGGTCTCTCATCAATTCCAATTGTTTCTCTTCACGCTACATGGTTGACTTCTTCAAAATCTCCTCTATTCGTAATGAATAGTTGGAGATTACACCACATAAACTCAATTGCCTCCAGTTGCGTACAAACCCTGGATGTCCTCTGTCACCTTGTCCCAATGTCTCGGATTCGAAGACCTATTACTTACTTATCAGGCAGACGAACCATGAAGGGTCTGAGCCTGAGCAATTGCTGACTTCCATCGGTGACGATCCTGGGCACGCTGCTTCCAGTCATAAAGGCCAAGCTGTCTTACATCCGCGATGACTTGGTCTTTGTACCGGAGGCTTCCTCTCCGTAGAGTTCGCGGTTGTGTCTTCTCCGCAATTCGCCCTCCTCGCAGATGTTGCATCCGTCGTAGATTTTTTTTTTTCCGAAGGCACCAAGAATCAGCTCTGCAGTTTTGCTTATCAATCATGCTTTTAGCTCCATAAATCAGGACTGGCAAGATGTAGAGCATGATTTTGGTCCTTCGAGTCAGGAGTTTCGAGCCCAGTGGTTTCGACAAACCGAAGCAGCATAATTTGTCAAGGGCTTCTTCTCTTATCTCCACTAAGATGTCATTTGCTGGGTTCCTATTTGCGCCTAGGTAGACAAAGTTCAACATTCAACATTGTTACTGTCGATTGTGATATTTGGCCGTAGATTGATCATTTCTTGTTCAAAACCATCGATTGCGTACTCTCCGTCTATTTCGTGGTGCGACACTTTTCCCGGCATGCCAAATTCAGGCATCGCTTCGAATAGCTCTTTGCTGTGAATGCTAGCGTATGCGGCTTAAAAAACAGAAGCTGTTGCATCGGTTTGAAACTCCCTACTTTTCTCCAGAAATAGCGCCAGTTTAGATATTTGCTCTCTAGTCGTTTTGATGGGTTTTAAGTCGCTGTGGAGCGTGCCGATTAGTGCTGCGAAAAACGCCTTTAGACTAGACAGTTTTATAGGCCACGTTGAGCATGTTGTTGCAAGAGGTAGCATCATCCTTTTTATGCATGGGGCTGATATGCCAGTTGTCGGACATGCTCTCGCCTTCCCAAATTTCCCATTTCTCCTGAACAAACAAACAAATTCTCTTGAAGCCTCTATGCATTGGATCTCTTGATGGAAGGCCTGCATGAACAATTCTTGCTGTCGACTGATGGGATCGCGTTTAACTTCCAATGCAATTAAGTGATCTGCCTGGGAGCCCCGGGTTTTCTCGTGTCAATTAACAACCAATATCCTTCGTTTCTCAATTTTGGCATCATTTCCCTCTTTCCATCCAATAAATGGAGCCCTTTCCACTTCCTTTTCGTTGCAACGTTTGAACATTGTTTTAAAGTCTCTTAAGCCGAATTCTGTGGGAATAATGTTGATCTCTTTCATTTTAATGATCTGCCCAAACGGATATTGCTGTCAGAACATCATAGACGCGCTGAAATGATGAGTAGAGCGCTTCTGTGAAACATCGGCCGATGCACACACTTAAGTTATTTCATACTCCGTGTGGATGGCCCAGATGGTATAACCATAAAAAGCGTTCTCTTCTATTCCCAGCGAACCGAGACTAGACGGAAATTTCAACAGATGATGACCTCATTTGCATGCCGAAAGTGTTTGTTTTCTTTCCGTGATGCAATGCGCGGCTAGGCATTGACGTCAACAATCTGTGCTGAGTGGGAACAAGGAGCTCAATTGGCTGGTAATGACATGAGCGGCTGGCATTTAGGGCAGTAAGGTTCCCAAAATGACTAGGAGGCTATAGCAATACATCAACTAGTTCTCGAGGTGGAAGACAAGAACTGTGACAACAAGGGAAGGAATTGCGCAAAATGGCAATTGAGTCTCGTTGAGTTTCGATCCAGATTAAGGCAGTGTTTGCCAACACGGAAGTCAAGCTACGAGATAAGCCTAAAAGGACTACAAGTGCAACCCCACAGTCCTTCATCGAGTTCCGTCGGCACGGTTAGTCACTTAAAGGAAGTCGATTGCTTTTGTAAACTGTTTCAAATGCAAACCTCCATAGGCACGCTCCCTTGTTCTCGAGAACTCGAACACTGAATCCAGAACTCGTCGAAATTTCCATTTCCGACTGAGAACCCCTCTATCAGAATGCAGCCCACACAAGCCGAACAAAAAAACATGAACTTACGTCATTTGGAAGTGAGAACCCTCGTCAAAAGCGAAGTGGACACTTCAGATAAAGTCAAGTCCATGTGCAGCAAGATATTCACAAGAAATCAAAATGAGCCACAGAACGTAAACAAAGCTCTAGACATTTGTTATTCTCATCTTCCTCAAGGTCAAGCGGTGTTTAAGTGCTCTGCGCGAAGCATGTGTCACTCCAAATGAAGGATCTTGGGAATTCGGAAATTCTTCAGATGTTACGACATCAAGCGCAGAGGCTTCCGAACAGCTGCTTAACTGTCTGTTGGCTCTGGGGAAATGGCAGGCTATTTAGAGGTGTGCGAGGTGATTCATTGCGTCGTGAAACTCTGAATCTGGTTTGTTGGCTTGTGCAGTCGTATTTTCTGTAGAATCTGAGTGGATGGTGAAAGCAATTTGAACACATTACCTGTATAAGCTGCTTTTTAAGCTTCCAGAAATGCGAACAGTCCTACCACTAGACTGAGAAACTTCATCTATCACTATTCACTTTGTCTAAGTAACGAGTAGGCCCCAAATGGACCTCACGTTCAATCAAATTTGAACCTGATACGAAACAGAGCAAAACAGGATGAGGACCTATAAGCCTCTCCTGTGGCGTGCCGTCAAATTTTTTTCAAAGGATGCGACAATTCTTGCTGTCCCTTGTTTCGAACTTATAGTAGGACCTTAAGACACCATGCTAGCAAGCCAACCACTTTGAACGATCTCGAGTACGTAAAACATTCTAGACGTCAGTCCCGCCATGACGATGCCAAAATTGAACCACCAGATTGAATTCGAGGCTGCCATTTAAATGATGTGCACTTCCGCACTCAATGACATGAAGGAAGCTTCAAAATAAGGCCGGAATCAATGGTGCATCTCACACGGTTGAAGATTTATTTGAATGTCCTTTCCTATCGTTCTTATCAAAGGGTGACCAGCTTTGATTCTGTCTGTCTCAAAAGTGGTACTCAGTCTTTCTTGGGATTTCCCTTCGCATCGAGTGAATTACTCGATCACCTTATCATCGATCATTTGAAAGGATAGATGTACTCGTCCCTTCGCCGGTTTCTTGTTGATCTCATTAATTTCGATTCTCATCGATCGTAAACGACCCGCGAAGTCCGAGAATGTTACGCTCTCCTCCTCGCGGTGAAAGGATTTAAGAATGCATTTCGTTAGTGAACCACGAAGTGCACTTCTCTTGTGCTGCTGCACGTACTTAGTTCACGGTTGCCGCCTATTCATCAAGTGCATGCTTTCCGCGAAGTCTTTGAATTCGATGGGACGGTGAAAGGATTCGAAAGAGATCGCATTATCGGATTGTTTATGGACTTTCATTCAAATTTCAACGAAATGTGGTGTCGATTTCATGGAAATTGGATCCATTTGGAATGAGGGCCAGTAAATGTATTTGAAGGCTTTGTCCTCTCTCGTGGATGGCAAGTAGAAGGGCGCGCGATCACCTGTGGCGGATGGCCTTGAGTCAATACCAATTGGTTTATAAAAGAACAGAGGACATTTCCAGGAATCGTCACCACAACTACAGTAGTGGTCTCTCTAACTCGAATATTTTGGCATTAGCCTCAAATACAAAAAACCATCGTCTTAGACAGACTCCCTCTAACTCGAACTAAGTTTGATATCCCGTGACAATTCCACTCACTGTTCTTAAGTACGCACGCTACTAATTGTAGTTGCCAACGTATGTATTTTGACAGTCGTCCTGTTTATTAACTGTGTACATCTGATTTGAGCGTCGACACTATCGCGAACAGCAGCAATATTTTCTGCAGTACGAGATGTACGAAGAAGAAGACTTGCTTGCAGATGGGTCATCCTCAAGCTGTCCTCATTCACTCTTAGTTCAGAACGAAACCTTAAACCATCCATTGTTCCTTTTCACATTTGTGCAGCACAGCCACGATGCCGGGAGAACTTGGGCCTCAGGTAAGAAGCGACTTAAGGCGACGCGGTCTCTGAACAGACTGTTGGTTGAGGTCCTTCTCCACTTGTGTGCCGTATCCCTCAGACTCAGTGCCGAACAAGCTCACTAAATGGCCTACCTCTTTTTGAAAACAGCGTCTTATTGATCGCTCGTTGCATTCAACTTCTCTTCTTCGTCTTCTCGAAGATCGTACTTCTAGCGTTGGCAAGACCATTTCCAGAACGATGTTTGGACTTTGAAGATGGCGCTTGACAGTGCGCCGCGTTTCCCTAAGACCTTCTTTTCCACAGTTAAAGCCACGAGAATTGTCAATCGTCATCGTGCAGAGTCGTAACGACTTTAGCAGGCATGCCGATGAAAATTATCTCTCGATTCACACTTCCATACTCGTCTTGACAAATTCGTGATGTCGCCTGCCCGCATTGTTTGGATTGAATCGTGGTTAGATGCGCAGGAACATCTTACTTAGGTCTATTTGATGTCCAGAGAGGGAATAAGATTCCTTCCAGCAACCATTGATGACGTCCTTTCTTCACTCAGTCATCCCGACATCCTGATGAATCTGAAAAAGTGAGTCAAGTGGGTATCATAGGTATACGTTGGTTGTTCAGAAGAATTACCCTTGCTTTGACATTATTCAGTATAGCGCACAAAACTGCAAAGACAACAATTTCGCAGTCAAAGCGGATGTCCTTTCCTCCGTCTCAGCACTGTCATAAACTGCCACTAGACCACCCCTTTCCATGGCCACGATGGACCATTTGTTTTGAGCGTCGTTCCACGTCCCACCACATTCCCCAAACTGCCAGCACATCCAACCTCAAATGTGTGATAGAAGCCCAATCCGGGCAGTAAACCTCTGACAAATGTTAATCCCTCCGGCCGCAGAATGGGACACCTTCCAGGACTGATGAGCGCCTTAAGCGTGTATGCTCCCTCGTTATGACCGAGAACCCGCGGCAATAACCTTCCGACGCGCATTTCGAACACATTCTGGGAACATTCGGCCGATAAAGAACCGCGCTAATGGTCCGCTCGAATGACGGTATTTTTGAGACCCCTCCTAATACCCAACTTTTTATGGCGGTCTCTCTCCCTCCCTCCACACATGAAAACCCCTTATCGTCGACCATTCCGTCACGGGGATTCAAATGATCGAATTTATGATGTTTACCCTGCCAGCCATCCCATCCATTCACCGCTAATCACCGAAACCTTTCTCACACCTCGGCCCCGCCGGCGGTTCCTTTCGTTCGTAAGCCGGCCACGGGGACAAGTATGACATAAAAGCGAAAAAAAAACGAGGGAAAAAACAAGCAAAGCCCCTTCGGTGGTTAGGCGAACAAATATCTCCCAAGAATCACAGCAGTTACGTGCGTATCACCTCCGGACGGCTTACGTAAGAAGCCAGAGAAATGCGGCGGTTACCAACAAATTGCGGTCCGTCTTCGCTTCCTTCTCCGTGGAGGCGAGCGTAATCATGCTCTGTATAGCACCGAGCACACCAGTGTTTACGGTGAGCACCTTAGAGGCTTAGATTTGGGTTAATTGATAAAAGTGGACTGAGCGCGGTGCGGCTCCCCCGTCCGCTGTTAACTGTTCTCCAGAGCAATGAGACCAGATTATTGAGTTCTTTTCCAGGTGGTTACCTCACCGGGGCGCCCATGGCGTGCACAAGCACAACTATCTCGCCGCCCCGACTCAAGGTCAGTCGCCTCAGCCAACTGGCAGCCGGTGTGCTCTCCGTTCCGCGTGCTATTTTAATCTCGAACTTACATGCGAACTTTAATTGAATCCACAAGTGAGTTGATGGGTGGGTGCGTGGCTGTCCCTCTCGATCGGCACGGCACGCCGTCCACGGTGGCGGCTATGAAAAGATAAAAATGAGTCTCAATTGAAGACACAAACGCACTTCTGGCGTTGCTGCCGCACGGCGCCGCCTCTCTGCAGCCGGTCCGTGATGGATGGCAATTAATTTTGCGGAAATTACTTTCGGTCTTGGCGTGGGAACAGGGCGACGCGTCTACTGTGCGTAGAGACGACCACCCTGACCACCCACCCACCCCGTTGGACATGAAAAATAGCCAACACGTGTCCCGGCACAGTTCCGCCGAAACTAGTTCGAGGCGTTCAAGGTCAGCTGAAAGCAAGTGGAAGCTCGGCCGCATGTGTGTTCCCGGGGGTAGATGCTGGAAAAATCAATCGTATCGTGTGAGGTCATCGCGGGGCCGGCGCTTGTGCTGCCGTTGGAATTTTAAGCACAACCGCCCAGGAGACGGGCAAATTCATGCGTGAGCGCACTAAATTTCTAATTCTCGTCTGCTGTTGTCAAGTGGCAGGGCACTGGCGATATGGCATCTGTGCGTGATGAGCAATTTATTAATTATCTCATTTGGCTGGCGGAACTCCCACCGAGGTGATGATTGGCCTTTGATACGGGTTCAAGCTAGCAGGCGCTTTGATCTGATTCGTGTGATGCGACATTTATGGAGGGCCTAGCCGCGCACGGCACGGCACGTTGGTCGTAAAAGGCGTCAACGGTAGCAACGAGGCTGCCGCAAATGCCGGTGGTAGACAAGTGAAATGTTAATTGCGCGTGAGGAAACCCGCGCAACAGAAGAAGTCGCTTCAAAGCGAGTGATTAACGATCTGCGAGCGGTGGGCGATGACGAGTGTTCTAAATCTGAGCAGTGATTGAAAGTCGCTAATGAAGTGGGGGGCAATTTGACGTGGGTTCGCCACCAAAGTCAGGGTGGTCTCCATTCGTGGGTGAAGGGCGGCACGAGAAACATTGACAGTTGACGAGATGATGTCAGCTGGTGCTGAATGGAGACGGTCTTTGGTTGAATTTAGTTCAAGATGGAAGGTGTTTGAAGTCTTTCGTTGCCCAACGACCATCTTCCACGATTCAACATCAATTGATTCCTCGCAGTATTATAGCTGCTGATATCAGCGTCCTCTCCTTTATCAGAAGTCGCATGAATTGCACAAGGGTGTGGAAGACAAGGAGCCGTCGACTACACTGGCTTTGACACATTGAGCGCATGAATTTCAGGCCCTGCGTGTGGACAGAAGTGTCGCTACAGTCTGCTTGGGTGGTTTCCTATCGGCCAGCGCCCTGTCCTGATCGCTGCTATTCCTGCGATGTCAGTGCGGGTCCGACTTAGAAGAGCCAGTGTACCGGCCATGTCTTCATGGATCTTGCGCAAGTGGTTTGTTGAGACCACCTAAGACCAGCAAATTTTGGGGAAGCTTGACTCGATTTTGCTTTGACTAGCCCTAATGGTATATGCGCCTTCATGGCATACGACCTGTCGAGTGCGCAGCCTTGCTTGGCTGTTTCGTCGGTTTTGAGATGCTTCTGTGTCCGGACCCCAGACGATGGTTACACTGAATTTGTCTGCTAAACTAGCGAGTCCTGCGCGGCAAACTTGGAGGATAAGGCTTGACTGTTGACTAGGATAGCTATTCTATGTATCGAGCCTGTGTGTTCGATTGATCTGATAATCCTGAAGATTACTGCCTGGAAGATATTGGCGTCCTTCAGCAGTCTCAAGGCTGTACCTATGTTCCGATCTTCTGAAAATATACCTGCCGCAACCCCCCTGGCCGTCCTTGTACCGATTCTCACATCCGAGATGAAATCAATGGGCCCCATACTGGCTACTTTGTTGCAGGCATCTAGCTTTCTAGATAAGCCTTCTTTATAAGGGTTGATTTTCCAGCTGATTTAGGGTCTATATAGACCCCTTGCGCTGAGTGATTGGGATATTTGTTGACGGCAGTAAGGAGATTGATGGTAGGTAGTACATATCAGGGCCTGCGACCTAAGCCCCAGCGTAGAGGTTCATCTAATACGAGTCTCTTGATCTGGCAAGGAAACTATGATCGAACCTGGAGCGTAGACACAAAGCTAGGAAAGTCCTGATGACTGTAAGCAGCTCGCGTAGTACCGTCGAGGTTGAACAGAAGCTTGAACTTAGTGGCGGACCTCGGTCGGATGCTGGCTTGCGGCTTGAACGACTGCCTAACTCAGAGTTCTGATGCGGTTTAGCCTTTTATAAAACTTCACGTCGATGGTCTTCAAAGGGTTGTCATAAGAAAACACCAACGTTTTGAATCAAGAATGTCAGTCCCAGCTGAACGTTTGCCGCAGCAATTCGAGGTAGATCTTCTACACCAACCAGGATTGACGGCCGACTCTCTACGCATTGACTGTGTCTTGGAAGAGGTGGACGCAATAGGGTTGTTAAAGGTGATTGAGTGCCAGCATCAAGCATTCACATTTACTAGGTCAGTGTAAAGCCGATGACATCGACATCATTCTGACTTGATGGGATTCCGAACAAAAGAAGCACGAAACTGACTAAGTTGTGAGTAGGTAAGCTCAGAGTCACTCAAATCGGAGTGCCGAGCAAGTAGGCCAGAGTAGGACTGACGTCGTCAATCCTACACCCAGCCAACCAGTTGGTGCTTCCGATGAATGTGACTGAATCAAATGATATATGCTCGGAAAAAAGGGTCGACGTTTATTTTTTGAAGGGAATAAACCTCTAAGTGACTTCCCCTTCGGTCCAGAATACACAGCTTCTCCAAAATTCAATAGCGGTCAACTCCAATCTTGACGCGTGGCTTCCATTGTCGAAGTGTCTAATGGTGACGATGAAAGAGTTCGCAGATTTCGCCGAATTACTCCATCTGATCAGGCGGCTGTGTGCTCGTTTTGGGAGCCAAAGTAGGTAGACAAAATATTCCGCCTCCGATGGGTAAGATTCGATCGATTCGTCACTCACAACTGCAATTTTGTGGTACCTACAAGGCAAAGCGGTTTGACAACCGTGGCTCATGAATCATGAACTGATGCAGGATCCCCTCTCTACAACCATTGCGTTGCCACGTTCGGTTTTGTCAAAACTTTGGAATTGAGGAACCAAAATCATCCTTCTCCCATTTCTGCCATTAAGGGCTAAAATTTGGACCATAAACAGCTAGACAGAGCTGATATACGTCGTCCCATCGATCCCGAAGAAAAAATCTGCGCCTCCGTTTGAGATGAGGCTCTGCTCATATTTCGCAGAACTTAAAGGAGGAAAGGAAAACGG
This sequence comes from Eristalis arbustorum, assembly GCA_916610145.1. NCBI lineage: Eukaryota > Metazoa > Arthropoda > Insecta > Diptera > Syrphidae > Eristalis > Eristalis arbustorum. The sequence continues at coordinate 31,467,118 of OU744318.1, forward strand.
GATGTGAACATCAATAAAATCAGTTTCACTTGACCTTTTCCATCCCCAAGGCCCATCAATGACAGTTCAAACCATCAAAAGCAGCTGTTCCTTCTTTCCGTCTACCATCTTCCGGCAATTGGCCTCATTACCCTAAGCGACTCGAAGGCATTACAATAAATCCCTTCGAAGTGGGCGCAGGCTTCTCAGTCGATTGAAAAGCGTCCTTGCCATTTTTTCGCATCTGTCAACAGGGGCTCTCCCCTGGAAACACTCCCTTCGTTCGTCCGGAGAATACACCAAAAAGGAAGAACAGAAGAAAATCCCTTCAAATGGGCCATCAATTGCCGAGCAATGATCAGCCTTTGGTCCGTCCCTTGACGCTCCACATTCACCGGCTGCGTCCGGGGAGAATTCAATTAAGTCACCTCCCAGCACCGGCGTTTGTTAAATTAACTGTGCACCGGCTGTGCGATGTATGCCAGTTTTTGTTTTATGATTATTATGTCCTGTGACTCTAATCTGCGTCGGTAATTGATTGCCTGTCGGGGTGCCCAGTGGCTTATCTGTGAGTCGTCCTCCCTGAGCCGATACCCGAGTTATTGATGACTGAAGCTGTCATAGACGACGACTGGCGGGGTATTACAAGTGAACAAGTGTTAAGTAAAGAAGAAATAACCACTCAAGTGACACATCAGCGCCAGTTGAACATTCAGTGCCGGCAACTGGGTCAATCGGCGGTGGCGTGAGTCCTTGACGTATCTGGAGGAATTCATAATGCGTGTTCCCGCATTTCCCTCGTGGGTTGCCTTCATTGCGTATTATCAGCGACGCATGGGTTCATTTGGTGGTGACACAGTGACATTTGTGACTGCGAACATAACCTGATTTTTCTCGTGATGTGAAGTAAATTGAAAATGACATTCCTGTCAAGGGCAGTGCGGGGGTGTTCAGCAGGATTGACGCAATAGGTGTGTTGCTTAATTGGTCGGGAGAACGCGAAGAGTTGAGGGGGTTCCTTTGCAGTGTGCCAACAAGTAGTGGCCCAGTGGTGTGGTGGGTCTGTGCCTTGGGTCCGACCGCGTTGTAACACAACAGGTGCGCACTCACCTACTTGCTGCTAAACTAACCTGCTCGTATCTTAAACTCAGATCCTTTCGTTAATAGTTCTTCAATAGTTCTGAATAATCGAAAATGATGTCGACGTCTTTCTGCGAACTGAACAATAGATTTGAGGTGATATTTGTAGGCGATCGTACATGTTTACAGCTGCCTGCCAAACAAACTTATGGAGGGACACATCAGCCCATTTCCTTGCTAGAATCCTTTGCAGGTTTTGAATGTTTCAGAATGTTTCATGCGTTGATCAGCTTGTTGTATCGCTTAAGAGTTACCCTTCAAAATGGTCCACGACACGCCATCACTACCTATCTACCTACTAATTCTAAGAGTTACTACCGCATTTTGCAGACTGAATGGATGAAGTGCGTGGACTGTCGTAAGGTGGATGAGTTTGTCCCATATCGTATAGTACTAGAAGAAAAGCCGTCATAAAACAAAAAGAATGTCTAAAAAAAAATCCAAAAAGTGGTGTTGTCTGCAAAAGAAAAAGTACGGCTCCAGTCAGATTAAAACCCAGAGCCTACAAGAAAAAAATTCGTTCTTTCAAGGATATTTTCATTCCTGCATATACGTACACAGCGGTTTATTATATTAGGATAAAGAGGTTGGTGCGACAGTCCGAGGAGGGCTAAGCTACAGCAACCACTTGTGTTGTGCGTCCTATTCTTTTATCACGACGGAATGGGTACTTCAATTTTATGTTTGTGACTTCGAACGTCCATGTTTGGAGAGGTTTTAAGTACTCTCAGTGAATCGAAAGGTGTGGAGCGGCAAATTAGCAGTGTAGCCTGATAAAGGGATTCGAGGCAGTTATGCCCTCTGTCAGGGTGGTCACCAACCCAAATTTAAATGTTCCTCGATGCCCCTTACTTGTGTCTGTTAGACAGAAAGATGAGCCGGGCGAGCACGCATTAAATGAAGGTCTTTATTGTAGACTTTTTGAACCCAATGCCTGCTGTTGACTAGATTTGTTTTGTCAAGCTCTTCTAGGTGTGGGCAACAATTTCAGAGTGACCTCAAGTGTTTGATTATGGCGTCTAGTGCTTCCAATGTGGCCTGTTTGAGAATGCGCTCTAAGATCTACTTGTGCGACTGCATAAGGATAAATCCCCAAGAAGACAAAAAAATGATTGCCGGTTGCTCATGTCACTATCACGACATTTCTTGAGTCTGGCCTGCTAACCACAAAGGGTTTGAGTCAAATCAATGTATCGAATAATTATAGACCAAGAATAATACAGAAAAAAGGTGCAACTTGTGGCTTTTAGACAATGAAAGGGCATGCGAGACCAGTTCAGTATTCAAAGCTGAATTGCTGTTGATTGTCTTTAAACAACGTACGGCTTCCACCCTATTCCATTTTCGACACAGTCTCCTCTACATCCTTCTAGCCTCCTAGTCCATATCTGACTTTATTCCCCTCTCCGCTTGGAGTTGCCATAACCTCAACTCGAACATTTGGCAGCACTCCCCCCACATCGAGTTCATCTGAAGAAGAAATCATCTCGTTCATCTGAAATGCATCTGATACACCATAGAGCGAGCACTTAGAACTTCAAAGAGTGTCCCCAGTCAAATGTTTGATGTTCTGGAAGCGAGCACATCAACGACCCAGTCCTTGAGCCTCAGCTAAGATGATTAACGAAGGCAGCCGCCCCCCATTAAGGTGTTCTTAAGTTCTTACGTTTGTTTTTGTGACCTCAATACGGCCGACTTGTGACATTCATTCCAGCCAGACACACACACACACACACGCACATGCCATAGCCCATTTGCACCCACACACACCCACTCACAGGCAATCCTCCTCTTGCATATTAATTTAACTCACACAGCATATTTCAATTCATGTTTGTGTATTTCGAGTGGAGACAAGAGGATGGCTTTACACACGCGCGCGCTCCCAGATGACAACAGACGCTTAACGAGCACACCACATTTCAAGGACGATTTAATTTGGTCTGCACACACAGAGCGAGAGTGAGCGCGACTGGACGGGGCAGAGGGGGGGTGGTGTGTGCCAAAGCAAGCCACCGCCCCACATACGCTCCACTCAATGAGAGCCTTTGTGTGTTTACATGACGCACCCAGCCAGCGATGCGACTGCTTTTATTTTTCTTCCGAATTATTTTCATTTTTTCCCCGCTTCCTTTTAGTTTGTCTTGTTTTCTTTTTTTTTTTGTGCTTGTTTCACGAAGTGTCTAATGTTTTTCGCATTTTTATTTACATTTTTTCTTTGCGTTCTTTTGCATCTTTTTTAGGCGACAGACGACGCGCGACCAGAACAACAACAACAACGACTACGCCCCGCGACGGTATGATGTCAACGTCCATTCGCGTCGATTCGCGATGAGTTTCGCGACAGTTAAACCGCAGAGAAACAGAGAACTGAAAAAAATGGCAGAGAATAGTTTGAATGGTTGTGAAGCAAAGCACTCTTTCATTTGACTCAACAATGAGCAAATAACTCAAACCGAAAAAAACTCACTCAAAATAAAAAAAAACACTCACTCCATAAAAACGGGATCAAAAGGAGCGTTAACGAATTGTAATCAAGTGTAGAACTCATTTTTCATCTCTCACTCACACTCCTTTTTACAAGTCACTCATCTGATCACTCACTCAATGTATATGTCTCACTCAAAGTAAACGATCACTCAAAACACTCGACTCAAGATGAATTCCGTCATATCGGCGTTTAAAACGAAAAAAGCGTGTAACAGCGCCAACGGCGCCACCACCACCCTCAACGGCAGCACGAATGGCGTCGCCGGTGGTGTGGCCGCGGTAGGCTGCGTCCCCAGTGCCAACAACAACATCACATGCAACGAGAAGGCCCATCGACCAGGCGGCGGCGGCAGCAACACCGGCTCCAATCATTCCACGCCGAACGGCAAGAAGATCAGCCTGCGCAGCGAGTACGGATACCACTACCTGCGACAGATCCGGGAGAACGACGCGAAGCTGCTGTGCGCGATGGCGCACTGCCCCGACGACCAGATCGAGTGCGCGCCGCGGAAGTTCCGCTCGCTGCCGCCCGACGATGCCGAGCCGATGGCCAACGGCCCGCCGGCGACGGCCAACTGCGACCAGCCGCAGAATTGTGATACGGTCAGCCTCAGCAGCCCGCATCGGACCAGCGCGAGCAGCACGAACACCGAGGACGACGACGAGTCCTCGTCGGCGGCCTGCACGAGCAGCTCGAGTGAGTTGAGCCAGTCGACCGTGCTGGGGCCCCAGCCAGCGGCGCCGGTCACCAGCAGCAGTCCAGCGAAAAGCCTGAGTACGAGCAGCAGTTGCAGCAGCAGCAGCTGCGACATCACGACCATCGTGGACACGCCCTCGACGAACACCGAGACCACGGTGACGGTGGCCAGCGCGGCGAGTGCGCCGCCCGCTCCGGCCGAGGCGAACGAGGATACCGTCGATTGCGCTGCTATCACCGCGCCAGCAGCTAACATTACATTGCCAATCATAATGCCCAACGGCAACAGCAGTCTGGGCGGATGCAACGGCGCGAAGACGTCCAGTTCGGCGGCGACCACGCCGAAGAGTGGCCGCTACACTAAACCCCGGGGGCTCAGCCTGAGTAGGTTCATGAACACCTCGATGCCCTCGGTGCATGGCCGGCCAAATTCGGGAGCGATGAACGGCATGGGCGGCGGCTCGGCGAACGGCTGCAACGGCACGACGGCGAATGGGGCACAACCCAAGCGGCTGTCGACGCATCAGAGGAATCTAAGCCTGGACTTCCGGTAAGTTGTTGGTTTTTTTTTGTGTAATTTAACGGTGTTTTTGAGCGACACCAGGTTTGTGGGTGGGTTTCTCTAGGAAAATTCGATTAAATTTGCATTGTCTGACCGAAGGCGCCGCTCTGTGGCGCCAGCTGAAGCAGCAATCGATACGGCATCACCCCTTTGTTTCCAAACCCTCATGGCGGCAGCCAAGCCTTCATGCAGTGGCTGCACTTCCGACACGAAACAAACCCCATGTCGGACGCCTCCCCCCCACCGATTGAAGGTGGAGCACGGCTTATAAATTGCCAACTGAAACGCAGGTGGCGACGATAGAACTGAGAACACGCCTCTTTGTCTCCTTCCATTCCACGGCGCTGCCGCTGCTGCACCCAACCCGACTGGGCTCCCTTTCAGCGGCAAACAAAGAACTCGTTTTTTTCTGCGTGCACCTGTCGTTGTTCCTGCTCGCGCCCCAAAGGCAAATCAAATCCCATCCCCGACCACGCAGCCAGTCGCCGTCTACCGGCAGCAGCTGTCTGGTGGATCGGCGGGTCATGTTAATGGACACGACACGTGGTGGCTTCTAACATGCTTCGGCATGACGTCGTCATCGTGAGCCGTGCCTTAGTTAATTGCCACGAAGTGCTGGCCAAGTGCATCTTGCTTGGTACGAGGTGCACGAGCGATGTTCACCTGGAAGCGGGAGCACGGGCGCATTTCATCTTGTTTTCCGTGTCTTCTTGGACGCGCAGCGATATCCGGAAAGTGCCACTTACCAGAGGTCTTGTTCTAATTCGAATTCGCAGAAAGAACATCGTCATCCTTGGCCCAGGCCCAGCCGGTCTGTGGGCACGTACGAGTGCGCCCTCTCATCGATTTCTCTCGATTGGACGGTGCTGTGGTGGATTTTTTTCAGGAACCAGGAGAGGATGCACGTTTCGTGACGCTAAGCTGTGCGGTTTGTGCGCTTGTCTTCCCGAGATTTGCTGTGTAAACAGTTCTGACCCACATACCACGTATCGCACCTTGAAACGTGCGCATTTTAAAATGAAGGGATTTGTGAGTGAGTCGGGGAGCCTCTTCAAACTTTCCTCAGCTTCACTCATGTGTTCCGAATTTTCTTGAATTGCCGAGAGGAGGAGTCCTTGATTTAAGTTTCAGTGGTTCCCCGACCAGAAGGAATGCCTTCGCCTTCAAAGGGGATGACCACAAAACCAGGAAGACTCCCCATCTCTCGAAAGCGAAAGTCTCTCCGTCACCAGACAACTCTGCCCCGAGCCATTGTCTCTGTCACTGCTCCATCGTAGTTTGTCATCCGGTTTTTTTCCTTTTGAAAATCGAGAGTACTCCTAGCATGTGCACCACTCGCTCGCCTGTTCATTGTTTTATTGCGAGTTCCCCTTGTGCACTGCGCTCCAAGTGTCAAGATCGCAGGCGACGATGGGCGAAGACACCCACCGTCCACCCACCGGCATCCACACCCTCTTTGGTGTCCTTTGTGTCCATGCACTTGCTCGTCTATTGAATCACTTTAATCTGCTTGTCTGTGCATATATTTTTCACTTTAACCCCCCATCCACCCGGTATCTGTCTGTGTTCCGTTCAGGTTTCCTGATGCTTCTAGAATATTTTTCATGCCATTCTGAGGTTTTCCGCTGTGGTGCAGCTGATGAATACCGACCGGTTGGGAGGGGTGAGGACCACTAAAACAAATCACACAGTAGCGTGTCCTTTGCAAAGGATTTCTCAATGGAAACCAAGAAGCGAACGAGAAAGGAGAACTCTTATTGCGGAGAGATGAACGTGAACGTTTTATGCTTTCTCATCCCGTTTGGTGTGGTATCCAATCTGCGATTTAAATGCGTCCTAGTTGGTCAAGGATAAATTCTAAAATTAAACCCGCTCAATATCCATTAAAACGATGTGATTTGGTGAACTAAGCTCATTGGAAAGCAAGAAATGGTTCAGCGTTGGTTATTGCACCTTTAAATGAGTGACGCAACATCGACGCTCACGTATCAACTCAGTAATACAGTAAACTCAGTAAATCAGTGTGCACAGTGAACCCCGCTTAAACGAGACAACAAAAAAATCAAGAAAAATGTTCACTTAACCCGGTTATTCAGGTAAGCGTGGTTTACTGTAGAATGTCAAATTTTAAAAAGATTGTGTGTATCAAGGTTTCGTGAGTTTCCCACAAGAGATGTCTAATAAGACCGCTTTTACACGAGCTTACAGTGCCTGAGAAATGTCTATATATTTTCCACCCCAAATTTTGCAACCTGGCCTGTATGTTCTTCTTCTTCTTGATTGGCACTACAGTCCGGGGTGGACCTGGGCCTCAACCAACAGCCATCACGATCTTTCGCCAGCTGCCTCCAGTTGCGCACACCAAGTTGGTTGAGGTCCTTTTCAACTTTTGTGCGCCACTAGTGCGAGGACGTCCTCTGTTGCGCTGTCCTAATGGCTCGGTGTCGAAGACTCTTCCATCCGCTCTACATGACCTAGCCATCTTAAGCGTCGGATCCGAAGACGCTTAACTAGGTGCATGCCGCTGTACAGCCCGTGGTTGAACCTTTTCCTCCAAACGCCATCAACGCAAACAGGACTAAAGATTGTTCGCAGAACTTTTCTCTCAAAACAACCAAGAGCTTCTTCTTGCTTTCAATAGCGTCCATGTCTCTGCGCCATAGAGCAGGACTGGGATGATCAGGGTCTTATACAGAGTCAATTTGGTGTTTCGAGAGATGGCTCTGTTACTCAATTGCCTCCTGAGCCCAAAGAAACAGCGATTAGCAAGAGTAATTCTGCGCTTGATCTCGGTGCTGGTGTTTTTGTCCCTATTTACTCCGGAGTCTCAAAGTTTCTGCTTCCCAATTTGACGCTCTGTCCGAGACGTCGATGTTGTGCTTCCTTCCGTCATGACAGCATGTACTTTGTTTTGCCCTGGTTTACCGCTAGACCCATTTTAGCCGCTTCCGCTTCAATACTAACAAACGCCTCATTGACGGCTCGCTGCGTTCGTCCAATCACGTCAATGTCGTCCGCGTAAGCAAGCAGTTGAACGGACTTTTGGAAGATCGTGCCTCGGGTGTTTACGTTTGAGTTTAGCACGATCTTCTCAAGTATGATGTTAAAGAAGTCACATGACAGCGTGTCGCCTTGCCTAAAGCCTTTTTGACATTGAAGGTCTCGGTGAGTTCGTTACCGACCTTGATGGAGCAGCGAGAGCTCTCCATCGTCATCCTGCACAACATGACGAGCTTGCCAGGAATCTCAAAACTAGACATGGTGCTGTATTGCTCGTCTCTATGCACGCTGTCATATGGAGCCTTGAAATCGACAAATAGGTAGGCGGTCCATCTGCATCTTTTGAGTCTTTTCCATGATCTAATGAAGCGTAAATATTTGGTCGATGGTGGACTTCCCAGGCCTGAAACCGCACTGATAAGGAACTATAAGGTATTATAGTATATATATATATATATATATATATTGTTGACAAATGGTTTCCCAAAACCCAAAACATATTATGTTCTGTGAGAAATGCCAGTGTTCTTTGAGAACCCTGATATTTAAATTCGTTTAAAATTTGGCTAAAGCGATAAGAATACAGTGGACTCTTTCTAAGTCGAACTCCTCTCCCTTGGTTGAATTTCTCTCTAACTCGAAATTTTCGTTTGCCATGTTTTGGGATTTTCCCCAATTTTCCACACAAAAAATCATCCTCCAAGTCGAATTACCTCTAACTCGACCTGATATCGCGTGACAATTCAACTTAGGGGAGTCCACATGTTGATGTACCAACAGTTGTTCGCAATGTGAGTAACGTCAAATCACAATTTATGAAGTTTTCACGCCTTCAGCTTTTGCTAAGCGATCCAGATCCCAAAGTGGCGGACCTAAATCTTATTAAACGCAGTTTCAGATGAAAGTTCGTTTTAAGCTATAGGATTGAAACAGGGACGTCAAATCCGGAACACTGATTGGATTTTTGGTTCAAAGTGTACTTGGGTATTTGCTCGTATTTGGTGACTGTCAGATTGGGGCGATGTACATAGTTCTTGAACTCCGAATCCGTTTCTTTGATATCACGGTGTCGTTGGAACATTCACGTCTAAAGAGATCCCATTCGAAATTGCAAATAAGTCTGATTGCACCTCCTGTCCCTAATCTGAGTTCTGAATTCTGAACCCATTTCCTGCTCTTGCCATTATCCCTGCTCCCGAACCAAAGCATAAGTTAATCAAGTTCCCTAATTACCCAAGAAAACAACCAAATCTCCCCCGTTCCACGATGTAGGCACCTCCCAGCCACAGTTCGCATACACCAACTTTAATTAAACACGATACAGTGAACCTTCACCCTTCGAGGAGGGATGCAGCAAACTTGATTTAGAAAAGTTTCCACCCCTCCACCGAAATGCATGCAAATGAAAACTCAATTCCAACTCGAGCCGGGAATCCGCGCGCGTCTGAATTTAATTACGTTTCTCCCTGCTTTGCATGCACCGTCTAAATCCCTCCCAGATTCACCCGACTCCCGGGCTGCGGGCTCATAAATCATGGAGATCCGAAGCGCTACACAGCGAGTGCCTCTTCATCCTGGCCGGATGCGCACTGTGTCTGAATAATTGGTTAGCTGCCGTCAGGCGCCAGTGGCAAGTTGAAAACAAAAAAAGAAGGCAAACTTCCGACCTGAAGTTCAATGGCATCTGACGCGCAGAGGCAGGCACCTTCAGGTGGTTTGGTTTGCTCCTTTGGCAATTGCACTTTTCTGATCGGCGGCCCAAGCACTTTCTATCCTTTCGCCTTCTCTGCCCCCTCGAATGGCTGGTTTCTCTTTTTCCTTCGAATCCCGGAAAGCCAGCCGGTGGCCACCCCAAAGTGGAACAAGTTCAGCGTGCACTCTGTCCACAAACGGAACACTCAGCGAATGCTATTAGAAAGCTTCAGCTTCGGCCAGCGCTTGGCTGTGTCGACCATCGGCGCGGCGGCGGGTATCAGTGACGGGGATTACTTTCACCACAACTGGCGGCCACTTGCGCAGGTCTGTGAATAGTGAATCCATCTCTGAGTCCACTTCCGTGTACGGCAGTGACTCCTCGAACCGGCTTGCCGGGTGAGGCATGGAGAAGGTGTTCTATTTGCCCAAACCCGACATCAAATTAATTTGTTTTCGCGCAAATGATGGGTTTTTTCCTCGTTTTCTTGCCGGGGAGGAATCGCTAACGAAGTTGCCCTTGGACTCTGCTGGCACTGGGCGGAGAGAGACCTATGCTCTGTTGACTCATTCATTTGGGATTAATTAGTGGCATCGCTGTGCCATCGTCGATCACAGTTGAATGGACGATTTGTGATGCCATTGAGATTTGGTGTGCTGCCGGCGCAGAAAAAGTCACGTGGATAGTTAGTTGGCTGTCATTCGGAAGCCCTTTCGGGAATGGATTGCATTGTAATTTCTTGTAACGAGGTGTAATTGTGTCTGTGGGGGATTCAGTGGGTTTTTGAGACTGAAGCTTCTCATCTTATTTAAGAGTCGGCTTAGTTTTATTTCGCTGACGTTGAATGCGGCCGGAATCTTGTCTTCAGCTGATACATTGGGCACTTGGAATTAGAGAGGAGGCGGAAGTACAGACTACCACTTCAAATCAAACTAGTTACAACAACAGATGTCACGATCAATCATCGAATGTCAGGTCCGTTCCCAATGGATCCACCTTCTTGTCGTAGTTGACATGGCATTTGAATTTGGCAAAATCCTTCCATCTCCCCCTTAACATCGCAACGTTTTTCAGTCGGAGGCTGTCGCAATCAACGAGGCACTGGCCTGTCCCAAGAAGGGATGCCTTCAGAAGATCCTTGCCATTAAGTGACTGACTGTGCACCAGGGCTTCCTTTTCTTGTGAACAGTCTATTTATGAGTTGGGTAAGCATTTCGATACAGGCCTTATGTGGCTGCTGGGACATTGTGACATGCGGAGGCGATGGAATAGCTTGATGTGTGGAATCCATCCCTCAAGCCCTCACGTAATGAAGACGGCCAATCGAAGGTGTTTAGAAGACTCCACGCGTCTCATTACAAAACGAATTTGACTGAGACTCAAGCTTAAGTAAATTGAGCGTCACTCTCTCGAAGCAGGCCGTCTTTCAGACCACCATCGGCGTCCCATCGTGACAGAATGAGTTCCAATGTTAGTTACAGAAACCGCAGGCGGATAAAGAGGAGGAGAGTACCATACATAGTCTCCTCTCTATTTTGATTTGCGTGGCGCTACAGTTCGAGGTGAATTTGAACCTCCAGCTGCCTCTGGTTGAGTGCATAAAGTTGGTTCACGTCCTTCCCGAGCTCTCTACTTACTTATCGGGCTTGCTGCCCATGGAGGGCCCGAGTCTGAGACATCGCTGCCTTCCTTCGCTGATAGTCCTGGGCGCTGCTACCCGTCATCAAGCCCAAGCTGTCCTACTTCCGCGATGGTTTGGTCTTTGTACAAGGGTTCCGTCTCAATCTCCTTCACGAACCAGGAGACTTGGACTCGAAGGCTCTCTTAGCTGCACCGTTGATGTCCATGCACTTGATGTGGCCGAGCCAGTGTAGTGGACGAACATTTACCTTCCAGACAACATCCACATCTGGCACCGGTTCGCAGAATTAGCGGTTGTGTCTTAACCTAGTAGCTGTCGATAGAGATATTTTGCCCTGTGACGCACATTTGTTGCTCGCTGTTGCTCGCTTCGCGTCTTCTTCCATTACCATAAATGCTTTCCACTACGGCCCGTCGAGGACGGATGGAGGAGTGCCTTCCGTGTTGACTTTTGCCAGTCGCACTATCTTCTACATCTGGTGAACGTTTCAAACGACTCGGAAGTACCTTAACAAACTGCACGGTGCATCGCGTAAGTTCTAGCGTAGTGCTACATAACCGGATCAATTATCCCGGGATCCCGAATTTGGTCATCGCTTCGAACACTTCCAATCAATAAAGAGATGGTAAGCATCAATTTGAAACTCGGTGGTCTTCTCCAGGATCTGCCATAGTGTGTAGCTTTGGTCGATAGTCGATTTGCCGGAAACCGCACTGGTACGTGCCGATTAGTGCGTTGCAATACGACTTAGCACGCACGCCAGCTTCAAGACGAAGGATCGCCCGAGCTCTATGACCAACATTAAGGTGAAGGTTTTCCATTCCTAGGTTTGGAATCCAAGGCTCTTTAACTGGGTACCAAGCTGTCCATGCGCTCCACATCGTCCAACATCTTTTGGCCTTAAATTGCAATCTTCCTTTGGATACTTGGTACCGTGCTACAAGCATTATCGATTCACTCTTTTTGCGTCAGTCCAACGTCCTAAACAACACTTATGCAATCTTGTACCATTCTACCTCCAGGGCTGATGAGGGAATCAATCTGTGTTTGCCTGTTTGCTACAATCTTTCAAGCCTCTTTAGCTCGATCTGCACATTTGATATGAACGTTTCCATTTCTCCGCTGTCTCCGTCGTATGACTAACTTGGAGCTCTTGTGGCTTCTAATCGCCGGCAGTAGAAAATCATGTGTCCTGCGGTATCATCAATGGCCGCACATTCTGGACAAGGAAGAGAGCAAACGTGCCTGAACGTATAAAGATATTTTTGGCCGGCCCTCTGTCACAACAGAATCGGCGTAAGTCTCAGTCCACAAATTGCCCCAGTTAATGAGTTTCCCAATTCGCTTGACACATTGTCATTGAGTTTGCTCTTTCATCCTTTCCTATCAACTTACGCCCTTTCTCCGCCACGTCACGATCCGGAGCCAGCTGCCTCCAATTTCGCACGCCCACTTGGTTGGGGAGAATGAGAAACCCGGCGGCATGCGGAAACTCAATGTTGAGCAGCTGCGCCTCCGAACGAAAAGGGATGTGTTTCTATGGTTTGGACACGTGACACTAAGCTCCCCATCATCATGTCTGCCGAGACGTGCCCTAAATGCGACTCCATCTGGAATTCAATCCCTTCGCAGACACAGGACGAGCTAGTTGGACCAAGTGTAAAAGCTCCTGTTTGCGCCTGAGCAAAGAGTTAGAGTCTATAGCGGAGAATTAAGTGGCCTGGAGATCTCTTAGAGCGTTGTTAAAGCACCGCGATTCCATTAATGGACCATACGTGTCAAGAAACAGCGGTTGGCAAGAGTTATTCTACGTCCAATCTCGGTACTTATATTTCTCGTAGTATTCGGGAGTCAATATCCCCTTCGAAAGTGTGACCGAGTCGTCGATATTGTGTGCCCTTTCTCGAAGAGTATATACCTACGTAGGTTAGTTTAGGTTTTTGGCCCAAATTGTCAGCACACTTAGTCCATTGTTATACCCATTGCCGTTAATTTCATCCCAACGGCAAATGCTGGCCGGACTAGATAAAAGAACATTAACTCTTGCTTTCACTTGCTTGGATTCGAACCTGGAACCTTTATAACCAAGGGCAGGAACTCAACCAACTGCGCCATCGTGCCGGTTTACAGCATGTACCTAATTTTCCCCCTTATTCACCGATAAACCCATTCTCGCCACCTCCGTTCGAAGGTCGACACCCTTATACATTCAAAGCAACGGAGTATCACTTGTTAGACACACGGTTTGAGCTTCCAGTTCAGAAACGAGTACTGATACTTATTTCCGATAACGTCAACAGAGATCGGCCATTTTAACATTTTCTTCTTACGACAGCTCTGCATTGCCGACAGCCACAACTTCGTGAACTTTTCGTGTCTGTTCAGTTGCTTGGTGAAAGTTCGCACCTAGTTCGAATGCTGATGGAAATCATGTAGATTGTATTGACAGTATATGCGTCAAAGTTGGTCTTGTTTCAAGATGAAACCCAATCCGGTTTGCATTACCGACAATTCTATGATAAATGTCACCAGACTGTCAGCTTTCAGACTCAGTGAACTGCGTATTTCCACTGATCCACTCAATCGCAGTCAATCAAAAAACAAACGGCCGCAAACAGATGCTTACCAGCTGTCAGTCTCTAACTGGTTGCCTATCGACACCACATCACCAATGGCGATATGTCAAGTGCGAATCAACTTCTTGACTTGACTTTCCCCTCTTTTCGTCACATCCATCGTCAAAGGTTACCCGTTCCCAGGCCATCATCACCGCCAGAATTAAACTGACACTCGCTCTGTCATCAGTCAATAGAAACGAAATATGCAAATTCGATCGGAGAAAAAAATAAAAATCATTAAATATGCACGCGACCTCCAAAGAGCACAGCACACACACAGAATTATGCTCAACAACTTTCGATTGGACCCGAGGCGGGTTTGCCACTCACGAATTTAATTTATTGACTAGAATTGTCGCGGCTATCAATAGAACTTCGAGGTTCGCGTGAACTTGGTCTTCGTCGGCATCACGAGAGGAGACTGTGAGCTCCGCAAAGGAATGCCGATAGGAGGAAAGTGGCATGAGTCAGAAGAGAATGGCGGAGGCGGTTCGACAAACAAAGGGTGTTTCTAAATTGGGCGACGTGTTTATAGTGTGTTCTTTGGCGCCAATGTGGGAGGGTGGCGCTTAATGTTTTTGGATTGGGGCTTGAATCTAATATTTTTGTGAGCCATCCCAAAAAACCAAGTGACAGCTCTGAACTCATGGCCCAACTGTCACTTTACACAGCCGAATTATGGTCCATCCTTTTAGAACGCCTGCTTTCATCAGGCGAGCGAAAAATTACTCACAATTAAAAATCAGCTCTGGCCAAACTTGATTCCCAAAAAAAGCTAGCTCGCCAATCATTCACCAGCTGTCACCCGCTACCGGCCGTTAAAAGAAAGCCACTTTCTTTGTTCACCCTGCAGCAGCCTTGGACTTAGGAGAACCAGTTTCAGCGAGCTTGCACCAGATGAATAAATGTTAAATTTAGGGAACTATTTCCGCCCGAGCCGGACAAACAAGCTGAACACAGCCACACTGCCGTACCGACAATCTGACAAATGACATCAGACAAACACCCTGTTCCAGCGAAACAATCTCCCCGCCGACTATCAGTAGATTACCGTGTCAAGTGTGAAGTTGTAGCTTGCGATTTCCTGCAAGCAAATTCCACCCCCACCCTCAGTGAATCACCGTGGAGGGGTTCTCCAAGCGGGCAGGCCATCAGCAGCAAGTATGATTAATGAACAGCGATTACGCTGTGAGTAATCCGATTCATAAATAAGTCCCTTGTCTAGATAAAGATGTGAAGTTTCTATGATGAATGAACTGCGGGATGGGGCGTTGAAAAATGTTTTCAATTCCGTCGTCTTACCGCCATTAGCCCAGATTCAGCAGACCATGTCTGTCTGTCGGCGTTTCTTTATCAACTCTCAAGGCCGTAAGGAACATGCTTTCACCCAAGTGCGTGCTGTCAATGTCACGTTTTATTGCTCATCCGGCAATAATATCGTACGCGTGGAAGGCTTGGCAGACAGCTCGTGGATGTGCCTGTCGAATGACAAACCCGTGGCAATAATAAAACACAAGCAAACGAGCAAAAAAAAACACACAGTACACTTGTCATTCAGTGGATTTTTGTCCTTCTCCTGGTTCGGGCAAGGATTGCTACCAAAAAAAACAAACACATTGCACAGGGAAGTACCTCTTTTTTTCTTGCCCCTGCCAGCAGTTAACGTGACGCTATTTGGATATCAATGAACTTTTTTTGAATTACGGTCCGCCTACACCCGTGTACCCACCGGCCGGTGGCTATTTGGCATCACTGAACGTTCGTATTTATTTATAGTGTGTCCCTATTTTTATTTTCCAATTTCGTGATGGAAATAAATGTGCACCGTGCCGGTGTGGATATACCTAAGGATATTTTTTTTATTGAAAATCAATTGAAACAATTTTTATGAAAAATTCACAATTCGGTTGAGTGAGCTTCAATGGACCGGCAGCTCGGCAACACAGGATGTTGATGTTGAACTCAATCAAAAGGACAAGGGAGAGAGGATGTGTGGACTGTGCGCACAGTGATGTCGTTAACTATTTTTTCGATTGATTTTTTTCTGTTTAGCATTCTGGGCTTGATTGAATTTGCATAGTTCCACAGCTGGACTGGTTTTTGAACTTTATCATTTTCGGAAAATGCCAGAATTTAAAGGAGGAATTATGTTTGTCATTTCCTTCTTGCTTGCTTTCAACGTTGCATGTGATGATCTGTGTTTTACTCAACTGACATCTTTAGCTTCCATTGGTGACGGTCCTGAGCGCGCCACTCATCAAGGCCAAGGTGTTCTACATCCGCGATGACTTGGTCTCTGTACCGGTAGTTCGGTCCTCCTCTCCTTCTCGAACCAAGAGGCTCGGATTGGAAGACCCTCTTTGCTAGAACGTTGTTGCCCATTCGCTCTATGTGGCCGAGCCAGTGTAGTCGACGGATTTTTGCCTTCCGGACTACATCCACAGCCTTGTACAACGAGTTCGCGGTTGTGTCTTTTCGCCTTCCTCGCAGACGGGATTCAATATTGTGTTCTGCTTCTGTGGATAAATTACCTGTCATTATAGACGGACGTAGACTTAAGTCAGCTTGAGAAGTCGTACCTACGACTACACAAATTTAATACACTGATGGTCTCACTTTCGTTGAGTTTCCTTTAGTTTTGCTTTAGTCACAACGATGGGGTCTATTATGACGGCCTCATTCACTTTCGTTGAGTTTCGTTGAGTTGTTTTAGTCACAACGATAGGCATCCTGGAGTCGTTGATTTGTTTTAGACGCTCTGATGGACGCTTGCAACAGTGAGTCTATTGCGAGAACCTCACTAACTTTCGTTAAGTTTCGTCAAGTTGTGTCGCCACAATGAGCGCATTGTACTAGGAGGCATTGCTATTGGTAGACAGACACAGGCACAGCTTTGCTTCCGAAAGCTGTACCTAGAGAGACGAGGAAAAAATACAATCTGCTCGTCATTTGCTGTGTGCTTGCCTTCAGTTCCAGTTCAGCTCAAAGCTCCTGAGATCCAACTATGGATCTGGACGGGATATTCCGTTAAGGATTCAGTACATCGGTTGTAAGCTTACCAAACTACCGTCGTTCACTTTTGTTGACTTCAATCAGAGCTTTTTTTTCCAGGATCAAATGTGAACCAACAACGAACTTCGACGACGCTTTTTTTCAAATTTGACGCAAGCTGCATTCTACATGGATCCAGGAAAATTGATTCCTGCTTAAAGTTGCAGGCTTAAAACATACCGTACTCACTGCATTAACTTCTTCGTTGCGCCGTAATGACATCACCAGCAGGGCATGCAGTCTTATTTTGCTGTCTTCCTAGTTGTATGCAAGAGGGTGATATGTCTTGTCACCAGTTTGTGTTTGTGTTTCTTGTTTCAGGTCCAAGCAAACAAAGCCAGGAGACCATAGTCTAGAGCTAGCTGCAGTGTGACCTGATAGGAACGATAGGAAAAAAAATGAGAATAAAACAGGAACGGGGCGACGTATGAAATTGATTCGATATTTATTTTGAAGCTGCATTTATGTCATTATGTATGAAATAAAACATCATTCAATTACATGCCTCTTCTTATGTGGCAGTGTTTTTGTGACTCCAATATGTCTGATGTTGCTCCGGTTAATGTAATGATGGGGCTTCACTCGATTAGTGTCAAGTCAAATGGTCACGGAGCCACTTGATGAACATCCACTGTTAGTTGATCCATTCGCAAGATATCTCTTGTCCAACACTTCGCGCATTGCGTCGCTTGTATGAAATAAAGCGCCGTCTTGTTGAAGCCACAGCTGCGATATTTTCGAGCTCTGACTACAGAAAGTTTTGGTTAGCCACGTTATTTACAAGAACTAAAGTGAAATAACCACTTCTGTGTGCACTTGGTTGCATTGTGTGTGTTCTGGAGAACTCGCTTGAAAATGCTTCTTATGACGGGCGTAGCAATAGGCACCGCAGGCCTATCTTCTTCTTTGTTTGTCGCTACAGTCCGGGGTGGACCTCGGTATCAAACAACAACAACAAGTCTCTCATCAATTCCAATTGTTTCTCTTCACGCTACATGGTTGACTACTTCAAAATCTCCTCTATTCGTAATGAATAGTTGGACATTACACCACATAAACTCAATTGCTTCCAGTTGCGTACAAACCCCGGATGTCCTCTGTCACCTTGTCCCAATGTCTCGGATTCGAAGACCTATTACTTACTTATCAGGCAGACGAACCATGAAGGGTCTGAGCCTGAGCAATTGCTGCCTTCCATCGGTGACGATCCTGGGCACGCTGCTTCCAGTCATAAAGGCCAAGCTGTCTTGCATCCGCGATGACCTGGTCTTTGTACCGGAGGCTTCCTCTCCGTAGAGTTCGCGGTTGTGTCTTCTCCTCCATTCGCCTTCCTCGCAGACGGGACCAAATATCCGACGTAGAATTTTTCTTTCGAAGGCACCAAGAATCAGCTCTGCAGCCTTACTTAATGTCCAGTTTTCGGCTCCATAAAGTAGGACTGGCAGGATAAGGGTTGTGTAGAGCATGACTTTGGTCCTTCGAGTCAGGAGTTTCGAGCCCAGTTGTTTTGACAAACCGAAGTAGCATCGGTTGCCAAGGGCGATTCTACGTCGGATCTCCACCACGATGTCATTCGTGGAGTTTACATTTGCCCCGAGGTAGACAAACTCCTTTACTACCTCGAAGTTGTAGCTGTCGATTGTGACGTTTTGGCCTAGGTGGTGTGCGGCGGATCGTTGTTTGCTCGACAGCATATATTTTGTTTTGTCCTCGTTGACCTTAAGACCAGCTCGTTTCGCCTGTTCCTCAATTGCCGTGAAAGCTTCCACGATGGCACGTTGGGAACGCGCGACAATGTCGATGTCATCCGCGTATCCCAACAGCTGGACTGACTTGTAGAAGATAGTGCCTTCCGTGTTGACTTTTGCCCGCCGCACTATCTTCTCCAGTACCAGATTGAAGAAATCAATCGAAGACCTATATTTGGTCTAAATGCGACTTGTTCCCAACCGATACTGCCCAGCTTCCTCCTCCTCCATTGAACTGTGCGTCATCGAGTACTCCTCTCGTGGGGACTACAGTAAGCTGCAGTAATGTTTGTGGTTCCGGTAGAAACTAGGCATAACGTCCAAATAAGGACAAGCAGCCTAGACCTTATTCTAGACACGAAACTGAACTGGAGGCCAAAAATCCAAGAACGAGTCAGGAAGGCAACTATTTCTGCAAAAAGAAGGAGACCACGATCCCGCATGGTCCACTGGCTATTCGTATCGGTAGTCAGACGCATGTATGGCATTGGTGAACGCACTCGCACTTAGCGATACGAACATTAACCTCAAACGACTGGAAAAAGTGCAGAGGATGGCTTGCATATGGAATAGTGCAGCACTACGGGCCACTCCATCCGCTGCTTTTAACATACCCCCCAATCTTCCACCGATAGACCAGCCCTAATCGCTAGACAACAAGCAGCTAATGCGGCGATTAGGTTGAGACCGTTGGGTCTGGAAAGAACTTCTGTCTGAACAGTCTATACCCATAAACACGAACCTCATGATATTTGAACTCCTCTTCGAGAAGAATTTCTAAACCAACACTTATTGGGAAACTGAACATCAGACGCTGGAGGGTTCACTTCTTATTTGCACAGATGGATCGATGATGGACGCAGATTTTGGTGTATATTCCAAGCAACCCATTGTCGCGTCGTTCCTGGCCGAAACCATAGCGATCAAGGAATTTCTATGCTGGCATCAAGGACAGATATCGTCATCTACAGACACGCAGCAATCAAATCTCTAAAGTCAATCACCTTCAACTCGAAAACTGTCGTAATTGTCGCCTGATTCTTAACAAGATGCCTGCTCATGTGGGTGCCGTACGCAGTAATATTCCAGAGAATTGCAAAGCGGTCCAACTGGCTAGAACGGGTACAAATTCTGTACTCTTTCCGGGTGCTACTGTAAAGCTTCTACTAAAGCTGGACAAGATTGCTCAAGCTGTCCTCTCGAAGAGCAGGCAGCCACAATCTAAGGGCAAGCAACTGTGTTCGATAGGAAATCAATACTTTCTGTACTTACACAATTTTCATGGTTCAACCTCCCCCTTGGCTACGACGTCTTAGTACAGTTGCGGTCGGCCTGTCTATTATTTCAATGCCCTTGAGGGATGCACTTTGTCCTTTACATAGAATGTCACATTCCACGTTATGGCACAAACTTAGGGTGGACCTGTTTTTCAAAACACCAAAAATAGAACCATCTTGTCCTCCTAACGATGAACTTTCTTTCGGAAATCTTCAAACACACTCCTCTTCTTGTCGCACCAAGCCAAGCCACAGACACCCCGCCCCAGACCATTGGCGACGGCAAAGTTCCCTCCTAATTAACTCGCACCCCCCCATGCATATGATGTCGTCCTCTCTCGCAGGCGAAGACAAAGACTTTTATTCGCCAACCCAGCGATCTGATTACGTTTTCGAACACGCGACATGCAACAATCTTGCATAGATTCCCTGTCGTCTACAAACTTGGCCACCATTGTGCACACTCTGCCATCAGTGCCTCCCGCCTGCGCCGCGCCTTGTGACAATATTGCACGTGACAGTCAATTACTGCAAGCCAGACGATAGACACTGCGCTCCATGCCAAGCCCCACCGTCGTACTACGGTTGTAATCCCGTACAACTGCACATTTGAAGGGGAACAACTTCACGTGTGTCTGTGTGTTAGCGAGTGTGTCCTGTGACATTGAACGCAAGGACGGGGCGAAAAGAGAAGACGGAAAATCGATAAGGGGAATAAAAAAAAGCTCACTCGCGCACACAGACGTTATGAAACCCCTTGAGGCAGTGCAGTTGTAGTTGTGCTCGTAGAACGTGGTGGGCGGTGGAAAAAAGAGGCGGAAGCATAGTAAGTTCGCTGAATCAATGCCAAATTGTGGCGCTCACTCTGGCTCTGTGTGTGTGTTCGTTGACTCATTGCGCGCGGGACCACCCCTTTCATCAAATCGGGCGGCCGCCAGGAGCGTGCTGTGGTGGGGACTTGAAGGCGAACGTACTTGGACAGTTCCAAGGAAAAGTATCCTTAACAGGAAAATGTGAATTTATTGCACTCGAGGAGTGCCTCATTGCCCTTGGGTGGGGTTCTGGCCGAGACAGAGAGAGGGATTCTCAGAAGCAAGTCTCCACGCGGTAATTTTTAATGTGATTTCCCTGTAAACGGGCCGAGGGTGGTGGTCGGTATCGATTCGAGGAAGCTGGACAATGGGGATGTTGTTGGGGCGGGTCCTTGATTGACATCAGATGGTGGCGGTGAAGGTGAACGAAAGGAGGCTTGTGTGGGTGTTTCCACATAAAGGGGTTATCTGAGATTGGATTACGTGTCGTTTGCTTGGGTGGGCGCCACGCACTCCCTTGTTTGGAGTTCTAGTTCGGGAAAGCCGGGGGTTCTTTTCTGGGAGATTTCATTTGTGATAAGGAGGCGATTTGTTATCGAACTAGTCACTTTCATTGGGAGATTGAAATGGTTTCTATGGTTTGAGGGACGCTTCTTTGATGTACCACTCCACTTATTCACCTCTCCTCCTTCTCTGTTCATATTCTGGTTCAGCGGCTTAACGATGGTCAGTCTGTTGGAGAAGCTATGTAATTCGTTGGCTAAAGTCGTAAGAACCATGATTTCGGATTACAAAAAGCCCAATATATGTGTAAGATGATTCTCAAGAGCGCCCACAAATTTCTAAGTCATTGCTTACAGCCAGCTTAGCAACAGCTCACAAGCTTCTTTGCAAAACTTCTCTCCAGTCCGCAGCTAAATCTCATTATCGCAGAAAACTACACAACCAGGAAGTGAGTCACGCCGTAATTGAATTGTTTCTTGGGCTGTGTGACAGTTGACATCATGGTCTCCACTTCCACGCCTTTCCACTTAGGCACAGAACAAACTGGATTATCGTGGGGCATCGACACTACATGTTGCCAGCTGAAGTTTCAGAAGAGGAATGCTCCGGTGGGCTTTTCGACATCCAGACAGAAGTTCGCGTCAAGCTGTGGGTACATTTATTTCCCAAGAATCATTAGGAGGGCTTGGGGATTATGATTTTAGAGAAAAGAAGAGAATGAGTCTCGCGGCCGTCAAAATTCATTCAATCACCTCTGGAAGGGGTCATCCGAAGCTTAAGACAGAAGCAGATAGGAATAATTGCAATGCATTACTTTAAGCGTGGTTGCCCGTGGCGTTGTGGGTATGTGCGTCGACCCCAACCTCGACGTCGTAGGTTCGATTCCAGCTCTGAGCGACACAAATAATGTTCATGACCCCACCACTTTCGAGTTACTGACAATGCTCAAAGAGTACTTCCTGTCTAGAAAAAGCTTCTCAAATCTGGCCGTTCGGATTCGGCATAAAACTGTAGGTCCCTTCCACTCGTGAGAGAACAATAGCACGCACAACACGAGTGGTTGCTGAGAAGCTAGGTCCTGGCCCTCTATGGGCTGCGCCACCCATATTATTATGTTATATTACTTTAAGCGGTTGGTTTTCAACTGTCAGAAAAAAGAAAACTCCAAAAGTGAATTCAGTGAGATTCAATAAGATTATATTATTTAAATAGCGACTGCCTCAAAGTTATGTTTTGACTGATGTATCGCTTATAACACGCGTAATGGTATAGACAAGAGATTTTATGTGTCCCCGCAGCAAAAATTAAATATCTGCCAAAGCCCCGGTCCTGGAAAAATGAATTGTCTTGGCTCACCGAAGCCATTCATTGCTTGACAAATGCATGCACTACCGTCTAATTGGAACTACGTGTTGCAAAGGCTCCGCAAAATCATATCGATCGGCACTGAAGGAAATAGAACACGTCTCTCCAAAGCGTCATGAACTCAAAACGCTCCTTTCTAATGAGTTATGGTCCCTGCTCTTAGATCTGTAGACAAAGCCAGAAATGCAATGTTGTCAAGGACATCAGAGTGTTGGAGAGAGAAAGAGAGACTCAAGGATCGTTTCGTGCCCGTACAGAAGTCCATTTGCAGTCAACCAAAACCTTTCAAAAGAAGGTTCTTCGGTGACAGGACTACAAGGTGTTGAGCTATTCCATCCTACTCTTCTGGGTCTGGAATTTTGGTAAATGGAAAACCTGAGAACGTCAGTTAGTGAGATACGTTAAATCAAAGAATCTGTTTGATGACGTAAAACACAAACATGTCCTGGTGATTTGATGGCGTCTCTCACTGAAAAAACGAAATGGTTGCCCTTGAGCTTGCTAAGGCCTCTGAGTTTATCATCATACTATTTTCTCGATGATGTCGATGAACCTTTTCTTAAAACCCTTCGTAATTTTCGATGTGCTACCGACTGATATCCACAAAATGGGAACTCTGAAGTTCCCCAAGGTTCTGTCTTGTCGCCGATACTCTTTCTGAAGCATCGCCTGTCTGATACTTCTGACCAGAAATCAATCATTAGAGAGATATCCGACTTCGCAGCAAACCGTCCGATTGTCCACCGATGAGTTTAGGCCCTTTTTGACAGACAATGACGTAATCATGCAAATGACTGGCGCCTCAAATGGTCCATCCGCTTAGTCCAATTTTGGCATAATCTTTCCAACATTTCGGCCGGTATCTCACGAATAAATGCTTCAATGTTGTCTTCCAATGCGTCACAATTGAAGCGAACTTGAGCATGATATGAGATTTAACGTAGCCCCACAAAAAATAGTCCAAAGGCGCTTAATCGCACGATCTAGGCGGCCAATTGACCGGTCCCGAACGTGAAATAAAATGTTCACCGAACTCGCCTCTCAATAAGTCCATTGTTGCACGCGTTGTGTGGCATGTGGCACCGTCTTGTTGAAACCACATGTCATGCAAGTCAAGCTTTTGCATTTTGGGCAAAAAAAAAGTTGGATATCATCTCACGGTGGCGCTCACCATTCACAGTTACGTTACGATTTGCATCATCTTTGAAGAAGTACGGTCCAATGATGCCACCAGCCCATAAACCGCACCAAACTGTGACTTTTTCTGGATACATTAGTAGCTCTTGCAATGCTTCTGGCTGATATTCATTCCAAAAGCGACAATTCTGCTTATTTACGTACCCATTAAGCTTCGTCGCTAAACACAATTTTTCGGTAAAAAAGTGAATCTTGTGCCAACTTTCCAAGAGCAAGCAACTTAATTTAAAAGCGTATTTCTTTTGTAAGACAATTCATGGTTAAATTATCGACCAAACTGAAGATGTTTGACAGTGAAACAAAACACGAAACGTGAGTCAGCTGTTTAAACCAGTGTTGCCAAAAAGATAATAGCTAAAAAATCACCCTTTACTTAACTCCTTCGAATCCAGTTCACCCTTTCCATGAATGAATCCAAACTCTTATCTTTACCTGAAAGAATTGTCTGTTAATAAGTTTCGGAGTAAACGCGGAGTGTCCAGTAACACAAAAAATTCAGTACCCTCGGTACATGCAACACTTAGTGAAGCCCGGTGGTGTGGGTTTCCTCAAAAGATCCGGAAAACATCACTCGATCTGATTTAACTTCCACTTATTAAGCCTGCATTTGCCACAATCATGTCCTCCAGTCAGCTCCAGCTGGACAAAAGCGAACGCGATCACGATCCCTTCGTCCTCCTTGTCTCTTAGCAAGACTCGGCTTCTCGAACTGTTTCGATATGTTTTCTGTGCGGTTTTTTTAGAACGATGTTCTACAAGACTCCCAAAGTGTCTAGCTGAAGCCCTCTCAGCCCATTTTTAATGGACCTTGACGCACTAAATCGCAATTTCGATCATGTTGCATATAAAATGGAGCTCTTTTGAAATAATCATATAATCCAGATTTTTGTGCCAGATTGCTTGTTTTATCTGTCAGCTGTCAAATTTTTATTTTCTTTATGTTGACAACACTGCCGCAAATTTGCAATCACATTTAGCTTTTTATTTGTCGCATTCTTTCGCGATTGCTGTTGAACCTGGTGAATGTTCACCAATAACAGTAAATAATACAAGACCATTGCTCTTCACTTCCTGACCAATAATTGCCGAGGAAATCTACAGCAAAACCCAGTCTCATTTGAGAGTCTCAGTGAAACCACTACCGTCGCCAGTCAGGAAGTTTCGAAGATACAAATTGCTGGCGTCCCCTGAAATATGATCCAATTTGACTGCGGATTTCCTGAATCAGGAATGCGAAAATTTCTCGCAAAAAGGAAAATCATTTTTCCACAGAACTCGTGCAACACGTCCGCGCAACACCACAACAAATTAGCATCCAGTCCAACCCAATTAATCCGCACACGATAAGTGAGTAACTCGCTTGCCCCGCGAATGCATTCTGCAATCAGCGGCAACTATCTGAAACCAGATTGCAGCTCACCATCTATTGCTGCTGCTGCTGCACCCGTCTCAACTTGGCAATATCGGCCACATCATTGGCACACAAGTGAAATTCAAAGCAGACACCAAACTGAACCACATACTCCCAGATCGGGGCACCCTAGACCAGTAACAGGCTTGCCTCTCTCTCCCTGGCTGAAATTCAACCTGCAGCGGAATTTTTCAAGCACTTCCCCGGTCTCCCCTCACGCGACGAACAGATACAACAGCAAAATCACATCAAAATCCCCAACTGCCTGCCGTATCTGCTCGAGTGGGTCTCTTATGTGGTGTTGGCTTAGAGAGTCGTGCCGGCGAGTGTGTGCGGAGGCATTGCATGTTTGCATGCATCTACACTGTGGCAAACCAGTCGACCTTCGGGTGAAGAAAAGAAAATAACAAACAAGATGAAAAAAAAAGCCAATCTCCGTGGCGTGCTCAATCTCAGGCAGGCACACGGGCGCGCTTGGGCTTTGTTTTTCTCGTTTCAAATTTTAATCTCCTCCAATCAAAGTGATCGGGAGTTATGAAGCATGAAAGGTGGCTGTGGGCCTGAGTGCCACCTCTCTCCCTAGCGAGCAGCACACACCACG
This sequence comes from Eristalis arbustorum, assembly GCA_916610145.1. Classification (NCBI taxonomy): domain Eukaryota; kingdom Metazoa; phylum Arthropoda; class Insecta; order Diptera; family Syrphidae; genus Eristalis; species Eristalis arbustorum. The sequence continues at coordinate 31,492,905 of OU744318.1, forward strand.
TTTGTATGTTAATGAACTTTGCCTCCACACTCGGTTTCGTGGGGGTTTCCATCTTTCCCTTTGCATTTTTCTTTCTTTTTGTGTCAAACAGTGAGGTCAATGACAATCCACCGCACACACACACAAACGCAGAGTGGGAACGCACTCGAAGTGAATGCATTCAGTCGATTCACCTTAATTGAGTTGACTGTCTGACTTTTTGACATTCGCTTGTCAAACATCGTCGCTGACAGCTGGATGACAGGCACATGCAACTCACGTAGCTTACGAAAATCGGTGAAGACGAAGGGATTTCATATGAATTTTGGTTGTTGTGCGACTTTTTGCATTACATTCACATTTCACCTGTTCGTTGAACTTCTGTCCCCAACCGCAGCTCACTGTGCCGGGAGAGAGAGGAGGGAACGAAGGAACCGACGGCATACATAAAATTATGCCGAACGCACATTCCATGGGCCGCCACCGCCACCGCGTTTCGGTCAGACAATAATTACGCTCCAATGTTGTGCTTTCACATTGTTTTGGTTTGTTTTTTGCTTTCGGCTTCTGTTGTGCGAGGGTGACATTTCAAACTTTTGACGGCTCGCGCTGTGGGCGATATGTTCTGGATCGTAACGGGCAAGAGAAAGTGGTTCGTGGGTGATATGTCATTAAACTTGTACCCACACACGTGACCACTGTATTGTTGTTTTGTTTCAGTCAGTCAGTCACATAGATCTGATTGTCAAAGTGTGAATGGGTTGTCAATGAAAAGGGAGATTTTCTTTGACACTTCGAATGAATTCGTGAGTAGCTATCGTAGAGCAGCTGTCAAGAATGCTTGACATTTTGAGTTGGCAGATGAAGTGGAAGTCTGTGGTACCTGTTCGATTCCGAAATGGAATTTTCAAAGGAATTGACTGAATTAATGGAGTTCTCATTGCAAATGTATGCTTATCAAGGTGACATCTGACAGGTTTCCCTTTTTTATTAATTAAATGCATGGAAATACAAATAGCAATGTACTTTCCTTTACAAGATCGAACCTCAAAATTGAACGCTCCTCGTCGAAATTTCACAGTCAAGTCCTCCGAGTCCATAGGCAATTTAAAACCTAACGAAGTGGCATTCTCTTTAAGCGCGTCAGCAGGTTCAACCTGGGTTTACATCCCACAAGATGATTACATTTTTTAAGAGCAGTTGGTCCATGAGTAGGATCTGGTGTAGGTAGCATGGAACGCCCTTGTCTGGTGGGGATTTGAACATTCTTTCAGAAGCAGAACGCCTTTCATGGACACGGCATAATGCTTTAATTCCGAAGAATGTAACGTAGGCAATGTACACGGTTTTAAATCGAGCGAAGTCACAGAGTCGGTTCGGACATACGCCAGTTCTTCAACGGGAACCACTACAGTGTATTTGAAACGAAAGTAACAGCTGTTCAAATGGCCCTTTGAGCATAATAGACGGCAGATCTATTGTTTTAGAGATAAAGAGTCTGGCGACCATTTAAACTCTATAAATCTAGCCCAAGATGGTAAAACTCTACAGTATATCCATAAAGGAGATAGAAGCCAAAGCGCAATGGTATTCCGGACAATGAGAGAGTTGATGATCTACTAAGAAAGGGGACAAGTATGCCATTGGTACTGAAAACAATAAAATCGTCGATTAATGATGCAAATCGCACTCGGTCAGAACGTCACCATAGGCAGCTACAACTTCGAGGTGGTAAAGGACTTCGTCTTCCTTAGCTCCCAACTAAATAGTGCGAACAACATCAGTACCGAGATTAAACGCAGAATAAGTCTTGCCAACCGCTGTTTCTTTGGGCTCAAGAGCCATTTGAGTAGTAGAGCCCTCCCTCGAAGGACCAAGCTCACGTTATACAAGACCTTGATCATCCCTGTCCTGCTGTGTGGCGCGGAAGGTTGGTCTATCTCAAGAGCGGATGAAGACGCACTTGGTCTTTTCGAAAGAAAAGTTCTGCGTTTAATCTTTGGTCCTGTTTAAGTTCAAGGTTCTTGGAGAAGACGATTTAACTTCGAGCTGTAGCTTAGCAGGGGTCTTGCGAGGCCTCGACGAATTCAACGCCCAAGATGGCTAGGCCATGTAGAGCGCATGGACAACACTGCTCCAGACCGAATAGTCTTCTACTCCGAACCAGTAGGACAACGCAATAGAGGACGACCACGAACCCGACGGCGCACTCAATTGGAGAAAGACCTCAACCAACTTGGAGTGCGAAATTGGAGGCAGCTGGCTAAAGAACGTGCTGGCTGGAGGGGCATGTTGGTTGAGGCCCAGGTCCACCTCGGACTGTAGCGCAAATCAAATAAGAAGATGCTCTAGACTTCCACACTTAATCTTGTTATAGCTCGTAGAACGCTCCAGAATGTCCATGTCCAACCGTAAAGTTGGACCAATCTATAGGAGATTGTGTTTTACATTCTCAGGACAGTCCATCTCTTTGCCGAAATTGTTAACGTTTAAACTGAGCAAGCCTTAATCGCGCACCAGCACGCAACACATAGACCACAAGAAAAATGTCATAAAAAATGAGCAAATGATAGCTCTGCTTTGAAACCAACTCAACTCTCCAGATTTACTCCAAGTCATCACCAGAGAGTTAAAGCCGCAGCCAATGACACCCTTGGCATCAAAACAAAACCCACCAGCAAATTAACTCTCACCACCACTCCGAGAGACAGTGAGAGTCCGTGGCGTGTGTTTAGCAAAACCAAACAAAACTCCCACCATAGCGAGCAACCTTCAACTGACACACTTAACTCTTGCTGAACACCTCTCCGAAGACGAATGTGTTCACATCGTTAAGTCAAGCCGCCAGCTCTGCTGCTGCCTGGTGAGCTAATAAACCGAAAATCTCTCACAATTCTCACACGTCGCCGATCAAAAGACCGATTCACTCTTCCCACGTCACAGGCAAGCAGCAGCGCGCCCAGAACTCCTTCAACAAACCAGAAGGAGACAATAAACATTTTTCAAGTTCACTGCAAGTGCCCTCAATTTTCTGCGACAGGCGTCTAATTACTTGCGCCATCGAGGCGGAGGCGGTAGGCGGAAAATGATTTCAGAAAATTTTCTAATTTGTCAGAGAAATTCGAAGGTCGTTCGCGCCACCCACTAGCTGTCATCAATTTGAGGAGGAAATTAATTAAGCCCCGCAAAGTTGTTAAGGATCGCGCACTTGGGATTACCAATTACCGCTGCTTCACTCGGGGACACGACTGGATGGGCTTGAGGACGACGACGTACACACTTTGATTTCCCGGCACCTGTGTGTCAGTCGCTTTCCGATGCGGAGTCGTCTATTAAGTTTTAATCTATCGAGAACGTGTGTATTCCCCTTTGTTGTTTCGCTACGTGTGGCGCACACCCAATTAGCAGTTGCTCCCCCGCGAGCTGAGCGGGGCGGTTGCTGGGATTATGTAACGGAAAGTAAGCTCGGGGATGTTGTTTCCTTGTTGCTCATGGAGGAGATTGTCTCGTTTGACGGGAGAGTTTCCGGCAGATTGGACGGGGGCGCGGGGCGAACGCAGAATTGATACCCGACATGGTGCACGATGAATGGCTTCCATTAGGTGTTGGCTTTGAATGGAATTTATTTTCCGTTGCCACTGGCAGTGGACTTCGTGGACGGGGATTGCCATGAGGAATCATCAATTACCCGGTGCCGCCGTCGTAGCTTTGGGAATTGCTGGGAAAACTTGATGGTGTCGTCCTCGGTTTCGTGCGGAAGCCAATGACCCCTTATTAGGGACGACAACTTGACGTAGATTATGGGAGTCACAATGCAATTTGGTGGAGGATTCCGTGGGAACTTCGGAAGTGCCCGCCGGGGGATGGGGCCTTCGATGGATTTGATTAGTTCTTCTGGATTTGATACAGAACGTGACTGTGGCTTGGTGTCTCGTTACGGAAGTAAATTTGTTCAAGAAATGCGGAACGTGGCTACAACAGCAAATTTGATATCAATTCTATTCTGATTATTCTTGGCTCCCTCAACGAAGGGAATCAAAACCAGTTCTAATGAAATTGGACAATGAGGGGTGCAAAGCAGTCTCAGAAGTTCAATCTTAGCGCAAAATTATTCGATTGCTTTTCAGATTTAAAGACATTGTCCAACAGTGCACCATGATACTGAAAGCAATGTACCAAAGTAACGAGACATACCTTTGGGAAAGAGCGACGGCTTTGGTAAAACAATTGGAGTCAAGCAGGGCTGTGTTTTGAGCACTATCTTGCTTATTATATCTATGAACGACACTGGAACGCAGCATCTAGCTAGCATATACCCTATGTACCCTCAATTTCGGTCGACGACAATGGAGCCGTTTGAAATCAGATTTTAGTAAGGATGAACGTTGTCATGTGACTAGTCATGGAGAAAACAGTGTCGCTGTAGATTTGAACTGTTTTTTGGAAGTCAGTCCAACTGTTGGCGTAACACAGATGACATAAATACATTGGGAACGGGCTGTGACATGATTTGAAAAATAAGTGAAACAAGCTGCTTTTAATTTTGTGGTAGTAATGGAATTTGAGCGCATGCACAACACTGCTCCAGCCCGAAGAGTCTTCGACTCCGAACCAGTGGGACAACGCAACAGAGGACGTCCTCGCACTAAATGGCGCACTCAAGTGGAAAAGGACCTCAACCAACTTGGAGTGCGAAATTGGAGGCAGCTGGCTAAAGATCGTGCCAGTTGGAGAGGATTGTTAACCGAGGCCCAGGTTCATCCCGGACTGTAGCGCCACAAGAAGAAGAAGAAGGAACTCAACGCCAGAAGGATCAATGTTGCCAAGACAAAGCTAATGACAATCGGCCCAAGAAGCGACGCCACTAGGCGTGAACCCATTCAAGGATGTCAACAAATTTAGCTAGAGCAAAGATGGAGCTGCGAAACTGACATCTTGTCTCGTACAGACGGAAACGTCTGGAGGTCCAGTCAGCTCTCCACCTCACTCAGGCTTCGAATATTTAGTTCCAACGTAAAAAACACACACCGTACTGTTCTACGGTTGTAAGACTTGAAAGACAACCACTGTAAGAGCAGAACAAAAAAGACTTCGGCTTGTATCGGAATATATTGTTTTTATTTAACTTGTTGGCTTGGCTTGCTCAAAATTTGTATTTCTTCGTGATCCTTCTAGAGCTGTGTCAATCGTGATTAATTCGTTCGACACACTTTTGAAGATTCAGAATCAGATATGAATGAAAGAAACAGCCCAATACTTATGTTTCGTTCGTTCGTTTGAACGTATCTTTCGTTCGTTCATATCCGTCTGAGCCAATAAATGATTCTCTCTCACCATCTCTTGATTAGTTCGATGGAAACACAAAGGATTTGATCGGAAATAAGAGAGCAAATGGTTTTGATGCTGTTCGCTGTTTGAACCCACATCCGCATGCGTATTCTCTTATGTTTACTTCTTCTTATTTAAGTGGTGAACATTATTTGGCGGACCGAGAACATATTTTGGTTTTTTTTTATCAAATGATATAGAAGAAGAACATTTGTCGACCAATCAGAGATGCGCTTCTCTATTTACATACATAGCTCCCTCTATCCGTGAAAATGATCTTGACTTAATGACACTTCTATCTGGGTATATATCTCCCTCTATCCGTCAACGACAACCACCATCATTGTTCGCAAGCTTAAAGCGAATCTTGAAGGTCTTCTGGTGGGAATGGATAACGAACGAAGAGTTGCTACGAAGAGCCTTGCAGAAACCCAATCTCTCAACAGAGATCTGACATCGTAAGTTGGAACTGGATAGGCCATACTATACGGAAGCCGGAAACGGATATGGCACGAATGGCCCACACTTGGACACCAAAAGGAGGGCGCAGTCGCGGTTGACCACGCGACAACTTGGAGAAGGAGCATCAGACAGTCTGGCAAATCATGGTTAGAGGTGATCAGGTTGGCTCAAGACAGAGTCGCGTGGGAGTCATTCGCGGAATTCCATATACCGCTAGAGGCTCAAAAGGAGCAACTCTTCAATAAGGTTCATAAAGTATTACTATTTGTACCTACGCAGTAAAATAAATATACAAAGTAGCTAGGGTGTCTTTAATTGTCACGTCTCCCTAAACCCGTTGAATTCAAAGAATTCCTCGAGGCAGTCTTTAGAATGAGTTAAAGCTCTGACGCAGTTCTGTACAACTAAAGCCCGTCCACTTAATGTGACCTTGACCACAGCCTTTTGTTCTCATTTCTACACAAATGAAGACAGTTAAAGGAATTGTGGTGGTTCATGGCTTTGTACCCCGACTTCTTCAAATCTACCGTGTCTGTTATGACAAAAGAAGGTCCCATCCACACCACATCCCATGCATACAACAATAGCACACCCAACACGAAAAGTTTCTGTCGACGCTAGGGCCAGGCCCTCTACAGTCTATAGCGCCACCTATACGATCACTGTCATAATAGAATTCCTCTCAAAGTTCCCACAAATCCATCAAAAAAATGTAACCAATCGTTTCGAAAGGAAAACACAAGCAATTCCCGATGATTACAAATTCATTTTGCATATGATTTGTTTGACAATAAATCCGAATGATTATTGACCCCGATAATAATGCTGCAGTCTCGAAAGCAGATTGCACAACACCCTTTCACCGCCGGCCCACAGCCAGTCGGATCGTCTCTCTCTCTGCATCCGCTTTGAATTGCAATGCCATTTGCATACGAAACTATCTCTCTATTGAAATCGTATTTCTTTCATGAGCGGACACAGTGTGTGTGTGCATTGTACGCGATAATGACGATAAATGAACAGCGTGTATTATGGGGAATTATTGGAAAATAGAAGCCGAGGCCAGGCGCCTCAATCACATCCGCCGCACATCGATGATCAATTAAAGTTGTTAATTTCGCTCGCGTCGATGTTTGTGCATTGTGTTCGTTAAGTCATCGGTTTTTGTCTAGTAAAGATATGAGTTTATTTTCTCAAAGCGCGGGAGAGACAGAGGGACGTGTCTATTGTTGAGAGCGACTATCTTGTGGCTTTCAGCGCTTTTTTTTGCATATTTTATGCAATTAATGTTTATCTCTACGTCCGGGTGATAGAGCGTCGCTATTCATTTTGTTTTTTGATTGAACTTGATAAACAAGCACTCCTGATAGTGGGACGGGAAATTTTAAAATATCACGCGAGAGAGCGATAGCGATCTTTTCAGTCGATTGAATTTTGCTGTCACGTTGAGCTGTCAAAAACAAGAACAAAGACGTGATGTGCTTTGCTTTGTTCAATCAGAGTAGGGAAACGTTGAAAGTCAACTTTAGACAGAAGCTGCTGTGTCAGACTGTCAGCTTGTTATGGAATTTGTGCACCCTGCCTCACACGAGTGCTGCAGTTGTGAAGCTAGAATGGGTGTGATATGCACCGCTTGTGAGTTGAATGGCCTTCATGATCCATGTGCATGGTCAATGTGTTGAGTTGGATGTTGTGGGCTAACCATGGTCTCCTGAGTTGATGTCAGACCTGTTTCCCGTTGATGTTAGATTACATGGCGCAACTGATCGTATCGCATCAAATGTTCAACTTTTTCTGTTCATAAGGCATCAGCTGGGAGCAGCAGCGGGTTACTTCTGGCCACGTTTTAAAAAAATCTGACAAAAAGACTCTGGAACTGTGTAGCCTCGTCGTCTTTGTTTCGCGCTACAGTCCAGGAGGCTAGGGCATGAGTCAACAAACCTCTCTCAAAAATCACTATCTTTGACTTAGCTACATCTAGTAACTCACTGTTTATATCCTTCTCCAGTTCTGTGCGTCACCACAAACGGACCCTCTCTGGCGTTGCCTAACATGTTCGGATCCCTTGGCCGTACCTAAGTTATCCAACCGCTTTAAATGACAGTCTTAGCTGCTGTGCACATGTTTCTCTAAATTATATCGACACATTCGCACGTGTGAAAATGTCGGTGCAACGCTAACTTTCTTGAATTTGTTCATTCATTGTAATACTGAAAGTGATCTATCGAAAGTGTAGTCATTTCTGGGGAATACAGCGAACTTCAGAACTTGGAGCATTGCTGTATAGAATATGTGTCTTTAAGTGAATTCCTGTATTTTGAATTCTACTGAACTGTATCAGCTGTTGGTTGATGGTTGTTATCTCTGGGAAATTCTTCTGATTGCACCAAATAAACAGGATAACCTTTTTTCCATGGATATACACTGTGGAACTGTGGTTAGGGACGTTGAGTTAGGTTATGTAAGCGGATTGGTCTACACTTAGTTGTAGACTCATTTAGATACTTGTATCCATAGCTCGGACCCATTTAAGATGTTTCCGGTGCCGGTTCTTTTATGTTGAGCAAGCCCGATGTTCTAATAAACCTGTAAAGAGATGTTAGTGACATATCTTAAGATCGTGAAGGTTTTGGAAGAAGTTTCTTCTCAGAGTTCAATTTCGTAATGGGCAAAGGCTTGGACAGTCACTGTATGTATTGAGGAGTGTGCAGTCTTTCTTCAACGTCTGCACAGGCTCATTTTTAAGTGGGGACGTTAACCTATAGACCGCGTCGTGTCGCTTCGATTGACCTGTGTTCAGTCCCAACACAAGTGAAACTGACACTCGCTTAATTCACTGAAAGTATTCAGAAATAACAAACTAGCATAGCTATATTTTTCAAATTTGCCATTCGAAGTCGCTATGAGTCCTCTTAGGTCATGCTAGGTTAAAGGTTCTTGGCTCAGCCTATTGGTCTATATTGCTGCCTTTAAACAGAGCAAGCCTAGATGTAGTCCACTATAGCAAGAAGTTCCACTTCCAACTTTTTCACAAAATGTACCTTTGGTTGTGGTAATCCGTGGCGTTGTGGGTACGTGCGTCGACCCCAACCTCGACGTCGTAGGTTCGATTCCTGCTCTGAGAGACAAAAATAATTTTCACGGCCCCTCCTCTTTCGAGTCACTGACAATGCTCAAAGAGTATTTCCTGTCTAGAAAAAGCTTCTCAAACTTGGCCATTCGGAGTCTGCGTAAAACTGTAGGTCCCTTCGACTCGTGAGAGAATAATAGCACGCACAACACGAGTATTATTATTATATATGACCTTTGGTTTTCTTTCAAGTTTTATCCAAGGCCAGGCAGAAAAAGGAAAATTCTACAGTGTTTCAACCATCAACCATGATTCTTAGTAGGAACCAGGTGTAGTCTAAGAGTATGGTGACCTACCAGGTAACCAATGACATGTAATGATCCCCAGTTTGGTTTTGGTAATGTTCTATTCCGTCTCGAAGATGTTGGCTTTGTTAGCTTGAATTAGTACTCTTCCACACATTGTTTGTTGTCATTGAAGAAACATTTTGTCAGAGATGCTATGTTTCATTTGTCAAATAACAGTGCTACTCTTTACCTGTTCATCAGCTTGTTCCGTTTCCATGGATTCCCATATATTCAGGAACCCACGGGACGGGTGACTAAAGCCTGAAACTTAATAGTGCGGTGGTGCGTTGCGTTGGCTTTCAACGCACACAATTCAATTGCCATGCACAGAATACAGCGGCGACCTACGTAAGTAAAATATGAAAGCAGTGAGAACAACGTAACACGTAAGGCCATCGCATGTCATTATTGAACATGTTGAAAGACGTTTGACAGATTAGTGCGTTGATGAACAGCTGACTACGTTTTAACGACAAAATCAATTTGAATTTGGACTAGAGGGAAGTTTCGAAAGTAAAAATAAAAAAAATGTTTAGAGTAGAATCCATTTGTATGTCTGCGAAGCTTCAGCTCACGAACCCACCACCTTGTTTCTGATTGATACATAATTTGTTGCTTGGTAGCATGAGTACGCAAAATTAGCAACAAAAAGCTATTTCTTATTTTTTTTTGCTTTATTAGCATTCATTAAGTCCTCAAAGTACAATTGTTTGAGCAGAATATTTTTTGAATTGACAATTCACAGACGAAGACATCTGGTATTTCAGAGAGAGAGAGAGAAAGAGAGAGGGAACAGCTGATTAACGCAGTGCGTCATCGCACCCCTCCGCAACACTGAAGTCGAACGCACTGCCGCACTATTGTGTTTCAGGCATAAAGCTAGTGGTCCTGCAGCGAATCGAAACAGCTGAGCACCATTTTGGACTTGAATATATTACTTTTAAGTGCTTTGAGTGCTTTTCTCTTGTCGGAATTATTATAGCGAATTAACGATCGAAATCAATCATGAGTTGACGGTAATCTGTATTAGTATTGGTCTACCTGCCAGGAATATTCAAGAGGATTCAGGCCGAGACTGTGATAGAGATACTATTTTCTTCAAACTCTTGATGCAAAAGTGGTTAGGTTCCATAATGCTCAGTAGTGTGCCTCAGACTTCGTTTATTAATGCAAACAATAGGGCCAACAATGTATGCTTGGATTTATTTTTATTCTATTTCTTGCACCACTTCACCAAGCCTCCAGTACCTAAATTGTTGAAAAGCCGTTTGATTCCTTCAGTCCGCGTACAACCCTAATTTTTCCTCCGACATTCCACTTTCCAAAGGTCTTCGAGTGTCACAGATTACGTCGTGCCGGATGAATATTTGACATATCGCCGTCGTTGGCGTTCTCATGGTTAGATTTGTAATCTGTTTAAATGTTTACTGGCGGCCCGTGGCGTTGTGGGTATGTGCGTCGACCCCAACCTCGACGTCGTAGGTTCGATTCCTGCTCTGTGCGCCGAAAACAATTTGCACGACCCCACCTCTTTCGAGTCACTGACAATGCTCAAAGAGTATTTCCTGTCTAGAAAAAGCTTCTCAAACTCGGCCGTTCGGAGTTGGCATAAAACTGTAGGTCCCTTCCACACGTGTGAGAACAATAGCACGCACAACATGAGTGGTTTCTGAGAAGCAAGGCCCTGGCCCTCTATGGGCTGTAGCGCCACTCTTATTATTATTATTATTATAAAGCACAGGAAGGCAGCAAGCTTGGTAGATAAGATTCAATAAGAAACATTTTTAATTTCCCTTGAACAGCAGTCTACGGTGTGAATTGTTTCTTAGAAATTTAATTTTCAGAGCATGCCTGCCTGCTAAATTAGAACAGATCAAGATGTTAAGAGAGAACAATTTGTGCTGAATATCTTGTTAAATCCGCCTTCTTGTCACTTTGTGACGTCATTCAAGGTCCACTTTTGACAGTAGGCAGATGTGTCTCTTAAGCTTACACCACAATTCGATATCGTGTACGAAAAAGTGAACAGCAAAAAGGCGGATTGATTTGCAAATGAATGTAAAGTGAAAGCATTTAATACTCTTATAAATTGAATTTATGGCAGTAAATGTCACAACATGCAGAAGCCGTAAAGAGCTTAAAATGCGCATTTGTTTCCACCTTTTTCTGTTGACATAAAGATTCCCACGATGGCGTCATACCTGGTTTTTTTTACATCACGTGGAAAACCCCTGTGATTTGGGTTCAACTCATTGACTTATCTAATAAGTTCCCCCCTCAATTTGGGCAGTTTTTCTTAGTCGTCAACTTGTGTTTCCACCATTAAAACCGATGGTAATAATTTCCATTAATTTGCATAGCTCACGAAAATTAATGTAAACCACTGAACTAAAACGCATTAATTTGCAGTCAATTACCGCAGCAAAAGCTTTTAAATACTCAATTTCCATGTTCAACATCGCTATGCATGCCGGTACAAAACTTGCCATCCACACGCACACGGCACAGGCCACAGTCCGGCCGCCATGTCATTTTGCAATTTAAAGTGAAGCCCGTGTTTTATGGTCTAGCCTCTCGTGTGCATTCATTCGCCGCCAAGAGCCGCTCGCAATACTTGCATCGTCTGACAATCTCCATATCCGCGATCGGTGCCGACTTGCTTGGCATGCAAATCACTTAAGCTAAACGGCAAACAAAAGCCCCATCAGCCGGGCCGAAGGTCGCCTCGGTGCACGCGGACTTGCCGAGCTGTTCAAAGGCCTGAATTTAAATTCAAAAGAAAATGAAGAAACAATGTCGCACATACGCCCCGTAAATCACAACAGATATCAGACTGATAAGGAGGCTTCTTGTGTTGTGGCCGAAGCCCGTGGCAAACGTGGAGATTTTCCCAAAAAAAAAAAACCATCACACTTCACTTGACGTTGTTTTGCTTGTCAGAACTTTGAAAGCTTTCTCTCCCAAACACACTCTCTCTCTCTCTCTGTCAGCTATCGATGACACACAGGCGCTGTTTTGCTGATAAACAAATAAATTAAAAGCCAGAAATGTGCAAAAAGAAAGAGCGAAAGAAAATAAACACAAAAACAAAGGGCTGCGGTGGAATTCACTCGACTCAGAGCGCAACAATTCCAGTTGTCATCCGCCTGTCAAAGCTGGCTGAATTTGTACACAAACTCTCTGTTGTTAGTAGGCTGAATTGCTGTTCTTTGCTAATTTGCGCATGTTTTTCTTTCTTGTTTGATAATCATTTTTATTTGTTTTTCTTTGCAGATCAATGGGAATTGTGTTACCGCCTGTATCACAAGTGACGAATACTCGCATCAATCTTACGCAACATCATCGAAACCGCAGTTTAGATAGCGCCCTACAGAGAATACCTGAGGTAAGAGCACGTTTTTGGCTTGTTGTTCTTGAAAATAATTTATAAACACAACATCGTCGTTGTCGCGGGGGTCGCTCCGAAGTGAATGATCAATTAATGGAAATGAGTTGCTGACGGAGTGGTGAACCTTCTCGAGGCAGAGGGGAGACGAAGCGGTGATCAAGTGATAACGTGAACATCAGTGTTTGGTTTTCGCTTTTGCAAAAATTGAAGCACTTTCGTGTGTGGTGTCTATTTTTCTAGCAGAGAATCGATAAAGTTGTGTGCAACATGTGTTAGAGATTATTTATCTGCCAAGTTTGTTGTGGCAGTGGCAGTGAATAGATAAAGTGTATATTTGCAAAAGTCTTCCTGTTGTGGTGCTTCACACGAACCTCCGACGTTGAGGTTGGGGTCGATGCACATACCCACAACGCTACAGGCCACAACACAACTAGTGGCGCTACAATTTGAAGCGCAATCTGGTTGGTTTTGCAGCCGTTCTCGGATTCCAACAGGGTTGGGCTCGGACCACTGTCATTCTTCAGCTGTGCTCATCTCTTGTTGCTTCGCTCGCTCATATTAAAAGACAGAGATGCTATATCCAGGAGACACCCGCACCCACCCCTTCTTTTGTCTTTGATCCATCTGTGAAGATGCGCAGAGAATCTTTCAGTGTTTGCATGTCAGTCATCCAGTCCGATCTGGGGGGAATACTGATTGAGAATTTCTTTTCGAAGATGGCCTGGGGTAGTAGGTTCACGGGGTAGTGGTATCTCCGTGAAGCTCCCTGATCACTGTAGCGTTTTTTAGGCAGAAACCATAGCGATTAAAGAGGCGATGTCTTGGCTTAAAAACAATGTGATATCTGTACCGATAATCAGGCCGCCACAAAAGCCCTGGAAAATGTCATGTTCTACTCTAAAACATCCCTTAATTGCAGGCTGTCTTTTAACGAGATGGCCGAGCATTTTAACATTCACCTCATGTGGGTGCCGGGACACTGTGACACACCAGGTAACTGCAAAGCCGACGAACTCGCTAGGTGTGGCACAACCTCATCCCTATCGATAGAAGGGGTACCACCTTCCATGCCGATCGCTACAGCTTACCATCTTCTTAAGATCTACACAACTAAAACCACTAATGACAAATGGCTAGAAGGCACCACCTGCCTTAAAACAAGAGAAATCTGGCCATCACTCAACCTAAAACGGTCACTCAGTCTTGAACTTGAACTCAGCAAGCCCTCATTAAGGACCCTCATAGGAGTCATATCCGGGCACTGTGTAATTGGCACTCATGCTCGCAGGATATGTGCTCCATATAATCATTTTTGCAGAAGCTGCATGGATGAAGAGGAGGAAGAGAACACTCATCACCTTCTGTGCTCCTGCAGTGCTCTTGCCAGTCGTAGGTTCCTGCACCTAGGAGCCTAGTGCCAGCATTGGCCAACTAAATCGGTTCATCAGCAGCACCAACTGGTTCCAGCGTTAGGAGAAGTCAATCCGCGTGGCATCACAATGGGCCTACTCTGGCCTAAGTGTGACTGCTCTGCAGCAGTCAGCCACTACAACCTCACCTAACAATCCCTTCTTAGTCACTACACCCTCTGCATATGGTGTCATTAGTAAGTCCCATTTTCTGTTCATGGTATCTCGGATGATTATGGCCAGTTAGTGCACCAGCTACCATTCCGCAGTGGCTTTTTGCTACATTGGAAAAGTATGTATGTCCGTTGTGACACTACCACGGCAAGGCCATAGTGTCCAAGTAGTCTCACATGTTTGCACGAGAGCCCATGATTCTTTTGTCCACTTTGCTCTTGACATCAGCAAGGGACTTATGGAAGCATGGGGTAACTTGGAATCGGTCGGATTCGGCCCCTTTTTTAGCAAGTTCATCTGCTACCTCATTGCCGGCCATACCCTTGTGACCCAGGATCCCGCATAGAGTAATCGAATGCTGCGAGCCAATAACCTCAAGCTCTTCGCGGCTGCTTGCCACTAGCTTGGACTTGATTTCTTGAGACGAAATTGCTTTAATGGCCGCTTGACTGTCAATTAGAATGGTAATATCAGGCGGGGGTATATCCATTTTGACTGCCAGGACATCTGACTGAAAATCACTGCCGTAGTCAGGTAATCTGGTCGAACAGTGCATGTTTGACAATTCGGAGAAGACGCTCGCCCCTGTTCCCTTGTTCATCTTCGACCCTCTGTGTAGACAAAGATGGAACTCGAGTTTTTGACGGGTTCTACTGTGCTCCACTCCTCTCTTGTAAGGAGATGACAACGGAAGGGCGTGTCGAAGTCGAGCGAGGCGTGGGAGGAGTCACTTACTGTTTGTTCTATACGTAATTTGTCTATGATGATGCTTGTGTGTCAACTTTGTGATTGGATAATCCTAGCACGACCCACCACATCTACCTAAACGGACGAATGACTGTAACTTAGGGGACAGCCAGTATCGATCTTCGATCGGCAAAGGCTCATCTCTTCAATCAAAGTCCATAGGCACTAGTTTAGTGAACTTGTGTCACAAACCCGGGTAGCGTCACATCTCAAATGTATCTCCCGCCGCTTCAAACCAAAAGACAACTTCCTTAAAAATGCCTTCATCATCGACAAAGAAAACCAGAATTCCCTCCATAACGTCTTCTCCTCCGTCTAAGGGCACTCCAATTACAAAATAGCAATGTGTATACACTTAGAGTTTCGACGTGATGTAAGTCATGTGTGTAAATATATCTTTAAGTGTTATTTCACTCGTGAAGAAGCCACGCCACCCTCTCTCCGTTCTGCAATAAAATTTTATTTGTATCACAAGCCAAACCGCCTCGAATTGGAATTCATTTACTTGGACTTGGTCTAACCGCTCTGCTGCTCGGATAGATAAGCATTTGATCAAACGAGAAAACTTGAGAGCACGATTCGAAAAGAAACCCAAACGCGCAAAAGCTTTGTCTGTCTCCGCGATAAGTGACGTATGGCCGGAGAAGTGGAATACCTTGAATGACGCACAAGCACACGAAACCCGTAGTGATTAATTTAATGGCTCCCCGATAAATTTCGCAATTTGTTTGAATTCATTTCGGTTCTTTTTTCTCCTCTCCTTGCTCATGTTCAATGCATGATAGTTGAAGGAGTGTGCGGTGTGTTTTTTTCGTTTTCTTTTATCTGGAACAAGTTTCCATTTTGGTTGGAATGAATGCAAACCAAGGCAAGTCGAGTGCTGTTAGAGGAGGATTTGGGCATGCTCTTAACTTGAATTTATGGGCATTTCTTGTTTATCGTCTCTGTCAATGCATTCGAATGATTCGGGCAGGTCTATTAAGTGTTCTTATTTGCGATTTTGAATAGGTGAGGCGGAGCTGGGTTTTTTTTTGCGAAGGGGGGCTTTTAATTCAATGTTGACAATCACTCTTGTCTGCCCGGGGTGAGGGTGGCGCGATCAGTGTCTGTTGTAACCTATTTGTCTAGGTTATAGAATTGAAACGAACCCAGTTTCCTGACAGACTTAAGTTTCTGAGGTCCCTCTTTATTCTTGCTGGTCAATTCAGTCGGTTAGGCAGAAGTGGCGGTGGTAGCCCGTGGCGTTGTAGGTATGTGCTTCGATCTCAACCTCGATGTCGTAGGTTCGATTCCTGCTCTGTGCGACAAAAATAATTTTCACGGCCCACCTCTTTCGCGTCACTGACAATGCTCAAAGAGTATTTCCTGTCTAGAAAAAGCTTCTCAAACTTGGCCGTTCAGACGTTCAGAGTCGGCATAAAACTGTAGGTCCTTTCTACTCGTGAGAGAACAATAGCACGCACAACACGAGTGGTTGCTGAGAAGCTAGGCCCTGGACCTCTATGGGCTGTAGCGCCACCCATTATTATTATTATAGAAGTGGCTGACTGTTGCATGGGAAGACATGTCTACTGCAAATGGCAATCAGTTTAGTTTAGTATCATACGACGAAAGGATAGCCTCAGATTTTATGGTTTGACGTGCGTGCATTCCTTCCCCCTGTCTTTGGTGTAAGGATCAGAGTTCGTTCTCCAAATCCTGGGTATATGACCTACATGCAAGACCAAGAAGAGATGAGGTCCGCCTCTTTTTGAAGTTCTGCTGCGAACATACATCTGGTCCTGCCAATTTGCAGGGTTTGAAGGAGAAAATGGCGCATATGACGGAATTGTTGGTCCCTTTAAGGGAGTCACTATGGGGCAACAAGTGTCTGGTTGTATTTCCAGCGAAGCTCTTCTTTTTGCTGTTACCTGGGAGCGATGCGTGACAATGACAAGATCTAGACTCTCCTTGCTAGAGGAGGTCGCGAGGTTCCGTACGCCCTTTCGCATTACCAAGGAAGACAATGGCAATATTTTTCTGCGACTTCTTCGATTTTTTTTACAAAAAAAGTCACATTTGTACGTTCCGAGAGCCGTTTTTTAGGAGTCTCAGTCTCAGTCGGCATCAGTTCGTGTTAGTTTGGATTTATTTCAGAGTTGCCTGTATCCAGTGTCAAGGTCTGAACTGCACCACATCTCAACAGCCCTTTGATGGGCAAGCCCTTTTGATGGGACAGGATCTGAAAAGAGTGCAATTCAAAAGGTTATTGAGTCTCAAATGAAGTCTACTGACGAAGGATTTTGGAGATGGGTGCTATTAGATTGCTGACATTATCCCTATACACATCCAACTTTGTTTCCCTAATGTTATGGAAGAGGGTACACTGGGAGTGGGTTTTGCAAAGCCAAAAGTGATATACTAGTGATCGGAGAAGGTGTAGTTCTTAGACGCTCTCCATTCTTAGAGAACTATGCATCGGATAACGTATGAAACAGAGATCGTATCAGTTGGAGTGGCTTACTGCGCTGAAATCCAACGTCTCAGAGAGAAGACGGAGACGTGAAGCCTTCAATTGAGCTCAGTTGAAAACAGGGTAGAAGGCCTGCAGGCTAAGTTAGGAGGAGACCTACTCTGGCTGTCTAGATGCAACACAAACGACAGCCATTCACGGCTTACAGATACCAGCAGTTCGTTTCGATCGTAGGTTTAAATCCTCAGACCGTGGAGTTCCTCCTCGATCGTAAGCGTAAGTCCTCAGACGATGAAGTTCCTCATCGACTCCATTTGATTCCCAGGTATACACACTCTTTCCAAATTTATGTTGGTTCCTCGGAAGGTTTGGACAGCAAGGATACTAGGCGAAAGCCTCATGTCGTTAGCAGTGTGTTCAATCTGGTGACAGTTCAATCTGCCTTCATGGATGTCTGCGAACCCTGAGTTAACTGCAGATAGGTTTCGCCAATCGACAACATCCCAGCCGTTCCTTAGCCAGACTAAAAAATACTGGTCCACTGCACCATGCTACAAGGCAGCAACCTGAAGTTCCATTGTCGCAGAACTTCTTTCCCGTGATCTCTTGGTCACCCGGCGAATTTACACTGCCTATCAAATTCTCAAAAGACTTGCATTCCTGAACTATTCTGGAAGTGATTAATGGTTTTAACGTGGCATTAAGCTTGGCTGTGGCTGCAGACACAAATACTGCGTCGCTCCACCTGTTCTTCACAATAAAGTTGGTGACCATTAGGATCATCATTTGGTTCCTGCTTGAAAAACGGACGCAAATTTATCTAACGAGGTGCGAGGTCTGCTGTTATCGTCCTCCACCAAGGTAGCAGTTCCTTCCTTGGTCTTGAAGCCTTTTCTAAGTCAGTTTCTGGCCAGACCCAGTCCTGAGTGCGCCGATCTTTTGGTGTTGTCAAAATTAGTCTTGGTTCGGGTTTTTAAGAGACCTTCTTCGACTCTTTCCCTCTCTGCATGGAACAACACATCCACATCGAAATAAGCGGCCTCTGTCTGTTGCAATCAATGTACTAGGTGCCGCAGTTGTCTGCCCATGTTTTACCTGGCAGTTGGTTGGCTCTGAAACATGCACATGTCTGTACTCCACCTGATCTTACTGAAGCACCGTGTGTCCGAATCATTGCTGAGACTGTAAGCACCGTCCTTGGCTTATCCTTCATCGAATTTATTCCAAGATAATTGGGTGTCATCAAGTTGACGTCTCTGACAGATCATCTCTGGAAGGACCAGGCTGTCTTTATATAACACTTTGATCATCCGTGTCCTGTTCTATGGCGCAGAGGTAAAGACGCTGTTAGAAGCGCACGAAGAAGCTGTCTGCCATTTTCAGAGACAATTTTAGCATGCGTCTTTGGCCCTCTAGCGTTGGTGAGGAAAAGATTAAACCCCGAATTGTACAGCGACATACGTCTTGTTGAGCGCCTTCAAATCCAACGCCTAAGAGTGCTCGGTCGTGTACAGCGTGTGGTACACCATAATTCCAGGCCGAAGAGTCTTCAAATCGGGACAACGCCAAAGGACGAACTTGGTGTGCACAACTGGGGCCAGCTGGCGAAAAATCGCGCTGATTAGTGAAACTTGTTGGTTGAGGCTCAAGTTAACCCGAACTGTAGCGCCAAGTAAAGGCGGAGAACAACCACACACGTCGCGTGGTCTCGAAGTATTCCTCATGTCACGTGGAGTCTCAGCACATCCCACATTTTGGTATGCGATGTCATAGCGTTCCACCAGTCTGTTCTCAGAGCATGCTAGGTACGCCGTCGCGTCGGTCCTCAAAGCACGCATACCCATACTCCGTCCGATGTCAGAATATTTCACATACGCCGTGTGGTCTTTGAATATGTCACATTATCCGTGTGGACAGAGACCAAGTTTTGACGTTTGTGTCTGCGTAAAGTTGTGGTTATGTTCTACTACTTCGAATTAGCTGCATGTTCGGACGCTTTGCTCATGACATCCATGCTGTATGTCATTTCAAGAGGACTCGGACTTACAAGGCCCATTATAGCCTCTTTCCCTCTCAGCCTCGAATTCACTGAAACCTTGAAAAACAATGAATCTCCTTAGCCTGTCCCATCAAAGAATTCAAAACTAATTATTTTCCTATTCATTTCCACACCTGCAGGTAGAAGTATCATCACCAAATGCCGAAAGCGAAACCACATTCTGCACAAATTCCATTCTCGGTTCGACAATGTGCTCAAAAATCGTTACATCAACAGTGAGCAATAGTAGTCCAATCGCATCCACCGGCATTGCCGGCCAACCGGGACAGTATATACTTTCAGCATCGTCATCGTCTTCATCCACAACATCGTCGGCTTCCAGTGGAAACTCTAGCGTTATAGGTTTGTGATTCAAGCGCCGATAAAGTGTAAAATCCTGTGAACACCTCATTTTTTTTAGTTGAACCCTGCCCAAGACCAAGATCGAGTGAGAATCCCAGCTGCAATAGCAAGCCCCAGATCGTTGTTCCTTCGTCCAAAGTAGCCGTGCCAGAGAGCAGTAACAAGAAGCGCGAGGACCTCACCAGTTTGGGTTCAGACGATTCAGGTAAGCACACGAGGACATGCAAACGCCGAATGAGTCTCATCGGTTCTCTTAACTCTCCTAGGAATCATCTGCGGATCGGAATCGGATCAGGTTTCGCTCAATCGCATACGCCACTCCCACGAGAGCCTGGACTCTGGGGAAATGGATGCCGAGGAGGAGTGCATTGAGATCCTCGACACAACGTCCATGGACGAGGAGTACGGTATGCTGCAGTCGGACCTGTGCTTCTACCAATCCCTGGACACAGACTGTCACACGCTGCGGCCACGGAAGCGGCACGAAGACCCGACAACGCCGACGGCCGAGACAGTCACGGAGGAACGCGCCCGCTATCGAGACCAAAATCTGGCGGCGATCCGAATGGACAACAATCGCATTTGTGTGCCAATCTGCATCGACAGTCCACCGCCAGTAGTGCCTGACGAGAACGGCGGTGATTTAGCGACACCAACGCCCTCGACGTGCGACGAGAGTGCGCTGCCATCGGGCGCAGGAAAGGCCCTCGAACCGGGCAGCAAGTCGGAGCACATCAGGAATGAGGTGCTGTTCAAGAACTTCTTCGGGGCGACGAAGAACGCCATCTTCCGGACGGCGCAGAGCATCATCGAGAACCACGAGAAGAAGAACGCGGCGAAGATCAAGGCGGGCGAGGAGAGCCAAACGTCTGTGGCGGGCGACGTGAAATCCCCGACAGACATTTCCAAGAAGAAGGAGTTCTTCGGTCTGATCTCATCGAACGCCAGCAAGAAGGCAGCCGCCGCAGCAGCTACGAAAGCCAGTTCGCCCACGGAGGAAGTGGCGCCTCTGCCAGCCGTGACCGTCACACCAGCAGCACCGGATCACGACTCCAAGCCGATCATGGTGAAATCTGGATCAGTTTCATCGTTGAACAAACTGAAGGCCGTGCCCGGCGTTGTGAAGTGCTTCATTCGCGAGAAGGAGCCACCGAGCGAACCAACCAAGACTGAAAAGGGTCCAAGCGGGCTTTTGCGTTTCTTCGAATCGCCCGTGTTCAACATACACTTTGCCATCCATTATCTGTTTTATTCTAAGGAGCCCGGCGTTCTCAGCTTCATCGGCAACAAGATCTTCAGCTTCCCCGACCAGGAAGTGGACTTGTATATTCCCCAGTTGATCGTGATGTACATTCAGATGGACGAGCTGGCCGAGGTCCTCGACCCCTACCTAACCATCCGGTGCAGGAAGTCAGTGGATTTTTCCCTGAAGTGCCTGTGGCTGCTGGAAGCGTACAACTACCAGGTGGACACAGCGTCGTTGTCGAGCAAAAAGACCCAGCTGGCGCTGATGAAGGAGATCTTCTCGAAGAAGGAGCGCAAGAAGACCCAACAGGTTGTCGCCTCGCCCGCCAAGAAGACGCATCATCGCTCGCAGTCGGACGCAACCGTGCTCCTGAGCGGTTCCCGATTGTCCGCGGCCAAAATGCCATCGCTGCCGTTCCCCTCGACGCCGGCGAAACTCTGCCTGGGCGACCTGACGTCCGGCAGGGCCTTCGACAACGGTTGTACCTGCTTTGAGTCGGTCCGTGGCACCGTGAACGACCTGCTCGGTCACAAGACAGTCTGCACGTGTGGTGCGCCCAAGACCGCACCGCAGAAGGAGTTCATGAAGGCGCTCATCAACGTCGGCAAGAATCTGACCTCTCTGTCGTCGAAGGCCGAGAAGACGAGTGCCCTGAGGATGTTCTTAAATCTGATCAACAAGAATCTACCCGCCCGCGTATGGTTACCACTGTATTCAGACATTCCCCACCACGTGGTCCGCATCACGGAGGAGAAGACTGCCGTCTTGAATTCCAAAGACAAGACACCGTACATCATTTACGTGGAAGTGGTGGAGGTCAACGACATATACTCGTCCCCAGTGATCCTGAAGATGATGCCCAGCCTGCGGCACACCAAGAGCGAGGAGCACTTGGAGTCGAAGGACAATTGCTGCAATGCGGCGAGGAAAAACGAAAAGGTGTCCGAGTCCTCTTCGGATTCTCTCCAGAACGGAGCGGATCCCGCCCTGCATGTGACTGAGGACGACGTCTGGTCGCAGGAGGACGACGAGATCACGGCGCAATACTTGAACATGCACAAGCACCTGTGCGAGAGAGATTCGATATCACAAATGTCCTTGGACTCTTGCGACTCAAGGGATCAAGGTAAGGGTAAAGATATTTTAGCAATCATCCCTGGACCCCCGGTCTAATTGTGGTCTCATTTAAGTAGCGATTCCAGCGCTGTTCAACATTGGTGATGTCCGAACACGGCATTGCAACAATCTGAACTGCGAGAACACCAAGTCCTTCAGCAATGATCCAGAGGATCCCTCTGCAGCTGCACTGAAGGTATGTATGACGGCAGAAAGAGCGCGGCCTCATCAACAACACTCATTTACCCACTTTTTCTTGGAACAGGAACCGTGGCATGAAAAGGAGAAACAGATCCGAGACTCGTCGCCGTATGGCCACCTCTCCAACTGGCGGCTCCTTTCGGCGATTGTCAAGTGCGGCGATGATTTGCGTCAAGAACTTATGGCTACACAGCTTCTCCAGGTAAGATGACACAACATCGATTGTGCTGCGAGATTTGTTAATCCGTTTTTTCCCCCCTCCATCAGATGTTTAAGATTATCTGGGACGAAGAGAGCGTCGATCTGTGGGTGCGACCGTATAAAATCGTGTGTTTGTCGAATGACAGCGGCCTGATCGAGCCGATTTTGAATACAGTGTCGCTGCATCAAATCAAGAAGAATTCAAACAAGGGCCTGCGGGACTACTTCATCGACGAGTACGGTGCTGTTGAGGGCGAACGATTCCAGACAGCACAAAAGAACTTTGTGCAGAGCTGTGCAGCTTACTGTCTCATCTCGTATTTGCTGCAAGTGAAAGATAGGTAAGTGTTATGGTTTGCTGATTGCTGATCGAATCTTCGTGCATTGCTCTAAAGGTGTAAATTATTTGCTGGGGTACTCCTTTCTTACTAAATGCTCTCCATATTGCAACTCTTGTTATGATGTCAAAGGCTCTCTGGCAATCGATGAGTGTATGCGGGTATAGAAGTGTATGCCATTCTATTGATTGTTCAACTATTATGCGCAGAGTGATGACTACGCAGCTTCTATGTGGGCCGAACCAGCCTGTGCATGTCGTTGATTGCCTGCGATTTTGTTTTGAAGTCTCCCTTGTACAATTGTTGCAAGTACAAGGAGTTCTTCTTCTTCTTCTTCTTCTTGTAGCGCTACAGTCCGGGGTGAACCTGGGCCTCAGTCAACAATCCCCTTCAGCTGGCACTATCCTTAGCCAGCTGCCTCCAATTTTTCACTCCAAGTTGGTTGAGGTTCTTCTCCACTTGAGTACGCCATCGGGTTCGTGGTCGTCCTCTATTGCGTTGTCCCACTGGTTCGGAGTCGAAGACTCTCCGGGCTTGAGCAGTGTTGTCCATGCAGTCAACATTGCCTACCCATCTAAGGCGTTGAATCCGTAGACGCCTGACTAGACTCATGTCGCTGTACAGCCGGTGGTTGAATCTTCTTCTCCAGAATCCGTCAACACAAACAGGACGAAATATTGAACGCAGAACTTTTCTCTCGAAGAGAACAAGTGCGTCTTCATCCGCTCTTGAGATAGTCCAGGCTTCCGTGCCGCGAGCAGGACAGGAAGGATCAAGGCCTTATATAATGTGGGTTCTTCGAGAGGGGGCTCTAGAACTCCATTGCCTCTTGAGCCCAAAGAAACAGCGGTTGGCAAGAGTTATTCTGCGTTTAATCGCGGTACTGATGTTGTTCGTACTATTAACTTGGGAGCCAAGGTAGATCAAGTCCTTTACTACCTCGAAGTTGTAGCTGCCTATGGTGACGTTCTTACCGAGTCGTCGATGTTGTGTGTCCTTTCTTGATGACAGCATATTCTTTGTTTTGCCCTCATTCACAGCTAAACCAATTTTTGCGGCCTCCGCTTCAATACAAGCAAACGCTTCATTGACGGCTCGCTGAGTTCGGCCAATCACGTCAATGTCGTCCGCGTATGCTAGCAATTGCACAGATTCTTGGAATATCGTGCCTCTAGTATTGACGCGTGAGTTTGGCACGACCTTCTCAAGTATGTGGGGTTAAGTGAAGTTATTTCTCTATAGTTGCTGCATTCTTGCAAGTCATCCTTCTCTGGTATCTTCGATTATGCATTTCTTCCAAGATTTGTATGTGTAGACTTTCGTCTCCCCTTTCTGAGGTTAGACATCAGTTCTGCTGTCAGCACGTAGCATTTCGTTTCACTGTCATCTATGGTATTGCTGATTTCTTCGAAATGCGCCCACCACCCTTTGATGTGGGGCCTCTATGTTCTCCGTTGCGATCTTTGACTGGTTGGTTTATGTTACACTTGCTGTTGGTGCGACTTCCTATAATCTGGTGTATCTCTCTCATGTCGTTTTGTCCCGCAACCTTTACCCCAGCCATGGCTATTTTTTTTAGGAACTGTTTTTTATCTTTTGTAGCGTCTTTCTTTACTTGTTTGGCAGCGCTGGTGTATGGACTACTAGTAACTGTGTTTTTTTGCCGCCGCTTTGGTTTTCTTCTTTAATAAGAATATAAGGTTCCATCCATATTTTTCGTTCTGGCTGTGCTATATCAAGCGTTTCTTCTCCGGCCGCTACAATTTCTTTCCATGAAGGATATTCCTCTAGAAGATTGTTCACTAGTTCATTCCTTGTAGTTACACTTTTGCGCTGTTGGAGCTTGGCACGTTTTCTTCTTCGATGCCTAATTGCTTTGAGTATTTGCTGAGCTTTCAACCCGATCTTAAAGTCACCAGGGACAAGTTCGTGGTCGCTTCCGATTTATGCTCCACTTCTATTTCTGGCATCGCGTAACGACGCCACCTTCTGCTTACCCATATTCGGTCGATTTGATTGCGTGTGCGACCTCTCGATGACTACCAGGTACACTTGTGAACATCTTTGTTGTAAAGATGGTGCCCCCGATGACTACTTAAAATGTTTGACATAGTTCCACTAATATCGCTAAATGTTGTTACGAACTCCACAACTATATTTTCCCATGGTCCTTCCTTGGTGGGTGTTTCCTACTGTCGCGCTGAAGTCACCCATTAGTCGGCTCGCTGTGGTCGACCAGTGAACATCAATGTTCTCCGCGTATGCCAACAAGTGTACGCATTTTCGGATCTTGCCTCTTACCGAGTTTTGCACGATCGTCTCCACGATGATGTTGAAGGAATCACGTGATAGCGCGTCGCCTTGACTTTAAAGTCTCGGGGATACATATGTTGACCGACTTTGGTGGATCAGCGAGAATTCTCTCTCGTCATCCTGCACAAGCTGGAGTGCTTGGCAGGAGTGTGAAAAAATGGCCATGGTGTTGCTTGGGTATGCACGCTGGCACATGCGGCTTTCAAATCGATGAATCTGTGGTTTCTGTAGATTGGCACATCTTTGGTCTTTTCCAGGTTCTTGAATAGTTTAAAGATCTGGCTTAAAACCGCATCCATGAGGACCTAGCAGGTTGTCCACAAATGGTTTCAGTCGCTCACGTAAATCGATAGAGACGGTTTTGTAGTCCATGTTTAAACGACTTTACCCTCAGTAGTTGGTCTCCTTTTTTGTGGATCGAGCCAATTATAATGAGATTCCACTCGTGGGGCTTCCTTTCCTCCGATGATATATGACAAATGAGTTGATGCTTGTCCCTACGAGCTCATCTTTTGTTGCTTTAAAAAGTTCTGCAAACAATCCACTTGCTCCAGCAGATTTATTCGATCTTAATCACGATATCGCAATCTCGTCTAGATCGGGTGGACAGAATCCTCTTTTATCAATCATTCTGTGTAGTGGACTCTGCCGGCAGCGGTATTGGTGTCCTCCTCACCTTTTTCACAGTTCTCCCAATTTGTCAACTGCGGCTCTACTATCAGTTGTCCATTCTCATCTTGGTAGGACTCTTCCCGAACCTTACAGCCTTTGGACAAGTGTAACACACACATTGTTACTATAGCCAAGTACAACTCGAAGCCGACAAGACATTCTCATACTACCTTAGTTCATTGTAGCCCCACAAGACTCACATTTCTTTTTCATTGCAGGCACAACGGCAATATTCTCCTTCATTCAGACGGTCATCTGATACACATCGATTTCGGCTTCATTCTTAGCATATCTCCAAAGAATTTAGGTAAGTTGCCCGCACTGTTTGCTCAAATTCGCCACAGAACTAACTAAACTGTGACCTTGTTTAGGTTTCGAGCAATCACCATTCAAATTGACACCCGAATTTGTGGATGTCATGGGTGGCACATCGTCAGAACTGTGGACTGAATTCAATCGGTTACTCCTCGTCGGCATGATGACCGCCCGCAAACACATGGACAGAATAATTAATTTTGTCGAAATCATGCGCAGCAGTAAGTCTCAAATATCCCTTCCATCCCGAATGGGAAGTAACACAAAAATGTTCTCATTTTGCAGACGCCCAATTGCCATGCTTTAAGAACGGCTGCTCCGGCACCGTACAGAATCTCCGTAAACGCTTCCACATGAATCTAACCGAGCAAGAGATGGAACGCAAAGTGGAACAACTCGTCCAGGACTCACTGAAGAGTTTGTCGACAAAGCTCTACGATGGCTATCAGTACTACACGAATGGGATATTGTGAGAAAGGTTTTCCATCAAAATTTAAACAAAGGCGGGAAAACCCGACAAAGAAAGAAACAACAAATAAATTTTGAAAAATTCCATCTGTTAAACTTGTATTTTGTAAGTGACATTTTAAGAACGTTTTTTTTTCTCTCTGTCTGAGCTCGAGATCTTGCGTGCGTGTGCGCTTGTATGTAAGTGTATGTAATTTTGTGTAAAATATCAATAACAGTAATTAATGAATCATATATACATAGATCTACAGAGTTCGTATATAAATACAAACACACATAAATATAGCCTGTATTTGATAATCTCGTGTACGATTCTTTCTCTTTTCTACAAATTTTAAATATATACAGACGTAGATATATATACACACACATGGTACATACCCAATGAATGTTTGCAAATGCGTGGAGATTCTTTTTCTCAAAAAGTCTAGTTTATACAAGAATGCGTACAGCTATGGTGACAGTAATAGAAGCGCTTCATCTTTTGAATGCAGTCGTCGGAGTGGATCTTCATGGTCCATTTTGAGCTCCTCATGGGCTTCTGGCGTCCCCTGATGGGATGGGAACAACCAACACCAAATCCGCCACTCACATGATCGTCTAAACGTACTCTTGTGGACACTTGTTGAATGTTTCATGTGAACGACGAGCTTCGACGATGGCAAAGACTTCATGATATTTTTTTAGCACAATTCCCTCGTAAAGGGTATAACGAATGACCTTAAGTGTCTAGAATCCAGCCACAGCTCCGTCTGAAGATATGGATTCATTGGTGCAAACGAGAATGAAATGTCTGTGGGATAAGTTGGGTCCAGGAAAACTGAGAAATAGTGTTAATCCAGAAGCGAAGACGTCCCCCCAGAAGCTTGTGAGAAATATACAAACTCTGCCACTTTGACCAAATCTCCACCTAATACTGAGCTGCGACTGCTCGATTATATCGAGTCAACTCTGTTGTTTCAGGTAACGTGCTGGCATCCCTGAATTCATTGATCATCTGAGCGATGCGATGCATACCCGATGCGCTTTTGATTGACCTGACCGTTTAAAAACGCATTGCTTGTGTTAAACATTGTCAATATGGAAGCTTTTGTTCTTCTATTCTAACCCGCTTGATCCACTAAAGGGATCGCACGCACTAGAGCCCTTAAGGCAACTCGATCCCCTGCCATGGACTCATCAGGGAGTTTATTAATTGCATTCAATCGAAACTCTACCACGAGCTAAAACCAACGACTGTACCCTTTCGCGATCTAAAGATGGTTGCTCATGACATGTCCTCTATGATTCAGCTGATCGTTGGCCACTCTCTTACTTTTACTCGCAAGGGTAGCTCATGTTGATAGTCACCCCTATTCTCTAAGTCGTGTCATCCAAAAATCTGTGTCACTATGACAAATTTATCACAGTGACACATATTTTTGGGTGACAAGAGTACAAGGCTAAAGACCCATTCATATGAGGTCTCTACGAACTGCGAACATCGCAAACTCTGACAATTTCATTCATATGGGGTTTTCTCATTCGCAGAGAACTACTGACTGACTGAACTACTGAACTGACACTTCACTGTGAATTTATTTGCATGCCAAGAAATATAACTTTCTGCCTACATTTGCTGGAAATGAGTTGTTTCCGAAAGGTCACGTTCGCAGTTCGCCACTCATATAAACGGGCCTTAAGAGAATAGCGGTGATTTGAGTCAAGGAAATCTTTTTCTTCATGTGGCGCTACAGTCCGGGGAGAACCTGGGCCTCGGTCAGCAATCCTCTCCAGCTGGCAGTCAAGGAAATGGATTAATCTTATTCCATGAATGAATTCGACAAAGGTTCCAGCTGAACTTACAATGAGTGACAAAAAGACCCTACAAACCTGTCATTCAATCCTACCACAGAATCCATTCGTATCGTTACGATACGTGTTACGAAAAAATGATGTCACACAATCTGAGCGGAATCACAAACGTCGACTGGTCGTAGAAAAACATTTAAATTTCCGTTTCATTCGTATTCAGTGGCGCAACTTTCACACATATGTGGTGGCCCGTGGCGTTGTGGGTATGTGCGTCGACCCCAATCTCGACGTCGTAGGTTCGATTCCTGCTCTGTGCGACGAAAACAATTTTCACGACCCCACCTCTTTCGAGTCGAGAAAAAGCTTTTCAAACTTGGCCGTTCGGATTGGGCATAAAACTGTAGGACCCTTTCACTCGTGAAAGAACAATAGCAAGCACAACACGAGTGGTTGCTGAGAAGCTAGGCCCTGGCCTCCTACGGGCTGTAGCGCCACCCATATTATTATATTAACTTTCACGACATTTGCAGCAGATTTTTCACCACGATTCTACTACGAATGAATTCTGTGATCGACTTTTCGAAGTTCGTGCGATTGCTTCGATTGCGATGGAATTCGTAAGAGGGGTTGAAGGCCAAAGCGCCTGCATGCCGTGCGGTTGAAATCCACAAAAACTCGTACTTGTCGGATTGCAAAGAGTACTAAATCGCTAGATCGGACAGCAAGCTTTTCCATGGCAAGGGAGGTGAAGCTTTTCCTATGTCTCAGCTCTCTTGCCTACAAGATGGAAAAGCTTGCTGTCAGATTTAAGGCCCAAACCGATAGAATCCTGTGCTTGCGTTGCGTCCTGCCAAAAAATTTAGAACTCATAAGATCTAATAATAGGGAGCGAGACAACGAGTGTGGGCTATATGTGGAATGCATCAGAATGGATGAAGTTGGCGAACTTTTAACTTTTCTGGCAAATACGATTCTGGAGGATGTCAATTGCAACGCACGCACCAGATTCTATGGGCTTGGGTCTTTAGCTCGTGTACGAGTACTCAAAGAGCTGACTACGTTTCTTTGCATCCGCAATGCATTCAATGCAATATCTCGCAGCGGCTTCTATGGGTTTGGGCCTTGAATGAGTCACATATGCGCATTGTATTACAGAACGTTCATTGGGCCTTGAATGAGTGACATAAACAGCTCCATCCTTGGCGCATTTTTACCTGGTACTGTATTATATTACGTTCATTGAAGTGCCCCTTTCGCAGAGGTTCCTTCCCTCGAACTGTCACAGAGAACACTGCAACACAAAAGGATCAAGCGTCTCTACTACTTTGACCATAGTTGTGTTTACAAATTTATCCTAATGAAGCTTGTAATTTGCTCGGTCTACGTATATAAACCTATTGTCTATAAACAACCACAAATGATAACTAGAATTTTGTATGTGCTGTTTCTAATATTAAAAGAGAAATACTGAAGTATAGATAAGGTAAACAAATTGTAGCTAGTGTCTTCTTCCATAATGTAAAGTGCGAGTATGATTAAATGAATTTTTTGAAAACTTTAACTAAAAGGCGTGCGGAGAGGGCTTCAACGACAAAGAGGGTCTAGATCTAAATCTAAATCTAAATCTAAACCTTAAATGATGCCACAAG
Source organism: Eristalis arbustorum (assembly GCA_916610145.1). NCBI lineage: Eukaryota > Metazoa > Arthropoda > Insecta > Diptera > Syrphidae > Eristalis > Eristalis arbustorum. Next base: position 31,522,975 of record OU744318.1, read on the forward strand.
TCGTCGAACTGTCGCCGAGGACAAGAGGAGAAACGCATTTCTTTTTTTTTTCATATATATTTTATCCCCAAGCATACTATTATATATTAAACTCTTGAATAAATGTTCTCATTGTATTTTTAAAAACTTCTTATAAAAAAATATTTAAAAAATCTAAAACTGAAAAAAAAACGTACATAGCGAAACGAAATTCGAATAAAATATCTTCCCCGACATTTTTTCTTTTTTCAAAATTTAGCTTATAAAAAACAAAAAAGAAATATCGGCAGATATGCAAAAAAGAAAACAAAAACAAAAGAAAATGATGATATATATTTTTTCTGTGAAAAAGTACGAAAAATTACAAAAAATAAATAAATGCAAACAAGAAGAGAAAACGAAATTCATTATCTAGTTGGTAAATACATACTTATACAAAAACTACTGTACATCTAAGGAGGGAAAAATTCAAAATCAAACAATTCCATGGAATAAAAAGTGCGTAACTTAAAAAACATAAGTGAATAATATTTTTGAGTGTAAATAACAAATAGAACAGCATACATGTAAGGAGGATAACATACCACTCGTAACTATCGCCAAATGTATAAAGAAATATGATAACTTACAAGATATATATATATAAATGTATTAAATCTAAATTAAGTTTATTTTGTCGGAAGTGTCATCTGCGAACAAAAGGGAAAGAACAGTTTATTCTTTTGCTGATTTAAAATCAAATGAAAGAGGAAAGGGATACACTTGACAACAAAAGAGGGAAGGGAATAATCAAACAGTGTGCGTAGGTTTTCCTTGCGTAGAACTACAGTCGAACTTGGACCATCACTTGCTATAAATTAAATTCGATTTATCAAGACTTTTTTCATGTGCAAATTTCATGTACATTTCAAAAATCAAAAAACTTTTGATTTTTAATCGACCAAATCGTCAACCGTCAAACCGATCAAATGACAAGGCACACACGAGTTGATTTGGGGAAAAACCGACTTAGTTGACAACTGAGTTGAATCGTGTATGGGCTGCTTAAGGCTATGAGCGTACCCTTAGCAGGCTACACAGACTGCTGTGGTTGGATAGGACTTCAGCAAATCTTCAGACTTAAAGACCGACAGGCACAGTCTGCTTCGTACAGACCAACGTTTTTCAATTAAATTTTTCAGTAGCCTCTTACTTAGACCCCGTATCAGTTCACCAATTCCTCAATCGATTGCCAGAGCCTTAAACTTACTTCTCAGCAGTCGAAGAAAAGCAAAGTCACACACGTTTCCAGCGGGATGTGATGTATCATGCTTATCCCGGCTTAAATCATCGATGAACACCAGGCAATGACGCGTATGTAAACCGAAGAGACCGCAGCCACGTCGAGTCTCATGCCGGATAGATCCACTTCCCAGCAGAACTAACTTCTACAATTCACAACCCCACCTCTCTCAAATCACTGACAATGCTAGGAGACTATAACTGCCTAGAAGGATATTCCCAAAATTCATTCCTCGAAGTCGGTTTAAAACCTCTAGACAAATCTCAGACAGCATATGTAGTTGCTCAAGAAGCCATGCCCAGGTCTACCTCGGACTGTAGTGGCGCCGATAAATCAAATGACTGTTACTATTACTTCCCCAACGTACTGGTTACAGAGAATCTTCTTAGAGCCATACAATCCGAAGTGGACCTCTCCAGCCATCACGATCTCTTGCCAGTTGTCTCCAGTTTCATACCACGCTGGCTGAGGTCCCGGGCTGCTCGATTGAATTCTATTAACATCTTCTCCTGATCTGCACTACAGTCAAGGATGGACTCATGTCCCAACCAACAGAGGCTGCGTTCGTAATAGCAGGCTGCCACGTAGGTAGCTAGGTAATAGCATTCTTGCACTCAGGCCTAAGTAGGCCCATTGTACCGCCCCGTGGGTTGGAGAGACAAAATTGGAGCGTTTATAGCCATCGAGTTCTATCGACAAATTCTTTCCACTGTATTGGCCGGCGTATACTGGCACATCAAACGTTCTTAATTGCAGACACGTGACAATGATGCAATACATCGCGCTGTGAAACGTCGTATGAAAGCAACCAGCTCATCACAGATTTTCGTGATGCATCGCGACATCAAAAAATCATTACATCTCATCACAAAATAGTGATACTCACGCGATGCACATTTTTTCATATTTACGAATTCAGGCAACGCTGGCACAGCATAAGAGTAGTTGCTACAGAAGGTAGACCCATGTTTAAAATTCAATTTCACTATGTTTTCAAATTATTCCACATTAAAAATATACGTCTATCCTGATTAAAAGTCACAGTCAGTATACCCGGTCTCCTTCGTTTTTCCCTTTCCTACTTCCTTGTTGCCAATAGTTTCGTTTTGCGTTACACATGTCTAGAAATGTTGTAGTAAGAAATAAACTCAGACCCATGCCCATCTTTGAATTTGCTGTAAAGACGAGCAAGCTACTTATTCTAACGCTCTAGAGGAGGGCCATGCTGTTTTTAGAACACTCATATTCACAACATCTGTCTGTGAAGATTTTTATAAAAAGGGTGAAGTGTGCACATGTCCATCACGGGGGCCCATGTTACCATCATTTCCTCAGCCTACTGAGTGCAAACGAGTGTAGACTAGTTCATGTTGTTTGTAAACATCGAAAGTTTATTCGCAGACACACTTCTTCTTGCGGCTTAGTTTATTGAATAATGTAAGACCGTGAATGACTTCTCCTCTAAGAGGAAAGTGCAAACATTTTACAGGAACTTTCGCAATGCGTTCGATCCCTACTCTGTGCGACAGAAATAATTTTCTAGACCACACCTCTTTCGAGTCACTGACAATGCACAAAGAGTATTTCCTGTCTAGAAAAAGCTTCTCAAACTAGGCCGTTCGAAGTCGGCATAAACCTGTAGGACCCTTTTACTCGTGAAAGAACAATAGCACAATAGCGCTACAGGCAGAAGTGGAGGTGAACCTGCCCGCAATACGCCTCTCCGGCCAGAACGATCTTTCATCAGATGCCTCCAGGTTCGCACACCATAACTATGACTACTTCTGATGGCAATAAAGTCGCGCATGGACCTGGGTATCCACCAATAATCCTCTCCATCCACCACAACATCTCATTAATTTTGTGTCTTCTCTCCGACTGCTGAAAAGTAAGTGTTTCGATGTAGCACTGGCATAGACCAGCACGTCTACGTGAGGCTGCGTCGTTAACCCTAACCTATCGGCTCCACTTGGCACGATATTTAGCCTCGAATTACGCAAGACAAGTTGCGTGAGCTGCTTATCCACCTGTCTGCCCAATCGCTTTCGTTGGTGTCCTATTGGCGTGCAGTCGACACACAGCACTGCTCATGTCGTTGCCTCCGATTGATTCCGCTTGCATCTCCTTCGATACTTTGTACACAAGAACTGACGTAGTTCTGCGCAAAAAATACCTTAAAACACGCAAAAAAGACCGCAGAAAAAAAATCAAAAAAGAAAGGAAGGAAAAAAATAAAATAAACAATGAATCCAGAACCACACGCCTTATAAAGAGTTCGTAGTGTAAATGTAGGTAACATATAGCAAAGGAAAACAAAACATAACCTTAATCAATTATATAAATTATTATTTCACTTAACACGCAACCAACTATACACATACTCTGCATACGAGTGTAACAAAACAAAATAAAACAAAAAACAGAAAAAAAAAACAACCAACCTAGTGTTAATAGTTAAGTATATATTTTTGTATTAATTTTAAATGATTTTATTCTAGACTAAGTTACTATTGCCCCTACTTTCTTATTTCCTCGATTTATGTGTTTACTTTTAAATTTCTTATATCGACTGACTTAAAATGAAAGCGAAATGATTTAGAGTTATTCATGTGCACTCGTGTAGGCGCGTGCATGTGCAGTCTGAGAGAGAGAGAGAGAGAATACAAGGAGGTCGGTGTAGTGCCTCTGTGTGAGAACCACATTTCGATATTTATACATGTATGTAAACGTAAAATTTTATTTTTTAACGCGCCTAGTTCTTAAGATCGATTTGAATTTGAATGATTTTCAGTTTTTTTGTTTTATTTAGAATTTATTTTTAAACAAAAATACTATACATATAATAAAAACAAAAATCATACAAAATTATATATACACACACTTTTTTGAGTTTTATTTGATTTCGTTTTTGCATTGATTTTTTTTTTTTTTGCTGTTGCTTCTTTCATGAATGTCCAATGAAAGCTTATGATTTGCTGCTGAATCATCAGGTGTACCCGTATGAAATGAGCGGTTTTTTTGAAAATAAAACACTAATTATTAATGGGAAAGTAAAAACTGTTTTCTACACATTTTGACCACCATTCTGGCAATTTGTGAACACTTACTTACCTATCAGGCAGACGAACCAAGAAGGGTCTGAGCCTGAACAATTGCTGCCTTCCATCGGTGACGCTCCTGGGCACGCTGCTTCCAGTCATCAAGGCCAAGCTGTCTTGCATCCGCGATGAACTGGTCTTTGTACCGGAGGTTCGGTCTTCCTCTGCTTCTCGAACCAGGAGGCTCGCATTCGAAGACCCTCTTTGCTGGAGCGTTGTTGTCCATTCGCTCGATGTGGCCGAGTCAGTGTAGTCGACGGATTTTTGCCTTCCGGACTACATCCACATCCTTGTACAGCTCGTAGAGTTCGCGGTTGTGTCTTCTCGTCCATTCGCCTTCCTCGCAGACGGGACCATATATCCGACGTAGAATTTTTCTTTCGAAGGCACCAAGAATCAGCTCTGCAGCCTTACTTAATGTCCAGCTTTCGGCTCCATAAAGTAGGACTGGCAGGATAAGGGTTTTGTAGAGCATGACTTTGGTCCTTCGAGTCAGGAGTTTCGAGCCCAGTTGTTTTGACAGACCGAAGTAGCATCGGTTGCCAAGGCGATTCTACGTCGGATCTCCACTACGATGTCATTCGTGGAGTTTACATTTGCCCCGAGGTAGACAAACTCCTTTACTACCTCGAAGTTGTAGCTGTCGATTGTGACGTTTTGGCCTAGGTGGTGTGCGGCGGATCGTTGTTTGCTCGACAGCATATATTTTGTTTTGTCCTCGTTGACCTTAAGACCAGCTCGTTTCGCCTGTTCCTCAATTGCCGTGAAAGCTTTCACGATGGCACGTTGGGACCGCGCGACAATGTCGATGTCATCCGCGTAACCCAACAGCTGGACTGACTTGTAGAAGATAGTGCCTTCCGTGTTGACTTTTGCCCGCCGCACTATCTTCTCCAGTACTAGATTGAAGAAATCACACGACAGCGCATCTCCTTGCCGGAATCCGGTGCAGGCTTCGAACGGTTCAGAGGTTTTTGAACCGAACTGCCCGGTGCATCGCGTATGTGTTGGCGTGGTGCGACACAACCGGATCAGTTTTCCCGGGATCCCGAATTCGGCCATCGCTTCGAATAGCTCCTTGCGATGAATGCTGTCGTATGCGGCTTTAAAATCGATGAACAGATGGTGAGTATCGATTTGAAACTCGCTGGTCTTCTCCAGGATCTGCCTTAGAGTGAAGATTTGGTCTATAGTCGATTTGCCGGGCCGTGCATTTCCTAAAGCCTGGGGCCAGGATTTTGGCTTTTTTGTGAACTCTTTAATATCCTTGAGCTGGGCGGTTGCGAGAGACCCTTTCTTCAGGCGTAGAAGCTTTTTCTCCTCCCGTCTTCTAGCCCGGTACTCCTCTTGCTTTCCGTTGCAGCGCTTTTTGGTATGCATCGTCGGTTGCACGTTTTTTCTGCTCACACTCGCCATCATACCACGGGTTTCTTGTCGGGGGTGGTAGGTATCAATTTGTGAACACCACGCCAGTAAAATTGTTCGTCTTTTAAAGCAAACCAATCAGACACCCAATTTTCGACTTCTTCGTAGGAATTGAACTGCTGCTCAGCCAATGCGTGTCCCATCGATGAAAACAAATGGTAGTCGGAAGGAGCCAAGTCTGGTGAATACGGCGGGTGGGGTAGCTGCTCCCAGCCAAGTGCTTTGATTGTATCCTGAATCGGTTTTGCTTTGCACGCAGGTGCATTGTCATGGAGCAAAATTACCTTGCCGTGTCTTCTGGCCAATTCTGGTCGTTTCTCGATCAATGCTTGGTTCAAATAGATCATTCGCTGTTTTATGAGCTCGTGGTACACCACACCTTTCTGGTCCCACCAAACACACAACATTGTCTTCTTGCTGAATCGATCTGGTTTTGCAGTCGATGTTGATGGTTGTTGCGGATTAACCCATGATTTTTTCCGTTTAGGATTCTTAAATTATGGAAAATCCATTTTTCATCGCCTGCAACAATGTCCGATGCAAAACCGATTTTCTTGCGTGTCTTTGAAGCAAAATTTCACAAGTGTTTTTTCGGTTTTCCATCTGTCTTTCATTCAATTCATGTGGCACCCATTTTGCACACTTTTGGATCTTTCCCATAGCTCTTACCATAAACGGTCAGAAATTGTTTGTTGTGCAACATTTAACATTGCTGCCATTTGCTTTTGACTCAAAGTGTCATCTCCATCCAATATCGTTTGCAATTCGGCGTCGTCAAACTTTTTTGGTGGTCTTCCACGTTCTTCATGAACCGTTGAAACCATCTTTTGCATGTTGCTTCTGATAGAGCATGATCACCAGATGCCTCGATAAGCATCCGATGCGACTCTGAAAACAAAAAATTAATGCTTTCCGCAAATCATCACTTTCTGTTACAAAATTCGACATTTTGTCGAATGAATGATATGAAAAAATATGATTTTGTCTGTTCAATGACTAGCAGATGTCATAGCAAACAAACAAACAAAAAAATAAGGGCTCGTTCACAACAAATGTTCCCTATCGAGACATTTGTATCTTGACGCTCACTTCATACCAGTATGCATGGTAAATGTTATCTGAGAGAAGCGTGTCCACTGCAAAGGTACGCACGGTTGAGGCGACGGAATATTGGGCTGTTTAGTTACACTCACCTTTTCAATTCTTCTTTTGACACTCATTAGGTTTAGTTACAAAGCCTGGGTCTTAAAGGCACATCCGGCTAGATGATCACTTCTTCACCCGGTCTGGGTCTTTTCCCTTATTATAACACAATGGATTTCCACCCATAATATAGCTGACTGTCATGCCTCAATCAGTCTAAGGCCACCGTATGTTCAATGTGTGATCATGCGGGTCTCTTCATTGTCATTCCCCAGACCAGTTGGCTGTGAATGGATGGCACTTGATTCGGTCAGGTTGTCGAAGAAGCAAGCCTTTATTAAGGCGAAGGTAGGAGCTGCTCCAAGTACAAATTGCAGGAACCACTTTTGTTATTTGGCAAGGAAAAATTCGCCGGAGTTGACATCCGCGTGCGTGCGAGCGGTGGTGGTCATGTAGCGCAAGTCTACGCCATCCGTCATGCTTGATCCTCCTTCTCGTGTTTGGAACTTCTGCAAACGCTATTGTGATGCAGGCCCGTCAGCTGTTAAGTTGCTCAGAACGTTTTATGACGAGGCGTACATCCAAGTTTTGATGGGACGACAATCAGGTGTAATTTTTTTTTCTGCTTGACATTGCGGGTCACCTCTGTCAAAAGCGGGAATAGTTCACAATGCGCGCAGCCCACGTTCTGTAACTCTGACAAGCGTCTACTAAAGGTCCAAACACTTAATCACACCAAACGGAGATGGTTTACTGGCACTGGGTGCTTCACCACACATCAATCATGGCGTACCATCGATCCGCATACAGCTTGCTTTGATTGAGTAAACCAACACCAGAACCATTATGTCATACCAGGGCATTGTTGCATCGGTACAGACGCCTCCAGATTACGCCCCTCCTTCAACAACTTCTGCAGAAGATGAAGATGAAGAAGAGGAAGAAACCACTGCAGATCTTCTATGCAATGGCAGTGCATTCTCCTCTCACAGATTTAGTCACTTAGGCGCAATATATTTCAACGACATGACAGATCTAAGTAGTATTAGTCATCACTTCATTGAAAGCTCTAAATGGTTTGAGGATTAGGAGATATCAGTCAGCCACTCTAACCTAACCTAAGCTAGTCCACGTAGAGTGCATGGACAACACTACTCCAGGGGGATAATGGAGCAATGCAAAAGAAACCGATGGCACACACATATGGAGAGGGACTGGAGTCAGCGTCTTAACCGTCTTAACTGAAGAGGCTTTTTGTTAGAGGTCCAGCTCCACCGCTGACAGTAGTTACATCAGAAGAAAGACAATTCACGATGCAGAGCAAACATGAAAAATTATGTATGATGCAGGACTGTCCCACAAAACGCGGGGAGTGAATTTTATAAGATTACAGATCACAATTTACACATCCACACGTATTTCCCCGAGCTGAAATACGCCCATAAAAAATGCGCGATAAGACTGTTCGCCATGGTTTCTTATCAAACGCATTTATTTTTAAATACATTTTATAAGCCTGCAGTGAATGCACATAGTTCAGAATTTGTACTTTCTGCAGTGAGTGGTGCATTTTTCGAAATATCCAATACACTCTTCTGTTTTTGCCTGATTATACAGGTATGAGTACGGAATGAGACCTCGCTTCACCAGCTGTTTTGAGCGGTCGTCATACCAGTATAACAAGCATTGAATGCTTCTTGATCTGTAACCTTCTTGGCGCAAATAGTGTGAGAAGGATCTAGTTTGGCTCATAGAGTGCGGTGAATAGAGGGAATGGCTAGACGTAATTCATTCGCATTGAATTGAATGAGAATTGGACTGCTTTATGTTCTTTGAAGAGCCTATAATATCACGGAATTTTTGTGGATTTAAGTTTCACTGCATCATTTTCTCTGGTACCTCCGGTACCTCTGCCGTTGGCTAAAAAAACATCCAGTTAGTCAAACATGGCTTCAAGTATATGCAGGAACTAAATAACTTAACTAACTCTCACTAATTCGAGCAACAAAACCGAATAGTCGAATTTTTAGTCGTAGTGGCATGCTGTGTTCATCCTGACTAGAGCCACCATCCGTATAAACAGTTGATGTACTTAAGAACTAAGTCGTGGCCGCCGTTCAAGTCGTACTTATTCCCTGTTCCAAGCCTGGTTTCAGTTTCAGTGGTTATCCTTCTCCTAACTCTCTGCTATATGCCTCTACATCGGTAAGTAGACTAAGATGACTGGACTGGCTCATTGGTCCATTGTTTTGTTACTTCGAGTTAATCCACTAACCTCTTGAGTGCCTGTGCTTAGGTAGAGGGGTCCCCTCATCGAATTCCAATAAAAGCAAAGTTAATAGGCTTAACCAGATTCCAACTCTGTGTCACTTACCATTTACCATAGGGATCAAATTAACGACACTCTTACTTAAGTTATCGATCAACGGTAGTAATCTGACTATGGGTATTACAACGGACCAACATACAACCAACCAACCCCAGTTCGAGTCACTGGATTTCAAATCTGGTCCAGTCACCATTTGCCGTTGGGATCAAGTTAACACCACTTGGTGTCATAATGGACCAACAATAGTCTAAGTGTGCCGGCAATTTCGATGGCAGCCCCTTAACCTAACCTAACCTAATCTAAGCCAGACCATTCCAGTGACGTATCTAGAAATAATCCCAGAATTCCCATGTAGGATCAGATATGTGTAAGAATCGCCGGGGCGAGTATTCGCGCAGGTTTTCGAACGACGTGTACTTCTTATAAAGTTAACAAGTAGAAGCAGGGTTATTATATATATATATATATATGGGTGGCGCTACAGCCCGTAGGGGGCCAGGGCCTAGCTTCTCAGCAACCACTCGAGTTGTGCGTGCTATTGTTCTCTCTCGAGTGGAAGGGACCTACAGTTTAATGCCGAATCCGAACGGCTGTTTGAGAAGCTTTTTCAAGACAGGAAATACTCTTTGAGCATTGTCAGTAACTCGAAAGAGGTTGGGCCGTGAACATTATTTTCGTCGCTCAGAGCTGGATTCGAACCTACGACATCGAGGTTGGGGTCGACGCACATACCCACAAAGCCACGGGCCACCACAGAAGCAGGGTTATTAGGGCCGCATTTATCACCAGTCCCAGTGACCCTTCTGTTAACCCATTCGAATCCTGCCAAAGCTCATACGACAGATAAAAGAACAAAGAGCTTCGAAAAAAGAACAGAGGTTTATAATTTATAAAGTGCCTATCGACGCATTGAAAAAGGTCTCAAACAGGACCACAGTTAAGTTTCGATTGCTCTTAGTGTCTCTAAAAAGCAGCGAACATAGCACAAACAATTAATCCCCATCATACTCGGTCGACCATTTTGTTTTCTCATGTGTCCTTCATTTGTACAATTTTCAAGAAGCTTGTTTGTGGCAGCCTGCGAGGAATGATCAAGTTCTCTGGTAGTGAAGTTTCTTTATGTTTGGGTGATGAACCTGTTTAGTTCCAAGGACTACGAGTATGAATGCACCCATTTGATGGCATTTTGTTCACTTCTGATGCAGAGTCTGGCTCTCGAAGTTGTTGTATGGAACCTACATACATTTTTCTTGCCTGATTTCTTATAAGTCAAGGACCGGTAAGGAAATATGATTTCTGCTACTGATCGTCACTAGAGTATTTTTTTTTTCAATCAGAGAAAAATATGTTAGCCAAGTCATCCTCTAGGCATATCCATCTACGATTAACGTGGCTGTTAGTTGTGAGTTTGGAATTGCTTGAGGTGGGCGATAGGAGCGACCCAAACTTTGGGTAGGGTAGAGTGGCTGACAGGAGTCAAATTTAGATCAGTCTAACCCCGTCGATGCGGTTGATGCTTTAAACCTTTAACTATAGCGGTGAAATGGAACGATGTATGTAAAGTGGTGGATTCGTGCCATCCAGATAGTCGCTGTAACTCATCGCATGATAGACGAGCGAACCGCCTTTCAACACTTCGATTTTTTATTAATTTTTAAAGAGAAGGTGTGGCTTCCCTGGCACTGAAGATGTCCGACATCAGTGCGGCTTACTTTATTGAATAATGTAAGTCCGTGGGTGACAACACTCCCCCAAGAGGAAAGTGCAAACATTTTACAGGAACTGTTTCTGTTGATGAACAATGCCGTCGATCCCTACTCTGTGCCACAGAAATAATTTTCACGGCCCCACCTCTCTCGAGTCACGGACAATGCTCAAGGAGTACATCTGTCAGAAAAAGCTTCTCAAACTTGGCCGTTCAGAGTCGGCATAAAACTGTAGGTTACTTCCACTCGTGAGAGAACAATAGCATGCACAACACGAGTGGTTTTTGTGCTGTTTGGGGTCTTTTGTGTCTCTGCGTTGACAACGCTTCCTTTTGTTGATGCGATGTTTTTACAAGTTTAACTAGTTAAGCTTTCTGGAGTACATAGCTAGCCTGGTTCTTTTTTTAACCATGCTCCACTTAGAAACTCGTCGGCGTCCATTGTCATTTTCCAGCTTTTTTTGATATTAAGAAAAAAATAATAAACGTTGTGGTTGTTTGAGAAACAACAAATTGAAACGGAATTTTTTTTAAATTATTTACACAAGTGAATGGCCTTAATTAGAGAACATGAATGCATACTTATATTGGTTGATGTTTTAATTGAATAAAAGTAATTCTAATAGAATGTGTTACATTTGATAAAATAAGTTGTTTAGTCTTAGTTGAAGAACAAGCGAGCTTTGTAGATTCCTTGAATTGTTTACCCTGTGTTTTCGTTTTGATATTTTTAAACAGTTGTACCAATGCCTAGATAATTTGATGTGAGATATAAACAATATTACTTTTTTATACACAAGAACAAACTGAACAAATCCCACACAAACCAAACGACATTCCGAAGACAAAAACTAGCTAGTTACTTATTAAAATATTCTCAGCTAACAAGTTCAAATGAGATTCATTCTTACGTGCATGTGTTTCAAGTAAAACATAAGAAAAATCTAGATTTCTGAAAACATTTCCGTAGCGCTTGTCGCGTGTGCGCGACAACCGAACTATGGAAGCAAAAAGAAAAGAACACTTTTTACGAATCATCTGTAAGATAAATGCTCTCTAATTGTTAGTTTATCATGAATACATGCAAAATTACAAGCAAAATATTGTGGGAAATATATACATAAATAGTTATAGATAAAAATACGGTAAATTTTTTGTAACTTAAAAATAGAATAAACCAATAAAAAACAAATATTTGTAAAGTAATTTTAATCCAAGAACATTCTTCATTTCGAATGGAATTCAAATAAGTAAACATTTTTTTCCAAAAAAAACAACATATTGATATTGTCTCGAATTAGAAAACAAGAAGTATGTATGCATAAGTGTTTGTATTAATTAAGTAAAAGGAATGGAAAATTTAAGAAATTGATTGATATAGTTATTTGTAAATAAATGAAAAAATAAGGAATTATTAAATAATTTAACAGACGTGTTTTTATGAAATTTAACTCGCTGTGGGCGATACGGCGGTAAGCATAAAATAAACCCCATACAGCGCCGATGTGGCAGTCGAAAGCTGACCCAGAAAATCAACAAAAAAGCCTTACTAACCACTGTCAATTTTTTGGGGTCAAAAATTCAATGTTGTCGCATGCGAACCAAACTCTCAGAATCGATTAATAGACGCGAAATAACATCGCCAACGGTGTACAGGGGTCGCGGATACGCCTTATAGCGCCGCTGTGGCAGTCGGAAGTTGACCCAGAAAATCAACAAAAAGCCTTACTAACCACTGTCAATTTTTTGGGGTCAAAAATTCAATGTTGTCGGATCCGCACCAAACTCTTGGAATCGATTAATAGACGCGAAATAACATCGCCAGCGGTGTACAGGGGTCGCGGATACGCCTTATAGCGCCGCTGTGGCAGTCGAAAGCTGACCCAGGAAATCAACAAAAAGCCTTACTAACCACTGTCAATTTTTTGGGGTCAAAAATTCAATGTTGTCGGATCCGCACCAAACTCTCAGAATCGATTAGTAGGCGTAAAATAACATCACCAACGGTGTACAGAGGTCGCGGATACGCCTTATAGCGCCGCTGTGCCAGTCGAAAGCTGACCCAGAAAATCAACAAAATGGCCTTACTAACCACTGTCAATTTTTTGGGGTCAAAAATTCAATGTTGTCGGATCCGCACCAAACCCTCAGAATCGATTAGTAGGCGTAAAATAACATCGCCAACGGTGTACAGGGGTCGCGGATACGCCTTATAGCGCCGCTGTGGCAGTCGAAAGCTGACCCAGGAAATCAACAAAAAAGCCTTACTAACCACTGTCAATTTTTTGGGGTCAAAAATTTAATGTTGTCGGATCCGCACCAAACTCTCAGAATCGATTAGTAGGCGTGAAATAACATCACCAACGGTGTACAGAGGTCGCGGATACGGCTTATAGCGCCGCTGTGGCAGTCGAAAGCTGACCCAGGAAATCAACAAAAAAGCCTTACTAACCACTGTCAATTTTTTGGGGTCAAAAATTCAATGTTGTCGGATCCGCATCAAACTCTCAGAATCGATTAGTAGGCGTAAAATAACATCACCAACGGTGTACAGGGGTCGCGGATACGCCTTATAGCGCCGCTGTGGCAGTCGAAAGCTGACCCAGGAAATCAACAAAAAGCCTTACTAACCACTGTCAATTTTTTGGGGTCAAAAATTCAATGTTGTCGGATCCGCACCAAACCCTCAGAATCGATTAGTAGGCGTAAAATAACATCGCCAACGGTGTACAGGGGTCGCGGATACGCCTTATAGCGCCGCTGTGGCAGTCGAAAGCTGACCCAGGAAATCAACAAAAAAGCCTTACTAACCACTGTCAATTTTTTGGGGTCAAAAATTTAATGTTGTCGGATCCGCACCAAACTCTCAGAATCGATTAGTAGGCGTGAAATAACATCACCAACGGTGTACAGAGGTCGCGGATACGGCTTATAGCGCCGCTGTGGCAGTCGAAAGCTGACCCAGGAAATCAACAAAAAGCCTTACTAACCACTGTCAATTTTTTGGGGTCAAAAATTCAATGTTGTCGGATCCGCACCAAACCCTCAGAATCGATTAGTAGGCGTAAAATAACATCGCCAACGGTGTACAGGGGTCGCGGATACGCCTTATAGCGCCGCTGTGGCAGTCGAAAGCTGACCCAGGAAATCAACAAAAAGCCTTACTAACCACTGTCAATTTTTTGGGGTCAAAAATTCAATGTTGTCGGATCCGCACCAAACTCTCAGAATCGATTAGTAGGCGTAAAATAACATCACCAACGGTGTACAGAGGTCGCGGATACGGCTTATAGCGCCGCTGTGGCAGTCGAAAGCTGACCCAGGAAATCAACAAAAAAGCCTTACTAACCACTGTCAATTTTTTGGGGTCAAAAATTCAATGTTGTCGGATCCGCACCAAACCCTCAGAATCGATTAGTAGGCGTAAAATAACATCCCCAACGGTGTACAGGGGTCGCGGATACGCCTTATAGCGCCGCTGTGGCAGTCGAAAGCTGACCCAGGAAATCAACAAAAAGCCTTACTAACCACTGTCAATTTTTTGGGGTCAAAAATTCAATGTTGTCGGATCCGCACCAAACTCTCAGAATCGATTAGTAGGCGTAAAATAACATCACCAACGGTGTACAGAGGTCGCGGATACGGCTTATAGCGCCGCTGTGGCAGTCGAAAGCTGACCCAGGAAATCAACAAAAAAGCCTTACTAACCACTGTCAATTTTTTGGGGTCAAAAATTCAATGTTGTCGGATCCGCACCAAACCCTCAGAATCGATTAGTAGGCGTAAAATAACATCGCCAACGGTGTACAGGGGTCGCGGATACGCCTTATAGCGCCGCTGTGGCAGTCGAAAGCTGACCCAGGAAATCAACAAAAAGCCTTACTAACCACTGTCAATTTTTTGGGGTCAAAAATTCAATGTTGTCGGATCCGCACCAAACTCTCAGAATCGATTAGTAGGCGTAAAATAACATCACCAACGGTGTACAGAGGTCGCGGATACGGCTTATAGCGCCGCTGTGGCAGTCGAAAGCTGACCCAGGAAATCAACAAAAAAGCCTTACTAACCACTGTCAATTTTTTGGGGTCAAAAATTCAATGTTGTCGGATCCGCACCAAACCCTCAGAATCGATTAGTAGGCGTAAAATAACATCGCCAACGGTGTACAGGGGTCGCGGATACGCCTTATAGCGCCGCTGTGGCAGTCGAAAGCTGACCCAGGAAATCAACAAAAAGCCTTACTAACCACTGTCAATTTTTTGGGGTCAAAAATTCAATGTTGTCGGATCCGCACCAAACCCTCAGAATCGATTAGTAGGCGTAAAATAACATCGCCAACGGTGTACAGGGGTCGCGGATACGCCTTATAGCGCCGCTGTGGCAGTCGAAAGCTGACCCAGGAAATCAACAAAAAGCCTTACTAACCACTGTCAATTTTTTGGGGTCAAAAATTCAATGTTGTCGGATCCGCACCAAACCCTCAGAATCGATTAGTAGGCGTAAAATAACATCACCAACGGTGTACAGAGGTCGCGGATACGGCTTATAGCGCCGCTGTGGCAGTCGAAAGCTGACCCAGGAAATCAACAAAAAAGCCTTACTAACCACTGTCAATTTTTTGGGGTCAAAAATTCAATGTTGTCGGATCCGCACCAAACCCTCAGAATCGATTAGTAGGCGTAAAATAACATCGCCAACGGTGTACAGGGGTCGCGGATACGCCTTATAGCGCCGCTGTGGCAGTCGAAAGCTGACCCAGGAAATCAACAAAAAGCCTTACTAACCACTGTCAATTTTTTGGGGTCAAAAATTCAATGTTGTCGGATCCGCACCAAACTCTCAGAATCGATTAGTAGGCGTAAAATAACATCACCAACGGTGTACAGAGGTCGCGGATACGGCTTATAGCGCCGCTGTGGCAGTCGAAAGCTGACCCAGGAAATCAACAAAAAAGCCTTACTAACCACTGTCAATTTTTTGGGGTCAAAAATTCAATGTTGTCGGATCCGCACCAAACCCTCAGAATCGATTAGTAGGCGTAAAATAACATCGCCAACGGTGTACAGGGGTCGCGGATACGCCTTATAGCGCCGCTGTGGCAGTCGAAAGCTGACCCAGGAAATCAACAAAAAAGCCTTACTAACCACTGTCAATTTTTTGGGGTCAAAAATTCAATGTTGTCGGATCCGCACCAAACTCTCAGAATCGATTAAGGGGTCAAAACTCTATACTGAAATACCACTCGCAATATTACGGGGACTCCCTCTCTGAAGAGGACTGATCAGACTTCTAGATCTTCTATTGACTGCATCTATTTTCATTGTTTTCTGGGACCCTCTAGAGACTGCCATTTATGCATGTAGATTGTTTCGTGAAACTCATTTTAGTACGTACGAGGATTTTGGACTTAGTTTGCAAAACTCGTGAGTGTGCCAAGCGATCGTCTTCTCTCATCTCGTCCACTTCTCCAAACAAACGAAACATTTGTGCCTGAAATTTATACCACTTTCTTCTCATCACCTCTGGCCTCAGAAATCCGACCGAATAGCTGCAGCATAGCCTACAGTGCTTGTTAAGTCCGTTCTTCATTTGTGAGTGCCACCTTAAATCCCAACGTCCTCTGTTGAATTTTCGAAGTGAAAGATGGTCTTCGAGCAGTAGTCAAGTTGTCCACACACTGTACATGGCCATGGCGGATAATCTAATGCGCTGGATCCGCAAACGACCAGCACCACTGACATGGCTGTGCAGGTCGCATCTGGAATACTGATGCTTACGAGTCCATGGGACAAGTGTCTCAGAAAATGCTGTGCCCAAGGTCATCAAAACTCCAGTGGGCGTTGTAGCAAGGGCCACTTCTTTTTAAGAGAAAGATGTCATTGAGATTGCACCCCATAACGTGGTTATCAAGCGAGAGAAGATTCAGAAGGGCATCAAGAGAAGAGCTAAGCGTACCATTAAACACCGATAGAGACCATTCTTTGCAGAATGGTGAAAGCAGCTGCTATTGCCCCTGCCTCAGTGTGGTGAAGCAGAGCATAGATTGTCAGTTGCTTGTATGAAGTAAGTTATAAAAATCAATTGACTTTTGATTGTCAATTGACTTCTAAATCTCTTAATTGACTTTTGGACAAAGGAAACAGCATCTGTGATCGATCTTTGTACTGGTCAATGGTGTACTATCACCGTGGAGAGGATAAAGACGTGAGTTCAACGCCGTCCATTTTGACGTCAATTTATTCTGGAAGACATCATCAGAAATTCCTCCGTCTAACCTCTTCCGTTTCAAATCTAGCATTAGCATCATTGACAACTCACGTCATTCATCAGTCACGTTAATGTCACCTCTTGGAACATCGTAGCTCTACTGCCTGCCTCTAAATTGTTTCTTCTTAAACAAATTACCCACATGGTACCAAATTAGCTATCTGGCATATTCCCCGTACCATGACAACTTCAGGCAACTAGATGTATGGCTATCCAATACTCTCCCAAATGTATGGATGTAACGAGTAAAAGCAAAAAGGGCAAAGACTGAAGATAAAAACCGTGTGCCGAGTCAGTGCACACAGAAAGCTTTCAAAGTCTAAAAAGAGACCTTTCCTCAGACGTACGTAAGTAATTCTGAGGGAAACCTTTTGGTTCTTTGTAAAAAGGTTGCTGACTTCCCTAATCACACACCATGTTCAAGATATCTCCAATCTGCAATACGTGACAACTTCAGGCATTCGCCCAGATTAAGTCAAGGGTTCAAATTGACTTCTGTCACTGCCCACTTCAAGTCGTCCGTCTTATCTCTCGGTAGTTACAACAGACATCTTTACACTGACGTCATTATCATAATCCCTTAAACAAGCACAATCTTGAAGGGAGGGAGGATCTACACAGAGATACCGAAATACGTGCGACCAACATTCTATGCCCTACCTGACCATGTCCCGAAAAAAGAAACGCCATATCAGTTAGCACGTAATTAATTTACTCGCTTCCCGATTGGAATCTCTTCAAGTGCGCGTTGTAAACTCTGAAGTCAGCACGATCGATGCCTGATAAGGGGGCACCCTTTGCAAAAAGAAATCACCGCAGGTACTTGCTTATCAAAAACTCATTACTTTGCCGAAGAAGCAATGGCTACGCATGTTCATCCGCCCACGAGTCTCCCACGAGCTGCTTCGATGCTCAAACGTTTACAAATGCTTAAATGCCGTCATTTCTCCTTTAAACATTACGAATCAATTATTTGAAATATTCGCTAAGTACATAATCCATCAGAGGCATGCTCTGTGACAAAGCGGCACGTCCGCACGACAATTCCTATCACACATCGATGTTTCTGCTTGAGTCGCGTACTATTTATCACAGTCACGGCCGTACGCTATCAACGAACTTCCCATAAGTGGATGCAATATGTACGTATGTGAAGGGGTTCTGTTCTTCGTATAAAAGTTTCACACCGGGTCCGCTCTGGAGTCATTCATTTGTCGTCTGAATCGCGAGTCGCAAGGTCAGCATGCTTGAACCGTCATACACTTTGGCTGAGGTGGCCGGCAACAACGGGAGGAATGGTGCCAAAGTTTGGATCGTAATCAGGGGAGTTGTGTACGATGTGACGCCCTTCCTTGACGACCACCCCGGTGGCGCGGAATTGATCTTAGAATACGCCGGGAAAGATGCGACGAAGGCGTTTTCTCAAGCGGGCCACTCGTCGGATGCCACGAGTGATCTGAAAAAATATCGAATCGGCGTCGTTGCTGAGGTGAGTGCACAAGTGAAATTCGACAAAGTGAAGTGGATACATTTCTCTCCCTTCCCCCACAGAAATCACCAATCGCGGTGGAAAACAACTACAAGCTCGCCACGAACGGCAGCCAAGCGACCCTCGCCAGCACGAAGTCGGAGAAGCGAAAGCGAATAAAATTCCTCTTCTGTGTTTGAAAACATATTTTTTTAATTAACTTACTAGTCATTTAAGAAGACCTTAACTTATGTACATATGTGTTTAGTGTTGTTGTTACAGTTGAAACTGTTTTTATATGTAATGTGTGTGTGAACAAGAAATAAAATATTTAAAAAATATTTTCTGCTTTGTGGTTTTTTTCTTTTTCTGCTTTTTTTTATTTTTTCTTCAAAAATACATTCACGCATGCTCCCCTGCCTGTTCGCCGCAAGGCCAGTGGTGAATATTTAGAAACGCAAAATACCGTCTGAGACCTAGAACACTTTGAGTTGCTACAAATAAATCTACATTATACATATATAAATAACATTATTTTCAAGTTTGCTCTGCGCAATGAATGTTTCTACGTTAGTTTGATTGGTGTGCTGCTTCTGGCGCTGGTTGGCTGAGGTCGGACTCGACGAGAATATTGCATGCACTGTCGAAGTGATCGGTGGAAAATGATCCCAGATTAACACAGCTATTCCGGAGATAGTGATAGAAGCGTGATCCTCGGCGTTCGTTGGTTGAGCGAATTTTCTCACTTCGACAAATCGACCGGAGCGACGGTTCGTAGTCCAGTGCCAAGGCACGAGATGACCGCAGTGGCGTTACTGGTGTGAAATTTGTTAAGCTGACACTGTAAAGAAGGAAAAGAGGTTTAGTTTAGTTGATTGTTGCAAGCATTTACTAAGAAAATGTGTTCAAAGGGAAACCACACACACACATGAATCACCCATGAAATTCTGTCTTTTTTTCCCAATCTCCGATTAATGTGGAGAAACAGAGTGCACCAACAACCCCAAGAGACAAAGGCACGCAGAATAAATGAAAGTGCACCACCACCACTGGCCACCAATGACACATCAGTGCACTGACCCTTTTATTACATAAAGTCGTGGAAGATTCATTTGCCGGACGCCATAACAAGTTCGATATTGCCAAAGCCGGACAACTTAACCTCTTTGTTAATTAAGTAGTCTAAAGTTGCTGACTTCTTCTTTTTTGGCTGGAGCTGCAGTCCGAGGTGAACCTAGGATTCAGCCAACATGCCTCTCCATCTAGTCAGGTTTTGTGGTAGTTT
Organism: Eristalis arbustorum; assembly: GCA_916610145.1. Lineage (NCBI taxonomy): Eukaryota > Metazoa > Arthropoda > Insecta > Diptera > Syrphidae > Eristalis > Eristalis arbustorum. The sequence goes on from OU744318.1 coordinate 31,542,956, forward strand.
CTTCCAGTCACGCACGTTCATCTTATTCAGGTCCTTTTGCAGCTGTGTGCGCCATCGGCAACGTGGTCTTCCTTTAATGGGTTGTCCCTCTGGTTTGAAGTCGAAGACTTCCCGGGCCGGAGCATTGGTGTGACCTAGCCGTCTGAGACGAGAATTCGTTTGACCAGATCCATGTCGCTGTCTATCCCGTACAGTTCGTAGTTCAGGCTCCTCCTCCAAACACCATCTGTACATACGGGACCGAAGATAATTCGAGGTACAACCAAGAATATCCGGCTTTAGTTAGTGTCCATGTCCACTGCAGTTGCATAGAAAGTGTTCAATGCTATCTTACTCATCCTAACCCTTTCAGCTTTCGCAGAAGTCGTTGTAAAGAAGTCCTAGTCTACACGAGTGAGCGTAGCGCAATGCTCTGTTACAACGCTCCTCATTGGATTCTAAGTGTGGCGTGCTCAATCTGATCAGGCTGAGCGATTTTTAAGGGTCGAGCGTAGGCCAGATTTGTTTGGTAATGGTGCATCCTGTGCCAGTTGATCATCTACAATTTACAATTTAGCAAGTGGTTGTGGGTTCAGTCAGATGTTTTATAGTAGCGATTGGCATTGAGACAGATCACCATCCGAGTTCGCCCATTCGCAATTCTCTTTCTTTGCTTCTCATTTTGCTAGCGTAGCAAGTTTGGCCACGTTTTTGCCTGATGGTCGATTTTGCCACGAATGAATTTAGACACTATACTTTATCCAGGTGAGGGAAAGAGGCGTTGAATGTCGGCTGCTCCCAATAGACCATAACCGTGTTAATTGGTTTCTATTGTGCCGACTATAGTAACCAGTGTTACCGCATGTTATTATAAATCCCAGAAGCTTAAAAACGAGTCATTTTGAAAATAAATGAGTCCAAACAAAGGTTTTTGATAGCACAATCCCTCCTTATGTGTAAACTGAAACTGGTATGTTTTATCTTTGTGGGAGGTTTTAATACTACACTCAGACACTCAGACTCAAGACTGGTGCATTGTACTACCAGGCACCAGCCTACAGTTCCTTAGCAAGACCAGAAGGCGCTTCTGTGATGAAGAGCCTACAGAATCACCTCGCACCACATCATTGCTGAAGACTTGCCACCTGATCCAAGCAAAGGCGGGCTAGTGACACATAAAGTGCCCTGCCATGTCGTCGTCCTCTGCACAGGCGTCGCAGAGGGTATCTTCGGTTAAACCAATCACATTTAAATTTCGTGGCTCGTTATTGCACCGGTAAGTCGTCTACAGTCTTTTCTGTCAAGGGACAACAAGAATGCCGCTTGGTCTGTCTACATCCTTGAGAGCCATGCCATCTACGATTGTGCTCCCGATAGGTACAAACATCAATAGAAGCCCTAACCACAGACGCAGGAAGTGCGAGCGCAGGTTCAGGCTCTGAATTTTTTTTCAGAGATTCCTCTTATCCTTGTCTAGCAAGTTCATCGGCGATTCCTTGGTGTCCTGGGACCCTGATTAGTTTCAGTGAATTTTGCCAATTAAATTCAGTGAGGATTTACATTGCTTTGCTTAACTAACTTGGCAGTGGTTAAAGGGTTGAGTAAGGCCTAAAGCACGACCCATTCACCTGTTCTTCGAAATATAGTTTGTTGCCATTAGAATCGCATAAGTTTCCGATTGGAAAAACTGACCCAAATTTACCTATTAAGGTGTACAATCTAATGTTGTCGCCCTTTGGAGCCATCCATGAAGATACGACTACATTCGTTTCTCGAAGTCTGGCCAGAGACATTCCTGGGTGCAGAACTAGTATGTCCTGAGGCATTTTAAATGAAAGCGTTCAGGAAATATTAAAGCGTAGTTCACACCTTGCAAAGTTAAAAAAATGGCAATGTGAAATAGAATTGGTAAATTTGCCAGCGCCACCCATATTATTATTATAAATGAGTTCCTGTGTTCTCATCTAACAACGAAATGATGTAGTGCTAACATACGAGGAGGACCTTGCTCTTGCTTCTTCATCAATCACTCGAATTGTCTCACAAGTCGAGGGGACCTGTTGTTACCTTAAACAATGATAATTTGAGATGTAATGATTTCTCTAGACATATGTACTCTCCGACAATTGTCAGCGACATGAGATATATGAAACGATGAGTAATGCAAGCTGCTCGTGCAAGACTTGCTTAACACTGGGTTGAGAGTCGATGCTGGTCTCCACTGCGCAACTGCGTCTCTATCGGGGTATATGATGCTAAACGTTGCCTATGTCCTGTCCAAATTCTTCGTAAGAAACTGTTCGATGCGATAGAAGAATTTGATATCATAGGGAGACTAATATGATTGGTTGTGTCGTTACACATAGGCGATAAACTGAGCACATAAACTGAGCACTCCGGTTAGAGTCTAAGCTAGGAGGTGTTATTTCATCAAACTGACACTGAAGAAGCAACTGTGCAAACGAGTACACAAATCAGTCTAACTGTTGGATTATGCAGATGATACGGACAACGTTCGCAAGATGCGATGGTTGAAGCTTTCTCCGCATAATGCATCATTGGCATCCAATGGGGGATGGAATTTGGCATGTGTTGCTACTTCGAATTAAGTTGTACCATTACTTCTCACTGAAAGAATCAAAAGCTTGACGATAAGCAGAATGAGAAAAATTATTCTTGATGCTGAAAAATATTTGTCCCTTCCGTTAAGCCAGAATTGATGAAACAGGCAAAGATCTGGATGCAGTTCGGAATACAATGACCTGTAGACTGCACTGACGGAAAACTCTGAAAAACACTGGTCCAGATGGTATACAGACCAAGTGATCGCGGGACACGACAAATTGGTTCGACTGGAGACAGCAAGCCCAGGCACACCGCAGATAGAAAGCAAAACATTTTCAAGAAAATTGTTCACGACGAACTGGCAGACATCAAAGTCTGTTGCCACCATCGAAAGCTGTCAAACTCCCTCTGACACAAGCACAAGTCGTTGAGCATCAATCAATTGACAAAAATTACTCGAAATCGATCACTTCTATAATCGGAGTCGAATCAATACTTAGGTCAACGTACAGAGCACATGATTGGGTAGTCTTACTGGAATTTTTAGTTTCACCTGAAAACGACTCCTCCTAAAGATTTCGTAACCACGTTTGGCCAACAAACAAAAATAAACATAAAATGCAACGTAAGGGGAATTCTGCGATTAAAAATAAACCCGAACTGCAGCAATCGGATTATAAGTTCTTGTTTCTTTACTGAACAAGCCACTTTGCACGTAAGGACGTATCTCTAGTGCCGGCATTAACTACTCTCCCATTCGATAGTCAGTCTTCTGAAACCTGTTCAAGAGCAAGTGAACAGAGGCAGGTATTCTCTCGAGGTAATCCCCCTCAGCAGACACTCCACAATGTGCTGACACACTGCACATCCGCCCACAGTCATTGTCATGTCATAAATATTCTTCTCTAGTCAATTGACTCAAAATTTGGCAAAAATAACCGCGGTTTTTTTGCTCTAACAAATCTTGTCAAATTTATCAACTGATAATCGCACTAAAGGCCCGACGTGCCTTTATCAACAGCACACCAAGCCCATCAGAGCAAACACTAATTTATCATGTTTGGTTTGCAAGTCTGAGGACGACGCACGTTCGCACGCTTTCAGCGCATAAGCGCCTGCGATACTAAAAATATAATTTCAATGAAATCCACTTGATTTGTAAATAATCGATGACTAATCACGTGAGGGCACGTAGTGAGGAGTGGACTAGTGGAGGGTATTTTTAGGGAGAGCATAGTTTCGCGTGTAGGCATATCTTAGATTGGAATGCCCGATGGGGAAACATACGCTGTCTGCTTTACTACACTTGAAATGACAGCAATTTATTTTGCACGAGAATTTAAACTTTCACTTTAGCTATTTTGGATTGTTACTCATCGGACTTTACTCGGAATGTCACGCTATTGTGGTGGACTAATGCAGGAAGAGCTGTTTTCGAAAAAGGCAACGTTACTGATTGACTTAGTCAAGGAAGAGCAATGCTTGACGGCAGCCTTGGGCATATGTGATACAGGGATCCATTCAGCTGCAACCATACGAAGATGTCAGTGTCGTGATTTAACAGAGAACAGAGATCCGTCAATAAGACCGAAGGGGCTACAGCAGGCCTGACGGTGGAAATGTATACTGTTTTCAAGAAAGGACATGTAATGTAGACGTCTTGCAGAAAGAATCGCAAGAGACTAGCTTTAACTTCGAGGTTGTCAGAGACATCGTTTACGTCGCGTCAGTGCTGCATGGTACACCAGTACTGAGATCAAACGCACATTATCTCTTGCCAACCGCTGTTTCTTTCGGCTGAAGAGACAATTCAGATGAGAAGGATCGGGCGAACTTTATCATCCCAGTCCTGCTCTTCTGCACTGACGCAAGATCAAGTTGATAAAGATTTTTCAGGACATCTTTTTGAGAAATGTCTGCTTGTTCTTTAGTACTGCTTGCATTAATGGCATCTGTAGGAAACTGTGCGAACTTTAAGAACTGTATTACGACTTGACTTGTATGCGAACACAAGCCTGACTCTTACTCCTCCTGTGGCTAAGGCGTGCAGAGTGCACACACAATATGGACCCACTGGCCGCATAATACGCCCCGCTAGTAAGTTGGAGTACATTTGATTACAGGGTAAATTTGATTACATCAGAATCTGGTAACAGATATGTCTTTAGACTTGCGGACGACTCGGCCTCCTCAGTCAAAATAAAGAAGACGCCCAATATCACCATGAGAAGATTCATCCGGAATGCCAAGTTCCAGCTAACGTATAATCAAGATGCCCAAGAAAGCTGAACTGACAGAGATAAGGTCACTTTTCGCTGTTCCAAGACCCTGGCGATAACAATCCCAAAATCAGAGAAGCGCCATTTAAAGGGAGTGTATCTTGGATGAAGGCTAAAATAGAGAGCTACAAGATGAAAAAGCAGATCAACCAGACCGGACCGACAGGCGAAAGGCCGACTGAAGGACTAAGTACGGTCTGCCCATCTAGGAGACTCACAAACAAGGATAAGACAGACGGCATGTCAAAAGTCAAAGAGGCTGAACCAAACGCTCAAAATACTAAGGTCCCAAGACGACGGGCAAGAAGACTCTCAGCAGAATCCGAATGCCAACACGATACACCGACGGAGGCAAGTTTAGTAGAGAAAACTTGAGGTTTCCAATGACTCTGTTAGTCCCTGAAATACTGACACACAAACGAGACCGTGAGACATCACTTGCTCCAGATGGTCTAAGAAAATGCAAGACAAATAGTTGGAAGAGTGAAAGGGGGTACCTCACAAGAGGACATACTCTCCCCACAACTTTTGCTAATTACCGTATGGGAACTTCTACACTTACGCAAGAGGATGTAAACTCATCGCCAACGCGAATGACGTCGCTATAACCTGCAGTGGAAAATACCCCCAAGCGCTAGGGGATCTCAAGGGAAACGCTCTTATGCCCGCTTTCACAGTGCGAGCTAAGTGTCGATCCGAAGCTAAAATCAGAATCAATAGAAATTTCGTTTTCCTAGTTTAACTTAAGTGATGGATTCAACTTAAATAGTGGTTCAATTTGAGCCACCAATGGCGACGGCTTTAGTGTCAATCCTGAGAGTACAAAATTGCTATTAGTGTATTCAAACCCAAAATACATGGAAAAAGCTCACACACACAACCTAATTGTTTAGCCTTGCAGTGCTTCCGAGAGAGCGGTGAGCAAGCAAATTTATAAAGCACACATATTTTAACAATATCCTCACATGCATGAACATTCGCTTGATCTGTTAGTGTGTTCTCATTTCCTCACCCCAGTTGAGTGTTGTTTGTTATCAGTATATCTATTCTATTTTGCTCATGTTTCTCTTGGTCGGTGTATTCAATACATTACAATGACACTCAATCCTCGACTTACTTAAACCACCCTTAATACTGACTGTGAAAACGAAATCATTTTGAGCGATTCGATCCTACACTTAGTTAAACCAGCAGATAAGGGTGAACTGAGCATTAAAATGTTATCGAAATCGACTAGGAGATGTTTTTCTAATCCAATCCACTCCTTCGCTGATGACAGCACCCTCAGCTTTTCATATTCGTTCCAAAATTCACGACCCTGCCCTTCGGACGTAATATTGGAACGGCAGCGTATGTCAAGCACATTGAATTCCGATCTGGACAGCATAATTAACTGGGGTAAGAACAACAGAGTGGAATTCAATGCCTCCAAAACTCAATGCTGTCTGCTGTCTCTAAAGCGAACCCCTGATAATCAGCCATTATCCATGAATGGCGCTTGTATCGACGAAACCGGAAAACTTTCCATCCTTGGTATGTGCATCAACACAACACTTAGTTGGAACGATCATATATTCGAGGTCGCCAAAAATGCTGCGAAATGTTTAGGTTTCCTTAATCGATGCAAGGAATACTTCACCCCCTCTGATTTGGCTTTAATCTATAAGGCGTATATTCGCCCAAAGCTTGAGTATAACGCTCATATCTGGTCTGGTGCCCCCAAGACCACCCTGCACCTACTAGATAGAATTCAAAAGGCGTGCGATAAAATTTATAGCAGACAACGATATCGCGGGTTCATTAGACTCGCTTGAACATCGACGTACCGTGTCTTCTTTGTCCGTGTTTTATCGTTACTTTAACAAACGATGCTCAAGTGAGCTAGTCAATTGCATTCCTCCTCTCCTTGAATTCACCCGCAATATACGTCTCGCCAGGAATGCACATCAGTTTACCCTTAAGCTTGCTTTCGGACGCACAGTGAAATTTAGAGACTCGTTTTTTAGCCGCCCAACACGAATATGGAATGCTCTTCCCAGCTCAATATTTCCCATAGATTACAATCCGCAGATGTTTAAGACCAATGTGCACAGGTACCTCCTCTCTCTCTCCCTCTATACCTTCGGCCCGTGCTGTGTCTTGACCCCGTACAATTAAGGATATTAATAACCCCTTGAGCACGCGCAAATTATAAAAAAAAAAAAAAAAATGTGGCTTGGATGTGAATCGAGGAAATGGTACTCTATTCGAGAAATCATCTTCTTTCTTCTTCTTTGTGTGGCGCTACAGTCCGGGGTGGACCTGGGCCTCAACCAACATGCCTCTCCAACTAGCGCGATCTCTGGCTAGCTGCCTTCAGTTTCGCACACCAAGTTGGTTGAGGTCCTTCTCCACTTGGGTGCGCCACCTTAAACGCGGGCGTCCTCTGTTGCGTTGCCCGACAGGTTCGGATTCGAAGATTCTTCGGGCCCGAGCTGTGGTGTCCATACGCTCTACATGACCTAGCCACCGTAACTAGGCTCACGTCGCTGTACAGCCCGTACGGTTCGTGATTGAATATTCTCCTCCAGAACCCGTCAACACAAACAGGACCAAAGATCGTGCGTAGAACTTTTCTCTCAAAGAGACCAAGGACTTCTTCATCCGCTTTCGAGATTGTCCATGCCTCCGCGCCATATAGCAGGACTGGGATGATCAGAGTCTTATATAGAGTCAACTTGGTTCTTCGAGAGAGGGCTCTATTACTCAATTGCCTCTTGAGCCCGAAGAAACAGCGGTTGGCTAGAGTTATCCTACGCTTGATCTCGGTACTGATGTTATTTGTACAATTTACTCCGGAGCCGAAGTAAGTGAAGTCCTTGACTACCTCGAAGTTATAGCTGCCCATTGTGACGCTCTGTCCAAGACGTCGATGCGCTGTATGTCCTTTTTTGAGGACAGCATATACTTCGTTTTGCTCTCATTTCGAAGCGTTGACAAGCGACTTATGCAGGCACAGGCGTCTGCACTTAGCCTCTGTCAATGAACTCCTACTCTCACCTCCCCGTGGTGAAATCCGGGAGCGGAGCACCTTCGACTGAAGATGGGGTACCCAACCCCCGTGGGACGTCATTGGCGGCTGCAAACTAGAGAGGGGGAGAGTGGATGAGTCTGTATCAGGGCTCATCTTCTTTACGAGCTTATCATCAGATTAGCCAACGGCGATATCCAGAGCTACCTGGTACACCCCCTTTTAGAGCTACTCTGACATATTCGGAGCTCAGATCTAAAAGGTTGCCTTCAAGGTTATATCGGGATTTTGGAGTAGAGTTGGCGGCGGAGGAACCCTATCATATAGGGTCAACGGCGGCACTCACAACCTCAGCGAGGTTACCGATACCGGAGTCATCCGGACCCTTCGCCCAAGGGTAAAATAAATGGGCCTGGCCCCCCAGCTGGGGGTTGTGCGTGGGGTTAACGCCCTCACCACGTAAAAAAATTTTGTTCAGAGACGACTATTTGCCTCGGATACTGACCGATCTACTGTTGACGACCCCAGCAAACGAGAAATCATCAGATGCCCCAAATTACACCACCAAAGCTCAGCGGAACTCCACCAAATATCTCGGGATCAGCCAAATATCTTGGAGTCATACTGAACAAAATGCTTCGTTGGAAACAATATTTTCTAGAGAAGAAAGAAAGCAACCACCGCACTGTACGCGTGCAAAAGGGCACAAGGTAAAAGAATCAACCCCAAGATAATAAGATCACTTTCCACAGCAGTAATAAGGCCCATACTACAATACAGCTTGTGGTATCGTGGCCAGAGCTGGACAAAGTTGGTTGCACATAAATGCTAAACAGTGTCCAAACGATGCAGTGCATATCAATCACAGCCGCAATGCATACCTAACCAGCTGCAGCAGGACATCGAGAACTACCCAGAAACGGATCAACAATCATTGGACAAACGATTGAAACCATCTGGGTGCCAATAGACACTCAACAAACTAAGAGAGTCTCAGAGTTAGCGATGGGCTGTGCCCGTTAAAGAGGGAACACTGTTAACCCTTGCAAACATTCGAAACAGACATGACAAAAAATGGACTTAAAAACAACCAGGGCCATCCTCAGTTTAGTAGGATATAAGCTAGTACGAGCTCTTACTGGACATTACGCAACGGGTAGACACGCCGCGAGATTGTATGGACTTCTGCAGCAGATGAAGCAGATCCTTCACGCCTACTCTGCAACTGGTCTGCATTGGCCTCTTTTAGAAAACAAACCCTAGGAGGATACTACTTTAACAAATCAGTGGGCTTATAAATCTGGACACTCCAAAAAAAAAGCTTCCAAGGGCGATGGGGGTAGCTGACACAATGGCAACATAATGGACCCTCGAGTTTAAGCGAATCCATCTTAAGCTGATGCCACTTCACCTAACCAACCATAAGGCGCGGTTCGAATGAAACGGTTAAAAGACAGGGTGCTACGGAGGGAATTAGAAGTTGCACACTGATCACACAGATCACAGGGCAAAGCTTTAGGAAACGGAATGGGTTGCGACTTCACATATTAACTGTTCTTTAAACCGTCTAATTTACAACAAAAAATGGAAAACACATTTGTGGCAGGCAATCATCCGTCTATTCCCATTTCATTGGGGCATGGTACACAAGTAAACATTGCTGGCTGCACCCAACCTGGTAGGAAGCTACTTGCGTATAAGTCAAGTTGGCATACAGTCTCCTCATGGAACACCTGGATAGCTATCACGACAACTGATGCAAACGTCTTTTTCACTTCACCTACAATTTACGTTCGGACGAGTGCAGCAACCACCTGGATTCGAGATGCTGTTTTGAGCCTCCTCACACGTTTGGATAATATTTCAGTGGACTCTCCCCAAGTCGAATTGTCGAAAGATATCAAAGTGCGTTCGAATTAGAGTGCCTTTTGTACGGAAAACTGGGGGAGAATGCAAACAATTCGAGCTATGAAGCATTCGACTTAGGGAGACGACACTGTAGTTGCAACTGAAAATTTCAAGAAATGCTAATGCCTCCTCTTGTGTCACGTTTGCTTTCATTTGAAGGCAAATACGATAGCGAACACAACCGACTCAATTGTCTTTGCGCCGTAAACACAATTGTGATACGACTGACTCTGCAAAACCGAGGAACTTCACGGAATTCATACCGAACGTGGAAATACGCAACTCTGGCCACATCCATGCACCGGAATGCACTTCGCTTCTCTATCACCTATCATTTCACTTGGTTCTGCCCCAAAACAGCAACACCATTCAGTCACACGGCTGAAGTGGCTATTGTCAAGAGGAAGTGTACCAACTTCCCATCCACTCAAGGCGCAATTATCAGACACGAGAGAAACTCAAACACACACTCGCCATACTCACCTCGTGTAAGGAGTGTCGAACAAATTGTACGCGTAGTGACCGGCTGCCAGATTCTTCTCAATTGCACGTTCCAACAGCGAATGGGCAAGTTCCTCGCTCATGTTGTTCGTGAGACGATCCTCGCAGTCCTGGATGCCGGCAATCATTGTCGAAATGGACAGATTCTCATAGAAATCACTCAGCGAACGCGTGACCGAGGGTCGATTAGCTGCGCTGAGCCACGCCTTCTTGGGGCTCTTTGACTTTCTTCGCGTGGAAGCGCTGGTCGCGAGTAGGTTGCGCGACGAACTGAAGATTTCAGGTAGGTTCGTGCGGAGCAGCGTGAAGTCCACCGGGAATGGGATGCGATGCTTCACGTTCTGACAGACGGTGTAGAACTCAAAGAGTCCCTTGTGCATGGTGATCTCGGTGCTTTCGGGTCGCTTCTTGCCGCGCTCCGCTTCGTCGTCCATTGCCGTCTCGGACACTGCAGTGGACTCCTCGGAAAATCGCCGCTTCGTTGGAGAGGCAAAACACTGGGCGCCCGTCTTGTCGTCGGACGCCACGACTTTCTTGGCCCTCGGCCGATCGCCGCCACTCTGGATGTAGAACTGCAGCTCCAGGATGGTCTTCCGCAGCTGCTTCCGGTTGAGCAGATAGAGACTCACGAGATCATTGAGTTCGACGGGGCAGTTTTCGATCAGCGACAGCACCGAGAGGAACTTCGAGATGTTCAAGACGTTGGGCGAGGTGAACTCAATTGCGTTCTGATTGATCAGCCGCTGCAGGTGCTGGCAGTTTTGGTTTGTCGCCACGATGATGACGGGTCGTTTGGAAGTGGAGGCCAGCGTGTGGACGGCGTCGATGAACCCGGCATCGTGCTGCTCGAAGATGACGTCCGCATCTTCGACCAGGATCAGCGACTTCCTGGCGGACTGCTCGAGGTCATGCTCGGAGCTGCTGTCATCGGTCGAGTGCTTTTTTCTCTTCAGCCCGTTGAGGGTCATTTTCATCAGGTTCTTGCTCTTGCTGCCGCTCTCCTTGCGAATCTGGTGTGATTGCGTGGCCTCCTGGAGCTCCTGCAGCAGCTTCTTGCCGGTGCGCTTCATCCCCGCATTCACCTCCAGGATGTTGAAGTTCATTTCGTTGGCCAACGCGAACACTGCGTTGGTCTTGCCGCTAGAACTCGGTCCTAGGAGAACGACGGAATTGCAGGAGGCGCCCACGCTGTTGGAATCGTTCATGTCGAAGGAGGTGTTCGGGTCGCTGACACGCGTAGCCCCGCGCCACGACGACAGGAACTCTTTCAGCTGGTTGACTGGTGCGATATTCACTAACACTTGGTCGGACGACATGGCCTTGTACTTCTCCGTGAAGAGGAGCTCCCCGTTCGGCGCCGAAGGCGGCGGCTTCTCCTCTTCCGCGTCCGGGTCGAATTTTGCCTTCGACTGCGACCGGCGGCTATTGCTTCTGGTGACGACGAACGACTCGGTCACCTGTTCGGCTTCCTGGCCCGAGTCGATTGCGCAGAACATGCGGTACTTCTCGCGCAGCTGGTTGTAGCACTTGAAGGTCGGAAACTTGTCGTAGTCGACCTTCCAGTCCTTGATGATGGACCTCTTGTTCTCGATCTGCACCAATGGAACCGGACCGGCGTGGGTGTCGACTTTGCTCTTCGGGTGACCGCGGAAGTCCTTCAGCGTGCACGCGGTTAGAGCGCCTATCGCGCGCTTCCTGATCTTCCTCGTCGGCGTCTTCTGGTCGTCGTCCTTGCGCAGCTTGTACGTCGGTGCGATGTGGCCGTACGCGGCTTCCTCCTCCTCACTCCACTGCCGGACGTGGCTCACCTTCGGGAACACTTGGATGGACTCCTCGTAGGCCTGCTCGTACTGCTTCTGCTTCGTCATTTCGAGTCGCATCTTCTCCGGCACTCCGGACATCAGGAACTGCTGCTTGGCGCGCAGCATCTCCGGATTGGGAATCTGTTTGGGCACAGCCTTAATAAATAGTGGTGCTAGCTTCTTTGGAGTTTGCTTTGGGCTCTCGCTATCCAGATCGATGATCTCAATCTCCTGCTGCTGCGGCTCCTCCTTTGCAGACTTTTTACTCGTGCGAACGATGCTCTTCGATTCCGCTTTGCTTGGCGGCGAAATCGGGCTTTGATCTAGATCGTATTTGGATTTTCCTGAACACTGTCTCTTTGGCCGGCCACTTGGTGTAAGCGATACCGTGGGCGCTTCGACTGCGGATGGTGTGCTGGCTTTGTCATCTTTCGACTGGCGGACTCCGCGTCTTGGACGCTTTGGCGTTAACTCCTCGGACTCGAGCTCCAATTGCAGATCTTTTCTCACTTTGCCCTCCTCGCTGGGCGATGGTTTCTTCGGGAAGTAGCCCAGTAAACTGTCGCGCTTCTTGATGGGTGACGATAGCTTGGCTAAAAAACCACCCGACTCCTGACTGGTCGTGTCGACGGATTCGACGGAATCAACAGATGACAAGCGGCGGGCCTGGCGGGGCGTTCGTTTGGATTTGCGACCGGTTTGAACTTTCGCCTGCGCTGCCTTGGGAGAGGGCTTTTCTTCGGGGGTTTCCGCGACCTCGGTGGGTTTGGTGTCGGGCTTTTCCGCGTGCCCGTTGGTTAGCATTTCTTTTAATCTGAAATGAGAGTAGTGAGAATTGGGATTAATGTCGCATGAGGGAGGATGGTTTAAGAATACGAGTGTTGGAAGGGGTGGAGTTGAGTACGGCGAGCTAAAGTGCACTGAAGAGCATCAAAGGGTGATTATGGGGTGACAGCTGAGCAGGGGTTACAGATTTGAGGTTAATTTTCCAGTCTACATCCACTAAGGAACTTCTATCAAGATAATGTAGCCGTCTTGAACAAAAACAAAGTCACCGTTGCACGCTTCCTGGACGTGGAAAAAGTCTTCGACACGGTCTGTATAGAGGGCGTCATCTACAAGCACACAGGGGCTTGCGATCGGCATTGCCCTCTAACCTCATAAGAATAGTCTACAGCTTCATGCTTTCCAGAAGATTCTACGTCCAACTGGAAAGCGTCCAACGTCCAACCAACACGTAGATCACTCAGCGACTTATGCCGTTCAGTTGTTCAGCGTTTCAACAAAAGTCGAATTGGATGGGATACGTTGAGCGGACGTGATGAACGAATATAATGAATACATGGACAGCTTCGATCTGATGGACGAGTGCTTGGGTCGATTTCGCATCCACATCAAATCACGCAAATTGACACACGACATGGTCATCATCACTGCTTGAATGTACATCGACGCCACTTCAATTGGACGGTATAGACAACGAAGCCACTATGACTATAAGAATCTGTCACGGAAGTTTCTTAAGAAATACGGCAGACCGTTGCCATGAAAAGCTGGTAAATCGGGTTTCGAGTGAATCTACGGCTAGACAAAATAGACCACTTGCTGGAGCACGCTACAACTCGACATCGTTGCAAAAAACCTGACTGCGACTCACGAACTCGATTTGTTGTGCCACGCAGTGAAAAGAACTGCTGCGTGGAGTTTCACATGACCTGTGATTCGTCGGGCTGTGATGTGAGGGCAAAACGAAGTATATGCTGTCCTCAAAAAAGGACATACAGCATCGACGTCTTGGACAGAGCGTCACAATGGGCGGCTATAACTTCGAGGTAGCCAAGAACTGCACTTACCTCGGCTCCGGAGTAAACTGTACCGAGATCAAGCGTAGGATAACTCTTGCCAACCGCTGCCAACACTCTTCTTCGGGCTCAAGAGGCAATTGAGAGCAAATCGAAGAACCAAGTTGACTCTATATAAGACTCTGATCATCCCAGTGCTGCTATACGGCGCGGAGGCATGGACAATCTCGAAAGCGGATGAAGAAGTCCTTGGTCTCTTTGAGAGAAAAGTTCTACGCACGATCTTTGGTCCTGTTTGTGTTGACGGGTTCTGGAGGAGAAGATTCAATCACGAACTGTACGGGCTGTACAGCGACATGAGCCTGGTTAGGCGTCTACGGATCCAACGCCTACGGTGGCTAGGTCATGTAGAGCGTATTGACACCACAGCTCCGGCCCGAGAATCTTCGAATCCGAACCTCTCGGGCAACGCAACAGAGGACGCCCGCGTTTAAGGTGGCGCACCCAAGTGGAGAAGGACCTCAACCAACTTGGTGTGCGAAACTGAAGGCAGCTAGCCAGAGATCGCGCTAGTTGGAGAGGCATGTTGGTTGAGGCCCAGGTCCACCCCGGACTTTAGCGCCACACAAAGAAGAAGAAGAAGTGATGCGTCGCCGATGATTTTTCATCAAGCATCATAACCATTGCTGTTGAGACACTATAATGGACTCGAAACCAGATTGCAGTAATTCAGCAATGCATCGTCATGCATAGTCTTGCTATTATTTTCTCCAGAACCTTCGACAAACAAGGCAAGGTACTAATTGGACGAAAGTCTGCTGGAGATAATGCGTTAGGTTCCTTGGGCATATCTGCAACCAACAAGTGGGAAAGGTATTCAAGATACAAGGTAAGTGCGAGCGGGGTTTAAATACGAAATAATGCCAATTTGATAAAGCGGAGAGGGATAAAATCCAAACCAACAGCTCCAGACGGCAGCGGGTGAATACTCCCAAGAATCTCAAATTCAGTAGGTTAGGTTTGGTTAGGTTAGGTTGTAGTGGCTGACTGCTGCAAAGCAGTCACACTTAGGCCAGAGTAGGCCCATTGTGATACCACGCGGGTTGACTTCTCCTAACGCTGGAACCAGTTGGTGCTGCTGATGAACCGATTTAGTTGGCCAATGCTGGCACTTTTTAGCTCGTTACGGCTGCTGAAGTAGTAGGCTCCTAGGTGCAGGAACCTACGACTGGCAAGAGCACTGCAGGAGCCGAGAAGGTGATGAGTGTTCTCTTCCTTCTCTTCATCCATGCAGCTTCTGCAAAAATGATTATATAGAGCAGCCATCCTGCGAGCATGAGTGCCAATTACACAGTGCCCGGTTATGACTCCTATGAGGGTCCTTAATGAGGGCTTGCTGAGTTCAAGTTCAAGACTGAGTGACCGTTTTAGGTTGAGTGATGGCCAGATTTCTTTTGTTTTAAGGCAGGTGGTGCCTTCTAGCTGGTTTTAATTGTATGAATCTTTGATAGGCTGCAGCGATCGGCATGGAAGGTGGTAGCCCTGCTACCGATAGGGATGAGGTTGTACCACACCTAGCGAGTTCGTCGGCTTTGCAGTTTCCTGGTATGTCACAGTGTCCCGGCACCCACATGAGGTGAATGTTAAAAAATGCTCGGCCATCTCGTTAAGAGCCAGCCTGCAATTAAGGGATGTTTTAGAGTAGAACATGACATTGTCCAGGGCTTTTATGGCGGCCTGACTATCGGAACAGATGGTGACATCCCTTTTTGATATCACATTGTTTTTAAGCCAAGACAGCGCCTCTTTAATCGCTATGGTTTCTGCCTGAGCTTCACGGAGATAGCAATGTTGCGGTCTTGTGAATAGACACCCGCACCCACCCCTTCTTTTGTCTTTGATCCATCTGTGAAGGTGCGCAGAGGATCTTTCAGTGTTTGCATGTCAGTCATCCAGTCCGCTCATGTCAGTCAGTTCAGTAAGAAAGTCAGTTCAGTTCAGTCTGAAAATTTCAATTCACCACAAGTTGAGCATTAGGGATATAATCGTGGTGCCGACGTAGAAACACACTAAGCAACGAAGAAGAAAACTGCCGACGCGAAGGATGAAAATCATCCTCAACAGAACTCTTATTCTGCCAGTCCTGCTGTATGGAGCCGAAGCTAGCTAGACAAGCAAAACTGCAAATTTCTACGTCGGATATGTGGTCCCCTCTGCGTGGAAGGTGAATGCAGGATAAGACACAACCGCGACTTTCGAGAAGGAAAGGAAGACCGAACCTCCGGGAGATGAAGTCATCGTAGATGTAAGACAGCTTGGCAGTGATGACTGGAAGTAGCGTGCCCAACAGTATGTATGTAATGCCTAAGTAGTATGTTAGAAGATGCATTCCTTTTCCCAGGATCAATGATGCGCATGTTGCTCCACAGGCGCTGATTTTCTAGGTTGGGATTCAGTTTTGAAAAAAATACCTTTTCTTTTCGGAGCGGGTAAGAGCTGATCCCTGATTATGGGCCATACAATATTCTCTCCAGTGAGAATCATCAGGATTTCCTTTCCACATCGTGCTCATTGTGCATTGTGTTCCTCCGCGGTAAACCAACGAACTGCTTTATTACAATTAATAAACCCTTTTGGAGGGCATGGGCCTGTGCATCCAGGGCAAAGTTGTTGATTGCTCTCGACTTGGCGAGATGCCAGCAACGATCCCTGTAAATGCACAGGTCAAGTTGACATACAGCCTCCTCGCGGCGCCCTCTGGAAAACCTCTACTGCAGCCGCTCGGAGGTGAACCAATGAATGCAGCGACCCCTTGTCCGGGGGTTTAAACCAGGACCTGGTCCTCCAGGTTCGGAGGTTTCGCGTGGGGTTAACTTCCCCACCGTGTAAAATATAGTCTAGTTCAGAGACGGCAACAAGCCTCGGATACGGATGACCCTACTGCTGACGACCATGGACAACGAAATAAGGACAACGATTTTCGGTTCTGCACGTGGAATGTGAGGTCACTTAACAGACCACGTGCAGCCGATGAACTTGCGGAGGCCCTAGAAGCCTATAAAGCTGACATCACCGCCATCCAAGAGGTGCGATGGGATGGGCCGGGCAAAAAGAGGATGAAAAACTGCGACATCTTCTACGGCGATTTCTACCAAGAGCGAAGGCAGCGCTTGTTTGGATGCGGTTTTGTTGTTCGAGGCAGACTTAGGCAAGAAGTCTTAAGCTTTAGCGAAGGCCTCACAAATATCCGCATCAAGGCAACATTCGGCAACATCAGCCTAATTTGCGCCCACGCCCCAAAGGAGGACAGAGACGATGGGTGACTTCTATGATCTCCTAGAAAGAACATGCGATCAACGCCCCAGCTACGACGCCAAGATCGTTCTAGGCAATTTTAACGCAAAGCTGGACAAGGAAGAAATCGTTGCTAGAGTCGTCGGAAAACACAGCCTGCACGACAATGGACTCAGGCTGTTGGACTTCGTGACGGGGCGAAACCTCTCTGTAGCCAGCAAGCGGTTCCCTCACCGCAACATTCACAAAGGGACCTGGTGGTCCCCTGATCAATCAACCGTCAACCAGATTGATCACATTGCAATCGCCGTCAGACACTCCTCCAGTGTCCTCGATGTCCGAACGTTCCGAGGTGCTAACATCGACTCCTATCATTACCTTGTTGTAGCCAAGGTCAGAACTCGGATATCGATTGTACAACGGAGTAGAGCAAGACCGAAACAGTTTGACGTTGGAAAGCTACAATCGCAATCGACCGCTGGGAACTCCTCCGATCGAGTCTCCCTGAAGCTCTCAGAGAGTCCAAGCCTGCCAGGCGAAACAATCGACGAACAGTGGAACCGTTGTCAAAACGCCATTAGAGAAGCTGCCTCTGATGTGTCGGCAGGCGCATTCAGCGAAGCTAGCAGCATATAAGGCGACGTTGAATAGAAGGACGAGAGCGGTTCGTGAGCAAAAGGTGATCCCTTTTGTTGCAACATTTTGATCTCATTTCTACAAGTGCACGATCTAAGCCCGACTTTGGCTCACCACCAGTCACTCATCGCAACAACAAAAAATCGATCGCTCGAATTGGGTCAGCTCAAAAAGAAAAAGAAGGAGCATGAGAAGCGCGCGATCGAGGAAATGGAGAGGTGGTACGGCAGAAATAATGTCCGAAAGTTTTACCAGCGGGTGAAACAACTATCCAAAGGGTACAAACATCGGACAGAAGCCTGTCGGAACGAAGAGGGACAACTCGTAGTAGAGTCGCAGTCGATACTGAGAATCTGGAAGGATCACTTCTGCAGACTGTTAAACGGCGAAGAGGACACCAATACCGCTGTCAGGCAGAATGTTCCACTCCACGCAATGGACGACGATAGAAAAGAATTCCGTCCCCCCGATCTAGACGAAGTCAAGGCAGTGATATCGAGACTGAAGTCGGACAAAGCTGCTGGAGCGGACGGATTGTCCGCGGAACTGTTTAAAGCAGCTGGAGATGATCCGGTTGGGCGCATGCACCAGCTCATCTATAGGATATGGTCGGAGGAAAGCATGCCCGACGAGTGGAATCTTAGTATCGTTTGCCCGATCCACAAGAAAGGAGACCCCTTTGACTGCGCCAACTATCGGGGGATAAGTCTCCTTAACGTCCCCTACAAAATCTTCTCTGCCGTTCTGTGTGAGCGCCTGAAACCATTCGTCAACAACCTGATAGGTCCTTATCAGTGCGGTTTCAGGCCTGGGCAGTCCACTATCGATCAAATTTTCACATCACTGCATTTCACATTACTCGATTCAACCACGAACTGTACGGGCTGTACAGCGACATGAGTCCAGTCAGGCATCTACGCATTCAACGCCTAAGATGGCTAGGCCATGTAGAGCGCATGGACAATACTGCTCCAGCCCGGAGAGTCTTCGACTCCGAGCCAGTGGGACAACGCAATAGAGGACGACCACGAACCCGATGGCGCACTCAAGTGGAGAAGGACCTCAACCAACTTGGAGTGCGAAATTGGAGGCAGCTGGCTAAAGAACGTGCCAGCTGGAGAGGATTGTTGACCGAGGCCCAGGTTCACCCCGGACTGTAGCGCCACAAGAAGAAGAAGAAGAACCCTTTTGATGGGAACATGTTCATTGACGAGTTCTAAGACTTTCTGTTCGGGGTAGTTGACTTTATCATCACCATTGAACATGCCATAAACGTAATGCCATGTTGTACACTCTGCACGTCGTTGTTGTAGTTCGTTATGATTCAATAGTCTCTATATTGAAATGTTATAGGAATGGATAAGAGGTTTAACAGAATAAATCTTCATGAGATATACTCTCAAATGACAGTGGATCATTAAGAAAAATAGTCTAGAAGGCTAGGTGAACAATTCGACTTGTTCTAAGACTGTCCCAAGGTCATCTCACACGTTACCTGTCAACAGCTAGTTGAGAGAATCAAGAAAACAACAAACGACTGATCCCACAGTTGCGAAATAAATTTTATTGACTTTCGTGAAGTGCATTCTGTTTCCGCTCAAAACAGATCGAACGGCCATCATGGAGGTTATGTACGAACTGATAAATAATTTCCCTTGGAAACTGTGGTTTCTGTATCCTAATCCACAAACGAAACGAAAACTGTCTATTCCCCTCAAACGACGAAAGACCAACCTCCCTCCATTAACAAAGTCATCTCGTCGTTGCGGATCCTACTCAACTTGACAGCTAATCCTGGAAAAACAAACAAACGGCCCACATGGATCAGTAGTTCGCGTCTCTGCTGCAAGAGACGCCCCAGTTTGATGTGAAGAGTACGCTCGAATGCTGCTGATGATGGTGTTTTCAATGTGAAGGCGACGAACAAGAACAAAGAACACACTGAGTCACCGAAAATCTACCTCAACGATCTGTTCTTAGACACACACAATGCGACTGTTTATCGGACAAGCAAATGAAGTAAAGCTGAGATAGCGATATGAAATGCACCCAGAAACACACACTCACCTCTTCGCTCGATGCTTCATGGTCTTCTCAATGTAGGCCTCCTTTGCTTCCTCCTCCAAGCGTCGTTTAGCACCACCCTTGCGATCGGCCCAGTCTTGCAGGAACATTTTTCTCTTCACACTCATACTGCGCTGCGCGTCATCCGCCTCGTCGAGCTGCGCCTCCTTGCCTGGCGTATTCGAACCGATGCTCTTGTTCCTGGCGTTCATCATCACCTCGAAGGCATTGGCCTTTTTGGCCGCACCAACACCGTTCACTGCCGGACTGGTGTCCATCTCGTTCGCCTGCTTCTTCGGCGTCCTTGCAAAATGATCGAGAATTGTGGCATTTTTCAGTGGACTCTTGATCTCCGTCGCTATGTCGTCGACATTCTTTTTACTCTCCTGCAACGGATGCTTTGGACTGCGTTGATTCACCTTCGAGCCGTCAGCCTTGGCGGCGTTCTCAGCGGCTGCCGCTTCAGCCTCCTGCTGAGCTTTCTTCTTCTGTTCCTTCTTTCTGCGGTGCTTTTGCTTGTGCTTGCGCTTTACTGAATTGAGAACCTCCTCCATGTTCTGAAGAATAAGCTTACTATCTGCACGTGGCGTTTTGACCACATAGGGGAACGTCGTACTTGCACCAGCACCAACACCGCCGCCACCACCACAGCCGCCGCCACTTAATGGACTCTCAATCGATGATATCTCGCTGCTTGCTTCAGCCGGATCGGTCGAATTGGATTTGTCTACCGCACACAACTCTGATTCCTCATTCATTTCTTCGTGATAATCATTGAATTAATCGAAATGCACTGCAAATAAAACGCACAACATTGAAATGTTTCCAACAATTGGCAGTCACTCGGAGCATATTACCCCCTGCACATAGATTGGCTAGAATTCACGAATAAAAAAATTCTGATGACACCGCAATTTCTGACAAAAAATTGTTCCCTAAGCCCCCACAAGCGAAGCCAAAGCACACTTCAGTAATCCCCGATGATTTCGAACTTTTCTCATCGATATCTACGTACGCACATGTATGGAATTCATAGGATTTTCTCCCAATTCAAATTGATTGTATAATTGCAAAATTTCATTTGTTTCCCGCTTGTAATTGAATGGAATTTTTTTTTCCTTCGAGTTAAAAAAAACGTTTTTTTTTCTTTATTGCTTAACGAGATCCATTTCTGATTGTTCATACGCTTGTCAAAGTGAATAAATAAAAAAAAACGAACAGAAAATGGCGCGAAATTGTACTGCCAAGTGACAAGTTGTGGTCCGTTCAGTGGATGAATAGTGAATGTGATGGTGCTGATTTGTTGGTACGTTTGATTTTTTGCTACCAAATGATAAGGGGGATGGTGGGATTTTTGTTGCTTCGAGGCAATGACCGTTTGACATTGGTTGCGATGGAGGAGGGGGTTTGTGGTGGTTTTACTTGTTGATGGGGGTACGTTGACTGGTGCTTTGGACGGTATAGAGCGAGCACAACTAACCTAGCCAGTCCTTCCTGACGGATTTAAAGTTCAAATTAACTAGTAAATAATTAATGATTCCTTGATTTATGAGCTAAAGACAACTAACCACCTAACGAACTGTCATTTTTACACATTTGACATGACTAATGTCACACAAGCAACAAATTCAGGATTATCTGGGCTAAGGTGAGAACGTGCATAATTCTAGATTTCTGGTGCAGTTTATTTATTCGCCTTCACTTTTTATTTATATGAAGCGCACGAAATGCAACGATGTGAGTAGTGCTTAAGACGTCATCTTCGGTAAAATGCGCAAAAATAAGCCAAAAATGTTCACAAGTCACGTATAATGCTACATTCCGTGCGTAGTTTATATATTCGCCTTCACTTATTCATTAGACGACACGCAGCGAAAAACAAATAAGTGACATCGATGTGAATAGTGCTTAAAGTAAGGATCTGACCTTGTGTTGCATTTAAGTCAAAAACGAGGATTGTCGTGTCAAAAATAAAAAAGCGTAAAAAATTCTGTTAAAATCCTCATCACCTTGTGTCAAAATTATAGCAACCATCATTGAATGCAATAATTTAGTGCAGTGTAACACTTTCATTGTGTGCCCACCCCAAAGAGTTCATTTGTGGTGAAATTCATGATGAAATGTCTATTCGAATTCACTACGTGACAGATATACACATTTCCTTGCCATTGTTTAAGAAAAATCTGACAAAAATAGAAGTGGCATCTTCAAATTCAGTGATTAAGAAAAAAAAACACAAGAAGACCAAAAAAAAAAAACTAATCTACACGTAATGGCCAGCGAAAAGATTCCCGCCTCAGTGCCGGGGAAAACCGGTGCATATAAAAGACCGCCGAAAAAGCCCAAATCAGTTGAGAATCCAAACCCCTCTGGCGATAGTATGGGGCAAAATCAATCCAAGGACAAGGCAGCTACCGAAGCGGGAAAAGACAGAAAAGTGCATAAAGCGCGAAACAGAACAAAAAAACCGAAACCACCAAAAGTAACGATGCCGACTCAAGTGCATCCGAATGATACCATGAGACTACTGCACGAGCGGACAAAGCTTCTGAGAACGAAACTGGCGAGGATGAAACATCGAATGTCAAAAGATGGTCCGCTGTTGGAGCATTTAGCCAAGGATGATTTGATAGTGGCAATCAAGAAGTTGCAGCTGAATGACATACGACCGGTTTTGGTAACGCGACAGACTTCGGACAGCGGCGAGCAGGCGACTGAAGTCGATGAAGTCGATGAAGTCGACGAAGATGATGAAGTTGATGAGGCTGCTGCGCTCCCTTTGTCGATGTCGAGATCGGAGCGTAAGTATCGGCACAAGACAAAGGACAACCGGAGGCTCACTGGGAGCGAGGACAACTTGCATGAGTTCTATGTGAATCACATCAACAGAATTGTGTCAGGGGTGAACGCGGACAAGGGGGTGACTTTGAAGTATGCCCATGGGGACAACCTGGAGGAGTTCGCTCAGAAGTGTGTGGAAGCCGGGCTGGGCCAGATTGCGGTGGGCGAAGTGCGGGTGAACGCCAAAAACAATCACCAATCGTTTTTATCTCTTGACGAAGGTCCGGACGCGATGATTTCATCGATGGCAGCCAGAATGTACGCCATGGACGGCGACACTGTGCGGGTGTTCGTTCGAAATTTGACAGACAAACCTCCTCCCACGGGCGTAGTTGAGATTGAGGAGCCAGCCGACGATGGACTAGATGTCACGATGGGTAAGTGCTGAATTCAAATGTGCATGCAGACGTGCTGATGGCTTTTTTTCACAGACGACGGGGAGAATATCATCCGAAGTGAGGTGGAAATTTTGGCAAACACCGATACCAGCTCACCGGCTCGGCGGCTTGCCTTCGTGACCTCCATCGTGGCGAGGAAGGGCAATCGAGACTTCGTGGGATCGATCTCGTTTAGGAATTCAATCAGAGTGGATTCCGGCGAATACTACAAGTTCCGGCCGCGGGATATGAAGGTGTCCATGATCTACGTTCCGGTGGAGTCGTGCAAGGACATCGTCGCCAACCAGACGGCTGACGACATGATGGGCTTGCTGTACGTGGCCGAGGTCACCACGATCACGGACAACGGCCGTTGCATCGGTGTCCTTAAGGAGCCAGTCGGCAAGTGCGGCAACCTCGAGTCGGAAATCAAAGCGATTCTCCTGCACAACGGCATGAAGGACATCAAGCCCTACGAGGAGCGGTTCGTTGAGATGTTCGCAGAGCCCAGCGTCATAACCAGCGACGACATGAAGGACCGGCTAGACCTCCGAGATGAGTGCATTTTCACCATCGACCCCCTGACGGCACGCGATCTAGACGATGCCGTGTCTTGCAAGCAGCTGCCCGACGGCAACTACGAGATCGGTGTACACATCTCCGACGTGACGGCCTACCTGCAGGAGGGCTCCGAGCTTGACGACATCGTTAAGCTGCGGGCCACGAGCATTTACCTCGCCAACGAAGTGATCCACATGCTGCCGTCCTCCCTGTGCCGCAAGTGCTCCCTGCTGCCGGGCGAGTTGAAGCTGGCGTTCTCCGTGTTCTGGGTGATGAACGAGCAGGGCGAGGTCCAGTCCACGCGTTTCACACGCAGCATCATTCGCTCGTGCACGCAGCTTGCGTACGAGCATGCGCAGAAGATCATAGACAATCCCCAGGAGCCATTCACGATTGACGACTTCCCCACGATCTGCGGTAAATTCACCGTCAACGACATCGTTGAACGCACCCTCATACTGAACAAAATAGCCGAGAATATGCGCAAGCAGCGCTACGCGAACGGCTGCCTGTCCATCGACAACCCAGAGTTCTACTTTCAATTCGACCCGAAGACCGGGGAGCCCATCTCTTTCGACACAGCCACCCGCTTGTCGGCGAACTTCCTGATCGAGGAGTTCATGTTGCAAGCGAACCAGTCCGTCGCACAGTTCATCTACAAACGCTTCCCGGGAATAGCATTCCTGCGCAACCATCAGCCGCCCAAACAAAACGCACTCAACAACCTGAAGGCGAAGCTAGCCGCCCTCGGTATTGTCCTCAACATGGAGAGTTCGAAGGCGATCCACGACGGCATGCAGAAGATCTGTGCGGCCAGCAGCGATCCGGAAGCCATGTCCGCCGGACTGAGCTACTTGCTCACCAAGCCAATGGTGAGGTCGAAGTAAGTTTTTGAGTGGGAAACAGAACGACTGTGGCGTTTGGTGCTGATGATTTTTTTTTTTCAGATATTTCCGCAGCAGCGTTGAGTCGACGCCAGCTGACCTGTTCCACTATGCCCTGGCAGTTCCAATCTACACTCATTTCACTAGCCCCATCAGACGCTACCCGGATGTTATTGTCCACAGGTGAGTGAAGGTTTTGCGAAAGCTCGTGGCGCTGAATCGGCGGGGAATTCCCAGAAAACGCTTGTGAGCTTGAAGTGATTAATGGCTTTGTCAGTGGAATATACCACCGGTATGATGCAAGCGCACTGCTGCGATAAGAGACGTTCGGTCTCATTGTGATGATTCAGTAAATCCACATGCAAATGAGTGACATTTATGACATGTCAAAAAAATAACCTCAAAAACTCCACTCCCCTCCCAATCTAACCAAGTTGTCTGTGCGTTCCTCCTTTCAGACTACTCGCCGCAGCCTTGGACTACCAATCGCCCCCAAAGCGCACTGCCGAAGAACTCGATGAATTGGCCAAGATCTGCAACGATCAGAAGTACAATGCGAAGAACGCCAGCGACGAGAGCGCCAACCTGTTTTTCATGCGCTACGTCAAGGCGAACTCCACGGTTAAGCTGCGCGCAGTCGTAACCGACATCTACCGTCACTCAATAGAAGTGATCACCCTAAAAACCGGTCGCCTGATCACACTGCCATTTAAGATCCAAAAAGTAATAGTCGACGCCTCGCACGCACCCTCGGTGGTACACATATCAGAGAAGAACTCAAGAAAGCCCATGTTGGAATTGAGGTTATTCTCCGCACTTGACATTATTCTCGCGGTGGTGGAGGGCAAACTAATCGGCTTCTTCGATACGCCAGACTGCGACGAAGACCTGGGCAACTGCTCACTCCAAGGACTCAAGCTGAGCGGTGCAAAGAAGGCGCACCCTCGCCGGAGACGCGACAAGAAGCCCCGAGCCAGAGGAACAAAGGAGCATTAAACAGTGTACAAATGGACGCATTTTGTCTGTGATGTTTAATTTTACAATAAGCGTTGTAATTTTCATTTCTCTATCTATTTTGTATCAAATTTACAAAAGAAAACTCAAAATAAACGTAGAATGCATGCGGTTACTGTGAACTTCATTTTTGAATTGTGTTTGCATTTTGCTACGTGAACTTAATGTCAAAAGACTTTCATCACCGAAAAAATGAGGCAAACAATAAAAGGCTGTTTTTACATTTTAATTAACATTATTTTTTATTTATTTTTTCGTTTTGTTCTGGTAGTCAGCTAGGGTGAAGAGCTTCTTCGGGATAGTTTGTCGTTTCGTTACAAATCTTACTTTGAGCGTATGAGGGAGCTCAGGGTTTATTGCACCGCAACCTATGGTTCCAGTGTATCTGCTTTGAGACACATTCTCTTAACCTTACGTACATTTCTTTTCAGTGAGTTCCCTGGTTGATTGTCTCAATGACATATATAAGATTTGATTTCTCAGAGGCACTTCTGATGTGGAAGCGCTGAAATGGAAGAAAGCAGATCCCGACGGTGACGGTAAATAGTTGCTCGCTCACTTGGAGGGTGTGAACATTGCTTGCATTGTACTCTGTTTTCCCTGGCCAGCTGCCTCCAGCTGCGCACATAGAGTCGACGGACGGCTTCATGTGCAAGCACGTGGGCAATGATTTGTTTGCGTTCAACTGTGTGTGTCGGGTGAAATGTGCCCCCGATGACTGCAGGTCCTGGCATTCAGCAGTGACTGTGAGCTGTTGCGTTGTATGTGAATTATGGTTTCTTCAATTATCGGATATAGGATAATCCTATGTTTGAATTAAGAAACGGCCTGTCGTGGGAGTCTTGTGATCCGTCGACTTCTCGGAGCAAAACGAAATGATTGTCTCTTGGTTTGAATTAGCACAAGCAACTGACGCTTAACCGAAAGACCGAAGATTCACTGCGGATTGAGGTCCTCCTAGCCGAAGAGCAAAGGTGTGAAGCAATTCGTTGCAGATTGAGGACGGCCAGCCCGAATGACGAGCCTCAGATCCTGTATCTTGTTACGGGTCGTAGTGCCTCTACTACGCCTACACACGGTTTCTTTCAATGAGTTTCAGCTCTTTCCGACTATTCTCCAGCTGT
The DNA here is from genome assembly GCA_916610145.1 of Eristalis arbustorum. NCBI lineage: Eukaryota > Metazoa > Arthropoda > Insecta > Diptera > Syrphidae > Eristalis > Eristalis arbustorum. The sequence goes on from OU744318.1 coordinate 31,569,597, forward strand.
CGAGACTCCGCCTCTACTGTTCGCCATATACTTATCAACTGGCTTTTCTACCGTCTTGGGTTAACGAGTTCCACTACATCACTTGTTTAGCTATAGAGCTGTCGCTAGACGAAAAGTATGACCACTCCATTGGCACTTGTGCCGTTGAATAATGTTAACTATAGGTTCCTGGCTGTTGATTTGAGATACGGTTCGGCCAGAAAACTTAAAGTATGTTTCGTAGGCACCCATTAGATTAAACACCAGGCCAAGGCTGTTTCACTCTAATGTTGAGTTCGTGTTGTTGTACTCGACATTGGAACGAAACAGTCTTGGCTTGGTGTCTAAACTAATAGTATTACCTCTCCAGAATGATGACCTAGCTTTAGTTTGCGACGTTCTGCTGCGGTTCCTCCATTGGCTGAGTTACATTAGAGCTAAAGGGTGATTTTTTAGCTATTATATTTTTGGCAACCCTGGTTTATATAATAACTATGCTATGCTGTGACAAAAAATCTCTTCTTCTTCTTTGATTGGCGCTACAGTCCGGGGTGGACCTGGGCCTCAACCAACATGCATTTCCAGGCAGCACGATCTTTCGCCAGCTGCCTCCAACTACGCGCACCAAGTTGGTTGCGGTCCTTCTCCACTTGTGTGCGCCATCTAGTGCGAGGACGTCCTCTGTTGCGCTGTCCCAACAGCTCGGTATCGAAGACTCTTCGGGCCGGTGCTGTGGTGTCCATCCGCTCTACATAACTTAGCCATCTTAAGCGTTGGATCCGAAGACGCGCTGTAATTCTGCGCTTGACCTCGGTACTGGTGTTGTTGTCCCTATTTACTCTAGAGCCTAGGTAGACGAAGTCCTTGACTACCTCAAAAGTTTCTGCTGCCCAATATGACGCTCTGTCCGAGATGTCGATGTTGTGCGTCCTTTCGTAATGATAGCATATACTTTGTTTTGCCATGGCTTATCGCTAGACCCATTTTAGCCGCTTCCGCTTCAATGCCAGTAAACGCCTCATGGACGGATCGCTGTGTTCGTCCAATCAGAGATTTCTCCATCGTCATCCTGCACAACCTGACGAGTTTGGCAGGAATGTCAAAACTAGACATGTCGCTGTATAACTCGTCTCTATGCACGCTGTCATATGCGGCCTTGAAATCGACAAATCGGTGGTGGGTGTCGATCTGCATCTCTTGAGTCTTTGCCAGGATCTGCCGTAGTGTGAAGATTTGGTCTATTGTGGACTTTCCTGGCCTGAAACCGCACTGATAAAGACCTATCAGGTTGTTGACAAAGGGTTCCAGGCGTTCACACAGAACGGCAGAGAGTATCTTTTACGCGATGTTAAGGAGGCTGAACCCTCGATAGTTGGCGCAGTCAAAGGAGTCTCCTTTCTTGTGGACCTTGGTACCTTCTAGAGGTTCTTTTATTCGCCCTTGTACTCGAATTTCATTAGATTCTCCACATCTGCCAAGACTTATTTTCTCATTCATCATTTCCTTGAGTGCAGTGGTGGCCCGTGGCGTTGTGGTTATGTGCGTCGACCCCAACCTCGACGTCGAAGGTTCGATTCCTGCTCTGTGCGACGAAACCAATTTTCACGACCCCACCTCTTTCGAGCCACTGACAATGCTCAAAGAGTATTTCCTGTCTAGATAAAGAGAGAACAATAGCAAGCACAACACGAGTGGTTGCTGAGAAGCTAGGCCCTGGCCCTTACGGGCTGCAGCGCCACCCATATTATTATTATTATATTATTTCCTTGAGTGCTTCCTTAGTCTGTATTTTCCTGTTAGGATACGGAGGTGGTATTTATTTATTTTGATGGATCCCTCAAACCTCTTTAGTTATACTGACCGAAGAGAATCTTGTTTTTGTTAGTCCCCAATTGATGATATTACATAAGGTCTCCTCCATCTTGACTGTGTTATACCTGATGCCTTGGCAAACATAGAATCCACGAATATCTTTGCTTCTAAATAGAATCGCCTCCTCCTCTTCGATAATGGTATTTGCCATGCATTTCCATCTACCCTAGTCACATTTAGACCAAATGTAGTTGCATTATATGACGAGCATAACCGATGAACAAAATGCTTTCCTAGACTTAACAACGAAAATAAGTGGAATGCTGCTACAAAAATTCGAAGTGATGTGGTGAGTTAGGCAAATATCACATCTGTTTTAAGACTGGTTACAGTGATTATGTGCATATTTCAGATTGCGCGAGATAATAATCATTGCGGTGAATTCATATTTGCAAACAAGGAGTTTGTCCAGATGTTAGAGTCGACTTGATCGTTGGATGAGCATTTGCTGTAAAATGCTGTCCAAGTTATTGTAGAGGTGGCAATTCCGAAACAGGTTCGAGAGTGCATCAGCGATTTGCAATCCGAATGAATTAACTACTTGTCGGGGCCATTATCAAGCGCACTAAGTGCTTACATACGTGTGAGTAAGCTTTGCATCTGCCAAGTTTTGGTGCTGTGACGATTATAGTGTTATAAGATGTTCCTTATTCATTGTAGCGTGATCTACTCGATGCATACATCCATATACATATGTGGGAACCAGTATTAAGAGTATGTCATAGGTGTTACCCTTACAGTGAATACAGAATCCACCACTCTCTCTAGTGACCCGCCAAGAATCTCAGATATCCCCACGGATCATCACAAGAAGCCTTAAAAATTCCAAACGGAGGAAGTAGATGAAGTAAGGAGACGTAGCAATTGAATCGAAAAAGGACTTAAAAAGCGTTAACCACTTAGATCACGCGCGTGATCACGTGATCAACCCAAGATGCCGATAATGGTGGTGGACAGCTCGCGTTGCTTCAAAAAGGAGCGATAATCGCTTAAAACGCAACTTCTGGCGATCTGACTGCAGTGAGATCACAAACATCAGAGTCTGATAGGCTTAGAAAAAACTTACCATAGGCCATGGTTCCTGGTAACACATACACTGGATCGCCAGCGGAGGAGGAGACTTTAGACATCGAACTTTACGTTACAAATAATGTCAGCGAAAAAAAAAAATAGCTGTCGACCCCAAAAATCTTCGTGAGTAGACTGGTATCCTAACCATCATGCTGCAAGCAACTGGTCATGTAATGTCCAATTCTTAAAATAACCCACTTGTGACTACATACATCATAATTCAGACTTGATGCTTTCGAGTTTTGCACACCACGAGAGGTCTTTTCAAATTTCTGTCCGTCACTATAGACACAGGCTCCTTATTTTCCGGGCTCCCACAGGTTCGAACTCGAAGACCGCGTGAATGAAACGGCTGGTTAGGCTCATGTCGCTGTTCACACCGCACTTATCGCGGTTGAATCTTCTTCGCCATATGATTCTCCCTGCTATCAACGGCAACAGAGACCAAGCACTTCTTCATCCACTTTTCATACGAGACTGTCCATGGCCCTGGGCAGTGGAAGAAGATGATCAATATCGGCTGAATCCTTCGAGAGGCGGCTCCATTCCCAAACAAAAAAAAAACGTCAGTTGGCAAGAATTATTCTGCGTTTGTTCTTCGTACTGTTTACTGCAAAGTCTATGTAGACTTTGTCCCTGACAATCTCGAGGTTATAACTTATAAGTGCCCCGTGACGTGGATTTTGCGTGTATTTTCTTCAGTAAAAAAATTATAAATGTATTTGCCTCTCCCCCACAAGGAGGGATTATCTTACTCGTTTTGTGTGTACTATCTACAACTAATTTGCGGAAGTCGATTGTCTAATACAAAATCTGCTAAATGTCACATGGTGTGCCCGCATAATCAGTATTCACCAGGGAATTACACATTTTTTTAACACTTCCTCACTGTGCGGCTTAAAGCCATGCTTTTCTCGATGGAGTATTTCCTTATCTTCTTCTTCTGCTAAAGAAAGGAGGCCCTCTAAACTGTGCCGATAATAGAGGGATAAGTCTCCTAAATATATCCTATACGATTTTTTCTGTCGTTCTGTGTAAACGCCTGAAACCCTACGTTAACAGCCTGATTGGTCAATATTAGTGCGGGTTCAAATATTCACATTCCGGCACATCTTGGAAAAGACCCACGAGTTTCAAGTTGATACCCACCATCGACTTTAAGACCGCGTATGACAGTCTTTATAGAGACGAGTTATACAGCGCCTTGTCTAGTTTTGGCATCCCTGCAAAACTCGTCCGCCTTTGTAGATTGACGATGGAGAGTGCCCGATGCTCTGTCAAGGTCGGTAAAATCTGTACCGAGACCTGTGATGTCAGAAAAGGATTTAGACAAGGCGACGCACTGTCATGCGACCTAAAAATTATTCTCGAGAAGATCGTGCGGAATGACACAAATGACATTGACATCATCGGAAGAACACTACGGGCTGTCAGTGGGGCGTTTGTGAGCATCAAGAAGGAAGCGGCCAAGATGTGGCTTGCGGTTGATAAGGGTAAGACGAAGTATATGCTGTCTTCAAAAAAGGTCTACCAAAACCGAGGCCTTGGACAAAACGTCAATATAGACAGTTCGAGGTAGTAAAAGAGTTTGTTTTTATGTAGGCTCCGAAGTTAATACAAACAACGACACTACTGCGGAGATAAAACGGAGGATCACGTTGGCCAACAGCTGCATTTTCGCACTCGCTAAGCAACTGAGGAATAAAGCCATCTCTCGAAGAACCAAGATATCTCTATATAAGACCCTGATAGTTCCAGTCCTGCTGTATGGCGCAGAAGCATGGACGCTAACTAAAGCGGACGAGGATATTCTTGGTCGCTTCGAGAGAAAAGTCCTCCGAATTATCTTCGGTCCCGTGTGTACGGATGGTGTTTGGCGGAGGAGACTGAACGACGAGCTTTACGGGCTATACAGCAACATCGACCTGGTCAAACGAGTTCGAATCTCTCGTCTCAGATGGCTAGGTCACGTCGAGCGAATGGACACCAATGCTCCAGCCCGGAAAGTCTTCGACTCCAACCCCGAGGGACAACGCGGTAAAGGAAGACCACGCCTACGGTGGCGCACGCAGCTAGAAGGGAACTTAAATAAGTTGAACGTGCGTAGCTGGAAGCAACTAGCACAAGGCCGAGCTAGATGGAGAGGCATGTTAGCTGAGGCCCAGGTCCACCCCGAACTGTAGCGCCAACCAAAGAAGATAAGCACCTTTAACTTTAAGGAGTAAAGTTATAAATGAGAATATAAAACGAATTTCGAAAATACCAGCTGTCCAAAAATGTTGTCTGGTGTACTACCACGTCTGTCCAAGTGTGAAATTTAGGGCACGTCAGTCGCAGAGGGATAAACCTTTTCAAATCAGTCATAGTTACATATCCCCGATCTGTGCTGTTTCCTCTGAAACTCACAGCTTTTCCTTGCTAAGACTGACCAATCAGTGAGGCGATGTCGAAGAGATTCTAGGAGATTTCCCCAGTTCTGAGTCCTTTTTTCCCAAGTCAATGCATTTTTTTCTTGTTCATCTCATCATGTCTTAACTCATTTTATCTTACAAGACCGCCGTGACGTCGTGGCCTGCATTGGCAACTAGAGGTGTGTTGTGTGAATTCATGTCCAGTCAATTCACAGCTCCACCTCTTACGACTCATCGACTTTTCGCACCTGCTTTACAAAAAAAAACCTTCTCAAATATTTTCGCTGCACAATCTCTCGGTCCAACTGACCCAAAACAAGATGTGGGTCACCTTTCCTTATGAGAGTTCATTAGCATGCACAACACGAGTGGTTGCTGCAGAAACTGTGTCTGTACTGGAATCGCACCCAGTTCTACAACATGACGAAGAAGAGAGATTTCTTTCAACAGTCTAAGAACCTCGTGGCCTTTGATTTGCAAATAAGCTTCCACTATATATGGTAAGCTGAGCTCTCTTCAGTCTTTGTTTCCTTGACCAACTCTCTTGACTCGAATTCAAGCTCCAGCGGGGGATTCCAATGTATTCTCGGCCTGACATGTGTTAAATTACAACACCAGCCTCAAAGAGGAAACCCCTCACTTCGCGGAAGAATTACGCAATGGCTTAAAACATCGCAACGCTCTTGTGTCACATTAACCCGACATTCGGGACTGCCCCAGTTGTCCGATGAGTGCGAAAACAGTCAGAGGAAACTCGCCACCAACTGGACACGAACCACAGCGAGTGTCACATTCACCCGTTCATTCATTTCAGTCGAATTAGTCAGCCTCTAGCCTAGGTGCTTCCCAGAAACCGATCAAGCCGGTTTCAATTTGAAATAACCCTGTCTTCACTTTCAGCAAAACACACACGCCGCCCCTCTAGACCCTGTAATATTTGAATATACTTCTGATCTCCTCGAGATTCTCGCTGTGTCTCAAGTGCTGGGCAAACCAACATCAATCTTTCTCTCTCTGTCTCGTCGTCATTCGTCGGCACCCAATCGTCGGTACATGCGAGAAGTGCAGATGTGCTTAGCTGTTCAGCTGTTCAGCATTCAAATTCGATTCTCCGTTGACGCGGATTGACCGATCGATGGTAGCTGCGTGTCCGTTCTCTCTCGGCGTCTCCCTCTCTCTCTAGAACCCAAAGTCGAACCTGATCACGGAATAAATAAAATGTTACGGCTTCCAAACCACTGAGTCTTATCACACATCTCGTCGCGAACGGGTCGATTCTTTAGCTGTTCCGTGGAAAAACATAAAACCGACCATGTTTAGGATGCAAACGGTTCTCTTGTGTGGTAAGTTCATGGTCAGCCTGAGGTGAATATTTCCCCACAGCTAATTGATTTCCTGTTCAGCCCTCCTGGCCGTGGCCACGGTCTCTGCCCGGCCGCAGGTCTTCGACATCGGCTTCAATCCAAACAGCCAACTGAACCGCCAGACTGCCGATCAGAATCTGCAAAATCCCTTCCTTCCGAACACAAACAACCTGAACCCCAGCTCAACGACAGCGGCTCCTGCCGCCCGGGCCACCACCCCACCGCCGTCCTTCTACGCATGCCTGGCCACCTGTCCAACCACCTCCGAGTACAATCCAATCTGCGGAAGCAACTCGGTGAACTACCACAACCTCGGAAGACTGCAGTGCGCTGCTCGCTGCGGAATGAGTAAGTAGCTAAGCCGATTGAATCCGAATGTCACTAACGCTTTGGCTTTCTTGCGAATAGATGTGCAAGTGGTGCGAAGCGGAACATGTGCGCCTTTGTAAGACTGACGAGAGATCGGGGACTTTTTTCTTCATACAGAAATACACGAGTACAATAAATAAAAAACAAACAAACAAAAAAAGAGCCAAACAAAGTGCTGTGTGTGATTTTTGTTCTCCTCCCAAAACTCGTCTTATCAGCCGGAGTGCGTAAGAGGGGGCGCAGTTGCCGTGAAGGTTAAGCTATCAATTGGGAACTAAACTTGTTGTGAAATACGTGTTCCCATTCTGGTTCAGCTATTTATGGAGCACAAGGCGTTTGATTCCGATTCGAATGGTCAGTGATCTGTGATTGTGATTTGCTGTTGTTTTTTATTGTGCTCTTCGAACATTTGGAGGTCGTTCGGATTTAGTGGAAGTTGCTTAAGAATAGGCGGAGATCAGTCTAGTTTCAGTTGGGTAACAGCAAGTTCTACTTCTTTCATTCCTTTGACTGGCGCTTCAGTTCGAAGGGGGCCTGAGACGTCAGCCAGCATGGCTTTCAGTTACGAAACGACTGGATGGTGCGTTTGGTGAAGTGCCTGGTTATAGGGTTCCCCGGTTCGAACCCCATTGAAAGCAGAAGTAAATATTCTTTATCTGTTCCACCCCCCTTTTGCTGTTGGCATCAAGCAAAGGGTACTGGGTATCACAATGGACCAACAATGGTCTAAGTGTGGTAGAAATTTCGCTGGCAACCTAACCTAATCTTCCAGTTAAGCACGCCCATATGATAGAGGCGCCTTACAAGCTTTGTAAGTCATAAGGTGAGTAATCTTCTATCGCTTTGTAATTCGCAGTTGAAGTCGAAGAATTTACGAGCCAGGAGACTAGGAGACTAGAACTCGTTTGTCCACATCGTTTATCGCCGTTCAGTCAGCTTGTCATTCAGTTTCCTTCTTCAATCACCATCAACACTTGCTGGAGGCGGACCGAAGGGCTTTCCTTTCGAAGCGACCAATAATCTTTTAATCCACTTCAGCTAATGTCCATGCGATGTCTGCAAGATCGGCACAATACATCAGCACTGGGAACTGTCAAGGGACATCTTGGTCCTTCGACGGATGACTCTATCCCTCAATCAACTCCCGAGCCCAAGCACACAGCCATTGGTAAGGGAAATCCTTGGTTTTATTTCCACTGTGTTTCCGTTGATTGTATTCTCGACGAAGCAGAGATAGACCAAGTTGTTCACTAGGTACATCAGTTCCGTGGCATAATGCACCTAGGCCAAAAATATACCCTCTGTACTACCACTTGGGTACTTCAAATTGAAAAGGGTGTCCGCGGTTATGAGAGCCAACTAGTTTTATCAACAGTGCATTGACTGTTCTAGGAGTTCATGGCATAGAACAGTTGGGAAACACTGCAACTGGGAAGAAAGGGAAGATCTGAGACAAAGAGCGAACTCGATGGCACATGAGCATTGTAGATGTCCTAGGTCCACAAGGGAATACCGGACATAGATTGAGAGTGCATTGGCCGTGATTTCACTGAGGTCGTTCAGACTTTCATGGAAGTATGGCTTTCTTAATTGAAGAGAGAGAGAGAGAGAGCAGGAAAGTCACAGAGGTGGTGTTGGGAAGCTCCTGCTGATGCTAGAAGTCATTGCAGAATAGGCCCAGTCTTTTTGCTCTCTTTAGGAAGAACAGGATAATGGATCTTCAGGATGAGGCCAGATTTGTTTTGATAATAGCCAAGTGATTCCTGTCACCCATCAGATATTTATTTTCTGGACGTAGAAGTTATTGAGCTGTAACTTGAAGGTCAACTGGCAGTGTTTCGTTTAGAGCGAGTTCATCAGCTTCACAGTTGCCGGGATGTGTGTATGGCCTGGCAACCAGCACAGAAGGGTGTTTAACAACTCAAATATCTCGTTCAGAGATGCACGGCAACCATCAGGCGCCTATATCGACGCCTGAGTTAGTTGAATATTCTTCTCCAAATATCATCAACACAAACAGGACCAAATGTTGAACCCACAATTTTTCTCTGGAAAAGACCCAAGGTCTTCTCAATCCGCACATGACAGCGGGTCGCCTTGTCTAAATCCTTTGAGATATTCTACGAGTTCGTTAATTATCTCATATTGAAACTTAGTTCGTCCTGATTCATAGAAGGGACATAAACAATGAACATATGCGATGCCACCAGCATGCCGAATTCATCTACATCGGAGAAACCAACAACATGTCAAACATGGCAAACATCTCGTCGACCTCGCTTACTAGAGATAGAAAAACACATGTGCTGGCACAGGCCTGAGCCAGATGTCCTTTTCACCACATGATTGCTTGAGATACAAAAAGAGATTTTAAGGTGTGACATTCTTATATAAACAGAGAAAATAAAGTAGGTATTACGGGAGTATCACAAGGATCAAAGATGGAACCAGTCCTACTCAACCAAGGCAAGACATCCTTATTTGCCGTCTACGTTAGTCCATCTGATAGAGGTCGCTTTCAAGCTATGTAAGCCACTTGAGGCGTAGTCTTCTATTGACTGCTGCGACTCGCATTTGGAGTGACTGGAAGACTGGAACAGCCAGCTTGTCAGTCAGTTTTCTCTTTCAAGCACAATCAACACTTGTTGGACCAAAAATTAACCGAAGGGCTTTAATTTTGAAGGACTAATAATCTCTTTCCTCGCTTTAGCAATGTCTGCACCATACAGAAGCGCAGCTTAATCTCAGTCCTTCGAGAGACTCTATCTCAAGCACAGCCTTTGACAACGATTATCCTTCGTTTTATTTCCTCGGTGGGCTCATTGATTGTATTCTCGTTCAAGCTAAGATAAACATCTTCTCCCAAGATAAATCATTAAGGTAAGTAGGTAGTGGAATGAGGCACTTAGACAGCTAACCAGTCTTGTCAACAATTCAGATCAGAATTTCGCTGAGCTCGCTTAAACTGTCATGTCTATTGTGACATTCCTAGTTGAGGTTAGAGCAGGACAGTCGCAGAGGTGTTGGGTGCTTCCATCCTAATCCTCGTTCAGGCAGACTGTACAGAAGTTGTTGGAGACGGCCAGGCATAGGCCTTGCCGTTTTGTGTGAAGGCCTAACTATAACAACTACAGTTCTAATTCGGATCAGGCTATTTGATCTTCTAGGATCAAGCATACCCCCCGAAACGATTGCGAACTTAAGTCAATGTGTATGTAACTTTCATGACAGGCATATTCGCCTGTTTGCTGGGACGAAGTGTCCCAAATGACTCAGCAAGTTTACCATTCGCGGCGCAGTTCCTCTCGGTGCAATGACAAAGGTCGGCGAGCCAAAGTGTGTGGATTTCAGACGTTATTTTTACTTCCAATTTTATTTTTTGATTTCGCTATCCGTTGAAATGTGTCTCATGTAATACTGTGCATCATTTACGTCAACACCTCTCACCCCAAGCTGACAGAGATCAACTGACAGGCTTGTGGGCTTCTCCAAGTGTGTTACCTCACCTGGGCGGAGTCGAAGATTCTTCGGTCTAGGGCAGTGTTGTCAATGCAATCTTTAGCTTTGAAACCGTCGTTGAATCTTCTTCTCTAAATACAAAGATTGAAGCTAGTCCTTTCTTTTGAAAAGACAGGCTTCAAGCCTTCTCAATTCTCTTTATTTGCACCTTCGTCAGAATGCCAGAAGACGATTTCTCAACGGCTCGGTCTGTCGTCCGCATATGCCACCGAGTGAATTCTGCTCCGCACTCCAGGAGTGCGAAATTGCAAGCAGCTGGCTAAGGATCGTGCCGATTGTTGACCGAGGCCCAGGTTCACCCCGTACTGAAGCGCCACAAGAAGAAAAAGAATTCTGCTCCAACATCATATTGAAAAAATCACATGACAGCGCGTCGCCATGTCTAAATCCTTTGAGTCATTGAGCGGGTTCGTTAATGACTTCATATCGAAATAAGATTCGTTCAGATTTATAGACAAACAATCTGCATCCCGTCACGACAGGAGCTACGACTGAATTCATCCACTTCGGAGAATATCAAAAATATGTCAAACATGACAAGCATATCATCGACCACCTCCATGAGAGATATTGTAGCACATGTGGAATTCACACCTTACATACAACCCCGATGTGCTTTTCTCCAGACGATCCCTTAGCAAAAACACACAGAAAGAGGTGTAAGGGTATGACATCTTAAGAATAAGAAAGAATTAGGTAGATACTTGTATGAGGAGAACAAACAGAGAATATGAAGTATCATAGGAGTACCACAAGGATCAAGAGTGAGACCAGTCCTATTTATAACTTTTGCTGGCGACTTAATAAATTACGCTATCTCCCTGTCACTGGTGATGGTCACAAGGAGAAATGCATTCATGCTGTTTAATTGCGTTATTAGCGCCTCAAGCGGTGCCAAAAATAAAAAAGGTAAGCATATGTTCACGAAGCCAGCAGTAGACATTCGAGGAAGCAGGATATGACCAATTTTAATGGACACCAAATATATAGGAATCTGTTTTAACCACATGGCTACCATCCACTCTTCCTGTTCCATAAACATCATACAGGAATAATGATTTTTCGAAAATGATAATGTGTGGCATTCGAATTAGCAAAAGTAAAAGCCCATTGCCTACTGCTCTACACCGTTAAATGCTTCTAAATGAAATTTGAATCTCAATTGCTTGACATTAGTGCTATAAAACTTAAGTGTTGCAAAATATAAACGAGAGTTAAAAAAGAACATTTCCCAAGAACTATGAACAAAAAGAATTATACTTCTTAGTATTACAAAAGATGCTCATTTAATTATCGAGTTCTTCTTATCGAGAAAAATCTTAACAAAAGTCAGCTTAAGTGTCCTAATGAACGATTTTGAATTGTTCATTTGGGAATGAATCATTACAACTCGTGAATTCTCAATCTGAATACATGAACAGAAGTACGCGATCTTCAAATTCACGACGAAAAATTCGCAAATTGTAGCCGAAGCTCCCTGCGGATGAGAGAATTCCCTCTGGTGATGCGTCAGACTTTGCGCCGTCTGTAGCGGGCTCATGTGTAACACCAAATAACGAATTGCCGTGAATTTACCTTAAGGCTGACCGCACATTCATGTTGGGCTTACATCCATCATCTGTCAATATAATCAAGCGCGACCGTGTTGTGCTTCAAACGCTATTAACGTGGAAACGAATATGATTCTTTTGTTGAAATTGAAGTAAGGTGACCAGAACAATTAACGAGCAGTTCAAGCTCAGGCCTTCATTATCTGTAGTGACCCGCATGTTTCACTAAAAGGGTCGCGGGGATATCCGGGACACTTGATGAGCAGTCATCGACACCCACTCATCAGCGCAACTATGCGAATTTTTTTTGACTTGGTTCAACCACTTTGTCCTGGATCCGCCAGACGGTCGTCTGCCTGATGGAGCCACTTTCAAGGCACACTTCGGAAGTCATGACTCTTTCCGTTTGAAAAATCAGCTCCTCAACATTGTGTCCATTGCGTACTGCCGCTTTTGTCATTCCATCACGTTTTCAAGGCGTAGGGATTGCTATACTTGAAACAGTACTCGTGTAGAGAGGCATAATTGTCATCGGCGAATCTGTCACTAGCTTTTCTGATATCCAAGCGGCAGTAATCATCAGACACTGATATCGAAGCTAGGTGCAGTAGGCAGGCAGGCCCTCAATGAAATAACCTTTGTGAATTTGAAAATCCTATGCCGGCTACAGCGACACTCGGGAATCCAAGAAAAGCAGAAAGCGGAGAGTCTCACATAGAAGGGAGCCTCGGAACTAGGTGAATGCCTGGCAAACCCCTACGCACCCACGCCGTTCATCTTCTTCTTCATATGGCGCTACAGTCTGGGGTGGACCTAGGCCTCGACCAACAAGCCTTTCCAACTAGTGCGACCTCTAGCTATCTGCTTTCAGTTTCGCACTCCAAGTTGGCTGAGGTCCTTCTTCACTTGGGTGTGCCACCTTACTTCGTTTAATTTTTGGGCCATTTGCTTCACTTTCTGAGCTCTGCATCCTCATCCCTGCTGCATAGGTGACGAAGGATCAGAATCTATCCAACGCGTGCTTTGCGAATGACCGGCCCCAGCAGAGAATAGAAAGATCTTTCTAGGGAAATATTTCTTCTTGTGCCTGGATGACTTAAGTGGTGTTTAAAAAAACCAACGTGAATATCAGCACGAGTGCTCTTTAATATTCACAGAAAAACAGGTGGTAGCTTGGGCATATGTTAGAGATTGCTTAGGTCAATGACGCCATGCAACGACGAAGGACATATGTCTGAGTTCTGCAAGTTTTTAAGATTCATAAATGAGTTTGCTTGGATTTGGGCCTACCCACTGCAGGTCTCACTGTGATGAACACTCCCTAGCATGGACACATTGGACCCGACACTGGTCTAAGTGGGTTACGGTCATAAGACCCACCAGCCACTCCATCATAGCGAGTAACTCTCCCACAAGAGTTCGAAGAAATCTCATCTCGGCAGCTTGCATTCGAGATCTTGTTCTGTCGGTGTTTACCCAAATTTCATGACCGTTAGTGAGAGTTGCAACAGAAACAGATCTTAAGAGCGGTTCTAGTCAACCTGAGCTGCATTGCAAGGTGAAGTGTAGAACTCCTCAGCCTTCTTACGCCCTTCTCGACTTCCCCAAAAAAGACTCGTTGCACTACTACGTCTACTAAATTGTACCAATCCACTTTCGAACTGCTCTGCTCTAGAAAACCAGTTCAAACAAAAGCAATATCGCATCAGAATCCACAAAGCAAAGTCCGGCCGATTAGTGACGGCCTCCCACTTATCTTCATCGATCTTCATCTGAGCGACGCGCCTCACATTTGCCGTCAGTTTCGCATTCCGTCGGAATAAATTAGCAATTAGCGTGGATTAAGACGAAAACAAAAACATACAAAAAAAGCTCCCCAACTTGGGTCGGTCTCAATCCGGTCCGGTTGCGCCGATCAGTTTCAGTCTGACGTCTGTTTTCGAGTCATTTCGCATTTGGTCAAGATGAAGATCGCTCTCTTGCTGCTCGTCACTGGTAAGCACTTGTGTTGTTTTTTTCTGCCGTAGCTCACGCCATTTTAATCTCGCCTGTTTGTTAGCAACGCTCGTGGGCCTGCTGTCGGCCCGTCCGCAGAGGTCCGTGCAGTCGGGACCCTCGCTGGAGTACGAGCTCATCAACCCCGCCGAGGTGAAGCCGCAGACGGTTGACGTCAACGCACAGCCGGACAACAAGAACAAGACCTTCATTTACGATCCGAAGAATCGCTCGTGGACACCGGTCAAGTCGACGGACCCCGAGCCGCAGGAGGGCACCTTGCTGTGGAACCAGAACAACGACAAGTGGCTGACGCAGTCCTTCTTCGCCTGAACGCCTGACATGTGAAATTAAAGTCGCTATTGCCCAAGTGTGTGTGTGCTTTTATTGAACTCTTGAGATTGACATGTTTACTGCCTAGAACTAGAAGATGCCTGCCCAGGGGTTGGTGCCGGGACGGGGTGTCACCTTTGCGCGCTGGTTGCCCTGGGACGGACCTGGTCCCATGCCGCCGTAGGTCAGCCTGGCGTCTGGGTTGATGCCGGTCTGGGGGCGCTGCTGGGAGCCGCCTGATCCGGAGCCGAAGGGCGCGTTCGGCTGCTGTGCCGGCGGCGGGGTCTGTGGCACGAATGGAGCCAGTGTGGTCGGCGCTGGTCGTGGGGTTGTCCGAGAGACGTCCTGCGTTAGTGAGCGGTCAGCGTTGGGATTCCATCCCACACCGCCGATCGAGTTGGGACGATCTGGCAGTGGTTGGTGCAGTGGCCGCGATGGCCTCGGTGGCTGGGTTGTCTGCTGCGGCTGGGGGGTCTGCTGAGGACGGTTGTTCGGGACAACGACTCCCCAGCCCTCGACGGGCCTGGGGCGCTGCGTGGGGCTTCGGCTGCCGCTCTGGTTGTAGGGGACGTTCGCGGACGAGTAGCCGGGCAGTGACCTGCCGTCAGTGCGCACCCACTGATTGTTGACCTTTGTCCACTGGAAGTGGGTGGAGTTCGGGGCATTCGTGAAGGTGTTGTTGGGCGGCGGCCGGTACTGTTGCGGAGATGCTGCTCGCTTCCTTATGGAACCATGCTGGTCCAGCCTGGTCATCGACTGGACGTAGACCACCGCCAGGAGGAGGCATCCTGCAAGAAAACCCGAGCACTTTAGCTAACTGCGCAACAACAATCGAACGATCACTCACCAATGAACAGTGTTGATCTCATGATCTGTTCCAGATTCCGTCGATCTCGGACTATAAATAACGATTCTCTAATCGGACGACTGTGTGGGAAGCTCTAGAGCGGGCGGCTAATAACTAATCTTGCGTCCGAGTACGGGCGGCAATCAACTGTCGTCGGGAGATCATGTTCCCGAGGTTGCTGTGAAATTGTTGTTCTCCGCGGCGCCGTTATCGTCTGCTGTCATTACGTAGCTTATCGTCGCGAAGATGGGAATGAAGGAGAGCTCAGAACTGAGCTTTCGATTTTCGACAGCGGCATCTCTTGGCGCGGGCGAGAAGACATTTCCGGTACGCCGCTTAATTTGGTCATGATGATCTTCGGGTAATGGTTCAAGGTCACTTCAATTTCGTCACTTTACTGGTTGAAAGGCGGGCAATTAAGATCAGCTTATGGACGTGCTCGCTCCGATCTCTGCTCAGTCATGGACTGAGATTTGTTTGTGTGGTGAGTGAAGTAAAAATTGACAAATAGTGGTTTCAGGAACAACTGGCGACAAGTGCTATTCCGTGGCATAAGCGTACGTGACCTGATTAATGAGAGACGTTGATGCAAATGAATTCAATTTCGTCTCATGGAGTTGTGAATGAGGTGTGCATTATAAAGTCGGTCTGATGTCATGAGGGGGAGGTTAAGTCATTGCGGACACACCGTGGAATGAAGCATTGACCGTGAATGCTTCGAATACAAAGGTAGTAGTGTTCTTTGGGACATGCACTTTGCAAAGATAACCACTAGCTCTAGATGAACAGTTCAAGTGCTTTATTGTACTCTTGCCTGTCTGAAAGGGGAATCGACTTGATATGTTACTTGTGATCTCGTGACAAATCCTTTTTGTGTCGCAGTCCTAGCAGATCTAGAAAGTTTTCCATTGCGTTTCCTCTTTAGACGAGATGTGTTCGACTTGGTGTTGCTTACTTAGATGGACGGATCAATATGGACGGAACTAGCAGATGTGGCACATGTTTAGGTAAACAAAATAACCTCATTGATTTTTTGAATAAATTAAAGAATTGGGATGTGGTGGCCTGTGGCGTTGTGGATATGTTCGTCGACGCCATCACACTTGAACCTCGATACGTACCTTTATTCAAAGTATTGGCCATTGTTTTCTACACATTCTGACCACCTTTCTGACAATTTGTGAATACCACGCCAATAAAATTGTTCGTCTTTTAAAGGAAACCAATCAGACATCCAATTTTCGACTTCTTCGTAGGAATCGAAGTGCTGCTCAGCCAATGCGTGTCCCATCGATGAAAACAAATGGTAGTCGGAAGGAGCCAAGTCTGGTGAATACGGCGGGTGGGGTAGCGGCTCCCAGCCAAGTGTTTTGATTGTATCCTGAATCGGTTTCGCATGTCATGGATCAAAATTACCTTGCCGCGTCTTCTGGCCAATGCTGGTCGTTTCTCGATCAATGCATGGTTCAAATTGTTCATTTGTTGTCGGTAGCGATCAGTATTAACGGTGTCACCAGGTCTTAGGAGCTCGTGGTACACCACACCTTTCTGGTCCCACCAAACACACAGCATTGTCTTCTTGCCGAATCGATCTGGTTTTGCAGTCGATGTTGATGGTTGTCCCGGATTCCATTTTTCATCGCCTGTAACAATCCGATGCAAAACCGATTTTCTTACGTGTCCTTGAAGCAAAATTTCACAAGTGTTTTTTCGGTTTTCCATCTGTCTTTCATTCAATTCATGTGGCTCCCATTTTGCACACTTTTGGATCTTTCCCATAGCTTGTACCATGAACGGTCAGAAATTGTTTGTTGTGCAACATTTAACATTGCTGCCATTTGCTTTTGACCCAAAGTGTCATCTCCATCCAATATCGTTTGCAATTCGGCGTGTTCGAACTTTTTTGGTCGTCTTCCACGTTCTTCATTTCTCACATCAAACCATCTTTTGCATGTTGCTTCTGATAGAGCATGATCACCATATGCCTCGCCAAGCATTCGATGCGACTCTGCAGCACTTTTCTTCAAATGAAAACAAAAAATGAATGCTTTCCGCAAATCATCACTTTCTGGTACAAAATTCGCCATTTTGAACACGATGAAAAAATATGATTTTGTCTGTTCAATTACTAACAGATGTCATAGCAAACAAACAAAAAAAAAATAAGGGCTCGTTGACAACAAATGTTCCCTATCGAGACATTTGTATCTTGACGCCTTCGATTCATGGTGTGACAAAAGGACTTTTCTTGGCCTCGCCTCTTTCGATTCACTTACAATGCCCAACAATGCTCAAAGTTGGCCGTTCAGAGTAGGCTGTAGGTCCCATCCACTCGTGATAGACAAATAGCGCTCACAACACCAGTGGTTGCTGAGAAGCTAATCTCTGGCCCTCTTCGTGCACTTGCGCCACCCACATGGTGCCAAATGAAGTTGGCACCTATTTGACAAATATATTGATGATGATGACAATCGTTCAGAGATCAGAATGATCTGACTCATTTCAAGTTCATCTCAAGACTTCAACGACACCACCCACCCTTCGACGTGCTTTGGTAGGGAATCACTTAAGATTTGATCGCCAAATGTTGTATTTGCGAACATGGTGTTAGGCTAGGTCAGGTGAGAGAGACACGTCTCACTTAGGTCCAGTTGGACCCATTGTGATAACCATTGGAGGGATATAGCCTCTTTACTTCTACGAAGGACATTGATGTTGATGTCCAGTCAGGAATTTTCAGAAGTCTTACAAGGAATTCTTCTCAGGGTATCCTATGTCTCAACTGGCAGAGACTGGGGCAGTGGCAGAGTTATGAGTGTCCTCTTTTTCCTCCACGTCACCGCAGCCTGTACATTGGCTAGTTCCATCATGTTTAGATGTTACAAAGCGGGCGAACTAGCTAGAAAGAGTACAAGCTCTGCACTCCTCCCGGAAGGTGATTCATAATCGCACAGTAATCCTTATAATCAAACATCTCTGCTCAGCGCTTATAATAATAATATGGGAGGCGCTACGGCCCGTAGAGGGCTAGGGTCTAGCTTCTTAGCAAACACTCGTGTAGTGCGAGCTATTATTCTGTCACCATTAGAAGGGACCTACAGTTTAATGCCGACTCCGATGGACCAAGTTTGAGAAGCTTTCTAGACAGGAATACTCTTTGAGCATTGTTAGTGATGAAAGATTTGGGGCCGTGAAAATTATTTTTGTCACACAGAGCAGGAATCGAACCTACAACGTTGATGTTGCGATCGACGCACATATCCACAACGCCACGGGCCACCACAACCTAATCTTAGAATTCGCATCGGTGTCATTGCAGAGCATTGCGCTGTCAACTGCACAGTCTCGCAATAGGTAGTATGGCAGCTGTCATCCGATACAGCAGACATCGTTAGCAACTTCGCATTGAAGAAGTTTGCCGGTATTTGCACTGTTGTTCTTGGTCCAGCGCATACGAGCGGTCTCACGGGTGGTTAGGGAGATGCACATTTTGTTAGCTTCTTCTTTCTTATTGAAGAGGTGGTTTCAGCCCCTTATCCTGGCAAGTTCATCCTCTGCCTCGATGTCGGCTATGTCGCTGCGGCCTGGCACCCAGCATAGTGTAATCGAATGTTGCGCAGTGAATGCCTTGAATCTTTCGAGACTTAATTTCTACTGCCGAAGTTGCTTTAAAGACCGCTTTACTTTCACACAGGATGGTAATATCAGCCAACATTAATGTCATTCTGGCCGCTTCCTTGACAGTTAATGCCTCCCGCTGAAGATCAGTGGGATCAGTGAATGTGCTACGACAGCGTGTTTTAGAGAATGTTTGTTTCTAAGTCCTTCCTACCAGTCTTTGCTCCCGCTCATAACGAAAAAGAATACACAAACTTTGCTTAAGAATAGCGTTCTAAGTCTTGTGAACCGGATGAATGAACCGGAAGCTAGGACCTTAATCCTTGGAGTACATATTATACTCCGTTTTGGAGAAAATGGCTTATGCTAGGCAACGCGCAAATATTAAATCTCTCCGGTTAAAGCCAAGGCATCGCTGGAGTAAGGCTATTATTTATAGCTCCAGCTTAAACCTTTCTTTGGGGCATTGACATGAGAAGATGAAGCCATTAAATAATTGGGTAGGTTCCAATTTGCACTAGGACGTACAAATGTGAACGATCTGTACGACGGTTGTATGCGATTTCAAATGGTTCAACTCTTGGTTGTACAACAGGTAGTACAATGTGAACACTAGTGGTACGACCGAAGTACAAATTTTCATTCTGTTTTGGATTTCAACTAGTGAGCATCAGTGGATTAATCAAAATTATATGGTTTCTGGGTGGAGTTAAGGGCCATTTGTTTATTTAGGACATCATCATCATCACTTAAGGAGGAACACGGGCTCTGATGTTTATGCCACGAAACTTCTCTCATGAATAAAGTCCGTCAACCGTGGAAAATAATGTGAACGCAAAGCTTATTTTGGTCGTTCGACATGTCGTACCGCCCGGTTTTATAATGTGAACATATCTACTAGGTAGAAGTGTTGGTTAGGTGAGAACCTAATAAGCACCTTTTGAATGTCACAGGTCTGTTCCTTTAATTAATAATAATAATATGGGTGGCGCTACAGCCCATAGAGAGCCAGTGCCTAGTTTCTCAGCAACCAGAGCGAGCTATTGTTCTCTCACGAGTGGAAGGGACCTACAGTTTTATGCCGAATCCGAACGGCAAAGTTTGCGAAGCTTTTTCTCGACAGAAATGCTCGCATTGTCAGTGACTCGAAAGAGGTGGGGCCGGGCCCCCACCACCTTAATTAAAAAGTGTTTTTTTTTTCACATCTCCAAATCAAACCTGAGGTACTTAAGAAGGACATTATTTCCATAATATCCTCGTTAAGTGATCTGAAGAACATTCTAACAAGGGTTCTTTGTTTGGCTCTGTCAAGTGCCGCGCATTTACAAATGTGTTAAGGTTTCTGAAAAGTTCCCATTTGTCTTAAAAAACTCTACTATTGCAATTCATCAATTCTTTAGTAACTCAAGTTTGCAACTATTTATTGGAACAGAGCAACAAAAGATGAAGTTCATACGCTAATCTAAGAAAACCAGAAATTCTTGTGGTCGACTCCATGACAGTCTGACCCACCGTCAATTCGTGCAGGCTGTGTTTTCCGATGACTCTTGCAAAAGATTTCTTCCTAGCCCAGCTGTGCGTTGATGTCTCCTAGAATGATCGTGGTGTCATAGCTGGGGCATTGATCGTATGTTCTTTCTAGGAAATCCATCGTCGGGGCAAGTGTGGCAATCAGGATGATGTTCCCGAACTTAGCCTTGATGCGGATTGTTATGAGGCGCTGGCTGATATACTTAAAGCTTAAGACTTTTTGCCTAAGTCTGCCTCGAACAACGAATCCGCATCCAAATAAGCGCTGCATTCCCTCTTTGTAGTAATCACCGTAGAAGATGTCGCAGTTTCTCATCTTCCTTTTGCCGGGCGTTCTCATCGCATCTCGTGGATGGCGGTATTGTCTGCTTTGTAGCAGTCCAGGGCCTCCGCGAGTTCGTCGGCTGCATTTTTTGCACATTGTCCTTTGATCGTTTGCTGGGGTCGTCAACTGTGAATCCGTCCATATTCGAGGCATGTCGTCGGTTTAAAACCACGGTTTTTTTGTGTGGTGAGGGAGTGCGAAACTGGAGACAGCTAGCCAGAGATCGCGCTAGTTGGAGAGGCATGTTGGTTGAGGCCCAGGTCCACCCGGGACTGTAGCGCCACACAAAGAAGAAGAAGAAGAAGAAGAAGAAGAGGGAGTTAACTTCAGGCACAACCTACAACTGGTAGACCAGGCCCATTATTTGACCCTCGGGCAGAGGGGGATCGCCGCATACATTAGTTCACCACACAACAACAGTTGTTGTGATGGCTATCCAGAGGCGCCACGATGAGGCTGCATGTCAACTTGACTTATGCACATATCAGGTTGGGTGCAGTCAGCAGTTATGCCCTGTTTACATAAGCACATGCCTCAGGGATTACACAAACGTTGAAAGAATCTGCTGTAGAAATTAGCGCGTGTCACAGCAGCCCTAGTGATATCGGCCTTGGCTGCCTCTATGGGAATCAGCACCTCTGCAAGAGAGAACTAGAAACGAGATTGCTGACTAAGCTATTCACCTTCCGTATCATTTAATAAATTTTTTAGCTGGCCTTCTAACAATGCGGAGTGTGTTATTAAGCACTTCTAGCGGAGCTGCGCCTCTGTACTCGATTGGAATGTGAATAAAGGGGGTAATAGCTGCATTCGGCTGGCATTGCATATGGCAACCTGATGCCTTGGCAAGATATTTGAGTGTATTTTGGCTGGATGACGCGTATGGAACACACTGAATTGGCACTTAGTCTGCCTTTGACTTACAAATGTACCCGTCCACTTCTCGCCTTCAATCTATGCAGCCAAGGTCTTACTACTTTCTGTTGCTATTCTAAATTGTGCAGTCGATTCTACACTCCACCTAGCCTATCTAAAGATTGTGATTCAATTAAGGGACTTTCCTGTGAGTCAGCCCATAGTTCCGTCACCTTTCAGTTCTGTTAAAAAACGAGTCAAATATCAGAGATTTATTCGTCATCGATCCAAGGAAACCGCTGGGACTTCCCACGGCCTTAAACGTTCTAATTGTGGCCACAGACACGCTCAGATGTCGGCCACCACTTCCGTGCACACGATAATTGGGAGCGATTGAGGTGCGATTGTCATCGCAGCTATTTAGGTGCATTCTAATGAAATCATTCTAAACCTGTATGACAACAAACCCCGTCTGATTGCAGAAACGATGGGGGTGACCGGTTGAAAGGTATGCGCTAACACTGGCTTCAATTAAGTGTGATGAATATGCTGGTGCAAGGAAAGTGTTAATAAGAGTGATTCGACAGTTAATGTGTGCCTGTTGAAAATGAGGTAACAATTTTGAGGAAGAATGTGGCAGCTAACCCTGAGATGGGAGTGCTGTACATGATCTCATCCTCTAAGACTGATAAAACCTGCTACAGCCATTATTAGTGGTGCGTGGTGATCGTGGGTGGAAGGTCTTTTCCGGGTATAGAGTCGATGTTTATTGATTGCACATCCTGCTAGTATAGACGCCGCCATACGGGTGGTTTATCAATCAAAAGCCTTGTCCTTGTGGTACTCAGTCTGATAAAGTCTCACTTGTAGTTGTTTACTAGCGCGACAGGCGCTCGCTTTCCGTTGAAGGAAGAAGGAAGGATGGAAAATGAAGGAAATTCCCCGACACAAAGATGGCTACGCCGTCCCGGTATGTAGCTATTGTTAGCCAATTTCTCACAGCAGAGCATAGACACAGTTTCTTCTACCATATGCTCTTGTCAATTTATTTATTTACACAACCAAGATCTTACTTACTTACTTACTAGGCTGGCGACCCATGAAGGGTCCGAGTCTGAGCAATTTCTTCCTTCCATCGCCAACGGGCACGCTGCCTTCAGTCATCAAGACCAAGCAGTCTTGCAACCATGACCTTAGAGATCATAAAAAATAGCTTATATTAACTTATTTAACTGACGTGTGTAAGGAATTTTTGATAGATGGTATGGATGAGTAAAAGTCAAGGGAATTTTGAGCAATATTTGCCAATCGCAGCAGTCGTGTGTGGTTCGGCCAAGGTAGGTTCGAGGTACAGGGATGTTGAGTGCGATCATTTTCAGAAGTGCCGATAAGTCGATTGTTTCAATTAAGAGTTGGTTAACGAAGAGGACGTCTGCTACTGAGCGGCGTTTCATGGCGTTACCAAGCCAATCAACTACATTCGGTCTGCATACGGTAGTAAAGCAAGGCTGTCTGACCCAT
Source organism: Eristalis arbustorum (assembly GCA_916610145.1). Taxonomy (NCBI): domain Eukaryota; kingdom Metazoa; phylum Arthropoda; class Insecta; order Diptera; family Syrphidae; genus Eristalis; species Eristalis arbustorum. The sequence continues at coordinate 31,592,756 of OU744318.1, forward strand.
AATATAAAACTACGTTGAACAGCTTCAATGCGAATTGAGTGGTTGATGTAGAATGAAGATCAAACTCGAGTCTGGGTCCGAGTCTGAGTAACGTGTGGGATCTAGAATTATTAGGACCAGCGTTTTTGAAGCCCAGGGAAGAAGAGGATTTAAGTCATATGGTGAATGTGGGATTGTAATGTGTGCTCCCTTCTTTTTCTTCTTCTAATGGCACTCCGGGGTGAAACTGGGCTTCAGCCAACAAGCCCCTCCAGCTGTAACGATCCTTAGCCAACTGCCATGTTGGCCATCGCACACCATGTTGGTTGAGGTCCTTCCCCACTTGTGTGCGCCATCTCGATCGGAAATGTCCTCTGTTGCGTTGTCCCAATGGCTCTGATTCGAAGACTTTTTGGGCCGGTGTTGCGGTGTCCAGTGGATTTAGCCATCTGAAGCATTGGATCCAAAGATGCTTAACAAGGTGCTTGCCACTGCCCGCTTGTGGTTGAATCTTCTCCATTAACGCAAATAGGAGCAAAGATTGATCGCAGAACTTGAGATAGTCGTGTCTTCTGCGCCATAGAGCAGGGTAGGGATGATCAAGGTCTTATATTATGTTAGCTTCGAGAGAGAGAGCTCTGCTACTCCATTGCCTTTGGATCCCAAAGTATCTGACCGAGTCGGTGATGTTGTACGTCCTTTCTCGATGACAGCATATACTTAGCTTTGCCCTCGAACCGGTGAACTAATCCCATTTTCGGCGCTCCATTTTAATTCCAGCATATTACTCGCTGTGATCGACCACTTTCGTCAATGTCGTGCGCGTATTCTAGCAGATGCTTGTGTACAGCTGCTAAACGATTGAATAAAGGTCCGTAGCATTGATGGTATGTGCGTCGTCCCCAACTCGACGTTGATCGAACCCGATCCCCCACTCTGCGACAAAAAATAATTTTCACGGCCTATGCCGAATCACTGACAATGGTCAATGAGTATTTCCTGTCTAGGAAAAGCTTCTCACACTTGGCCGTTCGGTATTAACAAATTCATAGTCTGGGATAATCTGAGGTCGGTTGTGTTGTTAAGTGATTCCCATGAACCAATGGGATTGTTGAGAAATGAATTTGGTAAGAACTCAAATTTCACGGTAAAGGGATCGTGCGATATGTAACTCGGGATATGTAACGTCTCAGGTCTTCAGGAATAAGCCAGGTACGATTGACACTTCGGAAGCCAACATTACTATGCTCGAACGAGTCGCCCAAAATTGGACCTTCCGAATGGACCACCTCAGACGTAGTCAAGGCGAACATTTTCATATCATTTTCAAAGAGTAATTGCCATGAATTGTTTCTTAACCGTAAATAAGTTCACTTTCAAATTTGTGTTTCCTGTCTCATTATAAATCAAACCTCACGATGAATCACCCTTTACCAAGGCGAGTTGTGGGTGATGGACTATTTTGTCTACTGATCCGAGAGACAGTCAGTCGTGAGCGTGACACCAGACTATTTACAACCTTAAAAGGAGACTTTTCTGAATTACATTATTGCTTACGTTGCTATAGGATCTCTACATCACTGACACAAGAACTGTAGGTCCCCTGCACACTTGAGTGAAAATCACGAGTGATGGCCCAGGATAACCGTAGACAGTACCGCCGCCAAACTCCATCTCAAAACCATTTACTTTACTGGAGCTTTAGGCAGCTAATTTGTACGTATTTTTTTTTTCTGAATACAAGAGCAAGGTATTCTGTCTGTAGTGATGGCCTTTAAACAGCAAATCCTCAGTGGCATAATCTCCCTAATCCGACGTCACTTAAGTACAGTACAGGGAGGAACAATGAGCATAAACCCGAAAACTAATAACATGGTAAACCAAAAAAAATCGAGTTAGAGAGAAATTTATCTTAGGCAGAGTACACTGTATTCATATGCTGATGAGGATATCGGACACTTCAGCTCGCCTGATGGGCTTCACTTCACTGAATGTGGTCTCTATCGTTTCCAAATGTGCTGTAAGTGTGTGGAGCTTAGTGCAAGACGGTGCTTCTGCACGACAGTCACAATCTCAGATGGTTATCAATTTGCAGCGCTTTGAAACGGCAACCAATTAACACTTAACACACGCTTTGTTCCATTTTTTTCAAAAATAAGAGCAAGGTCTTCTTGCTGCAGAGTTGGCCTTCAAACAGCAAACCCCCCTTTGACATAATCTCACTGATCCGACGCCACTTACATCCATTTTCCATGGCAGAACAATGAGCATAACCCAACTTCAGCCACTTCCCCTGATCGGTTGATCCGATTTCAGACGTAAATCAAGCCACTTACTGCTTTACTCACTTCGCGCCGTGTTGTAACGAGCTGATTAAAAGACATTCACGAACAACCCCGCTGCTCTGTGGACAGCGAATCGCACACGTCCCTGTAAAAGTACCCATTATCTAGAGAGAGGCTAGATATAGACCAAGGATGCCCGCAGATTGTAGCTTCCCCAAGAATTTCCGTAACCAATCTACTACTCAATTTAATTGCAAAACAAATCCACTGATTTCTTCTAAAATTAAACTCATTCACTATCTATGCCAACCTCCCACTCGAACACCAGCTAGCCCAGTGACCTCTGACTACATCTAGAATCGCAACAAAAACACGTTGTTGCCGACTTCTCAAGCGACATCCTTGAGAATCGTGACTTCTGGCATGCGGTTGTTTCCAGCAAACACCAGGAACAGGTTTGCCCAGAGACCACACGGCGCCACACAACACTGACACACACCCTTCTCCGAATTCTGCAAAATGTATGCAAAGCTATTGTTTATTCTTGTTTTGTGGGTATAAAATTAATTCTAAAATCAATAAGCGCTGCGCGGTGAATATTCGATGGCACTCGGCGAGACGGACAGGGCTCGAGGGGAGCGGACCTCGGGCGTTCAAGTATCCAGAATCGTCGAGTTTCGTTTTAAATGTCAAACGTGAAGGTCCCTTGCTGGCGGAACACCGTGTGCGACGGCACATCAGCCCCGGTTCATGGGGAACAGGCCTTCACAGGAGCCTCGCCTCCAGATCTGGGTGCCTGTGGAACAAGGGGATGGCATCCGTGAACAGAAAAACACCGCATCGCCGGTTCACTTGTACTTACGCGCTCCGCACCTGACGGCGCAGTCGAACTTCTGCTGGTTGAAGTACAGCTGCCGGTTGGTGCCACAGATGGGATTGTACTCGGAGGTGGTCGGGCAGTTCTGCATGCAGGCGAAGAAGGCGGGCGACGCGGTCGTGACGACCGTGTCCGGAGTGACCGTGGAGCTGGGCTGCGGCTGGGAATCGATGTCTGCCGGAGGTCCCGGTTGTATGGCCGTCGGAAATGGCACCCGTCCCTGCGACTCGAAGAACTGCTGGTTTGGCGGCGGGCCGAAGAAATCTCCGTGCGGATGGTGGTCCTCCAGGCGGTTCGAGAAGAAGGGGTTGCTGAAGCGGCCTCTGGCGCCGAATCTATCGTCGTCCGTGGGGAAGGAGAAGAAGCCCTGGCGGCGTATTCTGCCTCCAGCAGCACTCATGACAAGCACGCATCCTGCGGGAGAAGTGAAGGAAAAAAAATCAAGACCGATTCGAACTAAACACTGTGCACTGGCGGGGACTTCGTACCGATCAACATCCACTGGAGCCGCGAACTCATTGCGAACCTCTTCGTTTGGATGAACCTCGTTGAATGACGCCGTCAGCGAGTCGACGATGCAAACAAGTCCCCGAGACTAGCCCGTTACTTTATACCGAGAGATCGCCAGCAAACCAAACAACAAACAACGAACTTAGTCACTCCGTCTCGGACTAAGCGCCGCGCCACTGCAGCGTGTGCTGCCCAAGGAAGGTCACTCACGTTCTCGCGTATTGCTGGTCTGAAGCTCAACGTCCATCGCTTGCGCGTAGATTCTTTTGTCACATCGAGAAACTGCACCGGAACTGGTTAGACTGGCCGTCAAGAGAAGATGCGCCCGGCGAAGGGAACCGCGGCCGACTGGTGCCATGACCAGTATCAAGGTCAACGCGAAGTGAATGGCATGCAGACGCCGAGCAGCGCTGCGCCACGCCGATGTACCAATAACAATCGTCACTAATCGCTGTTTAAGTCATATGCTTAAATTCGGCAAACCGGATGTGGATTGCGGCCCACGTGATTAATGGCAGTTGTTGACTGGCATTTGACCGACCGAAGTCAAGCCCAGCAGCCGGCACTTGCTACTGGATGATCGACTGTGTGGAAGTGTGTGCAAAGCCCGCGTGACGTGGTGTGGTGTTGAGCGGCGAACGCCTGTTAATGAGCTCGTTATGGCACGGCGCGAGGTGTGTACAGCAGTAAGTGGTTTGATTTACGGCTGAGATCGGATCAGCTGATCAGGGGAAGTGGCTGAAATTGGGTTATGCTCATTGTTCCGCCATGGAAAGTGGATGTAAGTGGCGTCGGATCAGTGAGATTATGCCAAGGAGGGTTTGATATTTAAGGGCCAACTCTGCAGCAAGAAGACCTTGCTCTTATTTTTGAAAAAAAAATTGGAACAAAGCGTCTGTTAAGTGTTAATTGGTTGCCGTTCCAAAGCGCTGCAGATTGATAACCATCTGAGATTGTGACTGTCGTGCAGACCGCATTCAGTGAAGCAAAGCCCATCAGGCGAGCTGAAGTGTCGGATATCCTCATCAGCATATGAACACAGAGTGCTCTGCCTAAGACAAATTTCTCTCTAACTCGATTTTTTTTTGCTTACCATATTATTAGAGAGAGAATCCTCTGGTGGCCCGTGGCGTTGTGGGTATGTGCGTCGACCCAAACCTCGATGTCGTAGGTTCGATTCCAGCTCTGAGCGACAAAAATAATTTTCATTTCCCACCTCTTTCGAGTCACTGACAATGCTCAAAGAGTATTCCCTGTCTAGAAAAAGCTTCTCAAACTTGCCCGTTCGGAGTCGGCATAAAACTGTAGGTCCCTTCCACTCGTGAGAGAACAATAGCACGCACAACATGAGTGGTTGCTGAGAAGCTAGGCCCTGACCCTCTACGGGCTGTAGCGCCACTCATATTATATATATTATGCTCAATTTTGCCATCAAATTTCACTTTACCAAAAATAAATTAGTAAAGAGATGTGCAACTCCTTGCTTTCTTGCTCCTTGATTTCGTCCCCTGCCTGTGAATACGTGTGATCTCTTTCGAATAGCTGATCCCCTTAACCAGCCGTAGTGCTGGGGTCAAGCAGAGTTATTTTTTTAAAAATTCACTCGTTCTTCTTCGCCTTTGATTGGTGCTTCAGTCCGGGGTGGACCTGGGCATCAACCAACCAACAAATTCACTCGTTACTTGACGTTTATTTCGCCTAAAGTGTACGTTTATGAAGCAGATTCACTATGTTGTTATTAGGCGGGATTACTGTGTGAAACTCTATATTAAAATTAAAGAATACACTAAATTTTGATTCATTATATTTATCTACGTTTTCTTAAAAATACATATAGGCAACCGAAGAAAGCATTTAATAATAAACAACACCCGAGGGAAAGTACGTTGAAGTCTTTGCTGAGGTAAACAATCTGACCCAGGTTGTAAATGAGCTCACACGAATACCTGACATTGCAGATCATTCCGCTAACACACTGGACCTGTTTCTCACCTCTTCTTCTTCTTCTTTGCTTGGCGCAACAGTCCAAGGTGGACCTGGGCCTCAACCAACATACCTCTCCAGCCAGCACGATCTTTCGCCAGCTGCCTCCAGTTGTGCACACCAAGTTGGTTGGTCCTTTTCCACTTGTGTGCGCCATCTAGTGCGAGGACGTCCTCTGTTGCGCTGTCCCAATGGCTCGGTGTCGAAAACTCTTCGGGCCGGAGCTGTGGTGTCCATCCGCTCTACATGACCTAGCCATCTTAGGCGTTGGATCCGAAGACGCTTAACCAGGTGCATGCCGCTGTACAGTATGTATAGTTCGTGGTTGAACCTTCTCCTCCAAACGCCATCAACGAAACAGGACTCACGATCGCTTTTCTCTCAAAACAACCAAGAGCTTCTTCATCCGGTTTCAATAGCGTCCATGTCTCTGCGCCATAGAGCAGGACTGGGATGATCAGGGTTTTATACAAGGTCAATTTGGTGTTTCGAGGGATGGCTCTGTTAACCAATTGCCTCTTGAGCCGAAAGAAACAGCGATTGGCAAGAGTAATTCTGCGCTTGATCTCGGTACTGATGTTATTAGTACAGTTTACTCTGGAGCCGAGGTAAGTGAAGTCCTTGACTACCTCGAAGTTATAGCTGCCCATTGTGACGCTCTGTCCAAGACGTCGATGTTGTATGTCCTTTTTTGAGGACAGCATATACTTCGTTTTGCCCTCATCCACCGCCAGACCCATTTTAGCCGCTGCCGTCTCAATGTTAGCAAATGCCTCATTGACCGCTCGCTGAGTTCGACTAATCACGTCAATGTCATCGGTGTATGCTAACAATTGCACGGAATTATGGAAGATCGTGCCTCTAGTGTTGGCGTGTGAGTTTCGCACGATCTTCTCCAGGACGATGTTGAAGAAGTCGCATGACAGCGCGTCGCCTTGCCTACAACCTTTTTTGACATTGAAGGTCTCGGTGAGTTCGTTACCGACCTTGATGGAGCAGCGAGATTTCTCCATCGTCATCCTGCACAACCTGACGAGTTTGGCAGGAATGTCAAAACTAGACATGTCGCTGTATAGCTCGTCTCTATGCACGCTGTCATATGCGGCCTTGAAATCGACGAACGGATTGTGAGTGTCGATTTGCATTTCTTGGGTCTTTTCCAGGAGCTGCCGTAGTGTGAAAATTTATTCTATAGTGGACTTTCCTGGCCTGAAGCCACACTGATATGGACGGCTTCAGGCGGGTACACAAAACGGCAGAGAAGATCTTATACGCGATGTTAAGAAGACTGATCCCTCGATAGTTGGCGCAGTTGAAGGGGTCTCCTTTCTTGTGGATCGGGCAAACGATACTGAGATTCCACTCGTCGGGCATGCTTTCCTCAGACCATATCTTGCAGATGGGCTGGTGCATGCGCCCTACCAGATCATATCCAGCTGCATTAAATATTTCAGCGGGCAAACCGTCCGCTCTAGCAGCTTTGTTAGACTTCAGTCTTGATATTGCTACCTTGACCTCGTCTAAGTCTGGGGGACGGTATTCGCGTCTGTCATCGTCCAGATTGAGTGGAACATTCTGCCTGACAGCGGTATTTTGGTCCTCATCGCCGTTTAACAGTCTGCAGAAATGATCTTTCCAGATTCTCAGTATCGACTGCGACTCTACTACCAGATGTCCATTTCCATCCCGACAGGCTTCTGTCCGAGCTTTATATCCATTGGATAATTGTTTTACCCTTTGATAAAACTTTCGGACGTCATTCCTGCCATAACACCTCTCCATCTCCTCGACCGCGCGCTTCTCATGTTCTTTCTTTTTTCTTCTGAGAAGCCGGTGCTCTTCCCTTCTCTTCTGTTCGTAGAGCTCACGAACTCTCTAACCATACAGCTTCCAACATAAATCCTCAGAAGTCTCCTGCACGTGTCTGTGTCATTTGCGCAGTGGCCAATTATGATACCTACTAAGGTACTGAGCGTCCGTCTGAGCTTCCAGATTAGCAGGTTTTATATTTTCGCCTGGTAGGCCATAGATATCCGATTGGTATCCCCCAAATGGTGTGTTTATGATAAAGTGCTCACTGCTCAGCCATCTCGTTAAGAGACAGCCGGCAATTACGGAATGTTTCTGAGTTTAAAATTACGTTGTCTAGTGACGTGATTGCGTCCGAACAGATATCATTATACCATTATGATCCAAGAGCAAACAACAAAACATTCAATGAACTACTTTGTTAGAACTTAGAAGAAAACACAAGAGGTGCGGGAACCATGCTCCTATTGCCTTTCATACTGATTTTGGGAGTTGATGCAACACGGTCGCTAGTTTCCTTCATGTAGGTATGTAAAAGTGGTGGCTCGGTAAGAACCTAATTGACACTAATGCGATGTTTTATTGACACAGCTCTAATACCCATTAAAATACCTAAAGTGTATTTTATTGAAGTCTTGTGACTTCAGCCTGATATATTTAAAAACAATAATAGTTCTTTAATGTCAAAAGAAACCTCGTCTAGTGATTTTAAAAATATTCGCTGTCTGGTTTTTGCCCAGGTTCACCCCGGACCGTAGCGCCATAAGAAGAAGTGCAAAGGAAGTGTGTTAAGTGTGGTTTCCTCCCAGCTATGTTGTTGCAATTGCTACAATGTGGGTTATGTGGGATAAGAGTTTTTACGGCATGTTGTTCAATCGGCCAATGTCCTGTACAGACTGCCTTCAATCTAACGATGTCATTTTGTCATGTAGCGTGCTCAGGGGATATTTTTCTTGATAAAGTGCAGTTTTTCAGTCTGGCCCATCTGCGGTAAATATTTCAAGGAAGTCTGTAGAGATATTAGCCTTGACTGCTTAAATTGAGATGTGCACATCTTTTGCAAGCATTGAAGGGCAGAACCATAACCTGAGAAGTGACTGTGACCTGCAACCCCAATAAGGAAGATCTTGAGGTGATTTTTTCTAAGACACTAGCTCAGCTTGGTATTCCTGTACTAGCTCAGAGTATGAAGCCCAGGATGCAATAGCTTTGTCGGTTGCTTGGCTATCAATACAAACAGCCACCCTCTGCCTGGGCATGCTATTTTGATTTGACGATATGCTTCGTTCAACTGTTAGCATACGCCGACGATATTGACGTGATTGGCCGGACTCAGCGAGCCGTCAATGAAGCGTTTGCTTGTATTGAGACGGAGGCGGCAAAAATGGGTTTAGCGGTGAATGAGGGCAAAATAAAGTATATGTTGTCATCAACAAAGGACACGCAACATCGACGACTCGACTCGCTGTTTCTTTGGGCTCAAGAGGCAATTGAGTAGTAGAGCCCTCTCTCGAAAGACCAAGCTCACATTATATAAGACCTTGATCATCCCTGTCCTGCTGTATGGCGCGGAAGCTTGGACTATTTCAAGAGCGGATGAAGACGCACTTGGTGCTGTTTGCGTTGAAGGTTTCTGGAGAAGAAGATTCAACCACGAACTGTACGGGCTGTACAGCGACATGAGTCTAGTCAGACGTCTACGGATTCAAAGCCTAAGATGGCTAGGCCATGTAGAGCGCATGGACAACACTGCTCCAGCCAGAGGACGACCACGAACCCAATGGCGCACTCAAGTGTAGAAGGACCTCAACCCACTTGGAGTGCGAAATTGAAGGCAGCTGGCTAAAGAACGTGCCAGCTGGAGAGGATTGTTGACCGAGGCCCAGGTTCACCCCGGACTGTAGCTCTACAAGAAGAAGAAGAAGATATGCTTCGTTGATTGCAAATAGTTCCGTGCAACTCTTTATAACTATCCGGCAGTATGTAGGCCTTAGATATGCACCGACTCGCACTCATCTCGGGACGACAGTGTAGATTTCCCAGTTAAAATTCCTGCACATATGTCTGCTATATAAACCAGTTCTTTCTGGGATTAGAGTGTCAAATATGGGTAACAAGATGTCTGCAAGCCATTCCTAGTCTTGTGTAGCGCTTACATGACCTGTTGCTGACGGTTGTTGGTACAATTTTTATCCATCTCTGGCCAAACAGCATTTCTCGCGCTTGGCGAACTCGATCGTTTTCTTCTTTTAAATCTTCCAGCATCTCGTCATCATCGATGGCCTTTATATCCTATAATCCTCCTACTACCAAGCTTGGCTTCGCATCAGATTCATCTCCATCGGGAATATCTTCTACTTCAGTCACTCTCTAGCATTTCCTCGGCAACCCTGCTAACGTAGTGTTCCCTTTCTTCTTCGCTTTTGCTCCTCCAGCGTCGATTTCAGAAGTCATAATAATTTACTAAGGAATGATTACTGCTTGTCAATAATGGTGTCTTCATACAATATGTAGAAAGGTCTAGCCAGACCTATTCCATTGATGCTAGGGGTTTTTGTATAAAAATTAATTTGTTTCTCACCACATACATAGATGTTCTATTTATGGTAAACACTAAAGCATTAAAGCACACAATCAATTAGGAAATAACTAGTGTGACCAGCTTGATGCATTGTCGCGAATTTCCAACGCGCTGTAGTGGAAGCTTTGACGGCAAATGAGGAACAGGCGAAACGAGATGGTCTTAAGGTGGACAATGAGGACAAAACGAAGTATATACTGTCGCCAAAAAAACGTTCCGTCCCACACCACCTAGGACAAGATATTACAATTGACAGTTTTAATTTTAAGGTAGTAAAGGAGTTTGTCTACCTCGAGGTTTAAAATCCGCATAAAGCGTAAACTCCGCAAACGACATCACGGTGGAGATCCGAACCACCCATGGCAACCGATGCTACTTCGGTCTGTCAAAACGACTGGCCCTAAGCTCCTGACTCGAAGGACCAAAGTCTTATCTTGCCAGTCCTGCTTTATGGAGTCGAAAGCTGGACGCTAATCAAAACAATGGGGATGATTCTTAGCACCTTGAAAGCAAAATTCTACGTCTGATATATGGTCCCGTCTGCGAGGAAGGTGAATGGAGGAGAAGACACAACCGCGAACTCTACGAGCTGTACAAGGATGTGGATGTAGTCCGGAAGGCAAAAATCCGTCGACTACACTGGCTCGGCCACATCGAGCGAATGGACAACAGCTCTCAAGCAAAGAGGGTCTTCGAATCTGAGCCTCCTGGTTCGAGAAGGAGAGGAAGACCGAACCTCCGTTACAGAGACCAAGTCATTGCGGATGTAAGACATTTTGGCCTTGTTGACTAGAAGCAGCGAGCCCAGGACCATCACCGATGGAAGGCAGCAATTGCTCAGTCGCGGACAATTCATGGGTCGCCGGCCTGATAAGTAAGTAAGTACGAATGTTCTGATGGTGCACGAACGAACGACAAACTGTACGGGATGGACAGCGACATCGATGATCAAACGAGTTGGAATCTCTCGTCTCATATGGCTAGCTCACGTCGAGCGAATGAGCACCAATGCTCCGGCCTGGAAAGTCTTCGACTCCAACAACGGGGGACAACGACAAAGGGAGACCACGCCTTCGTTGGCGCAGTCAGCTAGAAGGGGATCTGAATATGTTGAAGCAACTAGCACAAGACCGGGCTACATGGAGGGTCATGTTCACTGAGGCCCACGTCCACCACGGACTGTAGCGCCAGCAATAGAAGAAGAAGAATGGATGATTTGCGAATGCTACGCATGTAACAAAAATACAAAGAACGATCTAGAAGAACACGGTCGTACGCCGTTTCCAAATCAAGTAGCTGTTAGATCATTTGGGCATACTCCTTAGCCTTCTCGAGCTTATAACCTGACCCACCATTGGGTTATGTGGCAGTCAACTTCGTAAGGCCTAGATGTGCTGCCCGGCAAGTCACTTACATGGTGTTTCCGGGTTTGCTCAAAGAATCATACTGTTGTGCTCATTTCGGTGCTTGAGAGATTGTTGCACTATTCCTTATGATGGGCTGATCCCCAAAACCACACCGTCTGATAAAGCTTTTTGGTAGCATCTTCATCGGCGGGGTAGATTCTGCTCCCAGTTGTTAGCAATTGGCGTTCGTCCCTGTCTCTGTGTCAAGGTTTTCTTTGCTAAAAGAGATAGCAAATCCTGTCTGACTGCACTAACTACAAATCCGTCACGACATGGTTCTCAGGATTACATTCAAATGAATGCACAAGGGCGTAAAATCCTGCCACACTTTGTGTCTGAACTCGTATTCCCACAGACGGAAAAAAGGGAAGACAAAGAAGAAAGCCTCCACAGTGTGACGACAACTTTCTCTCGGCCTCATCATGTTCGGTCCATAAATCTTCAATCTGTCCCGGTGATTAGGAAATCTCTGGCACTCTGGTGTGGCTTCCGAAAAAAAGAAAATTCTTCCGCCCCAATTAGCAAATTTGCCGTCTCACGAAAGCACAGACGGGCACGGGTGAGCAGGGAAACATTCATTATTACATCATTCTCGGAGCCACCAGACCGTGCGCGCTAATCGTCTATGCAAAAGTGAAAAACAACAGAAGTCCACGAGCTAAGTGGAAGTGGAAGGACCGTCAAAGAGAGAGATAGAGCGGGGGAAATCGTTGGCCCAGACACAACTCATTCTCGAAAGTCTCGTCCCAGACGAGGAAGAAATCCCGGCAAAACTATGAATCCACCACCCAATGTGCGCCGCCGGAAGCTGGGTGAAACTTATGGAAAACTTAAGAACCCATTAATGCACCGTTCAGCAGCAGCAACTTTTGCACTCGTCTCCATCGGCTTACACCACTCGAACTCGAACTCGAACTCCCCTTGGCCTTGCTTGGGCTCCACTACACCCATTCAATGTCGGTGCATCTCTGCACTTCGTTGAGTTTTTTACCCATCCTCTCCGTCGACGGCGGCGGCGGCGTGCTCTAGAAACGATTTCGAGGAACTTTTACAGAAACTTAGGACTTCCCGGGCAAAGCTGAAACCATGGGAGAGCGCCGAACAGGAAAAGAAAAAGGCAAACTTCTAGCCTAGACATCGCTCAGAGTCTTCTTCTCCGCTGGCGTCGCGCCTGGTGTCTTGAACTTTATCCTGCTCCGCGCCGTGCGTCGAGTGAAATTAACGATCTGTGAATTTATTGAAATTAATTTACTTTCGAAACTTTGTTGCTCCCGCTCCCCATCGCCTCCGGCGTCGCCGCCAGTGTCGACTTGTTCTTGTTGATTGTTTCTCCGACGAGATGTACACACGTCCTCGGGAAGGATTTCCGATTCTCACCCGCCCATGCAGCGAGTGGGTTGCATCTGCAGCCGGAAGGGCAAACGGCGGTAATGAGCGGTCGTCGCTGCTTATCCACACCACGCGCGCGAATGAAATACGATTTTCAAGCACCGACTGAGACCGGAGACTGGGGGTCCAAATTAAAAAGTATTTAGCCGAGGAGGAAACTTTTCCCGCCCGACACGAGCTTCGAGTGATTTCTGACAGATAATCCTTGCGCACGGAATTAATTGTGCCCGTCTGTCTGCGTCTGGACGGCGATTAAATCGAGAGGAAAATCGGCACGGCTGGGGGGCCGCAAGTCCGCACACGAGGTGAGGCAAGGATATTTATGAGTCCGGTCATAAACAAGCTCTGGGAAAACAACGACAAGTGGAAATAATAAACCAGACCAGCGGCGGTGGCGGAAGGGGTTCGGTCTCGGTGTAAAAAAAGGAAATCATGAAAACGGCGAAATGATAATGATTTACTGATGTAATTTACGATGACAACAGTTGGGCCTGCTCCAAGAACGGCCCGCCGCGGCTGTGTGTGGGTACGGATACGCCCGAGCTGCAGTACCTTCTGCTCCACGCGGCCAATTGCGGTGGCGATGGCGGACGTGTGTGAACGCCGTCGATGGGCGTTATGAATCGGCGGCAGTGAGCGCTCGACGGGTGGTCGGTTAAGACGATGCTTTCTTTTCAGCAGCAGGCGGACATCCTGTACCGCCAGCACGGTTGACTGGCGGGGAGTCTGGGTATCAGGATGCCGAGCAAGTGGAGTCAGGAAGCACTCGGAGACGCATCGATCGCGGGTGGGTTCGCTGGAGCGCATTGAAGCGGTGCGGTGGGAGGAGTACTTTACTGTGTCTGTCTGCTTGTATCACGGGAGAGGAAAGGGAAAGTACAGCACTGATGTTGAAATACATTAGACTCTCAGTAAGTCGAATTGTGGCGGGATATCAATGAAATTAGTTCGCTTAGGAAGAATAGACTGTACAAAAATGTTGAGTGCGTCGCGAAAATTAGAAGAAGTTCCACAAAAATCACTAGACTCGGGGTGAGGGACTCTGCTAGAAATGGAAGGACACTGTTGATAAATGAGGAGAGTGGACAGATTTTTTTAATTAATTTAATTTTTAGCATCTTCGTCGTGCTCTGATCATCTCTGTCCTGCTCTTTGGCGCAGAGACATGAACGCTATTAAAAGCGGATAAAGAAGCTGTTGGTCGTTTTGAGAGAAAAAGTTTTGCCTGTAATCTTTGGTCCTGTTTGCGTTGATGGCGTCTGGAGGAGTAGGTTCAACCATGACTGAGCACTGTACTGAGCAGCATGCACCTAGATATGCGCCTTCGGATCCAACGCCTACGATGGCTGGGTCATGTAGAGCCCGAAGAGTTTTCGAGACCTTGGCGCACACAAGTGGAAAATGACCTCAATCAACTTGGTGTGCGCAGCTGGAAGCCGCTGGCTAAATATCGCACTAGTTGTTGGTCCACCCCGAACTCTTGCGCCAATCAAACAAGAAGTCTTCATCGTCACACATTAATAACCACAGCTTAGAGACTATTCCGCAACTGCGCGTTTGGACATTCCGACTTAGACCTTTCATGTAGGATACAAGTACTTACTTATCAGGCCGATAAGTAAGTAAGTACTGCTTCCATCGGTGACGATTCTGGGGGCGCTGCTTCTAGTCATCAAGGCCACGCTGTCTTACATCAGTTATGACTTGCTCTCTATAGCGGGGGTTCGGTCTTCCTCGAACCAGGACCCTCTTTGCTGGAGCGTTGTTGTCCATTCGCTCCATTCGCCGAGCCAGTGTAGTCGACGGATTTTTGCCTTCCGGACTACATCCACATCCTTGTACAGCTCGTAGACTTCGCGGTTGTATCTTCTCCTCCATTCGCCTTCCTTGCAGACGGGACCATATATCCGACGTAGAATTTTTCTTTCGAGGGCACCAAGAATCAGCTCTGCAGCCTTACTTAATGTCCAGCTTTTGGCTCCATAAAGTAGGACTGGCAGAATAAGGGTTCTGTAGAGCATGACCTTAGTCCTTCGAATCAGTTGTTTTGACGGACGAAAGTAGCATCGGTTGCCAAGGGCGATTCTACATCGGATCTCCACTCTCATTTGTGGAGTTAGCGTTTGGCGCGAGGTAGACAAGCTCTTTTACCTTGAAATTGTCGATTGTAATGTTTTAGCCTGGATGGTGTTTGGGGCATCGTTTTTTGATCGAGAGCACATTTCTCGTCTTGTCCAATTCTTAAGTTGCCGTATATGCTCCCACAACGGTACGTTGGAACTGCGCGACGATATCAGTGTCAGCAGTGTATCCCAACAGCTCGGCTGACTTGTAGAAGATGTGCCTTCCGTGTTCACAGCCGCCCGCCGCACTATCTTCTCCAGTACCAAATTGAAGAAATCACACGGCAGCGCATCTCCTTGCCGAATTCGGTTTAAAGGTCCTCGAGCCGAACAACACCGTGCATTGCGTTATAGTTAGCGTGATGCGACACAACCAGATCAATTATCCTGGAATTCCGAATAACTCCTTGCGATAATTTCTGTAGTATGCAGCTTTGAAGTCGATAAAAAGGCGGTGGGTATCGGTTTGAAACTCGGTCTTCTCCAGGATTTGCCTTAGCGTGAAGATTTGGTCTATAGTCGATTTGCTGGACCGGAAGCCTCACTGATACGTGCCGATTAGTGCGGTGCAAAAAGGCTTGAGACGTTCACACAGTACGCTGGATAGGATCTTGTAGGCGACGCTGAGCAGGGATGTACCTCAGCAGTTGTTGCCGGCGGTAGAATCGCAAATTTTGTGCAAGTAATTCATTTTTAACAGGGTTTAATGGAATCCATAATTTCTCTTGGTAATAGTTTTTTCTCCTCTCCACAAGAAAGGAGACCCCTTTGACTGCGCCAACTATCGGGGGATAAGTCTCCTTAACATCGCCTATAAGATCTTATCTGCCATACTGTGTGAACGCCTAAAGCCATTCGTCAACAACTTGGTCAGTCCATACCAGTGTGGCTTTAGGCCAGGAAAATCCACCATCGACCAAATATTCACACTTCGGCAGATTTTGGAGAAAACCCAGGAGCAACAAATCGATACCCACTACCTGTTTATCGATTTTAAGGCCGCGTATGATAGCATCTATAGAGACGAGCTATACAGAGCAATGTCTAGTTTTGGCATCCCTACCAAACTCGTCCGTTTGTGTAGGATGACGATGGAGAATGCACGCTGCTCCATCAAGGTCGGTAAAGACCTAACCGAGACCTTTGATGTCAAAAAAGGATTCAGACAAGGCGACGCGCTGTCATGCGACTTCTTCAACATCGTTCTTGAGAGAATTGTTCAAAACTCAAACGCCAACACCAGAGGAACAATCTTTCAGAAGTCCGTCCAACTACTCGCATATGCCGACGATATTGACATTATCGGAAGAACGCGGCGTGATGTCAAAGGCGCTTTTGTGAGTATTGCAACGGAGGCCGCGAAGATGGGTTTAGCGGTAAACGAGGGTAAGACCAAGTATATGCTGTCAACAAGAAAGGACACCCAACACCGACGTCTCGGTCAGAACGTCACGGCTGACAGTAGTTCAAAACTTTGTCTACCTAGCAACCACTATCAACTCAGACAACGACACCAGCTCTGAAATCAAACGAAGAATAACTCTTGCAAATCGGTGCTTCTTTGGGCTAAGAAAGCAATTGGTAAACAAAGAACTCTCTCGAACAACCAAGGTAACGCTTTACAAGACCTTAATCGTCCCAGTCCTGCTATATGGTGCGGAGGCATGGACTCTGTCAAAAGCGGATGAAGCAACCCTTGGTTGCTTCGAGAGGAAAATTCTTCGGGTGATTTTTGGTCCCGTCTGCATAGATGGTGAGTGGAGGAGGATATACAACGACGAACTATACGGGCTGTTCAGCGACATCGACTTAGCCAGAAGAGTGAAGATCCAACGATTAAGATGGCTAGGTCATGTAGAGCGGATGGAAACCAATGTTCCGGCCCGAAAAGTCTTCGAATCCACCCCCGAGGGACGGCGCAGTAGAGGAAGACCGCGACTCAGGTGGCGCACGCAAGTGGAAAGGGACCTCAACCAACTATGCGTGCGAAACTGGAGACAGCTAGCTAAAGATCGAGCTGGCTGGAGACGCTTGTTGGTTGAGGCCCAGGTCCACCCCGGACTGTAGCGCCACCTTAAGTAAGTAAGTAAGTAAATAGTTTTTTAGGACATTTGATTTTTCAAAGGCGCGCGTTCAGTTTGATATATATGGTATATGTACGAAGAAAGCGAAGGTTGCATGCTTTTGACACAACATTCTTGAAAAAAATAAATTTTATAAAATATAAAACGCTTGGCAACTAAAAGACCAAATCCCAAGTCCGCTGGTGCGATATTTGTAGCCTTAAGGATTACGCGAAATGTCCACCAACGTTACTCATAGTCACATCACGAGAAGAAGTAGCTCATTACGCTGGCGTGTGATTGAAGAGCGGGACGCCTATAAGAGCAGTCAGGGTATATCGACAGAGCGCATACTTATCCGACATCCCCTGAAAGAGAGAGTAAGTTTCTCGTCCCACCACCAATTCTCTATTACCTCACATAACACAACGCAACAGTGGGTGCTATTGATTTTCTTGGGCTTACGTCAAATACTCGCCGATGATTCCAAGTTCCTGGGGGCCTGGTAGTTTGATCGATTTTTGTTCTGTGTTTGCTTTTGTGATTCATTTGAATTCGATAAGAGTAAATTTGAAAGTGAGGTATCAAGCAAAGCTCTAGGTAGGTAGGTCGGTAGTTACTTAGGCCACAATGGGTCCAAATGGACCGAAATGTCATGTGTAACCTGGCACGCACTTAGGCCAAAGTAGGCTCATTGTACCGCCAGGTTGGTAATTGAAATAAGAACGGGTGATTATGGCAACCAGCCAGTTTGGTCAGCAAATATTACCACCGTGTTGGACTGGTGTATTGCTGATGCCATTCAGGCTATCATAAGAGCTTTCCCAGCTGACGCTAGCGCAGGACAGTCTGAGGGAAGGTGCTGGATGCTTTCCTCTTTATCCTCGTTTAGGCAGCTTCTACAGAAGTTGTTGGAGAAAATGTCTAGTCTTGTGACAGTGTCCAGTGATTATTTCCACTGCGGTGCTAATTTGTGATCGTTTTGAGAAGGCTACCTGATGTTTTTGGATCGATATGAGGCCATATTGTTTTTTTTTTTTATAATTTGGGAGGAGCATTGTTGTTTGACAGGTGCTGCCGGTCAGCCATCTGACATTTATTTTCTTTCTACAGACGTTATTGAGCTGAATCTTAAAACTAGTTAAAAGGATACCTATGTCAGAAGAGATTCCATCAATCGTCAGTCTAGTGGCGTTCTTAGGAAAGTTTGCTGGAATGTCTCTATGGCCTGGCATCCAGAACAGGCAACTCCTCGGTAAGAGGTGCACGACAGTCGATTACTATTTTTGAGTTTATAGAGAACGATGCTTCGAAGCTAATTGCTGACTGGCTATCCGAAAAGATACAGATATCTCGGGGTGATATCACGGTCTCCATAGCCAGGACAGGGGTTCGGTAATCGCCATTACTTCCAATTGGAAGACGCTGCACGAACAGAATTATTCAGGTTCAGGCAATTTACTTACGCTATCTTCTGTCTTGAATCAATCTGTGTAGACGTGTATGGCTTTAGCAAGGGGAATAGTATAGCCGTACCATAGGTCTCCTTCCGGAGTCAGGGTTTCGTAGCTTTCTGGGAACTGTAGTGGTGAAGTATGGTCTAGTCGGACTACTCAGAACAAGCCCTTAGATGAACCGCAGATTTCGAGATTCCAACATCGGATGCAGTCGTTTTGAGGACTCCACTGATGCAGATGCAGGCTTGTCTCTGCACCTTTCTTAGTTCCCTGAGGTGAGTGCTGACTTTTAGTGTAGGCAACCATATAGCCAAGTTGTACAAGAGGATAGTTCTGATGACAGCTACAAAGAAGCAGTGCGTCGTATGAGGTTGAGGCTCCACTTATAACCAATGGCTTTCTTGCCTTATAGATGGCCGCAGTGGAATATCTTATTCTTTCTTCTGTGTTGAGTTTTCAGTTTAGCCTGCAAGCAAAGCTCTAGATTCTGATATTTCTTTTTTGGCGTTTTAAAATGATTCACTGTTTTGGTTTGGTACGGAGTAGTCTAATTGCGTCTCAGTATGACACAGGCATCTACACTTTGCCTCTGTCAACGAAGTTATACTCTCACCTCCACATACCTAGGCACCTTCGAATGAAGTTAGAATGTTGGTGGCCCTGAAGCCCAGGAAAGAAAGGACTCTATACGGAAAACTTACGTTCACGCTTCCATATTAAAGATATCAACCAGTGACACAATAGAATAACCAAACAAACTGCAGGTAACAGTGCGAACATCGAGAGGGAAACGGCTAAGTTGGGTTTTGCGGTGAATGAACGTAAAACAAATTATATATAATATATATATATGGATGGCGCTACAGCCCATAGAGGGCCAGGGCCTAGCTTCTCAGCAACCACTTGTGTTGTGCGTGCTATTTTTCTTTCACGAGTGGAGGGGACCTACTGTTTTATGCCGACCTGAACGGCCAAGTTTGAGAAGCTTTTTCTAGACAGGAAATACTCTTTGAGCATTGTCAGTGACTCGAAAGATGTGGGGCCGTGAAAATGATTTCTGTCGCACAGAGCAGGAATCGAACCTACGACGTCGAGGTTGTTGTCGACGCACATACCCACAACGGCACGGGCCACCAAAAGACAAAGTATATGCTGTCTACAAAAAAGACCCATCAACACCGACAAAGTGTCACAATAGACAGTTACAGCTTCGAAGTAGTTAAAGACTTTGTCTATCTAGGCTCTGCAATAAACTCTGGAAATGACATCACCGCGGAGATAAGACTTAGGATTCAATTGAAAAATGAAGCTCTGTCTCGGAAAACCAAGCTGTCTCAACATACGACCTTGATAGTCCCAGTCCTGCTGCATGACGGAGAAGGATGAACAATGTCAAATGAGGACGAAGAGATGCTTGGTAGCTTCGAGAAATATTTCGAGTCAAATTCGGTCCCATTTGCGAAGAAGGTGTTTGGAGGAGAATATTGAACGAGCTGTACAACTAGTCAAAAGAATTCATCGACTCAGATGGCTAGGTCATATAGAGGGATAGGACACTAACGCTTCCGCTCGGAAAGTCTTCGAAGCCGACCTTTAGGGACAACGCGGGAAAGGAAGACCACGCCTCCGGTGGCTTAACCAGCTGAAAGGCGATCTTATTCAGCTCGGTGTACAAAACTGGAGGCGTCTAGTCCAAGATCGCGCCAGTTGGACAGGAATGCTGACTGACGCCCAGGTCCACACCGAACTGTAGTTCACGCAAAGAAGAAGACGACTACCTGCCACCATCCACACGCATCTTCCAGAATTGAAACAATGACAATAATCAACATAAGTTTTCAGGTTTCAACGCTACGACTTCTACAGAAGGTGCAGAGATGAGGAAGAAAAAGGAAGGACACACACAGCGGCCCTACTAGACCTACCTACAACCTCTGTTTTATAGTCACAATGGCCAGTTATAAATTCAAGATGGTCAGAGACAAAAATCTGCTCCTACCTGTCCGTGCCCTGGACAAAAGCGCAAGTGAATACAAACCAGGTTGGTGCTGCTCCATTAGCTTCCAACGTCACTAGATCTCCTAACTCACGTGGCTCTCAGAAATTAACTGCAATCCTGTTTCCCTGTCGCGTCTGATTTTCACCATCACTCCACGTCAATGAACGTAAAAAGAGGACGATATTAAGAATCACATTGTCCCACTCGTCGCCCGGTTGATCCCAGATCCGCATCAGCAAATGCCTGACGGGGCACGTTTATCTGATTGGCACCTAAAACATTTAATGGCTCTGGGCAATCTGCGTTTTGTAGCAGGCGGAAGGTCAGGTTTCACAAAAATTACACAATCAGCATCAAGTGACCCTTAACGCCCCACCGAGTGCAGTCGAATATGTGCCAAAGCAGCATCGTTTCAGGTCAGCGCTTCTGAGAGGGTATTCAAGGGACAATCTCCCTCCGTCGTAAACTCTTAAGAGCCCACTTAAACCCTTCACAAAGGGTTACGTTGCCAGGGCATCATTCGCGCCCCACCCCCAGTCACCCCGTGTGACCGATTCTCGCAAAAAGAGTCGACATCACCTCCTGCATCGATTACTCCTCTGTTCGTCGCTTAAGTGACAAATAAATTCTCGTGCAATGAAAAATGTATCCGTCCTCTGATTGTGTTCTGCAGCACACCCACACGCGTCCACGTGCGCCACGCTGCCCTCGGGGGATGTATCCACACGTACGGAGCGCGTGTGGATCCGCATTCGTGCCTTCGCATATTTTTCCCTCTAAACGAGCTCCCACTCTCTCTCTCTGGTGTACGATGTTCTGCACCGTTAGGCAGGAGTGCGTGAGTCCTTAAAAGGTTCACTTTAAATTCACACTTGAGTAATGCATTCGAAATGGTTCGTGTGTAGCTTTCCTCCCCCAGAGGACGGGCGCTTTCCCAGGGAAGTGTGTCGTTGTCGTCATGGATGGCAGCAGCCATCGGGCGGCAGCGCAGCGTATCAATAAGGATATCGACCAGAACAAGTTGCCGTGGAGATTGCCATAAATAAACGCCTCTGGTTGGTGTGTGGTGCGAGCACTCCTTTCGGGCGGCCGCGCCCCTGCCAGAAGTCTGGTGATTGTCTTCACGTGTAGAGGTGCTGGCCGTGTGAAGGGAACGAATTCAAATCGACGATGGATCCTTCGAGGAAAATCGGACAAATGTAAGTGTGATCCACATATGGCGAGCGGGAGGGGTTTCTTTCTCCAATTTGTCTTCGGTTTCTTTTTCTCATTTTCTTGGAGTCTTTTTATTGGCATTGACTGCTGCGGCTAGACGAGTCATTTTTTTTTCCCGGCTGATCGTTGAACTTTGTCAGTGCATCTTGATGGAGTCCTTGGGGCAGCGAGTGGATTCTTATTCTTTGCAAATTTTCGCATTTTGATTGAAATTCGCTGAATTGGCTTTTTTGGTTATATTTTTAAGAGGTTAGGCAGTCAGGTAAATTCTAAATGGGAACAAAACTTCTTCTACCAAATCGAACTTGAAAGTGACTGCGCCCTGGCACACTACACCGTTAAGTCCTTCGAAGTTATTTGATATTCAAAGCCTAACCATGAGTCATTCACTTTATGGTAAGTGCCTAAGCCCATATAATCCGTTGCGTGCGTTATGTGAGGTCACTTAATTGGCAGCTCATTAACTCATATGGAGGAGAAATGCCGGTGATCTATGCTCATTACGAGTTGGATTGTGCTGGAGACGGTAACGATAACTAATCGGGTAGCACTGGATCATTTTCACAACTTTCTATCTGCGAGTGATGTTGATGTTGATGCCCGGCTAGTTTCAAACATCATCTCGCATACGATTGCGAGAAATCGTCGAAGTCGATTGGCGTTCCTTCAAGGCCATGTCGAATATCGATAGTCCGAAGCAGAAATAAGATAGCAAGTAGATATCCAACTTTTGCCTCTCTTGCCCCTTGACATCACCTCACAGCGTTTTTTAAGCGCTTTTGGCCCCGTGTCTGTGAATACGCATGAGCTCTTGACAGGGCCCGAAATTTTTTTAAATTTCTGTGTAAAATATCCAACTTTTTTTTGCCCAAAATGCAAGAGCTGGAGTTGCATGACATTTGGTTTCAAGTGGCACATGCCACACAGCACGCGCAACAATGGACTTATTGAGAGGCGAGTTCAATGAACATTTTATTTCACGTTCGGGACCGGTCAATTGGCCGCCTAGATCGTGCGATTTAACGCCTTTAGACTATTTTTTGTGGGGCTATGTCAAAGCTCATGTCGATGCAGACAGACATTTATTCGTGAGATACCGGCCGAAATGTTGGAAAGAGTATGCCAAAATTGGACTAAGCGAATGGACCATTTGAGGCGCCGTCAAGGTCAACATTTGCATGAAATAATCTTCAAACATTAAATTATATGGACCGTACTATCGATTCAAATAAAGCTTTCGTGCATTTTTCTGAATTTTATGTGTTTTTTTTTTCAAAAACTTTCCTATAGCTTTTAAAAAATCACTCTTTAGTTAGGACGGATAAACAAACGAAAAAAGCGTATGTTCACGTAGTAAATCAATTAAGCTTCTGTATATAGGATTTTCTGAAGACAGAGACCATTAACAAATAAACAGCTATATGCATGCTTTTTACTCATATTAGTAGTATGAGGCTTAGTATGAACATCTGAGCATTTCTCTTAACAACTAAGAAATTTTAATTTTGAATCGGCCTAGGCTGTGTATTACATTAATGGATTAAATTGATGCAAAAAATTGCTGAAAATAATACGTGGCATTACATTTGTACTTAGTCACACAATCCATTAAAAACATGAACCAACTGAACACTCAACTGACAATAGTACATGGTTGTGGCCAACTTCACACTATTTTCTCACAAAACCTACGAATCTGTAGCCATTATCCCATAAAATCCACTAATCGACCGATATATGAAAGTATGTGTGATAATAATTCCACGAGTGGAAGGGACCTACAGCTTGATGCCGACTCTGAACGGCTAAGTTTGAGAAGATTTTTCTAGACAGAAGTACTCTTTTAGCATTGTCAGTGAAAAAGGTGGTCGAAAGAGGTGGTGCCGACAAAATTATTTGTGTCGCACAGAGCAGGAATCGGACCTACGACGTTGAGGTTGGGGTCGACGCACATACCCACAACGCCACGGACCACCACCGAAAGTATGTGCGATATACAGCGAATTTCCACTACTCTCGCAATCACAAACTAGGGGAAAAATGGCTGAAGATTGATATCTCTTTGATCTCTTATTTCTGGTCCGAAGTATGGCAACCGATTAATGCTTGCTGTAGCTTCCATACAGCTGCAAGAGTCACAAATATGGTCTGACGGCGCGGCACTCATAAGTTGGTTGAGGCCCAGGTCCACCCCGGACTGTAGCGCCACACAAAGAAGAAGAAGAAGTGTAATTGTCCTTAGCTGTCAGCCAGGGACGTTGTTGACAGAACTCAGCGAACAGTCAAGGACTGATTCTACTTCGCCTCCGGAGTAAATTGTACAAATAAAATCAGTACCGAGATCAAGCGTAGGACAACTCTTGCCAAACGCTGCTTCTTTGGGTTCAAGAGGCAGTTCAGTAGCAGAGCTCTCTCTCGAAGGACCAAGTTGACTCTATACAAGACACTGATCATACCAGTCCTGCTTGACATGGACAATCTCAAAAGCGGGTGAAGAAATTCTTGGCAATTTCGAGAAAAAAGTTCTGCGTGCGATCTTTGGTCCTGTCTGGGTTGACGGGTGCTAGAGGAGAAGATTCAACCACGAACTGTACGGGCTTTACAGCGATATGATCGTAGTCAGGCGTATATGAATCCAACGCCTACGGTGGGTGAGCCATGTAGAGGCGAGAGATTCTGAACCTGTGGGGCAACGCAAACAAGAAAGCCCGCGTTTAAGATAGCACACCCAAGTGGAGAAGGAAGCCAATAAACTTGGCTTGCAAATCTGGAAACAGCTTGCCAGAGGACGCGCTAGTGGGAGGGGGTTGTTGGTTGAGGCAAAAGTCCATCTCAGACTGTAGCGCCTTACAAAACATAGAGCGTGGTACCAACAATGGACCGAGACAGTGGAACGAGGAGATGAAGGCATCGCTTAATTCCAAGTATTGAATGTTGGATAAACTAAATTACTATCCTAAACATTTCATAACTGGTCACGGTTGTTACCCGGAATGCCTATCCAATCGCAACATTATTTCCACCTTACCAACACGGTTTCCCGAAAGGCAGATTGACAACTACCAACCTTACTGAATTTGCGTCCAAAGCTTTATTCGTATTTGAAGTTGGCACTTGTAATTGCCACTGACTTTAGCAAGGCATTTGATAAAATCTCACACCGAGTCATTAGGTTCAAATTGACAGACCTAGGTTTTTAACCAAATCATATCTCGATAACAGAGTATACTCCGTTAAGTTCAGATCGCCTGTGTCCAAGCCCATCAAAGCCACTTTGGGTGTACCACAAGGTTGACACCTCGGTCCATTAATTTGGTACTAACGATTAATGATGCTGACCGTCTACGACCGTCTACGCCGATGATTTACAAATCTATTCGGACACCTCCTCTCCATCTGACTTCTACTCTCTCCAAGTTGATCTAAATATGTTTTCTGTTTGATATCAAAAAAATTATTTTCAACTTAACGTCAGTAAACGCCAATCAATTGTTTTCTCCCGCATTTAGAAACTATTTTCTGTGAGGTCAACTATTCCCGTCAGCCTCACCCTTACGCGACTTGGGCGTCATTTGTGATCGCGAGCTCAACTTTTGTTCTGGCTTTTGATCTGGACTGACCGACCCAATTTGCCAGCTTACTCTGACCGCCTTAAACTTATTCACCTTGAGACTCCCGAAAATCGTCGCAAACCTGTCGATCTTCTCTTCCTCCACCACCACCATTAGTGGAAATACAGACTGCCCGTCATCCGAATTAATACACAGTGGCAACATAAGAAAAGAATAAACAATAAATTTAAACATACCAGCAAGCTCGTCCTGTGAAAAAGTATTCTGGCAAACTATTCGCCGACTCAGAGGAAAACAATTCAACACCATCGAAGGAGACAAATATAAAGATGGTGCGTTGCTTCCAACGAGGGGTATATTTTGCGCAGATGAAGCCAGCACTTTTCGGAGCAGCTTGTAAGCCTGAACTATTATTTAAAGGACACAGCTTGGCTGTCAGACGACGATAAATACTCAACCGCATCCACCTGTTCTTCACCATATATTCATGACCATTAGGACTGTTTCCACTCAAAAAACCTATGCAAATCTGCCCAACAAGATGCGCTGTGGTTTCCTGGAATTATGACACATCGTGTATCCAGTGTATTTTTACAATGTTTTTATTGATTTTTTTTATGTCAGCCTGGACACAGCACACTCTGAGGACACCTTCACAGTTCTCTCATTTCTTACCATCCCTGGCTTAAAACGCAATCATTATGCCACTCATTATCCCTTTCGAAACCACTCCAGATCTAGACTGACTCAGACCATTCCACCCAAAGAATCAAACAATATGCTTTAATATCACGTGTGCATGCACTGCACTCAATCGAAAATCAGCAGCAACTATTCAATGCGTAATCCTCCACGGCCAGCAACAGGAAATCCCCGAAAATGGAAACAAAAATATTCCACATACGCCACCGGCTCCACTCTCTCC
This sequence comes from Eristalis arbustorum, assembly GCA_916610145.1. NCBI lineage: Eukaryota > Metazoa > Arthropoda > Insecta > Diptera > Syrphidae > Eristalis > Eristalis arbustorum. The sequence goes on from OU744318.1 coordinate 31,618,929, forward strand.
TCACACACACACACAAGTCCCCCGCAGAGCTCCAGGCCATTAAGCATCATACATCCGTCCCGATAATCTCCGGCATTCAACACATTCAATTGACGTACGCTTTTATCGCCGAAAAGCGACCTGCTCCATTGGACTCCGGCCCGCCACGGACCAACTGTTCCCTCGCACACACACGCCCAAGGTGCGAGCGAAATCGTGGCCATAAACTACTCGCTCATAAATATCCCCGGCACCGTCGCCGGCAGTCAGTTAAACTCGGATTATCCAGCTTGAATTATGAATAGTGTCCTTCTCTCGTCTGTCCTTTTAGACGCTCGCCTCCCCGTTGAAGTTCCTTTGTTTCAGCCTCACCCTCGCCCGCTTTGATGTATTTTCAGAAAGGAGCAAGTCGAACGGGAGAACATTTCTCGACGTCGTTACCCAGACAAATGGGGCCGGCTGGCGGAAAAAGATGTAAACCGCTTCTACAATCAGAGCGAAGTCAATAAAATCATTCGTGGGACCGGCGGCAGCGACTGCAAAGGTAAGAGCAACAAGGACACGTCTCTCCGCCACCCACGATCCAACCACCTCCTGCCATTCATTTGCAGAGACCTGGCCGTACACGTACACGGGACGAGGTGAGTCGTATTTCATGTCAAAGGACATGTATGAATCGCTTGTGGCCAAGTGTCGTTGTGGTCGCCGCCTCACCGAGGGTCATGCAATCAAATGTCTGCAAAGAGCCGTAAACACATATTTGCCGAGCGACGGGAGCGAGTGTGCCGCCCGAGGACCATCATCTGCATCGTCAGCATCATCATCGGCGTCGCTGGCTGCAGGTGTTGGTGGCGTCTCTGGCTCTGGAGTTTATGGTAAGCACCGCAACGACGACGTTGGTCCCGATCGTTCGATTGATGGCTGCAAATCTCGCAGACGGATTCCGGAGACGACAAATGGTAATTCACTTTGTGGTCGCCTCCTCGGTGTGTGAGAGCTCATTTGCTCTTCTCGTTCGCAGGCATGATTGGATGGGTGAGCAGTCGTTACGGCGAATGGGAGCGATCTGCGAAGTATGTCTCGCCGGCGGCGACGATGGTCGGCCATAGGGTGGCCGCCCATCCCTACAGTGTAGTCTTCATTGGATAACTGCGCGGATGAACGGCAATAAAAATGTGCGAGTAACAAAAAAGTTGGAACTTTGTTTTGATTTGTCCAGTAGATGAGTGAGTAATGACGTGGAAATGATTGCGCATAATGGCGTCAGTGGACACCGCTGCCATCCTGAAAAGTGTAAGCTGTTAACTGCTTCTCATATTTTGAACAACAACAGGGAAAGTGTCTAGACGATGTTTTAAAGTCCAACAGTGTTCAACCACTCCCAGTGGAGTGCCGCAGGAAGGGGCAATGTCTCCCCTGCTCTTGATGCAGTGAGTTGATAGCCCAGCAATGTATATTCAACGACATCAACAAAGGTCTTGAGCTCTTTTCGAAAACCTTCCAAGCGCAAGATAGACAAGGAATGCATGTCCATTCAGTGGAACGGAAATGATTTCTCATAAAAGATGAGGCGCTCAGGTATAAGAAAGTTTCTCGTTATTATCTAAACACAAATTCGACCAAAAAGGCGTTAATTACGCTATTACATATATAAACAGTGTAATAGCTTTCAGACGCCGAGCCAGTAACAGTTGCGGGAATCAGTATGGTTTTTAAGTAATTTCCCTTCTTCCGGTCGTATCCAAAATGCTTGAGGAGTGATTCCAAGGCGCCAACAACCTTATCAATGAATTCAACGATTGCCACGTGTATAGGCTTCTAAATTAATTGAAAAAGCTTTTGAAAGAAAAAATTTTGATCCAAGGGTAGTTCTCGACAAGATATGGCAACCAGGATATATTCTCCCACGCACCCCTATGATGTCTTCGCACATACCTCATGAATCGTCTTTATCTTGTAAAATACGGAAACGATTACTCCGAAATTAGAGTAATTTCCTCTGGAGTGTCACAAGAAACTGTTCTTGGGCCGCTGCTTTATCTTTCATATACCTCCTATACACCGAAAGAAGATGGCTCTCCCCTTTCGAAGATGATACAGCTATCCTAGCAGTAGGTTAAACTATTGAAAAATCGGCTGCTAAACCGCACATTGTTCTCAACAAAGTCAGCGTATAGACGAGAGACTTGCAGATCGTTCCCAACGAAGCTAAGTATGCCTATTTGAACTTCACTTAGAGGAAAATTGATGACTGGCCAGTTTTACGGCTAAAACGCCTTTTGCGAGCGAGACTAAATAGGTGATACCCTGTTTGACGCTCGATGCGATTCTTAAGTTTAATTCATATGAGAAAATAAAACGTGCAGAACGTAATGCTTAATGCTCCATCAAAGTTGAAAACGAACTCACCGAGACCTTCAATGTCAAAAAATGTTTAAGACAACCCGACACGCCGTCATGTCTTCTTCAATATGATACTTGAGAAGATCGTGCGAAACTTAAACGTAAGCACCAGAGGCACGATCGGCTTGCTTACGCGGACGACATTGACGTGATTGATCTAACACAGCGAGCCGTCAATGAGGTGTTTGCTGCCATTGAAGTTGAAGCTGTTAAAATGGGTCTAGCCGTAAGCCAGGGCAAAACAAAGTACATGCTGTCATCACGGAAGGACGCACAACATCGACGTCTCAGACAGAGCATCACAATGGGCAGCAGAAACTTTAAGGTGGTCAAGGATTTCGTCTACCGCTCTACGGCTCTGGAGCAAATGGGGGCAATAGCACCAGGATCAAGCGCAGAATTTCTCTTGCCAATCGCTGCTTCTTTGGGCTCAAGAGGCAATTGAGTACCAGAGCCATCTCTCGAAACACCAAATTGACCTTGCCTGATCATCCCAGTCCTGCTCTATGGCGCAGAGACATGGACGCTATTGAAAGCGGATGAAGAAGCTCTTGGTCGTTTTGAGAGAAAAGTTCTGTGTGCTATCTTTGGTCCTGATTGCGTTGATGGCGTCTGGAGGCGAAGATTGAGCCATGAACTGTGGCGGCATGTACCTAGTTAAGCGTCTTCGGATCCAACGGTTAATGGCTAGGTCATGTAGAACGGATGGACACCACAGCTCCGGCACGAAGAGACTTCAATGCGGAACTATTGGGACAGCGCAACAGGAGACGTCCTCGAATGAGATCACAAACACAGCTGGCGAAAGATCGCACTAGTTGGAGCGACTTGTTGATTGAGGTCCAAGGCCACCACAGAGGCGCCATTTAAAGAAGAAGAACTTAATGCTAAATGGAGAAAAATGTATTGGGTACTCGGACGGAATTGCCAGCTAAGTACTGAAAAATAACTGTTTTGATAGAAGGTTTTCCAATAGCCACTTGACAACTTTGAACTTAATTTGTGAACGCACTCTTTCACTAATCATTAAACTGTCACTGTCAATTTATTCAGCAAACTAAAAATTTTTATCGTGCTAAAGCACACGATCGAGAAACGTCTGTTAATTGCCGCAACTTTAAGAGCGTTAACTCCAATTTCCGGTCGTAATTCTCGCCCTTGTGGACAGGGCGATAGCAAGTTTAGTGAACAATTTTAGTCTTCGTTGCGTGATATTGCCGCGTCAGTAAGACAACGCGTTGGTCGAAGTGTTGAAAATATAGCTGCCGTTCCGGCGTCCGTGGCTAACGATCCAAATCAGTCAATTCCACGGCGAATTTAAGAATTCGTCATCGCTCAGACCACAAGGGCTCAAGAATTGACGCCGGTGGACTATTTGCAGCGACGTTCGGTTCTGGAGAAGATGTGCCAAGATGATGAATCTTCAGTGAAGAAGCTCATTTTTGGCTCAATGGGTTCGTCAATAAGCAAAATATGCGTTATTGGTCGTATGAAAATCCACATGTGCTTCACGAATCACCACTCAATTTATAAATAAGAACTGTTTGGTGCGGTTTGCCATGACGATCGTCACGTTATTGTTAATGGTTAGCGTTAGTACGCCATCATTACCGATTATTTTTGGCCCGAATTGGAAGATATGGACCACATATGGTTTCAATAGGCTAGCACACGTTACAATCGATTTATTGAAGAGTAAGAGTAAGTATGGTGAGCGTAGTGTGGTGGCCCGTGGGGTTGTGGGTCTGTGCCTCGACCCCAACGCACTTGAATCTCGATGTCGTAGATTCGATCTCTGGTCTGCCTAAAGAGTGCTTGTGTTTAGAAAAAGCTTCTAGCACGCAAACGCACGAGTGGTTGCTGAGAAGCTGGGCTTGTTGTCTCAAGAAATGGGATTGCCGATGAATGGGCCGCCTGGTTCGTGCGATTTAAGGCCGCTTGACTATTTTCTGTAAGGCCATGTTAAGTCATTGGCTTATGCCAATAATCCGACGACGTTGGAAGAGCTCAGAGCCAACATTAAACGCGAAATAGGGGTGTTACGTTACGCGTTATGGCCGAATTGTGTAGTCGAGTCGTCCAACGAATCGACCACTGCAAACGTGCCTGCGGTGGCCATATGAACGAAGTCGAGTTCCCTTCATAAATGTTTTGATTGTGCTTCAAAACTTCTCCACTATCACGTTTTCCGAGACGCGCCTTAAATGCGACTACCTCAGAAAAAGTCCAAAAACTCTCTTGGTTGCACCAGAGCATAAGTCCTGAGGAGTTAGAGTCGATGACGGAGGATCGAGTGGAGATCTGTAGTGCGTGCTTACCCCCGCGACCCCTTTTAGAACATCATGCGTGTCAGAAGATAATGACGATGTTGATAAGAATATGTATTAATAGCAAAAGATCTTTACCGCAATACACGGAAGCTCATCTTCTTTTGCTGAGAATGCGTTAGGAAAGCCCCCACTGGCCTACCTGGTGCGGCGCTATAGGATGGTGAAACTGGGCCTCAACCAACAAAACTCGCCAGATCTTTCAAGGCTACGTAGCAACCTATGGTTCACATATCAAGTTGGTTGGTCCTTCTTCCCTTGTGTGAGCCACTTAAGGCGGGGCCATCCCCACGGGGCTTCACAATTCGGAATCAAAGTCAAAGAAGAAGTCCATTAACAGTTCCTGGCACACACAAAAGTGTAAGTGGTCCACCAAGCTTGTGAGAATGTAGAAACCCAGCCCAACTCCACCGAGAGATGCAGCTTTCTTTATTATCTCATAACAAATCAGCCAAAAACACTCCAAGTGTCTACGCCACTAACCCCGATCGAAGGACTGACAAATCAGAACAAGTTTGTTAAACGCCATTGCGTAAGTATTTGAAAATAGCCTCCTCGAATGCCAAGTGAATTCCCATCAATTGCCCGTCAGTGACTGACGACTAAGTGCCCCTCCAACGTGGGTCCTTCTGATTTCATCTCATCTCTCTTTCCCAGGTGCGTGGAGAGCATACGTAGCAGATGAAAGACATTCGAAACTTATCCGACTAATTGCGTGTAATTGCGCTCACTTATCGCGCAGTTTATTCTCAAAGTCCTTCAGCTACACGGCAATGTGAATAAGCACGAGGAGTGCCCTCACTCAGGCGACTAGGCGAAAGTGATTTTCCAGCCGTCACATTTCAAATGAATTCTCTTTTGTGAGCAAACAACAACGGGGTTGGTGTGCATGAGTTCTTATCAAAGCCTTTATGACAGTGTGGGGTGTGGGGGATTTAATGGAGCGATGCTTCAAAAAAGGACCTTTCGGGCTTGGCTCACGGGGGATGGCCTTTAAAAGGAATTAAGCCCTGACATTGAAAGTGTTTGATTGAGTACTGCACGGTGTCTCAAGGACATTGTTGTTTACAAGATGTAGTGAAACACATAAGAAAACCAAAGGATATTGATTCAAGATGTCAAGTGTGATGTGTGTAGTCTGCTAAAAACGTGATATGGCGACTTTCTGGCATTTTTTTGGACACCATTGCCTATAAAACAGCACGATCTTTCGCCAGCTGCCTCCAGCTGCGCACTCCAAGTTGGTTGAGGTCCTTTTCCGCGCCGTATAGCAGGACTGGGATGAGTATTGTATAGAGTCAACTTGGTTCTTCGAGAGATGGCTCCATTACTCAATTGCCTCTTAAGCCCAAAGAAACAGCGGTTGGCAAGAGTTATTCTGCGTCTAATCTTGGTGCTGTTCGTACTATTAACTTGGGAGCCAAGGTAGATGAAGTCCTTTACTACCTCGAAGTTATAGCTGCCCATTGTGATGTGAATTCGTGTTCGTCCAAATTGAGTAAAACATTCTGCCTAGCAGCGGAATTTGTGTCCTCATCGCCGTTTAGCAGTCTGCAGAAATGATCTTTCCAGATTCTTAGTATCGACTGCGATTCTACTACTAGTCGTCCATTTTCGTCCCTGCAGGCTTCAGTCCGAGGTCTATATCTTCGGGATACTTGTTTTACCTTTTGGTAAAACTTTCGGACCTCCTTCCTGTCGTAACACTTCTCCATTTCGTCGACCGCGCGCTTCTCAAGCTCTTTGTTTTTACTTCTGAGAAGCCGGTTCCCTTCTGTTAGTAGAGTTCACGGACAGCTCTCGTTGTTCGATGCAGCGTTGCCTTGTAGGCCTCCTGCTTGGCTGCATGTGCCTGCCTGCACTCGTTGTCAAACCATGGGTTCCATCTAGGTGGTGTCGTAAAACCCAGCACATCAGTGGCAGCTTCTTTGATGGCTTCTTGACAACGACTCCATTCTTCTTCGATGGTTTGTGCAGGCGGCGTCGAACTTAAAGAGAGTTTCTGGGAGACTCGGTCGGCAAAGATCCTAGCGGTCGATTGCGATTGTAGCTTTCCGACGTCAAACAGTGGTGTCCTTTCTTGACTCCGTACTTCTCTTGATATCCTGAATCTTACCTTGGCTACAACAAGGAAATGGTCCGAGTCAACATTGGCTCCTCGGAACATTCGCATATCAAGAATACTGGAGGACTGTCTGACGTCGATCGCAACGTGAGCAATCTGGTTGACGGTTGATTGATCTAGGGACCGCCATGTCGCTTTATGGATGTTGAGGTGAGGCAACCGCGTGCTAGCAACAGAGAGGTTACGCCCCATGACAAAGTCCACCAGCCTTAGTCCGTCGTGTAGGCTGTGTTTCCCGATGACTTTAGCAAAGATTATTTCTTTACCCAGCTCCTACAACGATCTTGGTGTCGAAGATGGGGCATTGATCGTATGTTATTTCTCGGAGATATTAGAAGTCATCTTGCTGCTGTCATCTTTGTCCTCTGCCGGGGCGTGGACGCAGATCAGGCTGATGTTGACAAATTTAGCCTTGATGCGAATTGTTATGAGGCGTTCTTACAGACAAAGCTTAAGGCTTTTTGCCTAAGTCTGCCTCGACCAACAGATCCACATCCAAATAAGCGCCTCCCTCTGCTGCAATCACTGTAGTAGATGTCGCAGTTTTTCATCCTCTTCTTGCCCGGCACATTCCATCGCTCTTCCTGGACGGCGGAGGATGTCGAAAAAAAAATATGGGTCCATGACTTACGGACGGTAACCAGCGCAAGTGTCAACACAATGCTGATGATGGTAGCCACTTCACCAAACCTTACCCCTGCTTCAACTTCCACTGTGCAACTGGGCGTTAGTCCAGTGCCCTCGCTTCCGTCGTTCTGTCAGCTTGCTTTAAAATGTTTCCCTCAACCTGGGATTTCCTCTTATCCTCTTCCAACCATCTCTGATTGCTAATTTACTACAATCGTCTCACGAAGAAGTCACTTTGGCGCCTTCTACTTTAACAATCTGGCCCAACATAGCAGCATTACTGTCGGTCATATCCATCGCTTTAACTGGTTCGCTGAATGGGATCAATTAGACAACGGAGTTGCGCCGCGCCACCTTAAGTGCACCTGCTGTCCGCCACGAGCAATCAGCCACTGCAACCCAACCCCTGGTCCAAGCAAAACTCTCCACAATCCTACCATCCAGACATTATTGTCCTCTCGCCCGAAGTTGGAACGACTTTGCAAGAATTCACGGCCACCAGGCAGTTCCCGTCCCTACAAGCCACCATCCCCCAGCAAAATGTAGGTCAGACGATTATCCCCAACCCGGTGGAGCGGCAAAACTTCGCAAAAAGACACTCGCTATTTAGCCAGACAGCTAAATAACCTCCTCCACCGCCGGGCAGCACACATCGGCCCGACAAGGTCTTAACGCGTCTTAAGGGTAACATTAGCGAAGAATTTTAAGTGATTATGTCTAGCGATTACGAATGTAAATCAAAGCGCACTCTCGTCCTCACGCACACACACACTGTCTCATGGCACAGTTCCGAGTATCCATCCAGAACTCGTCGTGTCTGCCACCACCCACCGCCTGCCCTGCCATCGATCAAAAATAACCCGTTCTCATAACCCTCAGCAAATCCAGCGGAGGCTTCATGAATTCCTTGCGTTGCTCTTGTTGGCGGCAGTCCTCGTCTAAACTCACCCAGTCCCCGTCCCCGGCGCGATTCTAATCCATGCTTGAAGGGCGCTTTTGACGAAATGTTATGCACCACGTGGAGGATTTTATTATTCAAAGGGATTCTTTTTGCTCGCCGGTTTTGTTCTTGTATTTTGTCTCAAGGATAACAGTCGGCGAATAAAAATCCAAAAGGTTAGGCAGACATTAGGACGGCTGAATGGTTTGTTTGCCGAACAATTCCCGAAAGAGTGTGCGGCACAAACGAGCTAATATCCGGCCAGGGTGCGATGCGGCGCGGGGCGATGTGTACAATCAGCTAAAGCCCACACGTCTCTGCGTTGGCTTTGCCTCCCTCGTGCCCCGCGTGTTTAATGGCAAACGCATTTTTCGTCCTTTCTGTGTCCTTCTGCCGATTCTTCGTGTGGGACCCAGTTTTAACGTCGTCTCGTCGATGTCGCCTCCGTCGTCGTGCGTTCCTCCTTGTCAACGGCAGCCGCAGCCGGCGCGGAGGAGCGAGGCGAGAAGTGGCTTCGTGTCTCAAGGTCGTTGGGCCTCTCTCCTCTCGCTCGCATTCGCATTGTTTTATTGTTCGTCGAAGGCGATGGCGACGACGCCGACGGAGGGAAGTCGGCTGACCCAAGGTTACATAAGTTTTCAGCTGACTCTGCTCTCTGTGCACAGAGCGCCCGCACGCAGTCGATGGTGCGTGTGTAGGCGCACGTCTCCGTCGCCAAGGACGTCCTTGTGCACCCGTTGGCTGGCGAGAAGCACGAGGACGTGTGCACGTGGCTGGGATGGAGGGCGGCGGACGGGGTTAGCTCGCGAAGGGTTCACGCATAAATCTCAGCAGCGCGACGACGGCTGGGAGAAAGGCATTGTTACGTTCTCGGAAGCAGGCTCGCTCGAGTTGAATTTACGGCGGGCGAGTTGTAAATTTGTGCCGCTACCCCCGACGGGGCAGCCGCCCACTGCCTGTCTGACCGAATGAAAATTTAATTTTCCGATACACGACAAGAGGCGGCGGAGGAGGGCCCACATCGTCGGCCTGTGTTCTACACGCCTGCGGAATGGTGTCGGAAAAGTTGAAGTTATTCCCTTTGCCAGACAGACTACCGACCGGGGCCCAGGTCGGGGCAGTCGGAGCAGTCAGTGTAATTGAAATGCAAAGCGTCGGGAGGGAGTGGGGGTAGGAGAAAGTTGGAAACCAGAGAGAAGCAGGAAACTATTTTTTTTTTTCGAAGAGAGAACTAAAATTTAATTAAAACTTTGATTCGAGCGTCGGTCGTCGTCGGTTTAGAGGCGCTTCGAAACTGTGGTCTCGCTTCTGCGGTGAAACAGGGCAGTTTTGAGAATCTCTGGGAATTCCTGGGAGTCGACTGGAAGGTGGCCGCCGGAAGAATTTGTGTCAATTTGAGTGGGAATCCATCGAGTGACGACGTGGAGAAATCGATGAGACGTTGAATTTTGAATCTGAGCTGGAAGCAGAAGCAATTGGGTATCGATTCGAAGGAGGGAAATGAAAAACACATAAATCACCAGCAAGGAGAAGGAAAATCAATCGCCTCTGGGGAACAAGGATGTTTGTTTCATGAGGACGCTGGCGGGAGCAAGGGTGTAAGCCCGTCTGCTTAGGGTGCTCATGCGAGAGATCAGAGAAATCAAATAATCTGCTAAAAATAGACAAATCGAATGCAAATTAAAGAAATGATGGTGCTACCTTGTGTTCAGTTGGGAGTCGGAAAATGGAGTGCTGTCTGAGAGTTGGACGGAGAGAAAGTCGTTCGTAGAGTGCGCATTTTTTGCCTTGTAAATCAGTGACTAATGGCTGGGCACGGAATGGTATAGAAATGGCAAGCCATAAAGCTGGCGGGTGGTATAGAACGAGGGCAAAGTCAGTGGCATGCTCTCGACATCTTGGTCTAGGTGGTCAAGGACTTCGTCTATCTGCAATACAAAACAGCAGCACATATTCCAGTTGGGTTTGAAGGAAAAAGTCGGCTAGTTATCTCTCGAGATTAAAGAAACAGCGGTAGGCAAGAGTTGTTCTGCGTTTAATCTCGGTACTGATGTTGTTCGTACTGTTAACTTGGAAGCAAAGGTAGATGAAGTCCTTTACCACCTCGAAGCTGTAGCTGCTTATGGTGACGCTGTCCGAGTCGACGATGTTGTGTGTCCTTTCGCGATGACAGCATGTACTTTGTTTTGCACCGGGTTACCGCTGGACCCATTTTAGCCGCTTCCGCTTCAATGCAAGTAAACGCCTCATTGACGGCTGGCTGTGTTCGTCCAATCACGTTCATGTCGTCCGCATAAGCAAACAGTTGAACGGACTTTTGGAAGATCGTGCCTCTAGTGTTATCGCATGAGTTTTGTACGATCTTCTTCACGACGATGATGAAGAAATCGCATGACAGCGTGTGGCATTGTCTTATAAGGTTTCTGTCAATATCAAATATCAAAATCGGATGGAGAAGTCTTTGATTTCTGCGAGAGAAATGTCTTTCATGCAACTTTTTTATGCTGCTGACGGAGACTCTACTACGAACTGTAGAGCGACATGAGCTTAGGCGTCTACGGATCTAATGTTTTATATGTCTAGGACATCTAAGCTCAGGGTCGAAGGGTCTCAGAGCTCGAATTTTGTAGGACAGCAGAGCACACAGGCCTCTACAATCACGCACCTATGGAAGGAACTTAATTTAAGCCATTGGAAATGCCTTCCAATGCTTACAGTCTTCGTATCGGGCTGCTAGTTTTTAAGACCAAGCTCCAGTTCCATGATTCGGAAAAACACCACGCGACCACATGTTAACAGAGTCACTTTATGATTTGGGAACCACTAAGCAACTACCGGACGTAAGCAAAACTGTTAAAAATCAAATCAAGAAACTTTCACTAGTCAGCTTAGGAAGTTTTTCTAACAACTTTGGATCGTTGAATACGTTAGACATTCGAAATGAATTCTTCACCGTAGAAACCGTTCGAATAAAGACTCCACACACAAACTTTGACATTTCGTAAACGCAACAAATGCATTGCGTACTTGGGTGTTTATTGTTTGTACATCAATACATCAGAGCTTGGATTGATCTTCGTTTTGAACACATTCAACCGATATGAAAATGCTGCAGTAGGTCTTAACAAATGTGAACAATGAATTAGCACTTAATAGAACGAAGAAAAAACCACTCACACCAAATCTTGTAGTTCGCCTTATTCTGTTAGAGCCTTCGTCGTCCGCATTATCAAATGCATTCGAGTACAAGCCCACATTATCTCATTTTTCTTATTTCACTTGTATTTGCTTAGTTTAAATTGATTATTTTTTTTAGCATCGGTAGGGTAGTCTGCCCGTCGTTTTCCACTATCCATATGGCAAGTAAACGTGAATAGAGTGAGTGAAGTGAATCTTAGAAACGCCGTATTCCACGATAAGAGTGAATGTCACAATAGATGTACCCTTGGTCACATAAGTCTGTGTAAAACGATCAATAAATAGAAAACATCAAATTCAAACGCGTATGTATGATGTATCATATCGAACCAAGCTTTTTTTATTTGATTTCCTTAGCATTTATCTTTATAACTAATATGGTGGCCCGTGGCCTTGTGTGTGTGTGTGTGTGTGCGTCGACCCCAAACCCGACGTCGTAGACTCGATTCCTACTCTGTGCGCAACTGACAATGGTCAAGGAGCATCTTGTCGAGAAAAAGCTTCTCAAACTTGGCCGTTCGGTGTCTTAATAAAACTGAAGGTCCCTTTCACTCATGAGAGAACAATAGCACGCACTACGTGAATCGCTGCTTGAGAAGCTAGGCCCTGCCTATCTACGGGCTGTAGCTCCACCCATATTATTATTTTTATCAACTTATATTTTTGCAATATTTTAAAACGCCAAACAATAATTTTTAGTGTGTCTATGGTATGTATTTAGATAAATCCCTTAACTACCTTGTGCCTATCGATTATGAACTTTTGTCGTACGTTGCGATTTTTATTTGAAGATTTACTCTAAATACGCCTGCCTGTTGTTGCAGTAGACTCCAGCTTCATTGCCGATAAGGAGGACAGAAACCATTCTAAACGTTAAGAGGAGCAGTGCAAGCACAAGACATCCTGCTTCTAGCTACTAAAGCTATCAATATCAGCTCCTCGGAAGGCACGGACATCCAGGCTAGTAGAGGAGTGTGTGACGTTGTCCCGACGTCATCATGCTGTTTGAACACCAGCAGATCCTTTTGTGAATGTCGAAGTGCTGGAATAGCGCACTGTCCAAGAAGACGTTTCGTCTCTCCACCAAATCGATCAGCCTGATTATGGTCTCATAGTTCCTTGATCAGTTTGATGTCGAAATCTTATCGATAAAGCCTGGCGTTTTAGCTGGGCATTTATCGTGTGTTATTTCTGGAAGATTATAAAAGTCGTCATTAATTGTATCATCATTATCTTTCGTGAGAAGGTTGTGGAAGGTAAGTGGCGCGTAGACGCATGTTAAACTGATGTTGACAAATTTACCTTTGATACGGATGTGGCGCTCACTTATGAGCCCACTTATGAGCTGAAAGCCTCTTAATCAAACGTGCTTCGAACAACAATCCTGCGTCTTAACAAACTTTGCATCCGCCCTGTTCCGCAGTGTTTCCACTTCCCATCCCATCACAACTCGTGGAGTGCCCTCAATCTTAACTTGCGAGCCTCCGCAAATTTCTCCGTCTAATAGGCGTAATCAAATCCCACTTTCAGAACTGAAGATTCTTGTTCTTATTTCGTTGAACCTGCTTGTCAACTCGATCTGCTCATTTATAGGAATGTTTTATGGGATCTCACCAGGGTCAGGGAAATTAACATCTTTGACATGGATGCACACACCATCGCAGGCCCCCTGCCTTCCTTACAACTCACGTCTAACCACGCCCTCAAACTGTCACTGAAATTAAGACAGGCGAGGAATCCACGTGATGGGTTTTTGCAAGTACAAGGAAGATTACTGGTAAGTACCACCATGCAGCTTTGCACTATGCTCGATCTCACGAAGGATATTATCAGTGGCGACACTTAGGGGACGTGTTACCTAAATTCGGTGCTGAAAACCAACACCTTGTGTTGTTGTCGCGATTATTGCGATATATAGGCAGACACATCATTCAATTATGCGTCCAAAAAGGAGAAGTGATTGATCTTCCCCTCGTCAAAAGAGGCAAGCTCCCGGCCCATCCCAAAAGTCGGTTCTGTGTGGCAACCAATGTACTCGTTTCGTCTCCTTTCACCAGGACTTGGCAACCGTCAGTCTGCTCACTTTTAAAACCCATTCACGCAGTCGTCGCAAAGATGCAACCACTCGTGTTGTGCGTGCTAATGTTCTCTGACGATTGGAAGGGACCTACAGTTTCACTCCGACTCCTAACGGTCAAGTTTGAGAAGCTTTTTCTAGACAGACAGACTTTAAGCAAATACCCACAATGCAACGGGCCACCACGCAGCTTCGATTACTTCGCCGATAATTAAATCCACCGTCTCACTCAGACCATTTAGGCGTCAAAATCAAACGACCGTTCCGCACCGGCAGCCACCCACATTCCAAATCATCGGCCAAATGAGCAGACCATCTGTCTAGACATATTTTGCATTGCGAGAGATAATTAAGACGAGTCCAGCAGCACGAGACATTGGTTGACAGCTAAGATTCCAAAGAGAGATAAGTCAGAGCTACCCTTGACATTGCAACCACCAGGCTCCCCACTGCCCACAACCCTTGACCCTTTTCCTCACTCCCACAACGGAAAGAAGAACAAGCCATTTTGTCTGGCTTAAGTCAAAAGCAATTAACATCAACGAGCAGCGTGCAATCGATTATTTCTGTTTTTACTTACAATCCCTCGGCGTCCCTCGACCCTCCGTTCAACTTTGATTAAAGTCCAGACCGTCTGGACACGGCAACAAGTTGACGGCTCAAGGCCCGCAGTAATCCCTCCACGTTTTCATAAGTCCGTCACTCCGTCGAAAATGAGAATTCATGCAAATCCATCAGATTTCCAGCCCAAACCACATCCGCCGACCACCAGTCCACACAGTCTGCATCGCATGCGATTCCCACCCGCCCGCCAGACTGGGGGGGGGGTTGGAGCAGCAGCAAAACAAACAGAACCCAAAACCGACTCGCAAAAGGCAGCCAGAATACCTTCGCAGGAGGCGAAGAAGAAATCATCCCAGGAGCCAGTCGAACGTGAAGCTTCTTCCTATCACACGGACCAGGGACCAGCAGGGCAACGCTAACCTAATGTCGTAACATTTTCCCGCCCCCAAACTGCTGTGCACTCGGGCTCGGCTCGGTCTACCAGGACCGTGGGTGGTGAACGCCGCCACACAAGAGATGCCTGCAAATTTGGACTGGACTGCGAGAAGCTTTTTCAAAGTCACCCGGTTGGGGGCGGAAGGTGGCGCAGCGTCGGCGTGAAGAACGAGAAGGAAAGCCGATACCAAGTGGTTTTGCAAAGTACACGTAAAGCAAGAGAGCGAGCGGGAAAGAGAGAAAATAAAAATGCCACGAGAGTACGTTACGAATGCTTGGGCGGCTTTAACCCTCCCCGTCGTAATCATCATCTGTTCGTCGCTGCTTCTGCTGCCGTCTAGCCGTCTGCAATCGATCCGAACTAGCTGTGCTCTGTGCCCTGTGCACGGGTGGCCATATTCTTCCTCTCTCTCTCGCTCTGGCTCTGTGAGTGTGTGCTTTCGCCCTTGTCGTGCACGTAAATGTGTGCATTGTCTCCGGCCTGGCACTGTATGCTAATAGCGTTGCAAAATGGGCATGTGGTGTGCAAAGACCAGAGCGATTAAGAACACCACCGGCAGCGGGGAAAAAAGAAGAAAATGCACCCACCCCTGCACCACCACAAGATGGTGCCGGGGGTGTGGAGCTTAGATACTAGTTGTAACGAAACCAAACCACTGCCAATCGGAAGAGGAGCCCCTTTGTCACGAGGGCGGTGCAGTGGGTGGTGGTGGTTGAAAATAAGGACATTAAGGCATCATTCCTGCTCTCTTAGCCAGCGCTTTGGAGACGTATTTAAATAAGGCCGTGCCAAGTGCCTCGGGCGCCGTGAAAGTGGCGGTGGCTCGGTGGGGGACCCATAGCAAAGTGGGCATTTGGTGAATAATCGCTTAGGTTACGGGAGATTAACATGTCTGGCATTTAAGAATGCAATACCTCAAGTGGCATTGATGATGACAAGTTGCACTGCTGGTTGGTGGAGAGAAACGAAATCCGAACGAGGACACTTGGCAGGAGGCGTGGAGGCTGTCACAACTTATTTAATCTCTTTTTTTTCACGAGCGACAGCTCGAACAAGACGTCGGAGACCCATTTCTAGCTTTTGTCTGAATGCAGGGCGACGCAAAGTGTCGATGTGCACCCAGAGTGAAACGGATTCTGGCCTCTGAACAGTGACTCATGGCTCAATCGCTGAATAGTGACGGACTGAATTATGCTGGACATCGTGACACAATTTGTTGCGCATTTGTTGGTGATGCAATTGAAACGATGCAATTTCCGCGACGTTCGGTAGATACTCATGCGATTTGAGAAGTGACACGGGAGAAAATCGTGGGTCATAGATTATTTTCTATTTCTATTCGACATGCAATCGCATCGAAAGGCATTACAGGAATGCTTGCTTTAACATAGATGTGATTCGGTGGATCGAAGGCTTAAACTCCGTAGAAACCTGTCATGTCTCAGTGTGAGGCCAGTGTCATTCAGGAGAAGGACAACTCTTAAAACCCGTGATCGTCATGAGATGGCTTTGTTTGGAAGCCGTTCAATTGTAGGAGACGTCGCATGGTTGATTGCCTAAATTAGTTGAGATGCAATGTTC
This sequence comes from Eristalis arbustorum, assembly GCA_916610145.1. Taxonomy (NCBI): domain Eukaryota; kingdom Metazoa; phylum Arthropoda; class Insecta; order Diptera; family Syrphidae; genus Eristalis; species Eristalis arbustorum. The sequence goes on from OU744318.1 coordinate 31,635,186, forward strand.
TCTAATTAATACAAATATAAATTAAATCTGGCGTCCGGGCGACGACTTCAACGCACTTGAATCATGAATTCCAGTAGGATGAAAAATTATTTTCACGGCATCGCTTCTTACGAGCGATTGCTGCTCAATGCGCCAAGATTAATAACTGCCCGATAAGAAAAGGCTTTTCAATGTTGGTCCTTCCCTTCCACTCGTGAGAGAAAAATTACGCGCACAACACCAGTGTCTGCTGTAGAAGCTAGTCCCTTTACGGGCTGTACCTACCTCAATCATCTTAGTACAGCGCCTCATTCCGTGGTGAACCCGGCCACAACAACGCCTAAAGTGGCTGGACCATATAGAGCGTATGGACCACTCAGCTCCGACCCAAGAGTCTTCTAATCCGAACCTCTGGTGGAACACAACAGAGGACACGCGCACTTAAGGTGGCGCGCCCAAATGGAGAAGCACCTTAACCAAGAAGTCTAGCCAGAAATCGTGCTAGTTGGAGAGGCTTGTAGCATCCATATTATTTATATGAACATATGTATGTTCCACGTCTTGTGTGACGCAAAAACTGATGTCTCTCTCGCCATGAGTGCTAATCCGACTAATTTACTATCCAAGAAAGATACAAAAAGATGAACAAAACATCTGTGGCTTTCGAATGTATGATGACAGCACTTAAATCATAGACCGAAAGAAGAAGGTCTTAAGGTCGAAGTACTAGTGTCTGTGATACACCCGAGTTCTTTAGTTCAATTTATTAATTACTAGTCCACCAAGTCCAGTGGCGCTTCAACCTCAAACCTAAACTTAAGACCTCACACTTGGTCCGTCGACTTAATTTATACCAGAAATGTCTGCTGTTGGACATCTAGGGACCGTCTTGCCTGTCTCGTACATTGTCACAAGTTTAGTAACAAACCGGATTGTGAGAGGGGATAAGCGCATAAATGTCTTATGTCAGATATTATGTTTCTTATTAAAGACCTAATATCATGTTACGGAGGCTGACTAATAAAATGCTCACACTAAGGCCAGAGTAGGCCCATCGAGATGATGCTCTGCTCCTAAACCTGGAACCAGTTGGTACTTGAGATGAAGCGCTATTAAGTTCGCTGAGATTGTTGAAATAAAAGTCCTCTACATGTGAACACCCACTCCCTGCCAGAGCGCTAGAGCAGCAGAGGCACTCTTCATTCCTACAGCTTCTGTAGCAATCGGTGTATGGGACACTTATCCTGTGATCGTCAAGGTCCGATTGTAATTGCAATGAGTGTCCTGAATTAGGGTCTGCTTGGCTTAAGCCTCGGTAGGCCGACGAGCAGAATATATTGAAATGCTCAGGCATCTCGTTAAGAGACAGCCTGCAATTACTAGATGTTTTCTTCCAGATCTTACTTCACATATTGATCATTGCTCATATTGGCCATTCAAATTTGGTTAAAGCTAGAGGGATGCAAGGAGCATTCACTGCAGCTAAGTTGGCACATAGTAAATGTGTGAAGTACTAAGCAGAGATGAGAAACTACATCATATCTAATAGATTATTTAATTTGCATGCATTTGCATGCATCTATAGTCAAGGAGCCATATGCTCAATTGTGCCATATCCCATAGACTTGGTCCGCCTATGCCTTGAAAATCAACACAACCAGTTGTAGGCGAGGATTTTTTGACCACTTGACGGTAACGTGAGGACACCTGTGGTAGTTGGCAAGGCGTTTTCAAATAAATATATTGTTTTTTATATTTTTGTAAATCTGCATACATACTTCCATTCTTGGGGCAATTTTCTTCACTTTCCGGGCTCTGAATTCTCATCCCTGGCAGTAAGCTCGGAGTACAAAACAAAAAAAAACAAGAGCAGTTTTTATGGTTCTAAATTTAATTAAAACAGCAAATATAAAATTCTGGCTTTATTTTTAAGCTACATTCGTGGCATTTTATTCAAATTGACCCCCTCGGCTTCGCTGGCAGTGCTTCAAGGGGTCCTCCTGAATTTTGTTGCATTGGGGCATATTGTGTGGCATTATTCCGGCAACAGCGTCCCCTCTCTGACCATTCACAATTCAGGTGATCGACATTTCTTGGGCATCTTCAATACTGCTGCAGCAACGGCTATGATTTCTTCATTTCGCAATAATCGCTGTCTAAGAAGTGGCTTAAGAACCACGCTCAAACTTTTCTAAGTTCCGGCGAAGCGATGCAGAACGAAATGGCAGATGGATGTTTCGATGGATGTCCAGGATCAAAAACATGGCCATCATTTTGCAAGTTCTGGGATATGGAGCTGATTCTTGGTGCCTTTGAAAGAAAAATTGTTCGCCAGATATATCCTCCTGTCTGCGAGGAAGGTCAACGAAGGACACAAGCGCGAACCCTGCGGGTTGTACCAGGACGAGGACACATCGTACCGACATCATCGCTCCAGCTGATTGGGTCTTCGAATCTGGTTGGAGAAGGAGAGGGAGATCGAATCTGGGGTATATGGTAGATACCAACTTGGTGTTGACGACTGGAAGCAGCGTGACCAGAACCGTTAACGATAGATTGCAGGCTCAAACCCTCAACTGATCGTTGGCCTAATCTGCAAGTAATCATTCACATCTGGTCATGCCTTGACGTTTGGAAAACAAGCACTACTACCCATTCAGAGCTGGTACACTTTGAGAAGTTTACTTTTCAACGAGAAATTTAATTTAATTTAATTTATTTATTAATTTTATAGGTAGCATTAAGTTTACATAATTTTACTTACTACTGAAAAATATTTTTTGTTATAAAAGTAGACTTTGGTTATATATGATGATTAGACGAAGGAAAAACTATAAAAAAAGAACCTGAGTTGTTGAGTTTTTCAATTTTCGTTACAATCTGGAGAATTCTAGCTCGCTCGTGTAAGATGTTTGTAGGGAAGTCCCAGGGAAGACGTAATATCATTTTCAGGATCTTATTCTGAACAAGTTGAATCGTCTTAATAGCGCAATTTCCCCAAACCGCAGAACCGTACGTCATCATTGCTTGAAAAACCGCTTTGTATATAACTAGTTCATTGTGATCACTAAGTAAGGATTTGCGGTTTATAAGTGGATATAGCATTTTCGTTGCTACATTTGCTTTGTTACGGATATTCGTTATATGCTCTGCAAAAGTAAGCTTCTTATCTAAAACGATTCCGAGATATTTAACAGAGCCAACCCATGGGATATCACTTGAGTTTAATTTTAAATTATTTGAGGGCATGAGACAAGTCTTTCTTTTTCTTGTAAAAAACATAGCTTGGCTCTTGCCTCCATTTACTTTAATTTTTCAGTGTTTGTAATATTCGAAAATTACATTCAACGCTCCCTGAAGATTATTTTCTATAATAGAAGGTTGATCATCAGAGGTGTATAGTCATCAGCATACATAGCTATTTCGCAGTTTGAGAGGGAGGGAAAATCAGCGGTATAAACATCGAATAAGGTTGGTGCGAGGACAGATCCCTGAGGAACACCAGCGGGAATATACTTAACATCAGAAACGCAGTTTTTAATAGAAACCAAAAAACGTCTTCCAGTAATGTAGCTTTGAATGATTTTAGTGATATGATCTGGACACACCGATTTGATGAGCTTATACATTAACCCAATGTGCCAAACAGAGTCGAATGCCTTTTGGATATCTAATAGTACTAAACCTGTAGATACTTTTTTCGAGAAACCCTTCTTAATGTAGTTTGTCAACCTTAGAACTTGATGGGATGTGGAATGTTCGCTGCGAAAACCAAATGGGTATTGTGGTATAATATTCTTCTCCGAGAGGTGCTTCTGTAGCATGTCTCTAATGACTTTTTCCAGAATTTTACTACACGAACTCAGTAGACTTATTGGTCTATAATTTGAGGGATTGGTAGAAGGTATACCTTGCTTCAGGATCGGGACTACTTTTGCAATTTTCCATTTGTCTGGGAAATAGTGCAGTTTTAAGCATGCATTTATTATGAATGTGAAGAAACGTAAACCTATAACTGGGAGTTCTTTTAGCATAGTGTTGTTTATTCTGTCCAGACCGGGTGATTTTCTGTGCTTTAAATTGCAGATTAAAAATTCAATGTCATCCTCAGTGGCGAACTGGTTCGTAGGAAAGACAGAAGAGCGAGCATTAAAGTTGGCTATTTCATTTTGGACTACATTATCAATAGGTGCTGATACATTATTGACTGTAACAAGGTGATTTGAAAGAAAAGATTCCGCCAGCAGCTCAGCCTTTTCATTGTTGCTGATCGCAGTAACATTTGAGAAATAAGACAGCTTCTACATCCGTGGTCCCTAGATTTCACCTCACTGCATTTTTTCTGCTGCGTGTCTGTGAATACATGTCATTCTTTGTGAACAACTGCCTCCTTTCTCCAAGAGGGGAATGTTGGATCAGTGATCGGAATGAAATACAAGGGGATTCATGGTGGACAAGGAACTGTACTCTTCTCCCCACACTACTGACCAGTAGCTCCGCTCCACTCAATCACCACCAATCCAGCGGAGTTCATGAAATGAAACACAATGAGTTTATTTTTTTATATTCATTTAATGATTTTTTATTTATTTTGTGAGTGTTTTTTTTTTCTTCATGAATTCCTCTTGCTCATGACGTTTTCTTGTATTTTTTTTTTTGTTTTTAATAGATTTGGTTTTTTTTTGTTTTGTTTAAATTTTTATTACAACAACAATATTTTGTTTTAAAAAAATTTCACTAATTTGTTTATACATCAATATTTTATTTTGTTTTTTGTTTACGTTTTTTTTTTCTGTGTTTTTTTTTTGTTTTTGTTTTTTGCATTTGCTTAATTGGTAGTTTGTAATTATAATATATATAATATATATAGATTTATTTATATTTGTTTTATATACTGTAGTCCCCCATTTAATTTATTTAATTCTTCCTCGATTCGAAAATTTGTTTTTCCGAAAATTTTCTTCTTTTTTTTACAAATAAATATTTTTTTAATTAACTTTATGCAGAAAGAAATTGGCTTAGAGCGATAAATGAAGAGAAACTGAAGAAAATGTGTGCATTTTCCTTGCGTGTGTGGTTGCTGTTCTTCTCCGGAGTTTAAATAAATTTTTTTACAGTGTAATTTAATTGGTTTTTGTTTTTGTTACCTCTTGATCTAGAAACTAGTTAGAAACTAAAATTAATTTAATATATAGACATACATACATATACGGACACATATATGCATATCTTCATTTGCTTAAATATTTTCATTTTCTTTATACACAACTATTCTTATATGTTAATACTTTTCACATAGCATTTGTGTCGTTTTTCTTCTTTTCTGTTTTTTTGACAAAACGTATCTTTTGCAAATTCAAACCTACATACATGCGGAGTACGTGTTTTCTATTTTGTTTTTATAAATTTAGATATTAATGGATTGTTGGCTTGTTGATTTTAACGTTTAATGTATGTATTTCCTTGTTGATAAATATAGTGTTAAATTTGTGTTTTAAATATTTATTTATATAATTCTGTTTTTTTTTTTTTGTATTTTCATTTAGTTCCTATTCTTTGTCTTGCTTACACGTTGTTTCGGAATTATTAACATTTCATAAAAATATCAGTCGACGGCTTGGTTATCTCTGTTTACTTTCAATTATTCGTAACTTAAGCGAAACTGAGAGTAGTTCAAGAGAAGAGAAAAATAAATATGATTTCAGGCAAAAAAGAAGCAAACTTTGATTCGTTCTGAAATGGTTTTCATGTTTAAATATGCGCGTGTGTGTTTGAGTGTGTGTATGTTTAAATATTTAGGAGGTAGTAGTTCGGCTAACATTCTGATGCAATTTATTGATAAATTAAAAGAATCCAATTCAATCTGAGATGATTCGGAAACGAGTTGATAAAGTAGAGAGAATTAGTATCTGATGCACCTCCATCTTAGTTTTATTGGTAGTATATTTCATCGTGTTTCGTTATGTATTCCTTTCTTTAAATTATTTAAGCTGTACAATTATATTAAGTATGTATACAAAAAAAGGAGCTCTAATGCAAAAAAAAAAAAAAACGGAAGAAAAATGAAATAAAAAAATATATATCTTGTTGCTGTGACGGCAGGCTGAAGATGTGCAGGCTTCGGACTTGAGCGGCTGGGGAAAGCGTCCTCTCGATGAGATTCAGGTTGCACGTCGGAGAGGGTGGCTGACGGAATGCACTTAGATCTAAAACCACCGACGACAAATGGCTAGAGGGCACCACCTGCCTTAAAACAAAAGAAATCTGGCCATCACTTAACCTAAAACGGTCACTCAGTCTACCCAGAGTCAGCAAGCACTCATTAAGGACCATCAATTGACTCATAACAGGGCACTGTGCAATTGGCACCCATGTTCGCAGGATGGATGCCCCATATAATGATTTTGGCAGAAGCATGGATGAAGAGGAGGAAAATAAAGCTCATCACCTTCTCTGCTCCTGTAGTCTGCTCTTGCTAGTCGTAGGTTCCTACACCTAGGATCCTACTACTACTGCGGCCTCAATGAGCTAAACAGTGCCAACATTGGCCAGCTAATTCCATTCATTAGAAGCACCCCACTGGCTCCAGTGTTAGGAGAAGTCAATCCGCGTGGTATCACAATGGGCCTACTCTGGCCTAAGTGTGACTGCCCTTAGCAGTCAGCCGCTATAACCTAACCTACAGCCCGTAGAAGACCAGGACTTAGCTCCTCAGCAACCACTACATACAGTGGAAGGGACCAACAGTGTTATGCTGACTCCGTACGGCCAAGTTTGAGAAGCTTTTTCTAGACAGGTGTACTCTTTGTAAGGGACTCCAAAGAAGTGGGGCCTAAGAAGGGTCGACGCACATACCCACAACGCCACGGACCACCAGTCTTAGATCTCAAGCCTGGCGAAAAACGACCAGTTTTTGCTTAGAGCTTTGAGTTGTGTTTACTTTTTTCACATGCTCTGCTTGGCTACTGCTACTGAATGTACTGACACTCGGATCACGTGGGAACCACACCCTGAGCTGAGGCTGTGGCAGCATTCTATTGCAACGACTTCCGCTCAAGTCATTGAGGTCACCTAGGCGAGACATCAAATCTGCTCGTGATCAGGCAACTTTTTCTCTTCAACAAGTTCCAGAGAAACCTTAATTCCACGCGACTTCCTGGACTAGGTTACGTAAGTGGACTGTCACCGAAATCGCCACCAGACTTAGATCAATGTTGGCTACAGGACTACCACCACTGATCGAAACTTTGACATTTTTGCTGACTTAAGACACATTCTTTGATTGGCAAGGTTATTGACTTGCGAAGACTCCACTGATGGCGCGGTTAGATTGATTCCAATGCCAAATGGTGAGGGGACCTGATTTGAAAACCGGAAAAGTTTGGCTGCGTTCATAAGCGTCAAAAAAATGCGCGAAGCAACACACGACGAGTAAGACCTAATGTGATACATGAGACACTTGTCGTTTGAAAGCAAATGAAAGCAAGCACTAACGTCAATCCTTGAGCTGAGCTTACTTAAACCTCTTGCGGAATCTTTTAGCGCCAAGCTCTGGATCCCTACTTGAGCTTACTTAAACCTCTTGCGGAATCTTTTAGCGCCAAGCTCTGGATCCCTACTTGAGCTTACTTAAACCTCTTGCGGAATCTTTTAGCGCCAAGCTCTGGATCCCTACTTGAGCTTACTTAAACCTCTTGCGGAATCTTTTAGCGCCAAGCTCTGGATCCCTACTTGAGCTTACTTAAACCTCTTGCGGAATCTTTTAGCGCCAAGCTCTGGATCCCTACTTGAGCTTACTTAAACCTCTTGCGGAATCTTTTAGCGCCAAGCTCTGGATCCCTACTTGAGCTTACTTAAACCTCTTGCGGAATCTTTTAGCGCCAAGCTCTGGATCCCTACTTGAGCTTACTTAAACCTCTTGCCGAATCTTTTAGCGCCGACTTGCAGTAACAGGCACGTATTGGGCTACCTTCCAGCTCAACCAGGACGCCGAATAGACTCCCCGTCCATCTACAAGGACTACGAAGGTTGTTCGTTTCGTGAATTCAACACACCCAGCCCCTTTAGCTCCCCTCGCCGACGACTGCAACCCAACTCCCAATCGTCGTAAACACATTCAAAGCCTCCCGCGACCAGTTTCTTTGCACTGCTCAGCATGGTGTCACATTTAATCTTTAAGTTACATTCGTTCATTTAATTCATTTACTCTAAATTGTCTACTACGATCTATGTATGCGTATCTTAAAAGGATAGTTGAGAGACGTGTGTGTGTGTGTATGTATTTCCATTTTGCATATATACCATAATTAATTGATTGATTGAATATTTTACTCTATGTACAGATAAAAAATAGAAACGTATCCTCTCGCCTTCGCGATCCTTCGATCGTTGTTTCTCTATTCCTCTTGATAAATATACGTATTTACTTAGTACTGTATGTATAATTGTTTACTTGTTTTCTTTTGTTTTTGTTTTTCATGAATATAGTAGAAATTGCATATTTTGATACCACGGATACATAAATATTACCTTCTAATGATTCATATGAGTGTCGGTTGCTTTTCTGCTTGCATGTGATCGGTTTTTCCTCTTGAAACAGGAAAGTGTTTAGAGACAGAGAGAGTGAGAGAGAAAGTTATCTTGCGTGTAAGGTAGGAATATGAAACATCTATGCGGTTTATTTAATTCTTTTGTTTATGGCTACGTATAGTGTGTGAGAAGAGGTTAGTTATTATTTGCTTTCGTTTTTGATTATAGTTTTTTTGTTTTTCTTTCCTTTTGTTTTTATATTATACTCTTGTAAAAAATATTCCTTTAGCAACAGAAGTGGGAAAATTATAAGAAATATGTGACTGAAACCTTTCTAGGGCACATTAAGTTATAGTTTGTTTAAAAAGTATTCTAATATAAATTTCTTTTATAGGAAGGAAAAAAAAAGAAATATTTTTACTAAGACAAACCAATTGGTGGTTCATCATTTTGCTTTAATAGGGTTTTCTTCTTCTTTTTCTTGCATTCAATTAAAATGAGGGTACGAATAACATTTTTGATAATTGATTTTTGCGACTAAATTGGTGGTGTGACTCGGAGGAGGTTTGGTTTTGGTGATGCTCCCACTTTGTTGAGGGATCAGCTGAATGCAGGAGACGGAGAAACAGAAATTCGACGGTTAAAGCCACGACACGACCTCAAAAGAGAGTCGCGAATCATCGTGCGGAAATATTCTTTCCAACAAAGGGGCGAATAGATGTCGCTCGGTGCTCTTACTGTTGCTCCTAAAGTCCACACAACATGGAAGTCCTCAGACATCTATAAGCCAGCTGTGTCAACGGCAATTCGTGTTTTATCATGATCGCCTGGACATGGACCGCCAGAAATGCACTAATATCGACGAGTAAAATATAATAAATACGTTTAAAAAATCTTCCTAGCTCTCTAGTCAGTGTGTTCACATGCACCACGTGTGCTCTGAAATTCCTCACCACGTTGATTGCCTACTTTAACTACCGTGCCACGAAGAAACAATTGCAATTACCCAGCGTTCGAAAACATCTAGGCCCTATTCCACCCACCGATGGTACATGTGGCAACGTGAACAAACATTCTCTGGCCCACCGGTAGGTTAGCGTGCTAAGATTGGTCAGTTGAATGTCGGATTTCAATCAAGTTCACACAGGAATTCTATGCTCACAAGGGTGGAATATCATTCTGAACTGAATAGGCAACTGGTCGAGTATCAAGAATAGAAGTAAGAACACTGACAGCTCGGAGAGCTATGATCTGCCCATCTTGTCAAGACATTGAGGCACCATCATCAGTCGTTTTAGTCATAGATGTACGGCGCTACATTCCAAGAGAAACCTCTAGCTTTCACAGAAGTCACTTGTGCTGTCACTCGTGTTGTTCACTTTCGGGTAGAAAAGCTCTGAGCGAGTAAAGTTCATCTAGTAAATCGAGGAATAGGCAACCAGTGTAGATGTTAAGGCATATATCCCCACACCGTGCCGACAAGCTCTCGTTTATTGTGTCAAATTGAATGAGATACGATTAATTAGACGGCAATAGGCCAGCTCTCTCAGTTACTGTCTGAAGGATATTGCCCACGGCAATCAAGGGCGCCGTGTTTGCTGACATCAGAATGGACTCTGGAATTGGAATATCACATCCTCGCACTCACCCACTTAATCGTGTCAAGAGCCAACCTCACTTCACACCGGTTGTTAAGGACAACTTGTGTGGAATGTTAGTTTGCTTGCACATTCACCTATTCAAAGTAAGCCTCCAACTCAGTGACAAAATTGGCGTAGTCTTTACAATGTCATTGAACACCTGTCAGGAGTGTAAACCATGAGATGCAACCATTGTTCAGGCTCAGACCAAGCATCGGTCGCAGTCCTAACAAGTACAATCAAGTACAAATTTTTTATTTTGACCTCCCCATCTAACATTAAGTCATTCATCAACGGCATAGATTATCTGATTTCGGGTAAAGTTTGAGGCCAACATAAGCCCATCAATCAAGGGCTCAGGTGTTCGAATGAGGCCAAGTGGAAGACTTGTCTTGTCGCATTGGCAGGGTGGGTTAATACAGAAAACTGAGACCCTGTCTGAGCTAATTTCTTACAATCTTGTTACAAATTCACAAGAACTTCGCTGGTTTTTCGTCAAATAAGACATTCTCTGGGAAATACAGGAGGTCCTAACTCTTTAGATTCCTGCCTGAAGAAGCTTTCAAATTTTTGGGGTGCCCCTCTATACAAGTATCTACAGAATTCTTTAACGACACTGTTTCAGCTTTTTCGTACAATTGTTATTTTTACTTCCTTTCTATCAGAAATTTAGTCACTCCGTGGTAAGAGAACTTACTAGACTGTTACTAGGAACTGGCTGTCTATGCAACTAATCTTGGTTTAATACCCAGCTCCAAGAATTTCGGACTGAAGCAACACTCGACGAGTAAGACCTAATGTGATACACGCGACACTTGTCGTTTAAAAGCAAATGAAAGCAAGCAATAAGCTCAGTCCTCTAAGCTCTGGATCCCTACTTGAGCCTTAGACCTCTTGCGGAATCTCTAAGTGCTGTGCGACTCCCGCTTACTCTGACAGACAGAGCCTTTGCGCCAGCTCAAGCTGCCAGATGTGTCGAAGACTGAGTGCTGGGAATCTTTTGCTATTCTTTGGTCAGTGACACTGTTGGCGGAGCTGTAGGTTGTATGACGGGTGGGCCTCTAGAATTTTTACCCCAATCGCAGTACACTCGTAATTAATGCGAATAACTAAATGTAGGGCTCACTGTGCTAATCTATCTCCTAGCAACGTAAAGAAGCACCCAACTACCTAGAATTTATTGACTTATCGCGCGACATTGAAGATTCTTGGAAGAGCATTGAAGATAATAATATGGGCGGCGCTGCAGCCCATAGGAGACCAAGTCCAAGCTTCTCAGCAACCACTCGTGTTGTGCGTGCTATTATTCCCCACCGAGTGGAAGAAACCTACAGTTTGGTGCCGATTCCGAACGGCACTAAACCAAGTTTGAGAAGCTTTTTCTTGACAAAAGTCGGTTCGAAGCCTGGTCAGGCACTCGAAAGAGGTGGCGCCGTGGAAATTACTTTGTTGGTTGTACACATCCACAACGCCACAGGTCATCAAAAAGCTCTTGATGCCTGCCAATAAAAATACACATTGTCCTCGACAAGCTTCGTTTTTTGGGGTAAAAAATTCAATGTTGTCGGATCCGCACCAAACTTTCGAAATCGATTAATAGGCTTGAAATAACATCACCAACGGTGTACAGGGGTCACAGATATGCCTTATAGCACCGCTGTGGCTGTCGAAAGTTGACCCAGAACATCAGCAAAAAGCCCCACTAACCACTGTCAAAGTTTTTCGGTACAAAATTCGGAGTCGGCCAATGCACTCCAAACTTTCGGAAACGATTGAAACACAGCCGAAAACATGGCAAACTGTGAACAGTGGTCATTGCTAGGCTCAGTAGAGCCGCTGTGGCCGTTGGAAGATGGTCTCAGAAATCCATCAGAAATTCCTTACCACTCTCAATTTTTTCAGGGAAAATATCAATGGGTGCACTCCCAATTCTCAGAATCGACTAGTAGGCGCGAAATAACATCACCAATGGTGTACAGGGGTCACGGACACGCCTCTTAACGCCCCCTTGGCAGTCGAAAGATGAACAAAAAAGCCTTACTTTTTTCGGTAAAAAATTCGGAGTCGGCCGATACACTCCAAACTTTCGGAATCGATGAATACACATTCGATAGAAAGGAAAGAGGTGGCCACAAGTCAGAGGTAGGCCTGGTAGAGCCCCTGTGGCAGGTGGAAGGTGAAATCCCTCAGAAATTCCTTACCACTGTCATTTTTTTTTTCGGTGAAAATCTGAATGTTGCCGGATGCACTCTCCGAATCGATTCTGGGGTCAGTTGTTGCACGCGTGAAAATGTAACCACAAGTGTCCAGAAGCCATAGCTAGGTCTAATAGTTCTAATGTCCCATGAGCACCCCACCCTCAGACACCAAGTCCCCCTCAACACATCATCTCAGAGCCCAAGTCCACCGTCTCCGATTCCCAACTACCAATTCAATTGCAAAAAATTATCGTTACATAAAATTTCTAATAGAACACATTAAATCATCACCGAAAGTTATTACATATTTATCGTCCGCCTGCACAAGCCGCTTTACTTTAAATTATCTACCGTGTGCCGTTCGCCTACAATCGCTACATTACATTAATCTGCATTCCATTTTGATTTAGTTCATTGGTTTCTAATACACGTGCTTTGTAAATGACTTTTCGCTATATACTATATTCTAGATATACACATATACCAATAGGATACACATTTAGGGAGGAGACAGAAAGAGAGTGAGAGAGAGTGAAAAAGGTTTAGAGAAGGAAACGTGTAGGGAAATAATCTACATACTTTTTTATCGTAATTATATATGTATTCTTTTCTTTACAATATTAGATTGAAAAATTGTTGTTTTTTTTTTTGCTGCTGTTGGTTGAGTCAACAGAGTTTTTTTTTGTTTGCTTTTTTCTTTTGTTACGCTACGAGATGAACAATTGTTTAGCATTTTCTTTTTCTCATTTTTTACTTGTTGTCTTTGAACGGAAGCAAGTACCTGGTGCTGGGTACTTAACAGCTGCGCACGGCAGCAAGTGATCCCACGGATGGGGAGTTCACATGCTGGTGGGTGTTAACAAAACTACAATTGCTAGATTTAGTATTTCAGCTAATTATGACCGCACTCGTATGTCGTCAAATGTGATTTTGATAGTTCCTAGACGTGGACATACTGTTGTTACTGCTAATGCTACTGGTGCTGCTGCTGTTGCTGCTATTACTATTACCACAGTTGTCGATGATTGATTGTGATGACGAGGTGGATGGTGAATTGGGCGACGAATGCTGCGATCGATGTGGAACGCTTGTCGCCTGCGCATAGCAACAGTCGATCGATGTTGAGGGTGGAGGATCTGCGGCGGCGGCAACTGTTAACGATGGCGACGATATAGCCGCGGAGCACGATGGTTGTGGTGATGTGGTGATGCGTGTTGGTGATAAACTACACGAGCTGCCCTTGATCAGATTCAGAGAGGAGCTCGACGATGGATTACTGGAATTTGTACTATCAGCAAATAGCAACTGTTGCTGTTGTTGTAAATGGAATTGTTGTAGGTGCTGTTGCAACATACCACTGGTGGATGATGATGTTGCGCCTACGGGAACTGTTACCGTCAATGGTGGTGACGGTGAACCTCTGATGGCGGACGTTGCACCGATTGTCGTCAGAAATGATGATGCGGCTGTCGAACTCGAAGAGGTAAAGTTGTTACTACTGGTGGGCATTGGATTATTTTGAATTGGTGCCGCTGAGCCGAGACAGCATGTGGTCGCTGTTAGTGTGGCAGCCGTTGATATTGGAAGCGTTTGAGCGGAGCACAGTGAAGACGATGACGATGACGTGGACACCGACGACGATGAGGGAGACGACGAGGACGATGACGAGGACGATGAGGCGCTCGACGAGAGCGACGAGTTCGACGATATCGACGATGACGAACAGAGGGCTGTCGGCGATTTTGGGCTACTCTTGCGCGAGAAGAGCTTTGTGATAACATTTGGTTTTGATTTTTGCTGTTGCGACGATAACATTGCCGCTTGCTGTGGCTGCTGCTGATGATGCTGATGATGGTGGTGGTGGTGGTGATGGTGATGCTGCTGCTGTTGCTGCAGTTGACCGCCACTAGTGGATGGCATCTGCTGCTGGTGCGGCTGCAGGTTGTAGTTGGTGTGGATGTTAGAATTTTGATTTGTTAGATTAGGTCTTAAATTGCACGGAATACCCGATGTGGCGGCGGACGCTGTTGCCGACAGCAGCGCTGGTGATGAGTAGAAATTGTAGGATGGTTCTGGAACGTCTAAGACTGTTTTATTTGGAGGCGGTTTGATGTATGAACGAGTTATCTCCGATTGCTGGAAAAAAGAAAACCACAAACAAACATCAATTAGCACAAATTTGAGGCCGTTCGAGGTGGGGGCATTTTACCTGATACCGCGTTCGTATCTGCAAGTTCCGATCTTGACCCCATTCACTATCTGGCAATGGAACATGATGTGGGCAACGAATCTGTTGCTGTTGCTGTTGCTGCTGCTGTGACTGCGACTGCTGATGATTATCATTATTTATTGGTTTCAATTTAGCTGTGACCGCCTGCTGTTGCTGTTGTGCAGTCATTATCGTTGCTGCGTCAAGCTCATGCACGCATATATTGCTACTATTACAAAGACTATAGCTACTGCTGTTGCTACTGTTGCCACAGCCCACCCGATGATAATGATTCAAATGATTATTATTTCTAAGTTGTCTATCGCTAAGTAGTGCTGTATCGTGTACCAATAGATCACGAGCTTGTATCGAATCAACGCGCATCCTTCGACTTATGTGTCCTCTTTAATGAAAAAACAAATTCACGTTAATTGCTGTTTGCAATTGAAAGTGATTCGATTTGGCTTACCTATCGTCGGGTGGATTGTTTAGTGATGTGCGGGCCGGAACGCCGAGCCGCTCCATTCCCGCGCAGCCGGCAGACTGTACCGATAGCATCTGGAAAATGCAGAAAAACGGAAATTCATTAATTCAATCAATTATGTGTCAATTATCTTGTGGCGTTTCAGCAGAGCCCTCAAAATGATGTAAAACCAAACCACAAGCGCACCGAGCGCGACGACACAGCACATGTGTCTTTGTGTTTTTCTGTTTCTTTGCATACGTGTCCGTGAAGCGAATCACAATAAATCCTATTTGTAAAATTCCAAAGTCGCGCAGGCACAAGTTTCCAATTAATCAGCGAAAATTCCTTCCCAAATACCAGCAGCACCATGCCGGTCGGTCGACGACGCTTCTCTCGCCGCCACTTCACGGCACGGCACGAGGTATAAAGTGAGACATCGAAAATAAATCTCCTTCCTCTGCGTCAAGCCTTCTACCGTATCCCAAACACGGATCATGTCTAGGCGTCGCCGCGGTCGTCGTGTGTATTTCACGTTGTGTTGCGGATTTGAGGTGTCTCTCTCACTCGTCAATTTGCACCTCCTACACGCAGTTCGCATCAGGTCTAAGCTGAGGTTTGTTGTCGCGTTGCTTTTGGGGCTGCCTCAGAGGAAATAATTGCTAATGCGGGTAATGAACATGGCCGAAGACGTGCCAAAGCCCACAGGTGTTCACTTGATGAATTGATAACGTTCGATGTGACTTTGCATTCGCCACACACCGGCGATGGGGGGAGGGATGCAAAGCGAAATTACACAAGGGGCATGCTGTTCGGCAGGCAATCTCTCTCTCAGGAGGAGGAGAAGGCGTTTTCCCGGAATCTGACCACCTGAGGGAGGATGGATTTTGTTTTATTTCGCACTCATGAATAATTGAGAGAGTGCTGAATTTCAAAGAAACAAGTTCATCCTTCAGTGTCCTCGACGCCGAGAATTTCTGTTTACCCCGAGGAAAGTTTTCGTGTGCGTACGCAGACTTTTTTCGGTTGAAAATTCCCTAGACTAAACAAAAACAAGACAGCGGGAGATGGAAAGCAGCTGGAAAATGATACAAACACCGGAATTCATTTCGCGTCGGAGAAATATTGAATTTGTATGCACGACGAGTGGTTTGGCATGCACACACGGACGGGCGGACACAACCTGTTCTTCCGACCTCTGGATCGATGTGACAATACATATTCATGCGCGCCGGTGTCATAAATAATTAAGGATTGCCGATGGTGGGAAAGGTCTTAAGTCGAGAGACTGTTGCTGTGCAACCGTGGGCAACAGTAGCTAATCTGTGTTTCGTTGGTTGACCTAAATTGGCGAAAACCAGATTGTCGTGGAGTGGAGGGCGGGAGCGATCGGAGTCAGATAAATCATTCTGTAGAGCTTGTGCATTTGACTGTTATGAAATCATGGGAATTTCCGGACGCCACTGAGGTGGAAGAAGGACAATTTGCCGTCAACCACGGTGTGGTGCCGAGAGTTGATTTAAATTAAACACATTTGTGGGTCTAGAAAAGGTCACTTTCGGTTACTTTTCGACGCAAGTCGTGCAACAACTCGGCCATTACTTGACGAAGATTCGTGTTCAAAGCGTAGCGTTTGTGGATTTTGTGGATCAACTGGATGCCAAGGCGAAATTCACATCACTGGAACACGAAATAAATCGTGGAAATGGCTCGTGTTGTGGTGTGTTAGATGAAATTATGACTTGCCTTCCAGATCGTCTGGCACAACGTTGAGAACCTTCAAATCCCCTTCAGATTTTCAGAGGATGCGTCTTCCGAACCTGAACGAAAGATGATGGCTAGTTCGAGCGGTGCTCTCGGTTCAGATGGCAACCACTTAGAGGACAGTTTTGCCAATAATTTTACCGAACTAATGAACACCACACTTCGACTCCGAACCAGTGCAAAAGAGACCGCTAGCGGAGAAGGACCACAGCCACGTTTGTGGACGAAACTGGAGCCATCGAGTCAGAGATCCACTTGCGGTGCAGGTAGCACCAAACGTCCTGAAAGAAGAAGGAATAACAAGACCAACTGGTTAGTTATCCAATCCACGAGATTTGACACGAAGACTGGTCCAATTCTTTTCCACGGTCTGTCACGAGAATCGAACTTAGAGTCCCTGAAACGAAGAAAGCCTGGACGACAACAAATGCGCTGAAGAGATTCTTCTTTGCTGGCGTAAACTTTCTTCCACCCGACTGTCTCCGATTAGATGGGACACAGCATTTGCCCAGATCGTGTCCATGAAGGGCGCATCCTAGTGACCCTTCAAGAAGCACTAATGTCCCTTCACTGATACATCGTTAGCTCATGAAACTTGAATCGTGTAAGCTACTTGACGACCAAGTACGGTCCTAATTTATCTTACTGAAATGTGGAACCAATCTTTGCACACTACAGCCGAAAAACAAGATGGCTGCGCTTCATATTTCTAAGGCATTCGACTGAGTTTGGCATCAGCTCTTTTCTAGGCAATGCGTGCAATGGTATCAGCTAGTTCCTTCTTCTATGGATTATAAGCTACTTTTCGAACCGTTAAAGTTGTTTTGGATGGGTTCAAGTCTGATGCCCAAAAAATAAATGCTGGTGTCCCTCAAGGCTCTGTTCTGTTCCCGACACTATTTTTTCACATGGATCTAATTCAATTCACATCTCCGCTGAAAACAGAACTCTCGCATCTTGACAGCACCATCAGCTTTTCATATTCGTTCCAAGACTCACGACCCTGCCTTTCGGCCGTAGAATTCGAATGGCAGCTTATTTTTCGGCGTTGACTGTAAGGACAATAGACTAACGTCCTAAGCTGCTTGCTGGGTTCGACAGCGTCGATGAACCAAAAGACGTTCGAGATCACGAAAAATACTGCTATGTGTCTAGGTTTACTTAAGGATTACATCAGCCTCAAGCATGAGTACACTGCTCACATCTTTTCTGGTGTGCCTAGTGTATCAGTTAACGTTATGAACATCCACCAAATAGTATTGTCAATGGAGGACTCGAAGCTAATGTCGCAAATATCTAAAGTTAGTTGACTTGGCTGTGTACGTGGCAATGGAGTAGTATTGCTGTTTACAAGTGGCAATGGTGTGGACCTTCTAAAAGACTACAGATCCATAGCAAAAATATGCGATGCAGTGCGATGGTAGACGATAAAAGTCCAAGAAGTACATGGCGCAGAAGAAAGGAGTCCCGACAACTGGAGAAAAGATGTAGAGAGCGCTAGAATTTATTGCGAGAAACCGCACAAGATGCCGCGTGAGTGTAGTAGATGCCCTGCAAGGGGTCACTAAGACCACGCAGCACCTACTTGATAGAATCCAAAAGCTTGCGATTAAACTAATCAGAGACGACAATATCGAAGATATTTGGCGCACTCGAACACGAACACCTTTCCTTATTTGAATCTGTTTTCATCTTTATTTAAACAAATAATGCTGAAGCTGCTGCAGTCTGTAGTCAAATTTAGGGACTCGTTTTAAGCCGGACTAGAATTCGCAGATATAATAATAATATAGGTGGCGCTACAGCTCGTGGTGGCCCGTGGCGTTGTGGGTATGTGCGTCGACCCCAACCTCGGCGTCGTAGGTTCGATTCCAGCTCTGAGCGACGAAAACATTTTTCACGACCCAACCTCTTTCGAGTCACTGACAATGCTCAAAGAGTATTTCCTGTCTAGAAAAAGCTTCTCAAACTTGGCCGTTCGGATTCGGCATTAAACTGTAGGTCCCTTCCACTCGTGAGAGAACAATAGCATGCACAACACGATTGGTTGCTGAGAAGCTAGGCCCTGGCCCTATACGGGCCGTAGCGCCACCCATACTACTATACTACTACTGCTACAGCTCGTTGAGGGCCAGGGGCTAGCTTCTCAGCAACCACTAGTGTTGTGCGTGCATTTATTCTCTCACGAGTGGAAGGGACCTACAGTTTTATGCCGACTCCGAAGTTTGAGAACCTTTTTCTAGCCAGAAGTACTTTTTGAGCATTGTCAGTGACTCGAAAGAGGTGGGGCCGCGAAAATTATTTGTGTCGCACAGAGCTGGAATCGAACCTACGACGTTGAGGTTGGGGTCGACGTACATGCCCACAAAGCCACGGGCCACCACCATTTGCTGTCACTAAACGAACCCTAAAAATCAGTTATTATCCATAATTGATGGCTGCGTGGATAAAACGGAAACTCTCTCCCTTAGAGATCACCAAAAATGGTTACCCATCTCTGACTTGGCTTGAATTTATAACGTTTTTGTCTGGTACACCGGCGACTTGTGTCTACTCGATTACGGACCCCCTACCAAATGGCTGAAGCTGAAGATCAACTCGCCGAAAACAAAGTTACTAACCAGGCCCTAATTTTCTGGGTCAAAGAGGGATTGCTGGACAACCAGTTGACAGAGTAGAGAGTTTGCAATACCTGAGAAGTGTTGGCTCAGCCAATGGAGGAACCAAAGTTGACGTCGCTAACTAAAGTTAAATCAGCTATGTCGCTATATTCTCCATAATATGAAGAAGCAATGCAGCTAAGAGCAGCAAGCTAAGACTGTGTTCGTGCTGTTATATGGATATAGCACTGGGAAAGTGACTACCAGTACCACAAGAAGGTTACAGACGACTTCGGCCTAAGACCATACTAAGGAGTTTCTAGCCGAACCTTATCTCAAACGCTCACCTTCATCTGAGAACGAGTCACGAACCTTAAGGCAGTAATTTTGTCTAGTGTGTCACCAAGACTACAAAGCAACATAGATTCCAATTCCAAAAATCAAAATCGAACGATAAAACTTATCAGAGACAACCATGTCGAAGACAGTAGGATCGGTCGAATACCGAAGTACCCTCTCTTCCTTGTCTTTGTTTTCATCATTATTTAAATAAATCGTGCTCAAGCGAGCTCTCCAATTGCATTCCTCCTCTGTATGAATTCACGCGTCAAACACATCTCGCTAAGAGTGCCCATACCCTTCAGCCAGCAGTCAATTTTAGAAACTCGTTTTAAGCCGGACTAGAATTCGCAGATAGTGAAGACCAATATTTACATTTGCCACAAAACAAGAAGACCCTTTGAAATGAGCCAGCAATAGAGGCATCCATCGTTTGAACATCGCCTGAAAAGCTCTTGACTGTCGTGCTTTGAGAACACCTAGACTCCTAGACGCTCTCCGTCAACAATCTGGCCGGTTGACACCAGGAAAATCCACCATCGAACAAATATAGCGCAGTGGGAGAAGACCGCGACTTAGGTGGAACACACAGGTGCAGAGCGTCCTCAACCAACTATGCGTGCGAAACTGGAGGCAGCTAGCTTAAGATCGAGCTTCTTGAAGAAGCTTGTTTGTTGAGGAGTAAGTAAGGGTACAAGTACCTCTTGCTTCCTTGTCCCTTAGGTCCGTGCTGTGTCTCCACCCCGAGCACTTAAAGGCATCTCTTGAGCACACTAAAATTGTATAAAAAATATCGGCCCACCAGTTGGCGTGAGCATCTAGTAGACCAGCCTCGGCTGAAAGGCTCACCTACATAGGTCCGATAGCTGTTCTGCAGATGGACTGTGAGATACCCTCATTTGTAGACGGTTCCGTACAGTTTGGACTGGCGCTAAGGTATCTAATGAAGTGGGAGAGGGACTAAAGTAATTCGTTGAAGGAATCTAGTTCCACAATGGACTCCGCACTACTGTGTCAAATTAATGAGCTCTCGTCGCCACCAATTGTGATCACATTTCATGTCATTCCAGTCCACATTCTTCTTCCGGGGTGAACCGGGGTGAACCTGGGCCTCGGTCAACAATCCTCTCCAGCTGGCACGTTCTTTAGCCACCTGCCTCCAATTTCGCACTCCAAGTTGGTCGAGGTCCTTCTCCACTTGAGTGCGCCACCTTCCATCTCAAATAAAAAACTACTTAAAATTCTTAAGACCCACCAAAACCCATCACAAACCCTCCCACCAAATCCTTGATCATTACGCACTTTCCACTCGAAAACATCCCTCCGCCCAGCAACCACGACCTCCAGACGCGGTGTTCCGTGACTAAAAGTGACATTAATTTGGTCATGGTCAATGGTCTTACAGGATCTGTCGTTAGGCTTTGCCTGTAATCATCGTGGCGCACAATAGTAAGTGACGGGCGTGCGAGCTTCATTAATTACACCAAGCACTGCAAGGAAATGCGAACCTTTTCATCCCTCCTTTCCCTCTCTCTCCACGACGCGCTTTAAACTGTCCTTCATCGAAAGTCATCTGAAGGTTACGCGTGCAGTATGTCCCGTCCGTTGTGTGTGCTCTGTTCATCATCTTCGGAATCGTAATCATCGTCAACACCACCACCGCACAAAAGTGCGAACGCTCTACAAAAACCTCCCCTCCCCCCAGACCCAACCGTCGCCGGTGACTGACGGTGGATGGTGGTGGTTTTGATGTGTGGTTATAAAATTGATTATACACATTTTCCAGTCCAACTTTTCATCCCTCATCCGTGGGGCGGCTTTGCGAGGAATTAAAAAAGTAAATGGCAGGCACCGGCATACCGGCCGGAGGGTGAGCACTGAGCACATCCGTGCAGGATATTCCACGGCGCGCCGTCTGTCATTCATGCGTGCGAGCAAATGCCAAATGCATTCAGCATTGCATCAGGGACCAGGGGTTGCCATGCAAATTAAGAAGAAAAAAATACGCGAGGATATACCCAAGCCGAGGAGGAAAGAAGTCCTTGAAAGGCTTTTCAATAATATTTCACAGCAGCTAAGGGGAAATTCATTACGTCCAACACGAGGATATAGCATGTCAGCCCAGGGAATAAGGGAAAATGGCGCGTAAGGTGTTGCACAACAGGGACTGCCACAAGGGAGTGCTTTCATGCTGCTGCTGCCGCTGCCAGGATCGATTCAATGCGTGATGGAGGGCAGGGAAGAAAATGCTAAATGACGTCTGACGTCTGTGCAGATTCAAGTCGGCCGGTTGCATTGTTTTAACGCATTTTTTTCTTTTCGCTTCCTTTCAACATGACATGGCGTGTAGACAGTGGCACAGGCATACACACAATCTGACACGCATGCACTTCAATCACGAGAGCATATGCACCATAAATGAACTAATAGAGATATCCATCTCCCTCGTCTCTTGCCTCGAACCCCTTTTGGACAGCTTGTTGTTTTTGTAGCATCTGTGAATATATGAAAGCCGTTTCGAACAGCTGAAAGGCTTCCCCTCCAGAATAATTAGGTGAAAGAGAGTATTTATTTGAAAAGAAACGTCTTTATTTGAGCGTTATTTCAAACCATTAGCATCCACCACCAAAAGGAGGAGGAGCTTAAATGACCGTTTGTGTTCAGAAGGTATGTTCACACCACTGGAAAAATATTGGAATGCATTGATCATCGACACGTTACATTTGAATTCAAATATTTTGCTGTCGAAATATTCTATAATGGTTGAAACGAAACCTATGTAAGATGATTTGGTCCTTAAATTCAATTTGCAAATAATTGTTCACAGTTCATACCAATGTTATTTCTATGATGATATATAAATTCTGAAAATTCCCACATATATGTATGGCTTTTCTTTGGCATTTGTGTGTACTTTAACACCTCAATAGAAAATAACAAAATTCACTTGAATTATATCGTATTACCATTATACCATTACATATTTATCGATTACTCAAAAACATCATAT
Source organism: Eristalis arbustorum (assembly GCA_916610145.1). NCBI lineage: Eukaryota > Metazoa > Arthropoda > Insecta > Diptera > Syrphidae > Eristalis > Eristalis arbustorum. The sequence goes on from OU744318.1 coordinate 31,657,917, forward strand.
TTTTCTACTTAAATTAAAATTATGGTGTCCCAAAAGAAGTTGTTAATTGAAGCATTTTAGTTTTTAACTTTTGCACAAAATATGTATACTGTGCACAAACTATTTTAATCTGACCTGCATTTCCATTATTCATAGTTTCTAGTATTTTGTTTTAATTTTTAAATTCAAATTACTATATAAACTTCTTTTACGCAAGTTATAATACTATTTAATTGCTAAAATTGACGAACCTACTCATGGAATATTTCCAGTTTGTGGGCAAGTCAACCATTTTGGAAATTTATTTGACACTATCAGGGGCAAAATATGATATGGAGGGGTAAACAGCTGATCAAACTACCCCAAATGTGAAAGTATGCGTGAAATAATGCCTCCAAATAAAGGAGTATGCGTGTTTTGGGGCGTGTCTTTGCATTTTGGCCTGGAAAGTTGAATATCTCTATTAGTTCATTTATGATATGCACGCCACGCCATGCATTGCAGAGCGACAAATTCTTTGTAATTGGATTCCACACGACTCGGTGTAGTCAATGGACTATAAGCACATGCGATGTCTGCTTCGAATCGATTGCATTTGCATCTCTGACGCTTAAAGCACCACACGGAGCAGAAACATTTTGTAAGCACCGACATAGAATTTCTCGGGCAACTCGCAAATGTGCTACTGACTTATGCTCCGCGCTGCTCTGCTCTCTTTTTTCGCTTAAAAATTTCAATTTCAAGTTCAACGACGACGACATTTATTTTAAGACACACCACCGCGCGTCGTGCGGTGAAGTTATGCCTTCTTCACTGTCAGACACTTCGTTCTCACTCAGTCTCTCTCTCTCGCTCTGTCACCCTGTGTGTTCCGTCGGACCGCGGACCGTTGTCGTTGCATAAGCGCGCGAGACTGCGAAATTTAGGTCGTACTCGTGGAATTGTGCAAACTGAAATAATTGAAACTCCAAAAACGGGCGAGCAGAACTCACACACGTGCGTACGAGCACATATACTTTGGATTATGCCCGAATATTGCAATTTACGGTAATCTTTTGGGGAACATTTTTTGAATTTTTTACGTCCGCTTGGAATGATTTTCTGATTTCAGGCAAAAAAACAAAACCAGAACACGATCAAAAGACGAACTGAACAACAAATGTATTCAGCGCAGAGGTAAAGAGCCCCAATTTATTTTTGACCACATTGCAGTCTGTTGCACTCCAGACGCAGACGGAGCACAGGGTATCACAAAAAAAAACAAGAAAATGTCGTGATCTCGCTTGTAGTCAGTCAGAAAGGAGGGAGAGAAAATATGCTTAAATTGTTTTGTTGAACAGACAGAGGGCTGGCACCGCATCATATTCTGTGATTGTTTTGGTAAACCGAATGATGTTTCATGTTTCGCGCGGTGATACTGATGAGCTGTCGGTTTGTTGACTGTCTACGTCCGAAAGGTGGTCACGTGATTTCGGTTTGTTAAGGAGAAGCACCTGTGGAGGGTTCTGTTGCACAAAATTCTGACAAAACTGAACGAAAAGTTGACAGAAGAGGTGTGTCCACAATGGGTGTTGGAAGGTTCCCAACAGTGCGAGTTACTTCGCTCTCAAGATGCCACAACGAAGCCAAACAGTCGTCATAACTGAACCACGACCAAGTAGGGCCTACTACTTCTTCATCTTCTTTGGTTGGCGCTACAATCCGGGGTGGACCTGGGCCTCAAATAACATGCCTCTCCATCTTGCTCGGTCGTGTGCTAGTTGCTTCCAGCCACGCACGTCTAACTTATTTAGGTCCCCTTCTAGCTGCGTGCGCCACCGTAGGCGTGGTCTTCCTTTACCGCGTTGTCCCTCGGGGTTGGAGTCGAAGACTTTCCGGGCCGGAGCATTGGTGTCCATTCGCTCTACATGACCTAGCCATCTGGGACGAAAGATTCGAACTCGTTTGACCAGGCCGATGTCGCTGTACAGCCCGTACAGCTCGTCGTTCACTCTACTCCTCCAAACACCACCCGTACATAGGGGACCGAAGATAATTCGGAGGACTTTTCTCTTGTGATGGCCCGTGCCGTCACCTCGACGTCGTAGGTTCGGTGCCTGCTCTGTGCGACGAAAACAAGTTTCACGACCCCACCTCTTTCGAGTCACTGACAATGCTCAAAGCGTAGTTCCTGTCTAGAAAAAGCTTCTCAAACAAAGCCGTTCGGATTTAATGCCGTAGGTCCCTTCCACTCGTGAGAGAACAATAGCACGCACAACACGAGTGGTTCCTGAGAAGCTAGGCCCTGGCCCCATACGGGCTGTAGCGCCACCCATATATTTTCTCTCGAAGCGCCCGAGAATAACCTCGTCCGCTTTAGTTAGTGCCCATGCTTCTGCGCCATACAGCAGGACTGGGACTATCAGGGTCTTATATAGAGATATCTTGGTTCTTCAAGAGAGATGGAGAGAGATGGCCTACGTGGCAACCTATTACCTACGAAGCTGGGTAGTAAGATGCCATTTAGGCTCACAAAAATGAACGAAACTTAACGAAACTCAGGGAAGTGGTCATTCTGCCCACAGGGCATCATTTCTGCGTCTTACCTCGAATATATAAGCCGACTGAAGGAGCTTAAGCCATATGAACAAATTTACTTTAAATTCATGATTTACAAGCGTCTCATGACAAAGCCAAATGAGAAGCACTCATTAAGGACCCTCATTGGAGTCATAACCGGGCACTGTGTAATTGACACTCATGCTCGCAGGATGGGTGCCCCATATAATGATTTTTGCAAAAGCTGCAAAATGAGGAGGAGGAAGAAAACACTCATCACCTACTTTGCGCCTGTAGTGCTCTTGCTAGTCGTAGGTTCCTACACCTAGGATCATACTACATCTGCGGCCTGAATGAGCTAAACAGCGCCAGCATTGGCCAGCCAAATCGCTTCACTAGAAGCACCAACTGCTTCCAGTGTTAGGAGAAGTCAATCCGCTTGGTATCACAATGGGCCTACCCTGGCCTAAGTGTGACTGCCCTTAGCAGTCAGCCAGTATAACCTAACCTACCCTAACCATCGTTTGTGTAAAATCAACTAGCTCTGACGATTAGGGCCACTTTACTCAAAGAGGAAGTCAATTAAGCAACATTATGGCATTTGAAGTGAAAACAATGCTGAAACACCGCTATATACCGAAAAATGCACAATTTGTTCCGACAAAAGGACTGGTGGAAGGTTGTTGGAGTCAACTCAATATAGAGCCATGCTCAATGACCATGGGATGAGGACCATTCGCGGCCTATTCTTAGGGCTATGCAAGGAACAAGTTTGGAGCACAGTTTAAATGTGGAAGGAGTGCGGTTCCAGCAGGATGGTGCTACATTCTGTAAACGACAAACGAAGCCACGAACATGTGCCGTCTAGATCTTGTGATTTAAGGCATATTTATGCTGGATACGAAAAGACGTCGACAGTGAGTGACCATCAAGATTGGAAGAACTGGTGGCAAACGTCACTAGCGTCATTGAGGTCACATGACCAGAAATGTCTGAAAAGGTGATCGAAAAAATTATCCCTCGTATGCCATTCACCTGATCGAGGCGTGGCAGCATTCATAGGAGGGACGCCACCGACTGCCGAATAGTGTTACAAATTAAATAATGCACCTTTTGTTCACACAATTTTGTAAGCCCTACATTTTTCAGTGCCACCAACCTCCCCAGTTAAATCAATCTCCAAAAACAATCAAATTTCATCAATTCAGCGCGCTGAATTCGAGGTCACATGACCAGGAATGTCTGAAAAGGTGGTCGAAAACACGATCTCTCGTATGACATTCACCTGATCTGGGCGTGGGACTGTGCAGAGGAGGGATGCCGAACAGTGTTACAAATTTAATAACATATCTGTTTTTCACTAAATTCTTGTAAGCCCTACATTTTTCAGTGCCACCAACCTCCCCAGGTAAATCAATCTTCAAATACAATCAAATTTCATCAATTCAGCGCGCTGAATTCGACAAACAACCACCCCCCTGCCAAACAAAAGTGCATTAACTTGTCACAAGCAATTCAATCTCATACATAATCCAGCAAATAGGACCGCAAATCCATCCAATTCTAAAAGAGTTTACATTTTGTTTCCCTCGTTTTTGTTGCTTTTTCACATAAATTTCACCGTAAGGTCGTTTGACTTGACACATCACTGACCTGAACGAGGACAACATTACCATTTGATCATAACGTGTTAACCGCAGCAGTTGGTTATGCAAAAAAATGCGACAAGAAAAAAATGTCGTCATTTCAAATAGCTGACAAATAAGCGAGCGCGCAGCACACAAATAACAATCCGCTTTCATCGGAAATGTTATTTTGCATGCACATCCTCCTCAGACATCGTTTCATTTTTTTTGAAGTGGGATACATTTTTACACAGTGTGCAAAATAAATAAAGCCGAACAGAGGATACAGATCGAGACAGAGAGAGAGAAGGAGAAGAAGCAACCAAAGGAACCAAAAAAAGAGACAAATCAACAATGAATTTGAAATGAAAAGAAATAAGTAAATACAAAAATAAGAATCAAAGAGGAAAAACGAAGTCGAAGAATAAGAAAAGAAAAAGAAGTAAGATTTCATTCAAAATCACTAGACACACACAAAACGAGCGAAGCGAACACACAAAACAGCATCACATGCACGGCCCAGCGCACAGAGCAGCAGCATCCATACAGTCTGGTCTATCATTTCATTGCTCCGAATTCAAAATTGGCATCGTTCCAAGTGAGGCCATTCCGCTGGCGGTTTTTGCTTTGCTTTCAGTGTTTTTTTTTGTTTCGCTTTTGTTTTTGTTTTCGTCTTTTTTTCTGTTCAATGGCCAATGCATGGGAATTACCAAATCAGCAACGCTCCCGCAAGGGCTTTAAGGCAGCGGCACAGCGTCTCCTAGGGCAGCCGGAAGTTTTCAATAGAAACTCTCGAGACTGTTTGGAGTTGGAAGACGTATGCACGAGAAAATGCATGCAATTAGAATACGTTGCCAGCAGGGTATACAGGGTGTGGCAATGAAGTTCTTCGTTGTCGGGATTGTTGTCGTGTACACTGCTGGCCAGGGGGATCAATTTGAGGGAAGATGGCATATCTGTTGTGTTGTCAGAGGAAAAAAACTTGTAAGCACAGTCTGCAGTGCATTCCAGTCTAATCCGCAGCGACCACCTATCGATGGCGAACGCTTCCGAGCAAAAACATTTTGTAAGCACTCCGCGGAAACACTGCTGAATGGGGCTGATTTCAGGCAATGACTCATAAATCATGTTCGGCCGTAAATGAAAGCCCCAATGTTGATAGCTTGCAACATTAATGGTGTCAATGAGGAACAAAAAAACACGCAAAAGTGCATGTGTGCACGTTTCATGCCACTTCGTCGTCGCTCGGTCATTGCGTCGCTCGTTTTCTTGCAAGCCGACCAACAAATCACCACTCATCCGCGAAGCTAAAGTGTACGCAACAATGCACCGTCGCAAATGCACATGCATATATGGGCCAGACAAGCTCGTGCACAGTGGCTACGTGCATGCATCTGAATTCGATCTCTTGCCGAATAGATAGACGACCGCTGCTTGCTTTGGCGTATTTGGTTTCTCCAGCTGAGCACTATCGCCAGCTGAAAGTGCTTAGACAGCAGACTAGGTGGAGGGAGGAAGTTTCCGGTCTCCTTCAGTGACAGTCGTTAGATTTGCCATGAAATCCGACACAAGACCGCTGAATTTGCTGCGACAGCACACCGCACGAACTGACACTGATTAGGGAATTCCCCCAGCTGAATGCGGTTGCATCGAGGAGACCCGCCAAGCCGTTGCCGACGATCTTTGGAGCGTCTGTTTGGAAGGGATGCCTCAGTCTGGGAAGCCAATGCATCACACAAAACGATCACGGCTGTTGTATGTGCACGCCAATAACAGGATGTTTGGATCGTGTTTCACAGATGGCTGGATGGTGAGAGCTCAGTGTGTGTTTCGTGTGTAACGCTGAACACACACAAAAAAAGAAGAAGAAAAAAACAGAAAAATAATAACGAAAGTAGGTTAAAATCACAGGACCTTGAGGTTTCTTGTTAACGTCTACTCAAGTGGAACAGAAACGAGATTAACCTCATTTTTGGGATTGTTGCTTGGCGCTGGCGGAGACTAGGAGAAAATAAAAGAATGACTTTGTACAATGATACGGTGTAGATTACGGCTACTACGTCGTTAGGCAACGTTCACCGGAACAGCTGGCGATGTAAACAAACCAAAGGCTCCAGATGGGATGGTTCTGATACGTGTCTTCGGATTTCTTTGTTTTCGTTTTTTTTTTGTATTTTGCGTTTTTGGTGGCGTCTGCCTTGGGAGAGGTTAAATGGCGCGATTTAATCCATTCAGGGTTGCGCAGGAATACGCTCGAAAGAGTTTTATTTGGGAAAATCTTTTGTAAGCACATGCATTTATGAGAGAGATCTTCAGCTTTTCACATGTAGAAGTGAAGGTCTTTGGAGGGGAGCTGAATAACTTGTAAGCATATTTTTTTTTCGGCGATTTTTGTGCAAATTATACATGTGGATGATGCAAGCATTGGTAAGTGCCTGTAAGGACTTGTTTAAAACTGCACCCAAACCCTGGGGAGTGTTTTAATGTTGTAAGCACACGAGCAAACACGTTACCTATTGCAACACTTTTTGAAGAAAGTCCCAAACTCCACATACGGCTGAGAAAATTTTGTAAGCACCGCCTATCCCCAATTCAGCAAACAAATCATACTCATGAGTAATTAAAAAACTATCGACTTCTCATTGTGATTTGATTGCACGTGCGATAGGAAGCAGAATGAAGTGATTATTCCATTTTTCCTGCAATTATCCTTGCAAACATAATCGGACAAGCTTGAACCCCCCCATCACGTAACACGCCTTTGTCTTCGAAATGCTATATCTTTCAAGATGTATGACAACACCCGCCGATGACGCATGTTTGACCTAGTCTGGCGTGTATAAAAGTTCTTTCATAATCTCCCGGAATAAGGATGCTTCTGGGTACACATATAAACAGCAACAATACTAAGCACGACCCCCTCCCCCGTAGACAATACATACATTTCTCTGCGTCACATTTCGTCTCTCTTTCTCGCCTTGTTTCGGTCTCTCTCGCTCTGAAAAGGTGTCCGGGAGGAGGCGTAGGGTGGTAGTGCTTTTATGTTCCTTCTTCGTTCGTCAACTCCACTGCTTCCCTCTTCATTCACGTGAAGTATATAGACACCCATACATGGAGCCGGGTGTACATACATTTTGGGGTGGCGAGTGATTCTTTTCTCGTATTCAGCAAATTACTAACTAAAACCCAAACATACAAGCAGTGTGTTTCCATCTTCTTCTGCACACACTTCTTGAAGGCGCACACGTGCTGAATTTGGTTTTATTTCACACAGCAGACGACTGCAGACACTGGCTGGGCGGGGAGATGATGGTGTTTTTCTGCCTGTATGCTGTAATAGGTTTTTCCAATTCCACAATTTTCCCTGCATTCCTTATGCTTTTCAAGCACAACCGTACATATGGTGGATGGCGACTTATGTACGTATTAATTCACCCGTGCGGAGACAGACACGATGGAACTGAGGAACTTAAGTCATTTATTTGTTCCTTTTCTCTGGATGAAATGATGCACGTTTACATGCATACAGCAGTCAGTCATATAACTGTGCGCCTGCTATGTGTATGCGACGTTCTTTGTCTGAGTTCGTTTGCTGTAGGGGCAGAGTGAGAGAGAGGGAGAGAGACTTTTCAATAATTATCCTTTTTTTGTGTTGTTTTGCAAGAATGAATTGCTTGGAGCGCTAGGTGGGTGGGTGATTAAATGGAGACACATAAGTTATGTGAAGAAAGTCTGTGTGGATTGCTTTAAAATTGTACACAAATTTAAGGACTTTCTTAAGTTGAAGTGCGAAATTGTGGTGTGAATTGTTCAGTTCACGCCTGCTTACAAATTCACTTCATAAACAATGCGAATTCGCTCAAGTACTCATATGTGCTTACAAATTTGAACCACCAAATAGTTGTGCTTACAAAATGTGATATCGGATTTTCACAGGTATCTCACTCCTGATTGAAATGGTGCATAGGATAATCCCGCTGAACGTGTGCTTACACATAAAAAAAGCATCGAATATAACTAAACCGCATCTGATCACGTCAAACACCGACAGAATTCGACTTTATCAACACGAATGCGATAGGAAACGCGCTTGCGATGATAGCAATCTCAAACGAACCAGTTCAAGGTTAATGCCGATAAGACACCAACTCGTGCAGCAGCAAAAATTCTGTCGAATGAGATTAATGACACAGCTTAGAGACCCCAGATAACAGGAATTAGATGAACGCATTCTAAAGGGAAACAAGCTAACTTCCTCAATCGACTTTATTCACTTGTCACGATAAACTCCGATTGACGGAGTGAATGACAAGAGACAGAAAATCAAATTAAAGTCCCCCCTTGAGCACACGAGTGTATGCAGCAGACTCCTATTGTCTACAAAAATACACTTTACTGTTTCGGAGTTGTTTCAGTTTTTCTCCATTTTTTTTGTTTTGTCATCTCATGTCGTTTCGGGGTTTCGTTGAAAAATTCTCTGCGCATGCAGACTCCTTTGACAGCGAAAACGAGATTCATAAGAAACGCGCGAATATAAAGCACACTTAAGATACATAAATTTACGTATGTATGCCCACACACACACGTTTTGCACGCGAGAGTCTGAGGAGGCAGACAAAATTTCAAGTGCAGCCAATTATTTTCCCTTCAGTTTCGCTGCTCTTCCTTGTGCGCGGTGCTTCGAAATTGTGTGTTTTTTTTTTGTGGCTTTTTTGAGACAAATTGTGCATGCCCAACCTCACGACCCCAAAACAATTTGTCAAAATAAAAATATTTCATGTTTATCACATGAGCCGCGCAACGATGGGGCGATGATTTTTGGGAGGGTATTTTTTTAAGAGATGGATTAAGAGAAGGCAGTCGAATGAAACGCGGTACATAACAGGCTGAGCTGAGTTCGATGTGGAGTAAAAGAGGACATCAGAGCGACTTGACGAACATGATCGGACGACTATTTGACTGTCAAATGTCAGATTCACCATGGTTTCTTGTTCATATGAAAGTTAAAACCAAAAAACTCATGTCAAACAATCCAATTCGAGGTCCAGATTTGACACATCTGTTTCACTAACGTCAAAGCGAACTGTCATCCGACACTGTCTCTGTTTAGAGAACTTGCTGATCTCCTGATGTGGATCGTTTGGAAATCGTTGCAAATAATGTCCCTGAGTTGAAAAAGGATGTTTTCTAAGCGCCGGAGGACTTTAAAATGACAACATTTATCCCTTTGACAGCTGATTTGACAGTTATTGTGTGGTCTTTGAGGTTAGTTTGGTTTGACAAAGCATCTTGAATAGACTCAGTAAGGAGCACCGACTAGAAACTGTTCAAATTTATCCGACGAAAACGACGAGCAATATCTCAAGCTACACCGTTGGAGTCCCTTTGTGACAGTCAAAACGTCGTGATTGGTACACAGACATGGCTGCCTACTTTTTCGTGCAACATTTGGACTTTGGAACCAACATTCAAAGCGTTACTACCGACACACTGTCTGATGTGCACATATGTGAAAATTGGTCAAATGAAGGAAGGCAAAGTCAAACACTAATGGCCACCAGCTTTGGTTCTTGCGCACGGCCAGTGCTGCTAGATTAAGTAAGGCTGACAAAACGCCAGATTCCTCCAAATGGAAGGCGAGTTCACCTGGTATAATTTTGACATTTTATGGCTGAGTGAAATAAGGTGGTTAGGTTGTAGTGGCTGACTGCTGCAGAGCAGTCACACTTAGGCCAGAGTGGGCCCATTGTGATACCACGCGGATTGACTTCTCCTAACGCTGGAACCAGTTGGTGCTGCTGATGAACCGATTTAGTTGGCCAATGCTGGCACTTTTTAGCTCGTTACGGCCGCTGAAGTAGTAGGCTCCTAGGTACAGAAACCTACGATTGGCAAGAGCACTGCGGGAGCAGAGAAGGTGATGAGTGTTCTCTTCCTCCTCTTCATCCATGCAGCTTCTGCAAAAATCATTATATGGAGCACCCATCCTGCGAGCATGAGTGCCAATTACACAGTGCCCGGTTATGACTCCTATAAGGGTCCTTACTGAGGGCTTGCTGAGTCCAAGTAGACTGAGTGACCGTTTTAAGGCAGGTGGTGGTGGTGCCTTCTAGCCATTTGTCATTGGCTGTAGCGATCGGCATGAAAGGTGGTACCCCTTCTATCGATATGGATGAGGTTGTACCACACCTAGCGAGTTCGTCGGGTTTGCAGTTACCTGGTGTGTTACAGTGTCCCAGCACCCACATGAGGTGAATGTTAAAATGCTCGGCCATCTCGTTAAGAGACAGCCTGCAATTAAGGGATGTTTTAGAGTAGAACATGACATTGTCCAGGGCTTTTATGGCGGCCTGACTACCGGAACAGATGGTGATATCCCTTTTTGATATCACATTGCTTTTAAGCCAAGACAGCGCCTCTTTAATCGCTATGGTTTCTGCCTGAGCTTCACGGTGATAGCAATGTTGAGGTCTTGTGAATAGACACCCACACCCACCCCTTCTTTTGTCTTTGATCCATCTGTGAAGGTGCGCAGAGGATCTTTCAGTGTTTGCATGTCAGTCATCCAGTCCGATCTGGAGGGAATACTGATTGAGAATTTCTTTTCAAAGATGTCCTGGGGTAGTAGGCGGTCGGTGTCGTTAGGAAGGAAATTGAATTCCTTGAGAATGGTTGAGTGGCCAGTGTTGAGTTCGGACCACAATCGAAGTGTTTTGAGTCTCATGGCTGTACTTGCTGCTGCTTGTTTCCCGAATATATCCAGATTTGGGAGATGGAGGAGAATATTCAGTGCGTGAGATAAGGTGGTTGGACGCTGGCGAATGCATCTCGCCAATTAAAAGCACTGTAATGCTGGAATCTGGCAAACCAACGGGTAGTGCGCGTAGATCTGGAGTGGGACTGGTGTTAACTCCAGCCGCAAGAAGTAGTCTCATATTCTGGAAACCTCACAGCGACAGACTAGGTTTCAGAGTAGAGTAAGGAAAATAACCATCATTCAGTGTTATGCTCCGACAGATGACTCCAATGAGGATGAAAAGGACAAGGGCACCTACAGTCATTTAGGTGCAGCTGACAACCAAACGCCTAATCCCCATATCGCAATTGTGATGCCAATGCCAAAGTAGGCAGCGACAACACTATGCTCAAATACGTAATGTGAGCTCACGGCCTTCGAGACCGCAATGACAACGGCGAACGTTTTGTGGACTTCCGCAACGCCAACCGCTTAGTCATTGGTGGTACGTTGTTTAAGCATAATACCTGCCACAAGATCAGCATCAAACATCTCACCAGATCGATCACCTTGCGATAAGCAGCCGCTTTAGAAACGATCTTTTAGACGTCCAAAACAGACGTGGAGCCGACATCGGGCTGGAGCGAGATCACCATCTTAGGATAGCTCATATACGACTTTGTACTAGTAAGGCTGGCTAGTTAACGCAAACAATGACACTACAGCGAAGTCACTTGCTGTTTCTTTGCGCTTGGCACGCAAACAAGAAATAAGACCCTCTCTCAAAGGACCCCGATATACCCGTATAAGGCGCGACAGTCATAGAACGCAGTAGCATGGACCTTAACCTAAGCGAAACATTTGATTCTGCGTCGCTTCCGCTGCGCGAACTGTTGAACAACGAACCATAACCGACTTTAAAAAAGGTCACATAACTCCGACGTCTTCGACAAAACGTCAAACTTTGAAACAGTGAAAGACTCCAAAATTAAAGTAATCAGTGACATCGCCGCAGAGATTAAGGATCACCCTCGCCAATAGAGGCGTCTTTAAGCTGGAAACTGAATTGAGCAATTGGCGTTGTTCCACTCTCGGCCCAAGATATCCCTGTACAAGACCCTGAGTTACCTTAGATCCCAGCCCTACTCTATGTCGTTGAGGTATGGACCCTAACCAAAATAGACAAGGCGATTCTTGGTCGCTTCGAGCGAAAAGTCCTGCTACGAAATTTGAAACGAATGAAACGACACTGATGCTGTTTCAAGGAGAAGACTGCCGACGAACCCTACGATCTGAACGCGGGCATCAATATGATAACACGAGTTCGTCTATCTTCTCGGACAACTAGGCCATGTAAAGTGACTGGATACTAATGCTCCGACCCGGAATGTCTAGGGACAGGGTAGTAAGAGAGCCACGCCAACGGTAGCGTAAGTAGCTGGATAGGGACCTCAACCAGGTAAAAGTGAGTAGATGGAGCACAAGACCTAAAGGCTATATGGAGAGACATTGTGGCTGGACACGTTGTCCGAGTCGAAATTTGAGCTCAGCTCTAAATAAGTTCCTTCAACTCTCGTCTCGAGGTCTGTTGCCATCATTGCTTCAGTGTGCAGGCAATTGGTCCTACCGTGAAAAGGATTGAGCATCAGTTCACTCGTGACCATAACAGATCAACCAGGCGTAGACGAAGTAGTTGGAGGATAGTAGAAGACCGGAAATCCCAATCAGCCGTTTGAGGCATCGACAGTTTTAATCCAGATGGATTTGGGCTTACATCCGTATACGATTGAAATCGGACGAACAAGGCTACATTGTGAATGCTAGAGATGTCTGCTCGAGGCCGCCTAGATGGAGCAGTTGGTTGAATGCTTGGCTGCAGGGGTCCCCGGTTCGAATCCCAGTGAAAGCTTAAGTTAATATGCTCTTATGGGGTTCTCAAATCTGGGCCATTAATCCGTTGAGTCAAATTAAAGTCACAGGAGGTCACAATGAACCAATAATGGTCTAAGTGAGCGGCCAATTTCGCTGGCGGCTCAAGAACCTAACCGAACCTTGCTGGAGGACAGTATTGGGTAACAAACCATGTTCTCTGACGAATTGGAGCTCAGTGTTTATGCTAAAAACCAAGGTACACGATCAAGCATTAGTGCTTTAAACCGCCTAGATGGCGCTGTTGGTAGAGCATCTGCCCTTGCTTAGAGGGCTGTTGGGATAAACTTATAAGGCACATCATTTGAGCGGTAGTAGTCCAATAATGATGTAAGTACCATATGCTGGCAATTTCGTTAGCAGCCCAATAACTTCACATAGACTGACAGTTTGTTGCGGACTACCACACGGCGGCATGTTTGGACCCCATTTCTCTTGAAATTGAGGGGGAAAGCCGATGTTGTTACCGTCAATGGTCTAAGGAAACAGCTATTTTAACCGACTTTCTGTGGCGAGAGATGGACAAAATGAATACATCTGAGTTGGGATTCCAAGAAGACAACGTCATATGCCTTACAAGCGATGCAGCGCTCGCAAATGGGAAAGAGACATTTGGCGGCTGGGGCATCCCTCGGCAAGTGTTCATCACTTGGTCGCCCCGATCATGTGGCTTGAAACCACGGGATTCCACCATTCTCCTTGTCCACGTCAAGCCCTGAGATTACACTTAAAAGCGAAGAACTACAGACATTCCTGACACTATTGCCGGAATAACGCCGCACTTAATGAACTGACAGCATCTACCAGCCACGCCAAGGTGAAATACTAGCATTCCACCCCGAAAGCTGAACGCCATGACATCAACAACTGCCGGCATTAAATTCAACAACACGTCTCAAGACATACCTCGAGTACCCGGCTTATGTAACAAAACATAAAAAAGAAGAAGTCTAGGAATTTTATGCGATTTCCCTTGGTTTCCGCGAAGTAAGATTAAACCTAGACAGACTCCGAATCGCCCACACGCTTCAACGAGCTCAGCCAACAATTCTAACGGCCTTGTGGTCAGGACTTGTGGGCACACAAAGGACCCCCCCACCAACCACACCTACACACGAAGTCGCTTTTATTTGCCTCGTCCTTCCCCGAAATAATCTGGTTTTATAACTTTCGAAATAAAAAAATAAATAAATCTTTGAGTGTGCTTCCCCCAGATGGGGCATCTATTATGTACCGGCTTTATATGTGCGACAGGACGAAGTGAATGCCGGCACAGGCAGCACTCTCGCCCACACAGTCCCACACACACTCGCACAGTTGAGAGTGTATCCAAAAAGCTCCAAGGACGCAAGTGTTACACTCGAAGGCAACAGCACAATGCAAACGGGGGAGCAACAACAGCCGCGAGAGGAGGAATTCCCTGGTTTTTCGGGGCTCTCCGTGTGTAAGTGCGCACCGCCTGTGGGCGAAATTCGATTGTGATCGAGATTTCGAGACGGTGAGTGGGGGGAAGCACAACACACAGGCGGATGGATACATAGCCCCGTCAGCCCAGAATATAGGACAAATCGAAACGGGAAGTGGAAATGCTGCTGCAGACCGTGAATGAATACATTTTCGATTTCACATCCCCTGAGCCAACGGGAAGTGGCGGATGGCGGATATCGGAGGCGAGTCCTTCTGCCCCGCCTCGGTCGGCCGTGGGTCGATGAAATTTACATTTTAATTAAATTTGCCCAAATTTCATGAATAAACTCGCATACTAGCGCAGCCACAAGCCCGGCGTTGGACCGACGTCAGACAGGCTGCGGCATTTGGGGAGCCTCAAGGACGAGCAGGATACGACTCTCTCGCTGGGCCAGTGTGCGCCGGCATGAATTTTCTAATTAATATTAAAAAAAAAACAAAAGAAAAAGGTACCAACGAGCAGAGTTGGCTCTGCGAGCTTAGATTGACTGGGAACTAATCGCAATCGGCGACGAGGGTAACTCCGGCGATGGTGGTTACATTTCTATGGCTTTGTGTGTGCGCGGCGCGCCATCGACAGATAGAGAGAAAACTTTTCTGGGTCTGCCCCCAAACGTTACTTGCCTTCACGACGGCACGTGTACGTAATTAACTATCGACTGCGAGGGGTGGGGCTGGGGTGCGGTGGGAGGACAGACAAAAGGTAAACCTTATCCCAATGCCCGCCGGGGGCTGCTGGTGTTGGTTTGATGGAAATGGCTTCCGATGATTATGGGTTGCCTGACGCGGCTGGGTTGCCGATGAAATTCGTTCAGCCTGACCCAGAGTCATTGGGTCGAATTATGTAACCGGGAACGTGTAATTAACGTCATTAAGTTAAGAATGGCGGGACGTATTGATTTTGTATGGTTTTTAATGCACGCCATATTGAGTTGTTGTTATTCAGCGGGTATTTGAAGGGTATGCGTGTTGATAGAGTGATTAGGGAAGGACTTTTTTAGGCGATTTTATTCATAAAATACGAGCTGAATTGGAAGGGAACCTTGCTGAATGGGGTATTCGCTTCGTAAAAAAACACTTTGAGTGCATAAAATTTCTAAATTCAAAATCATTTCCGAACATTTCCCTGTTGTAATCATAATTCAGCACAATTTATTGTGGATCAATTGCGTTAATGCTGTTCGGAAGGAAATGAAAATGAGTAATTTTGAGTAAAATATGTGCTGAATGGAAAAAATGCCAAGACAACAGCTTGCTGAGTACTTTCCTGTGATGAAACCAATTTCATTTTTCTGATTTTTAAGAAAGTTGTCGAACCCCACACTTGCTAGAATTTCCGTAGCAGATTTGATTTGTAAGCACAATTCAGCACAATTTTTTGTAAAGCAAATGAGTTAATGCCGTTTGAAAAACACCAAACATGATTAATTGTAAGTAAAATATGTGCTGAATGGAAACAATGTCAAGAAAACAGCTTGCTGAATACTTTCCTGTGACGAAACAAATTTAATTTTTCTGATTAATAAACAAGTTTTAGAGACCCTACCCTTCCCTGGATGCATACAGCTCTCAAAATTTGATTTTCCACGATTCAGCACATTTGGAAAACAGCAAAAATGATTAATTGTAAATAAAAAATGTGCTGAATGGGAAAAATATCAAGACAACAGCTCGCTGAAACGTTCGTGTGCGTAATCTTTATTCTGATTTCCATGAAGCCTGAATGCATACAGCTCTCAAAATAAGATTTTTCGTAGTAAATTTCTGTTGTAAGCACAATTCAGCGGATTTATTTGAGAAAAAAGTGAATCAATGTGGTTCAAAAATGTGTCAATATTGTAGATTGGTGAAAATATTTCAGCTGAATTGCATATCTGCCTTAATGTGGCGCTATGTGTTAACTAAAAATGGCTTGACCCAATCTTTCATGCTTAAAGATCACTCAGCACTGACATTTTCCCTGAATTCGCTTTAAGTTGCACGGCTGGAAGCAATTTGCTAACCCATTTAAGAGAAACTTCAAGGTTCGGCTGGCTGACAACGGACCCAACTCCTCCCCGAATGACCAGCTCCCTCCCCGTTGCCTCTTTCAAATGCACGCCGTTTAAATGCATCACTCAATGTCTACTGTGACATCCTCAGCGGGAGTTCCTGATTGTCTTCATTGCCATTGTCCAAGTCCCACAAAAGCTTCGCTCTCTCTCTCAAATTAAAGCATCCCAACAGAACTGGCACAAGAACAGAAAATGAATCGCGCTGGCAACGTAATGAAGTTCCAACTCGGTTACACGATGATTTCTAAAACAGTCATCCCCTCTCATCGAGTTCAAATTTCCAGCTTGTAATGCGAAAGAGACTCTTTACAAAATCGCACCATTGTAACAGTGTTCAGTCCAATTAGAGGCACAACCTCAACGCGGCGCATCCAATCGCCGGCGGCGTTGTTCCAAATTAGAAGCCGAGCTAGGAATTCCCCGCTCGCAATTGAGTAACGAGATATCCTGGTTACAAGACCAGTAATGAGACCACCATCCATTCGCTCTTTTGTTGGTCGAAAACAATACCTCTCGCCCAGTGTAATTACCTCTCCTCGACGGGCGCTTTTTTTCCTTTTTGCACTTGTTTTACAAAAAAACACAAGGCAGTCTCTGGAAACTCATTCATTCAGCTGAAATTCATTCAGTTTTGAGAAAATTCGAGAAAAAAAAGCATGCGACGAGTGCTGCTCGTGGTTCTGCTTCTGGACGTGGCACCACGTTGCCGCTGCCGAACCGACATCGAGCCGGAGGAGTCGATTTTCCACGATTTCGCGCCGATGTGCGACAAATTCTGCGGCGAACTCAGGCACCAGTTGTGCAGAGCGGGCGTGGAGGAAGGACACAGGAAGTGCTCGCCGGACTTCAAGATCTACGACGTCGAGAAGGAGCACAACCTGAAGCACGCAATCCTGATGGGCATCAACGGCCTGCGCGATCGCATTGCCGGCAAGATGCAAATTGCCAATATGAACATTCTGGTGAGTTGACCTTTGAGACATTTGAGCCCATCCCCAGTCACTCAGTCCTCTTCGCACAGAAATGGGACGCCGAACTCAGCCTGATGGCGAAGATGTACCTGAGTGAGTGCAAGGCGTTCGAGCGGAACCCGTGCCTGGATCTGGGCCGACCGGGCCAGGAGAACATTGACTCGCAGCCGCGCTACTACCACGTCACCGGAAGCTACGGCATCCGCGTCAGCCAGTTCTTCCCCATCAACTTTGTGCCGTCGATCTTCAAGGACTGGTACTACCAAAAGAACCAGCTGAGCCCGCCGACCACGTTCCGGTCGCGGCTGGACGACCTCTACGGCAACCTAACCGGCGACAACGACTTCATCCGCATGGCGTATCCGCAACTCTCGCGGATTGGCTGCGGCGTCGCAAGGTGAGCGCAAGGTCACACACTCTCTCTCTGATGACTCGTGTGTTGTGTTCATTTTGGCAGGCTCTCCGGATCGTACATCTTGCAGTGTCACTTCTTCCCCTTCACCAGGCACAACTTTAAGTACTCCATCGGCGAGCCGGCAACCAACTGCATTGACCTCTATCCGCTGAAGGGTCTGTTCTTCAAGAATCTCTGCACGGACACGTCGTCCGGCAGTGAGAGGCGCTTGGAATCGAATCAATTGTGTATTCTTTTGCTGATACTTACGGGTACAGGATGTTCCGGCTTCGCGTGCAAGGGGGTTCGATCTTCTGGCAAAAGTGAAATTGGTAATGCCAGAGCCCCAGCGGTGGCTCGTCGTGCCTTGCGGTAGCAATTTATCACCACGATTAGTATGCTTATGCTTGTGCCGCTGATCGATATCCCAGCCGTTATAGCCAGAATATATCCTGAAAGAAAGAGAGAGAGAGACAGGAGTTGTTTTAGATTGGGTTGCAAAATGAGAGTAAATAAATTATTGAATTGAGCACAGAGCTCAGTAGGAGATGTTTTTCTTTAAATTTGAAAGCGAATGCGGAAAATGGAAGATGTGGGCTGAAAGGAGACGGTGTGAAATTTACTTTTGCAGCTGGATTTTGTAAGTTTGTCAGGCAAGGACCTGGGTAAGGTTTGCCACGTTGTCGAGTGCAAATGCCCACATAAGAGCATCGACGCCGAATTGAGTTGCTTATGATCGTCAGCCACATCCTGTACGTGGTCAATTCAACTGCATGGCAACTGAATGGGCGGCAGAGGCAATAAAACAACTCTTATTCTGGCAGTATTGCTGTAGGGAGCTTAAATCTGGACGATCAGCTACCGCAGAGCTCGGTCCTGGAGCATGCGAAGGAAAAATTCTGCGTCGGATGTATGAGGCGAATGGGAACTCTACGTGTTTAACCAGGAAGTGGATGTAGTCCGGAAGGCAAAAATCCGTCGACTACGCCGACCCGGCCACATGGAGCGCATGGACACCAACGCTCCTGGTAAGGGGGGTCTTTGAATCCGAGCCTCTGGGTTCGAGAAGGAGAGGAAGACTGAACCTCCAAAGACCAAGTCATTGCGAACGCAACACAGCTTAGTTTTGATGAATGTCTGCATGCAGCAGACGATGGCAGGTAGCGATGTCTCAGGCTCCGAACCTTCAAGGGTGTGTTAAGTAAGTCCAGGTCCAGTCCGGGCAATTACAGACCCCAAACGTTGATCCTCCCCGAAGTACGAAAAAACACATGTTTCCCAGAACAGTGAGCTTTGCAATGATGCTGCTGAATAAATTGGAGACGTTCCTCAGGTGTGATGATGATCCATGACGATTTGTCAAGGGATTCTGAACTGGAATAGCACGACTCGACACGGCAATGAGATCCCTGTGGTCTGTCAGACACCAAACCTCTCGAAAAACACAAGTCTGAATGAATCACCCTCAACCGCACAAGACCTTCGACATTTCGTTTATTTTTAACTCATTTGTGCACAGACAGAGCAAACTGAAGGTCCATGTCCACATTCGATAAAAAAGCATCATTGGCAACTAGAAAGCGAGATGATGGACAGTGAAACAGTGATGGATGTCGGAGGTCAAAGTCGGTTGTCACTCTAACCAAGGAAAAGAGTTCACTTAGAGGACGCCAATGAGAAGAACCAAGCCCTTTTAATCAATTCAGCAAATGACCCTTAGTCGTTCTTGGGTCCCAAAATACGATAAGGAACGGTGTTCGTCTGACAAAAGCCAAGGGGCAATCGACTGGCATTGCCTTCTCTGTGCGACGGAGTCTCGCCAGACCGGAGTCTCTTCAAACTGAAGTCTCTCCAGCCAGATCCATGGCTGACTAGGTGCCTTTAGTTGGATCGTCGATGAGGAAGTGTAGGGAGCATGAAAGGAAGCAAAGAATGTGGGCGGTCAGGCGTGCGCTTGATCCTCACTCAACCAAACAACCTTTTAAACTAGACGATGCTTTCGATAATTCCCTTCATTTTGTTGCGACTTTTTAGACGTGGGTTTGTTACTTTCATGCTCTCTACACTTCCTCATCGACTACCCATCCTTATGCCCTTCGCGGTCACCTCTAGAGATGTCAAAAATTGCACGCAGAACCGCAGAGCATGCCAAAAATTGCGCATCTGGCCTGTCCCCCCACTTCTAAATAGTCCGTCAGGTTAGCTCAATAAGCACGCAGAAAAAAAGCCCACCATCGACGTACACTGCATCGTAAATATTCCAAGTCCATACGAGTGGTTATCAGCGGTCGTCCGTCGTGCGATTCCAAATGATTTCGAGTCTTGATTATGATTGAGTGAATGGCGTGGTTCTTGTTTTTTGATTGGCGCTGCAGTCCGGATCTGGACCTGGGCCTCAAGCAAATGGCGTGGTTGCAAATGCGAAACAATGCGCTGATGAGGGGTGGGACTGGCTGTGTTCAGAGATCGCATGATTTCGGAGATAAAAATTGTGATGGCGTGTACTCTGGTCAGTGGTGGAGCCTATGCACGTCGGAATCTGCACCATGAAGGACTGCAGGATCGAGAACGGAGGTGGTTCGACGGTGTTCACAAAGGACACTTGTTAAAGAATATTGAACGACGTTCGCCTAAGGCCATTGCTGTGGCTCAGCAGCTAATTTGTAATTTTTATAATCACATGTCAGCGTTTCAAAACGAATGACGACTGGGAATCGTCCCAGAAAAACAACACACCTTCTAGCTGTCCACATTCTATCGCAAAGGCTTCAAACGGAAGGACCTAAAGGTTTTTTTATGCTAACCTAGAAGCAGACCGGGAAAGCTGGTCTCTTGTTCACGCGAACACAATTCCGAACGAGCAGGGAAAATATCCTAGACTTCATTGAAAGAACCCGGCACTCAGGAAACGACTGCATACTCTCTCACACAGAACTGGCAATGACAAACGAAGCACTACTAGGCCGTCCCTCGACAGCAAAATGTCCATCAAACACAAAAGCCTAGACTGGGTTAGCAAAGAGGGCCGTTTATAATAATAATAATAATAATAATAATATGGGTGTCGCTACAGCCCGTAGGGGGCCAGGGCCTAGCTTCTCAGCAACCACTGGTGTTGTGCGTGCTATTGTTCTCTCACGAGTGGAAGGGACCTACAGTTTTATGCCGACTCCGAACGGCCAAGTTTGAGAAGCTTTTTCTAGACAGGAAATACTCTTTGAGCATTGTCAGTGACTCGAAAGAGGTGGGGTCGTGAAAATTGTTTTCGACGCACAGAGCAGGAATCGAACCTACGACGTCGAGGTTGGGGTCGACACACATACCCACAACGCCACGGGCCACCACAGGGCCGCTTAAGGAGTCACAAATAGACCAATTAAGACGCATTGTGGTAAGAAGCGGATTGCCTCACTCCTCTGCTTGGGACCAGTTGATGCGGTGCAGCTAGTCATTTAGTTCGCTGAGATGTTGTAAGCCTTGCCACCTAGGTATGAGTGCCTACGACTATTCAGAACACTGCACGGCCAGAGGAGGGATGATGTATAATTGAGGCGATCTTGGAACCAAACGAACTCTGTTAAGAGGTGTTTCCGGGGTGCTGTGGCTAAATGAGGACAAGAGATGATTCCTCTTCATCCATGCGGCGTGTGCTACAATCAGTTCATGAGACAACAACTCTACGAGCATCTATGCCATTTGGGCAGTAGCCATTTATGACAGCGATTCTGAGTGGAGGTTTATTTGATCTGAACAAGCAGTGTGAACGTTCCAGGTCCAATGCCCTCTAATGACTTTTGATTGTTTGCAAAATTCTTGACGAGATGGTAGTCTGCAGTAAGCCACCTGTAGGGTGACGGAGGAGGTTGAACCATTCCTTGCGAGTTCTGTGTCCCGGCACCCACCTAAGGCGAATGTTGAAATACTTAGTCATCTCGTGAAGACAAAGCCGGCACTTTAGGCTCTTTAGGAAGTTTTTTGAGTTCAAGATGACATTGCTTAGAGACTTAATTGGGGCCTGGCCGGTAGAAGAGATGATGATATCCCTTTATTCCCTAGAGCAAAGGCAGTGCCACTTTTATCTCAATGCTTTCGGCCTGAAAGACCCTACAGTGTTCAGCGAATCTTTGGAGTAAACTCCTACAGCCAACCAATCGCCCGTCTTTAATCTATTTCACAGCAGCTCATCGAGTATCTGATTGGCAGACATCCGGCCCACTTTCTCTCCAGAGACTCCGTACATTAGCTACGGCCTGACTATAAACTGTCGTCTGAATATGTGCGAATTGTCCATTTCTAGGACCAGTGTTTCCTTCAGTCCTACGGTCACTTGTAGGTTTTGGCTTGTGAACAAAGCCCTTCATCGTGTTCAGAGATTCCGATTGGTGTCTTCAATTGTAGCCGCCACCTTGCTTGGGTTATTCTTTTACTTTTGTACTCAGTTTAAGTGATCAACTTTCATGAACGTCGTCTGTTGTGTGTGGCCATTCAGGGTGGAAACCGCAGAATCTTCGAAATGACACTTTGACCCTTCCCCGTGGTCCATATTGGTCTGTACGTCAAACAAGGCCCATGTCAGAGTACAGCGCCTACATCAACTCGAGGCAGAAGAACAAAAACAGATATCGCTTAAAAAACTTTTCCTTTAAACGACGTTTCGAGGGAGGAAATTGGATGTTTTTAGGGAAACGTGTGTATAGAGAGTACAGACTTCTCTATCCGTATTTTCTCCCTCGAATGAAAAAAACTCTCAGCTCCTCCCATTCTCCCTGAACTCCAAGTCAAGCCATTGCGTGACAGCCTTCCGCACAGTTCTCCCCCATTCTCGTCTGAATGCCACGAAACCACGGCGAGACAGCACACGTCTCACGTGCGGCAAGAATAAACTTACCGAACCGAATAGCTGAACAATACGAAAAGAAAGAAGAATCCACTAGATTTTTTGGCAACCTGCCCACACGCTGACCGTCGAATGTACGCCATGTGTGCCCGCATTTAGATCCCATTACCGGGTGTCTCCACAGCCAGAGAGGTCAGGGAGACACCGTTCAGCTGATCGACTGATACCCACGTTAAATCCGAAATCGATAATCGCACCACCGGTCGCGGTGCGACGAGGAGCCTCCGCCAGGAAGGAACAATCTGAGCGCGCCTATCACGCGGCCAACTTGAACTCTTGGCCTCATCCACGAGTCCACACTTGATTGACACACTCTCCACTCACTCTGCACATTTCGTGCTTCAATTCGAATTAATTCTCAAGTCGTGTCGTGTGCGATAAGCGCTCGCGTCCAGATTGATTCAAGCAAATTCAAAGCCTTGACAGTTAATAGAGATGCCATTGAACTTGACCGGATCCGAGAGCGATCCGCAAGAGGTGACCTCTCTCACTCCACACAACGTCTTCAGGGGTTGACTGTAATTTTCTAATAAAGAGCTTAGATTGAGATGATCGCAAACAAAACAACAGCAAAATTTAAGCCAAACCAACGACGCGAGTCAGTGAACTGCATTTTGTTTGAGTTTAAATTTGGATCAATTTTTTTGAATGAGTCCTTTTGCGAATTGAATTATTTTTCACATGTCACGCACGCACACTTGAACTCTGACGACGAAAAGTGGTCTGAGGTCAATGTTAAGCTGTTTGGTGAATACGCTAAATATTAATTTGTGGTGTTTTTTGTTGTTCTTGCTGTGCTCATGTTTTGTCAATCAGTGTGACGATTGTGAAGAGTTCTAGAAGAAGTTTGCCATCAGTTTTATTTTTTGGCAGGATTCGCGTTGATCGTGGTGTGAGGTGTTGGTGGAGATCGTGTGGCCACAAGAATGGAGTGCATTCAGCAAGTGGTTGTACTAGACGGGGGGATTGTTGGTTGATAAGCTGGTTCTCCCAAGAATTCCATGGGATTCAAGGAATCAATCAAATTTAAGCCACAAAATGTGATCCAGTTGAAAGATGCAAAATAAATTTTACATCAAAATTTAGTACCAACACAGGTACATTTAGCACAACATTTAGCACATTTTGTACAATTTTTGTACTTTCATTACAATGTTAGTATATTTAGAAAAATTTAATTGGTACATTATTAACACATGTCGTAGACTATTAATAGCTTGTACACATTAAGTGTCCTTTCAAAACATTTAGTCTACTTTGCAGAGCATTTAGTACAAATTTGAGTGCATTCAGTGCCCCTCTTAGTGCATTTAGTGCACATCTTAGCCAAATTAGTACACCTTTTGGTACATTTAGTACATTATGTGCAAGTTTTATGATATTTAGTGCACGCCTCAGCACGTTTGGTACACGTTTCTGCACATTTAGTACACATTTTAGGACATTTCGTACGCATTCCAGCACATTTAGTACATTTTATGGTGCACTTATTACACTCAGTGCACGTTTTAGTATATTTAGTGCACGCCTCAGCACACTTAGTACACGTTTGAGCACATTTAGTACACATTTTAGGACATTTCGTACGCATTGCAGCGCATTTAGTACATTTTATGGTGCACTTATTACACTCAGTGCACGTGTTAGTATATTTAGTGCACGCCTCAGCACATTTAGTATACGTTTTTTCCCATTTAGTACACGTTTTAGAATTTTTAGTACACGTTTTAGTACATTTAGTACACGTTTTAGTACTTTTAGTCCACATTTTGATACATTTAGTAAAAATGTTGGTGCATTTACTAACTGTCTTAACACATTTAGTACACGTCTTAGCAAATTTAGTACATGGTTTAGTGCATTTAGTACGAATTTCAGTACATTTAGTACACGTTTTAGTACATTTATTATTATTTCTCGTACTCGCCGTGATAGGGTGAGCAATACGACAAAACGTGAGGTTCTGAGAGTAGAGCAGCTGCTTCTGCGAACAGAAAGAGCAATGCTTCGATGGTTTTGGGCAAGTGGCACCAATGCCGCCATCGTCATGACTTCAACGGCGTGCCTTGAAAGGGATTACATCAGGTA
Organism: Eristalis arbustorum; assembly: GCA_916610145.1. Lineage (NCBI taxonomy): Eukaryota > Metazoa > Arthropoda > Insecta > Diptera > Syrphidae > Eristalis > Eristalis arbustorum. The sequence continues at coordinate 31,682,595 of OU744318.1, forward strand.
GGAGGCAACTGCTTGGCGAGGTTGACAAGGCGGTTAGAGTAAGTCCAAAAATCTGCTCCCGGTAGATGAACCAAGAAATGTTGCTGAATAGCGGCGAGATGGAAAGAAAGCACGTCTTATGGGAAGAACGTCAACATCAACGAAACTGAAAACGTTTCTCCAAGGCCCCCGAACAAAGCCCATTTAATGGCGCCCAACGTGCCTTCGGTCCAACACTCCCCCCTCCCCCCACCGCAGAATATCTTCCCCCATTTCAAGACCAAACGCCCATTACATTCAGCCCATCACCTTGCATGTACAGATGCCATCAGATAGGCCACGTTAAAGCCACAAAACGAAGTAACCGCAAACATGCGCAAAAAAGAGAGAAATAAACATTTACCGCACGTGTACCAGCAAAACGAGAGAAACAGCAGCGCACGGAGTCAAAAGGAGATCACAGCTCTGCACATAAAACACAAAATTTAATAATTCACCAAAAAAGCACCGCAGAATAGGAGATGTACGCGAAAAAACAAAAAGTATTCAACCGCCGACACACGACACAACACACCGCGACTGAGACGACGACTCTGGAAAGTTTTCTCTCCTCTTCAATTTGAAACCAATTTCACATATGTGTGTACGGGTTTTCGTGACGGATCGTCGTGCGATTTTGTTCAGTTTTTTTGGTTTTTTTTTATTGCCACGAAATTTACGGCATTCTTGTCTGGGGGTTTATCACGAAAGTAAACAAATATTATCAAATTCAACACCCCGTCGAAGGGAGGCCACAACGAGCGGGCGGACGGAAATCAAATGTCTCAAGTGGGGCATCGATGGCATCATTTCAGCGGTGAGGCTGTGCAATTAGAACCGGAAGTCGCGGTGTAGCGGAGTGTCACGTGTGTCGTCTTCTGCTGCAAAGGTTACACGGCAAAGCGGGGTGTGACCGACTCGCAGATGACCACCACCACCACCCCACGGTGTTTTGAACAACAAATAAGCATTATTATGCTTATCGCTAAATTTATCTTTTTTTTTATATTTAAAGGTAAATAGACATCCGTCTGGTGGGAGGGCTTTGGCTAGGCTGCCGACGGATACGGTGAGACAAAGTCTGACTGCGGCGAGTGTATTTCTCGTTTGTCTTATGTAAATATTATTTTAAAACTAATTTAGATGTCTGCGGCGGTATCAGACGGGCGCGCAGCACGCCCGCGAATGACGCAACCGCCAGCCAGCCAAACGGCCGCACTTACAATGAAAACAACTGAATCGACGAGAATGTGTGGCGGTGCCAATGAAAAAGTATTTCATTGAAATAAATTCCACTCGGCGGTGGCGGTGGTGCGGGCCAGAATCAATTTGCAACACCTAGACGCGTCTGATGTTTGCCCGGTATTACGACCTCGTTATCCGTTCATCCCCCTCTCTTAAGTCTATTTTGGGACGAAAATGAAAATCCTGCATCATCTTAAGTTGCCAGGTTGGTGGTTCGGCTGACCGGGCACTCACAAGACGAAATTCGAATTTTGGTTAATTATCTCTGCCGCCGCCGTGCCGCTCCCCTCTCGCCAATCGAAAGCTCTCAGACTGTCTGTCAGTTATTTATTTGTCTAGCCGTGCTCGCCCGATGGGCGGTGGGTGGTATGCAACATTGATTGCGGACGATTTGTTTTTATCGTTTGCCAATTTTAGAAGTGATGGTCTTGGTGGTGGGGGTGGGTTCGATTGGATTGATGTAAGCACCAACCCCTGATTGCACACAATGCACACCAGCACCATCAGCAGCAATCAAAGTCCGTACACCAGCGTCTGGTTCAGTTTCCTATTCCATAGTCCGAGCGTCTGCTGCTGAATAACAAGTGAGCTATTTATCTGTCTGAGAATGTGCGCGATCTACAGCGGCAGCCGCTACCGCTACCACCGCCGGCGAGTGTGAGACGTTTTAAATGGCCATTAAATAGTCAATGCGCCAAATGAGTGATATTTTTTCATTCCGACTGACTGCCGGCCACGACGGAGAGAGAAAGTTTATTTGCCGCTGGTTCGTCTCACGTTTGTCATCAGTTGGTGCGATACGAAATCTTGTGACAGTAAAGGTCGCACGTAGGAAGCACGCTGATAACAAAAGCGTGGACAGTGCCACTATTGAGTAATAATTTGCTGACCCAGTTATCTGTGCGCTGGCCGGGCCATGACATTCCGTTGGGATTTCGCAATTTTCGACGGAATTTCGTGTGACATTCTGATGGAGGCACGAGTGGTGTCAGCTTGGGTCATGGGGGCCGCTCAGAGCAGGTTAGTTTTTTTGAAGAAATCCACGGGATCATGATGAACTTTGATTAGAGGGAAAGGCAAAGACTGTCAGATGGTGCGGAGTTTCCCAGCTGGAGTCGAGTCAATGTCCTTGAACTGTGGACTTTCCATGGATGGTAGGTAGATGAGAGGGTGCCTTGCCGGTTCTTCAGGCTAATTTTAGCAAATTTTGGTTTGATCGTCTTCTTTGTTTAGACCTGGGACTCAACCAACAAGCCTCTACAGCCAGCACGCTGTTTCGCATCCAGTTCCTCACAACAGATGCTTCACAAGTAGACGACTTCCTGTCACAATGCCTTCTGTTGACTGGAAGCAGTCGTTTCAGGGTTTTCTGCTGACGTGTGAAGAGGCTTTTTCTTGATTAGAGCTTGCAAGGGAGACATTAAGTCGCACGGATCACATGACTGAACGACTGTCCTTCAGTTTGTAGCAGAAATAGGGGAAGCGACTAGAAGTTGGTCATTTTAAAGAACCCTCTCTTCGTGTTTATGCCCTCAATACCTTTTCCGGATTTTTGAACGTCGCGCGGCCGTTACATATGTCACTGCTTCCATTGAGCCCCTACCAGGCCATGGTTTGTTACCGTGAGACATTTTTTTAGACCTCGTCCAGATTCACGTGTGAAACTGAAAACTGAATCGTAGATGAGACATGATGGAGGTCTTTAGAGCTTCCTTGATGGCTCGCCCCTGTTAAGATGACTCTGTTCGTTATTTGATAACAGCTAACCATCATATTTGGACCTTTCATTGGTTACACTTTTCGAGCTTCTGTGGCCCACTATGCACTGGAGACGGTTGCATGAGCAAGTGGCCATCCTTAAGTAGCCTTGGGTCGGGCTTGTTTGGATTCAGGGCCTCGTTGGTTCTTCTGGGATTGATCTTTGGGAGTTTCTGAGTTCCTCCTTTCGGATCCAGAATTGGATGCTGCATTTTTTTGACCAGCTGTTGTCTGTCCATGTTGCTCAATCCATGAATAGACAAAAGCTCAATGATAGAAGCCGCTTTTCCAGCTGGGACTTCAAGATTTCCATTGCCCTCGTGGTTTAAATGTTAATTTCTTTGGCAGCTTGCTATGTGCTTTTTGGAATTCCCACACAGCCTAGGGGTTGAATGGGATGATGCTTAGAACTTGGCCTGGGAGCTGGCTACCTGAGAATAGCGATATATTTTTAAGCCAAGTCAATATCTTCACTGACGCTATGTGCGGAGCTTGAAAAAATCCTAGATAAAGCTAGATGTTTAGGACTACCAGCTCCTACTACTGTTTTTAACTTTGAATCGTCTGTGTACTGTCTTCGTGCGTTGACATTCATCCAAGAAAAGCTGAAGACTGACATGATCAACTTTTCTCAGAATCTCCACCCTTTAGTTTACGGTCTTTAAAGCCACATGTACATAGGTTCTTTGCAGTCCTACAACTTGCCTTGCAGCTTTAGTCTGTACGTACGGTTGAATAGATGCGTATACGTCCTATTGGAGTGGTTCTCGTCGCACACTCTGTGAAAACAACGCGAGTGTTTCTAGAGTCATCATCATCATCATATTCTGACGCGAATGATCCAATAGGGGGCGCGCACTAGATATCTCCCGGCCACTCGATCCTCCGCCATCGACTCTAACTCATCGGGATTCATGCCCAGACGCAACCAAGTGCATTTTTGGACTTGGTTCAAACACCTTCATCCGGGCCTTCCTGATTTCGCATTTAAGACACTCCTCCTAAGTCGTGATGACGGAAATATTTGTGCCACGTGCCCTAACCATCGAAGCATAGCTCTTTCCGTTACCACAAAGGAACAAAGCGCTTTAGGGACTTATTTGCATACAGTGTCGATATGTTCAATCTAGGACCTTTTGATGTGACTCCCAAGAGTCTTACAATTACTTTTAGCGTAATGGACATTTTCTTAATGTTGAGGGTCTGCAGCGATGCTGGTTTTGTTAGAGCTTATAGATGGACTTTCAGCAGTGTGAATCCAGCTCAGCGAAGAAGTGTTTTCCCAAGACTGCCTCCTTTTCTTAGCTACAACTGGGCAATTGCAGACCAGATACTGGGTAGATTCAGTTTCTTATTCACCTCTGTACTTCCGAAATGGATTCGATTTTGCGGTCAACACCTGAATGTTGCCGGATGCCCTCCAAACTGTTAATATACACACCAGGGCAAAAAGGTGTGCGCAAGTCGTTGGTAGCCCCAATAGAGCCGCTGTGGCAGGTGATGATGAGGCGTGAAATCCATCAGAAATGCCTTACTAACCACTGCTTGGATTTTGCGGTTAAAAACTCCTTGCGATCAATGATGTTGATGCCTTTTTGCTCAAGGTTGGACGTAGAGACAGGTCGCAGTCGAATTCTGATTCTATCCAGAGCTTCGTCTTCCACAATTTGTTTTCCTCGCGTGCTAAGCGAGATTGTTTCAGAGATTTTCTCGGTCTCTTCTTCGCGAGTCCGTCCACCATTTCGATTTCCTTGGATTCAAGTGTCAGACGTCACAGACACTCTGTCGACATAAACTAACCGGCGTCGATATCAGAGTGTGAGACGATATGGGCTTTATTGACACTTGTCTTGCAATTGTGGACTTGTCGGTTACGTTGTGGCGGCTAAGAGTCAGTGCTCCCTTCGACTACTGACGTGCTCAAAGGAGACCCCTTCTCCGCCGATTAAGAATGACAATCCAGAGCACAGAGAGTGAAGCAAATGGACAAACAAAAATGTAGGAGGAGATTTACCACAAATATCTGAGGACCCTCCATGGAAGCTCTAGAGCTGCGCTTAAATGGAAAGTAGACTGTTTTTTCCTTATATTCAGCGCGACTACTTTCTGCGTTCTGAGCGCTCCCGCTCTGCCTGCAATTTTGTATTGCCCAGCATCCGCATGAAATATGACTTTGAACCCACTTCACAGTCCACCCCTGCAAACCACTGGTTCCCCACGAATTACCAACTAAACGAAGCCTTGACTGTCCGCCGACAGGTCAGAACTCGCGTTCCTCAGTCGTCGCTCTGTTGTCTCGCCTTTTGTTTCAATTTCAGCCGTCCATTGTTCGGGCCAACAATAGAGAGCACGAGCACGGTCGTGGCACGTCGACGTGACAACCGAGACGTGTACGTATCGGTCTGCCGTTGACGCTGCCACAATTGACATCATGAATCATTTTGACAACTCCTTCGCATAAGTATCTAGTTCTGTCTGCACAGAGCGACGAGTGTGTCTGTGTCGCGTCACGTCACGTTAGCCGAAGCTCACATAACAAAAACGCGCGCGTTCTTCAAGTGGAAACAAACAAAAGCAATGGCATTCAGTGAAAATGGCCGGCGAGCGTGGCTGCACATAAATCATTGTCACCAGGAAGAGGAGACAATCACATAAGAACCGGTTACGTAAGCGCTCGTGTGATATCCCGAAGAAATCCGTCCTCTGCACACGAAGGCATGTAAGCACATGCCCTTCATGGGCGGATAATGTGCCAGGACGAAAATAAAATCCCTCGCAATTGCCGTCATCAAATACCTTGACCCATCCTAATTTCCTTTTTTGTTTGTGCTCGTCCTTTGCACGCTCCACTGCAGCCATTGCTGCTGGCGGTGGTGCGAGCGGTGTTTCTTCTGCGGCTCCGTCTCTCTCTAGCTCCTGATTCGGTTTCCGTGGGAGAAAGGTGGAATTATGTACACACGCCCACGAGAAAATCGATAAAATCGCCTCCAGTCAGCAGACGACAGACAAGGGAACAACAAAGAGCACATTGCGGAGGGGTCAGGCTGCAGGACACCGGTGGCGCGGCCGAGGGAACGGACGAGTGTCTGCCCATGTGCCAGTTCCAAGTGCTGACCCAAATTGTATTTCCCCATCGATGGGCGCCGGTGTGTGTTGCGAGCGCGCGTGTGTCTGCGTCTAAGTCGAGACCGGAGTGCCGGAATGCCGATCCATCATGGCATTAAGTCCCACAAAGGAGGAAGCGCCCAGAGTCTCCGCACAAAGGGATGATTAATGGCGGAGTGTGCGGCAAAAGAGAAGAAAATTAACCTTAGTTCGGGCTTTTCCTGGAAACTTCGTGGTGTGCGAATGTCCAGCTGTCCGGACGGCGGTATTGATTTTTATCAGCCCCGGGGTTCGGTTCCTCTGGTGTTGACGGGCGAGGTGGTCTCGAATTGTCAAAGTTGAGGCGTCTGTATGAAATTCAATTAACTCAAGTTTGTTAGCATTGTTCGGAGGGGACACTTGACGAGAGTAAATGTTCTTGTTGTTCTTGAAGTGAGTTGCGTTTGCGGTGCCCACAGGTGAGGAGGTGAGGTCCTAATGAGTCCTTGAGTGGACAACTGAGTCTTCGGCTGGCCATGGAAATGGCTGTCAGTTGGGTTGGGAGCCACTTTCGAACTGACAAAGTCCACTTGTGTGATGGGCCGCAGGTTAATTGGTTCTGAGGGCATTTCAATTATCAGAGAAATTGTTTAGCAAGCGATCGATGGGAAGGGGCGGCCAATTTGACAGCGCCATCTAGAGGTAATGGGAACCTAAACAGACAGCGCCATCTAGAAGTGTTGGCACCCATTTAACAGCACCATCTAGCGGGGAACGTTTCCCATTAAACAGCACCATCTGGCGAGGGAATCTCGGGCTCAGTTGTAACCACGACAACTAGTGCCCGTTCGTCATCATGGCTTCAGGAGCGCAAATTTGAAAGGTTTCGTCGCGGGTACACTCACTTGGACCTCAAGCCACAAACCAGACCAGAATAGCAAGCAAGCACCTTCTGACAACGATCTCCCTAGTTTTGTGTCGAATTTGGTTGACTGCGCGACAGGGAGATTGACAACGCGCATCGACAAGGCTTTCCAATGAACTGATTGATGCGGAAAGGGACAAAGTTGCCGAGGACGCACAGACGTCAGCTTTTTGGCTTCAGTTGAACCACCTTCCGGCGCATTTTGAAGGATGATCAGCTGTTGATCCGTGTAAGGTGCCATAGATACACAGCTGTAGTACGAGGGAGTTTCAATAAGAAGAGGGTTGCCGTGAATATGACAGCCAGGCAGTTTTGCGAACAATTTTGCCGATGTCGTTTAGACCACCATAGACGTAGGAGCCTAATGTGGCTGTCCTTGTTGAGCCAAGTGCAGGACATGATTTTCTCTCTAGGCTGCCGTTGGAGATTATGCCTAGTCTTATAGACAGTGTCCGGTTATTATTCCCACTCCCACGGGCAATTTTAACTTTTCAAACGATGCTGAGGCCAGATATGTGTTGTGGTTCGACAAGTGGTGCCTCCCAACCATCTGGCATTGACACTTCGCATGCCACAGTGGTTGTAGAAATAAGAAGAAGATAGAGTGGCATTCATTCGGAGTGTCAGACACAGTCTGCTCCGTGTGCCAGGCCATGGAGACACATCTCTGGAGGTTACAGGATATTGGAGCAACTGCCAGTCCCTTGGCGTATTTTTGGCAAAAAAGTTGTGGAAAAGTGTAATCTAGGTGAACTGAGGTGAAGTTTTGGTCGTGTTCTCTTGTCGCATTTTTTCAGTTCCCCGACATGTGTCTCCGTGGCCTGGCACACGGAGCAGACTGTGTCTACCCCTCCATCTTCCGCCGTGTAGATTTCTACAACCACTGTGGCATGCGAAGTGTAATCTAGGTTAATTGAGGCGAGGTTTTTGGCCGCGTTCGTAAGTGTAGTCACAGCAGTGAGAACATGCCTTTAGACGATTCAGCAACGAACTGCATGGGCTTTACTGTACAGCGACATTCGACTAGCAAGGCGTCTATGCATTCCAGGATGGCTGGGTAATACGTCAGAAAACGTAATTGGGGATGCCCACGAAACCGATGGCGCACACAAGTGGAGAAGGACCTCAGCTGTTTTGGAGTAATTGGAGGAAGTTATTATTAAGTTATGCTTCCAACTAGCTTTAAGCACGTTTCTCGAGTACATATATAAGTTGAGCCATGAGTTACTTAATAAAAATGAAATGTAATTGGAGAATGTTTGCTGAAAATTGTATTCGACAGACGATCCTTGGCATCAGAAGAAGAATTTGACGAATCTTCAGACTAACTTTCGCTATGTTTTGAAGTTAACCTTGGACCAGCGGAAAGCGCAGCTTCAAGAAATTAACTTGTTTGGGAATGTTTACTGGGGCTCCGCCATAGCTCAAAAAATATTGCCAACGCAGGACAGTGTACAAATTCGCGATTCCAGAGGAACTTTATTCAAAAGTCAAAATTGTCCGAATGACAAACCTTGTTATCCTTTCTTTGCTGTTGTCCACAAATTCCTTCAACAAAGTTTAAACCTTGTATGACTCTATGAAGTGGTAGTAATGATCGTTCAGTTTGAAGACCTTGGGAAATCCAAATATTGACTTTGACTAGCCTTTGAGAACAATGCCCAAACGTCCTGATCGGGAAGTGTTTTTAACCCACACTTCCCGATCAGGGGAGTCCTGCATGTTGTCTATCAAAAAAAGACTACCAGAGAAATTTTTAAGAGAACTGATGAACGTGAAATAATCACTTTTTCACATTCCGAGTCAAATTTTGGTTCTATAAGGTCTATGACGTGCGGTTTGCTAAGAGATGGCGTAACTTGTATTATTTCATGAACATGCGTCGGAAAGCAACTGTCAATACTAGGCGTGTTTTTTTGACTAATCAGTACTCAGCTTAGTAATGATTTTCAATGCTGAGTACTGACCAGTGAAAAGACACGCGTACCATTGTACATGTTTTTCTTAAATAATAGTTAAAATTTTGAAAAAGACAGATGTCCACATTTGGCCTTAGCGGACTTTTTCCTGTGAGGGCTTTCAAAACCAAAGGGTACGCTATCAAGTCTCAGACCATTGGCGCGACGATCATCGATGTACTCCGCCAGAGATGCTCGGTAAAAACAGTTCTGTTGGCCACTTGGTTGACGTCAAAAAAATGGAGAGCCCATGTCAACCAAAGGACAAAGATCACAAGCTTAGACTGAACGAAGGCCCTCCACGATGTCTAGACAGAGCTAAAGTCTCCCTCCCCGTCATGTCAAAATGTTGAAACAAAGTAACAACAATTACCCACGTCCAGTGGCGGTTTTTTTTTCCGGCTGATTATCATGCAGCCAACGCCGGGCAGTGAATCATTTTTACAACTCAACGAGAGGGCCATACGAAGACCGCACCCAGACACATTGTTGCATAAAGTAATTTTTGAGAATTTTCGGTGTGAACATAAGATTTATTGTCCAAATGGCACATAAATCTTCGTCTTTAAGCGCGCTTCTCTTCTGCGCGATATGGCCCGACTTGACCACTCTCACGGACATCGCGAATGATCCACAATCGATGTTGAAACGATAAATCATAGGCGACGGCCACTTAAATAACGAATTCACAGCACAGCCTCGACAAACGGCAAGGACCAGCGTCCAGCACGCATTTGTGAATTTATCTCACGACGGGCAACAGTGTTGCAGCGCATAAAGCCACAGCACCGCTCGTGGTGGGTGTGGTGTTTAATTCTGCTCCTTCCCTCGAGAGGCTGCACGGCCGACAAAGAAAAACAAACGTCTGCCCACGCATTCGGGGGCCGCCAGCACCCGAGGCAGCAGTGAATTCCTATTCCGTTCCGATTGTCTGTTGAACGTCTAATTTAGAACCGAGAATGCCTCGGGGGAGGGTGGCGGTCAGATTGATGCACACCCAGCGGGCGGCGTGCCACCGCCAACCGCCCTTGGGACTGGGGTGCGATGTGTCTGCTGCCAAATAAAGAACCGAGCGCCCGCCGAAGGTCAGTCCCAAAGAGACACTGCGGCGAGACAGTCGGTCAACTCGCCGATTGGCTGATGCTGGGTGTCGATTAGAGTGCTTGCCAAGCACGGAGGCCAAGGCAAAAAGCGCCGACCTTGCCAAGCCCATGTCTGACAGGGTCTGCGGGGATCCCAAACTATGAGTGCAAATATTTGAGCAAGCAATTCGAACGTCTTGTGATGAAAGGAGGCTCTAATTCAATTGACTCTGCGTCTAGGCGCGTGAATCGTCCGAAATATCAGAGTTCAAGCAGAGCGTGGTGCCCAGCTTGTGACTGAAACAATGACTTTCAAAGAGAGACCTGGTGCCTTCGATTAGACTGCAGACAGAGTGGAAACCGGAGACCAGATCGAAGTGGACCAAAGCTGGTACAGACACTGCTAAGTGTGGAATCGGATAAACAAGAGACTTGTTAATTGCCAGTGAACATGATGCGTGCCGAAGGAACGGCGCTTTGTTTACGTCCGCCTTGGCGAGGCATTTAGTTCATTCATTTGTTTTGGAGAATGACTCGAAACCAGCGAGAGATGTTGTTTGGAAAGGTCGTTTATCGCCCGTCTGTGGGCAGCAGGACAGCGTGGGATGTCGATTTTGAAGGTAGGGGGCGCCACTTACGAGTCTGATTCGAGAGAATGTGGACCAAACATTGTAATTTTGTGGAAATACATAGTCTGGCACGAGGTCCAAATTTGGGACCCAGAGTAACATGGCTACGCCCTGTGGTGTGCTGAAACCTCACTCAAAGTTAGAGATCAGAGAAGGGGGTAACAAAGTTCCGGCCTGCACTCCCTTCAGTTGAAGCATCATGCCGAGGCCTCACTCACGACGCGGTGAGTCAAGCTTCAGCCCTGGAATCAATAGAACGGTGGTGTGTCAGTTCTGCAGATAGGGGGCGCCACTTACGGGTCTTATTCGAGAGAATGGGGTCTGAACATTGCAATTTTGTAGAAATTGATAGTCTAGCATGATATTCAGCGTTGGGACCCAGAGAAGAGGTAATAAGGCTTCGCCCTGTGGTGTGCCGAAGCCTCACTCAAAGTTAAAACTCAGAGAAGAGGTAACAAAGCGGCTCCCTGCGGTGTGCCTTCTGTTGGAACTACATGCCGAGGCCTCACTAGAAGTCAGAAGCCGGAGAAAGGGTAACAAGGCTCCGCTCTGCGGTGTGGCGTCTGTTGGAACTTCATTCTGAAGCCTCACTCTAACTTGGAGCACCCAAATGGGGTAACAAGGCTCCGCTCTGCGGTGTGCCGTCTGTTGGAACCTCATGCCGAGGCCCCGGTAACTCAACAATCAGCCCCGAACCAATAGAATGGTGGTGTGTCGATTCCCAAGTTAGGCGGCGCCTCTATCGCGTCAGATTCGAGGGAAAGAGGTGGTCCGAGGTCCAACGTTCGGACCCAAAGAAGAGGTAACAAGCTGCGCTCTGCGATGTGCCTAGTCCCTACTCTAACTTAGAGCCCAGAGCAGGCATCAGAAGGCTCCGCCCTGCGCTATGCCTTCTGTTAGAACTTCATCCCCTTGCCAGTTTCAGCCTTGGATCCGTTAGAACGGAGGTGTGTCGATTCTGCAGGTAGGCGGCGCCACTTACGCCTCAGATTGAAGGGAAAATGGTGTGAATATAAACTTTTTGTGGAAAATCGTAGCCCGGCACGAGGTTCAGCGTTGGGACCCTTCAAGGCGGTCGCAAAGCTTCTCCCTGCGGCGCACCACTTTGAACGTTCATTGCCCGAGAGCACAGCAGATGTCGGCACATTATTTCCGTCCAATCTTGAGTGTCATCCAATCCGCACGGCACGCTAAACCACAATAACAACAGGATCTGTTGAAAACGGAGAAAAACAACTTCATTTCTGCCTCCACCGATGTAATCGAGAACGTCTGTGAATCGACCGCACAATCTTTGCATGTCGTGCACAGTTGGCCGCAACAAGGTGGCTACGTGCTCTCGTCCGTGCAATGCACCAAATGCATCCGTTCCCCACGTCAACTTCATCGTTCAAGCGACAGCAACCCAAAAATCTGGCACAAAATCCTGCTGCACACTGACAGCATGTCGACAAGTGTCATCGTTGACACTATCTCGCGCGGCTGTCACTTAACCACAGTCGCCGCTGCAAGAGGAATGTGCCACCGCTACCGCCGCGCCACCAATCTGATCAAAGCACAACAACAACCAGTGCAACATTGTTGCACATCTTAATTAACCGAATCGCCTTGTAATTGATGCCAAATTGTTTTGGCGTCTGACTCCACATCAAATTGACGCTCATTGCTCGGTCATCAAGGCTAGACTGCTTGGTGTCCGCCGGTCGCTTCAAAAAGTGCCTTTGCTCGCAGATTTTCCCCGTGTCACTCCAGAGCATTCCTGGGCGCTGAGTTTATTATTTCAGCGTCGGCAACATCAAAGCCGCGAATGGAAATTTTGTTCCTCGCGCCGCTCCCCGGACGGGGCACGGGGACCGATGCAAAGAACGCTTTTCGTTTCGGTTTTCCTTCTCTTTTGCCAAAGCCGCGAAATTGTGAAACTAAAGACAGGCACACAGAAACCACGGGCGGGAGGTGGATGTTTTCCCTTCCAGCTCGATAGTGCAGCGGCGCGCACCTTCAAAAGCGACCGATCAGCCGCCGCCGACAACGACGACGACATAGACGCAGCACAGCACGACACGGCACTGCACCGTACCAGTCATGCAGGTAACACACTGTCACACAGTCACCCCGTCGTCGTCACAGTACTTATCCAACAACAAACGTGAGCCGCTCCGATTGGATGCAATTGGATACTTTGGGCGGCGGCGATGGCAAGACGAGCGGGCGCTCGGGTGGGGCTTCGCTTTGTAATGATATCGTGTTGTGTCTAGAGAAATCTGAAATCTGTCTGCTGTCTGTGCCGTTTGTCGTGTCGTTTTGATTCAATGCGATATCATTACCGCGCCGAGGACGACACAGAGAAACTGTGACAAACAAAGGTGATGACGGCGACGACTCGAACGATGAGTGAAGGATGCATGCGATCTTATGTGTAATCCCGTATTGAGAGCACGCCACGCGGATGGAGAGGTCGTCGGCCGTGGCCAGCCGGCTACGAGACGGCCTGGATGCACACACAGACGAGCATCCCCGCCGCCCTTTGAATGTAATCGTCGTGGCGCAATGAAAGCCCGCAAAGAGCCGTGCCGCCTCGAAGATGCGTGAGTTCCTGTTCACAAATGTAATTTGTGTCGGTCTTAATTAAAAGGATTTCGTTGTGAATCGCACCCCCACCCCACACCACCGGCAGCATCCTTTGACGGTGACATCACAAAGTGAAAGAAACAAATAGTCAAAGGTTCTGCTGCGAGCGTCTGAGGGCTCAAAATTATTACTAACAACTTTAGTGGCGGCAGCGTTTGACATTTGCACGGGACTTTTTGTGCATTAATGACTGACTCGGCTGAGTCCACTGGATCAACTGAATCGGTCGCAGTCGCAGCTCCGCTGAAGGAGGCCGAGGAAGGATATCAAAAGTCTATTGAAGTCGTCAAAGCGAACCTTTGACGTTAGCGTGACACATTCTCGTCTTTGAGAATGTTGTTTTCTGTTTAGGAAAAGACTGTAAAAGGAGGCGCTCAGTCTTTGAAGGAACTGCCTTGCAAATGGGAAAGTGCTTGTGAAGGCGGCGACACTCAGGAGCAATCTTTGCCGCCAATTATGCACATTTGGTCTTGTCTGGGAGGAAGGTGGGATGACGGCTCTGATGGGGATGACGCACCGAAGACATATCGAGTGAATGAACACCAATCCTTTGGCTAAGAGAATCCTTGAATACGAGACTTGTGCTTCAAGGAGGAGATTAAAGCAGGGCATCGACTGCAAAGGCAACTTGGTCGTCAATGACTGGAAATAACGATGAAGCGGCAGCATCAGAGCTCAGACTCAAGCCTGGCGACAAGCAAAAGCTTGAATTCCGTCTGCGAATTGTGGTCTGGCCCAATATGACGAGAGGACCAAACCGATGGAATTTCTTGCGTATATGCCCGGATTGCCAAAACTACGTACATTGTCGCCGAAATCCAACCAAAAATCCACAACGATGACATCAGAATAAAATGAATTAGACGTCAAATGTAGAGCAAGTGTGGCTAATGTGGCCTAAGTGGGTAATAAGGCCCACCACCAAAACCTACTGTCTACTGTCAAAGTTTGAAGAAGCTAAAAGTAGACCAACTTCATCCGTCGTTCACTGACTCAATCCTCTCTCACTTTCAATTTTCGGAATGGATCCTACGGACTTGGGCCTGAAGATGGGTAGGTAGTTGGGTGCATTCACGGCCTTCTGACCCTGGCTCTGGGTCCCGGGCTTAGACATTAACTTAAAGATTAGCGATGATTTGGGAGAGTCTTTTTTGGTTTGTTTTCTGACTTCTCTTGCCTACGATACTGCAGTTTACTTCGTCTGACGGCGGTCTACTAGAGGACATTGCGACATTTCACAAGGAAGATGAAGACTGCGCAGACGATTGACAGAAGAAGTCGACGCCCTTGAATATTGCATCACGTTTTGACTTTAGACGCTAGAACAGTGGTGCACCCCTGCAAGGGCAAGACGACTCTGTTGCGTTGTCAAGTGTCGGGGATCATTATCGATGTCTAAAGTGTAAAACTGAAGAGTTTTTACGGAGGTGTCTCCGCAAGCAATTTTGTGGACATACTTGGAGACAGGCAAGAGATTAATTGACGGATTAAACCACAGCCACCACAGGGGGACAAAGCTCAACCGATGGGGGTGACAGAAAATCAGTTGTCCTAGGCTTTCCATTTCATAGAAAGCCGACAACCTCATGCGTTTGAATGTGTCGTGTGCGGGTAGGAGACCGATCTCTCGCGCATACTTTACCACGGAGACAACTTGATTTAACCATGAGAGCGATTTGAAAACCATCATTGAACCAAAGAAATTGGTAAAAAGTGGTTTACTAAGCTAACGTTCTGGGCAAACATGAGAGCGATGAGGCCGTAGTTAGCTTAACTGCACAGATACATCACATTCCAAATTAATATTCGAGCACGAAAAAAATCACGGCCTATGGGTGTCGCGATTACTCTTTCATTCCAAAGTAAGTGCTTGAAGAACTTATGCACAGACTATGGGATGTGGATGGGATGACGATGGGACGATGGGAACAGTAACCGTTGCCAAGATCGTTGCAAAGACAAAAGATATTGGGAGATATAAAGGAATAGCAAAGGTGTTTATCCTGGATTCAGTTCTATTCCGGTGTTGGTTGTCAAGAATCGGGTTTGGAAAACCTATTGGTGAGGTAGCATATTCCGGAATCGGTTGTTGATCAAGACCCTTTCACATCGACAGTGAGTGTATATCTTCCATTAAATTTGAACGCGATGCAAGCACAATTTTGGACCCATTCTTTTAATATATATATAATATGGGTGGCGCTACAGCCCATAGAGGGCCAGGGCCTAGCTTCTCAGCAACCACTCGTGTTGTACGTGCTATTGTTCTTTCACGAGTGGAAGGGACCTACAGTTTTATACCGACTCCGGCCAAGTTTGAGAAGCTTTTTCTAGACAAGAAATACTCTTTGAGCGTTGTCAGTGACTCGAAAGAGGTGAGGCCGTGAAAATTATTTCTGTCGCTCAGAGCTGGAATCGAACCTGCGACGTCAAGGTTGGGGTCGACGCACATACCCACAACGCCACGGGCCACCACCAATTCTTTCACCTGATGCCATTTGATATTTTTTTATTATATTAGGATTCATCAGACGAGCGTACTGGTTTACATTTTGCAAGTGTCAGGAGTTTTTGTGCAAATGGTAGCATCCTTTATAGATTCTACTCGGAAATGAAGGGCCTCAGTGGTGGGTGGCAGCTGAATAAGACAAGCAGACCAGTTTGGGGAACAGAACCAATCTTTAGATTCAATCCTAATAGCGATAAATTTAAATAGTTGGAAAGACTACAATCGGTTGTACTGTCTTATGCTGAAGAGGAGATGCCATTGATATGACCGTTTCAACGGGGCAATGATCCGAAAAACATATCCGAGAGAGATTGACGAAACCTGATTTCAATCAAGGTTCTATGTTGGCTTGCTTTGGCACCAGAACTTAAGCTCATAGAGGATTTGTGGGATCGTGAATAAATCAAAGCCAGATCTATAAGGCACTAGAAGATGCATGGATACGCGTGCCTATGACTACAATAGACCACCTAATTGTGTCTTTTCCAAAAAGATGGATGATTGCCATAAAAGCGAAAGCCTTCTCAAATAAGTATTAATAAATGAATCTGTATATTTTGCTTAGCTTTTTGAAAGACTTTGCATTGACACCAAGAGGCCGCTTTAGTTTTCTCCGATACTGTATGTGTCCCTTGTTTGCTTCTGTACCTATCCTCTGTAGAGCGCATAAGGGTGCCGGCCATCGTAATTTTTTGAACAGACCAGTCGGTAGGCAGAACTAAGTGCATTGCTTCATTTAAGAGTAAAATAGATGAACATTTCAAGCAAGGCACCTTTTCCTAGTAGTCACATCGGCTGTCATGAAAATAAGCCAATCGTCTGTACTCAACGCGCAGTCTGCAGCAGATGCAAAATCTGGAAAACAGTGAAGAACGACAGTTATCTACGAAAGAACTTGAATCGCTAATTTTATTGACTAAACAGCAACCAATTGGAAGGACTCTGGAGTACGAACAAAATGTTCACGACAAAATCGCTGTATTCTTTTGTTCGGACCACTTTGACGACTGGGCTGAACTAGGCTTTGTAATCACATACAGCACATAAAGTTACAGACCAGCCGGATCCAAGCTGAAGCAACCCACTTGACCAGACTCCCCAAATGAGCCCACCGACCCCAGCGACTGCGTGCAATGTTGTCCAGTCATTTCGTTTTCCAACGACTGCTTGAACAAATACCTCTCAGTCTGAGAATGTTTTTTGTTTTCAAAAAGGAAAAGTTTTTTTTTTCGAAGACATTCCTCAACACCGAAACAGAAACAGAAATATATCCACTTATCCATAAATAGAATCTCGTAACGTGTCACAACTAATTAATATCTTTCTATTTCCATTTTCAATGTTCACTAAAAAACGAACACCGTCGAGGGGCTGGATGGATGGGGGAGGCGGAGGCGCAGGCGGAGAAAGGCTTTCGCACAAGAGACAGCCCAAGACCAACGAACCTTTGACACCCATTAAAATATTTTCGAATATCCATCTAGTTATAAATTAAGCGAAAATAAAACGAAAACAAATCGACAAACAAGACACTTAAAGTGGTACAATTCCCGTCGTCTGCGATGGGTGACGACGACTGACGGTGTTGCCACACCGCATGTATGTGCTCCATCGTGCCTCGCTCCGAGAGTCTGTTCAATTCATAAATTTCGCACAGCAACCGAGAGCAACAGACGCAGAGACTGGCGTAGGATGCAGTGCACGGTGCCCCCCAGACAGAGTGGTTGTGGTTGCGATTGAACAGGAGACTGCCAGCGAGAGGAATGCACATACATCGGTTTGCCAAAATAAATGTGTCTCTCCTAGGTCATGGCACAGATCTTCTTATTTCTATCTTTAGTTGCGACAAAAAATACATTTTTTTCTTTCTGTTCGGTCTTCTGGCCATCGTGCCACATCATCTCGCCCGCACTTTGTGCAGACACACATTTCAATGTTATAGAGGGGTTTTTTGTGTACTCTGCCGGGCACTGCTGTGCTGCAGGCAAGTGGCCAACGAACCAATCAGTCTGCGCCAAAGCAAGGGTCTGTGTGTGTGACTCGCTGCAGTCTCGCCAGACACTCACACACGCTCCTTGGCTGGTTCCTTAGCAGCAGAGTCAAAGAGACTTTTGGCTGCCTTAAGTCTAATTTCCAAGAACTTTGTCTCCGTCTTCTTGTTTGCCGCCATCGCCAGCATCATCGCCAACTCATCATTCCTCGTCGTCGTCGTGGTCGTTGTCGTCGGCACCGCCGTCGCGTCGATGCCGATATGCTTGTTTGTGACTGTGATTGTTGTTGTTGCTGTTATTTTGAGCATCCTCATACGAAGTCTCTCACTCAGCAAAAATTTTCCTTTGAAATTCTACGTTCTGTTGTTTTTTTTTTCTCAATTTTTTTCCACCCCGAAGGACTATCAAAAAAATGTTTCTGGTCTCGACTTGGTATGGCTTTTGTATAGACACCTTTCTTTGTTCCTTTTGTTTTGCGTCTGTGCTTCGTCGTTGCCTAAAAATGTAGGTCACGTTGGAGTCCCTCCTCTTGTTGTTTCTGACGATCACAAGCAGCCATGCTGAAGTGTGTCTGTGTGCGGATGAAGTCATGTGAAAACCTTAGGATGTGATTTGATGATGGATACAGAAATTGCGTTGCTCGGGGTAAGGGTCCTCTCTCTCTGCTTTGCCTTCATTTTTCGAAGCACTTTTCTTTTGGAAGGACGAGGGTGCAGAATGTTTAGGCAGCATTCAATTAAAATGCAAAAGATGGGGACCCCTGGCGAGGTGGCTGGACCAAGTCCAAGACGGAGGATCAAGCGTGGAGAGCTCTAGAGCGTGCTTTACCACCGCGACCTCTTTTGTGGATGGTGGGGGTCAGAAAAGATGGAAGAAGTTGGGGACCAAGACGGGAATCCTGAGGTAGTTCACATGATGCATCATCTCTTGAATCAAGAGGACTGTCAAATTTGATTTGTGGAACCTGTGTTTGACATACAATTTCTCAAATTTTCCTCTAGCGAAATTGAGTGTCATTCAACAGCAGGTGTCACTTGAAATTTTGTACCATGCTTGAACTGTCATCAATCAAGTGATGTGCTTGAGTAAGCAAAAAGGTTGTCAGCTGTCAGACGAGACTACAAAATCTTGAAGTTTTCCATAAAAAAAAGAAAGGGACCAAAACTGCAACCTTGTGGCACTTCATCGCGTTTTCTCTGTAAACGGTGTCTCATCTGACTCGTGGAGTGACCCTGTGCCTGGCCTAAATAACTTGAGCTTGCCGAGGATGACCTGATGCACCAGTCAGCAATGGGTGTCATTTTAAGTTTAGACCCATTTTTGACAGGGCCCCACTTACATATCCTTTCGACGACTGTTGGTCTGTGTTAAACCTTGGGTCTTTGCCTTCTCACCGAACACGTAGAAATGGTGTATATTCACTGTGAAGCGAAGTTTTCAAAAGTTTGATTCAGACTTGGCAGCACTGTCAATATGACTCTTTAATTGCCTTGATGTGGCATCTTAATCCGTGGCCGCAACGTAAGGAGACTCTCTAAGCGACGCTATCTCTGGCTATAAGGTCAATGTCAAGTCGCAACTAACTCCGCTTTCCAATTGTGTGCACCACCCTATAAGTGCCGCCCTCTGTTGAACAAGCACGGAGTCAAAGACCATTCGAGTCGGAACCAAGATTTTCATGCCCTCTACTTGGCCAAGACGGTTTCAGCGCTCGATTCTCAGACGCCTGCCTAGAGCTGTTGTAGCTGTACAGCCGTTTTTTTTTGTTAAGGTGCTGCCAAGTTGCAACTTTTTCTCTCTCTCCAGGTTTGAGGCCTGAAGCAAGCTGAGTGGGTTCCTGCACTGAAGTTTGACCACAGAACCTCTGCAAGTGGCGGTGAACACAGAAACCCTGTTCAGGTGCTGCCAAGTTTTTCTCTCTCTCTCTCTAGGTTGAAGGACTGAAACAGCTGCGTTGCTTTATTGAAAGTTGACCACAGAACTCTTCTTAAGTACTGCGCCTCGCAAAGGGTGGACACAGAATGTGTGAGGTGCTGAACAGTGAGGTGCTGCCAAGTCACACCTTACTTGATGTTTTAATACAAAAGGAAATGTAAGGCTCTTCCAAGTAGAGTGCAGTGCCTTTCTTTTGCTCTTTAGAAACAGAAGTACGTTAGGTTAGGTTAGGTACGTACATATACGCGATGAGGATATGTCTCATGTTATTGTAACAGGAGCACGTGATTGTCTCTGAACAGTCTTCGAATTCGACCCTGTGAGGAACGCAACAGAGGACGCAGCGTTTAAGATGGCGCACCCAAGTGGAAAAGGAACTCAGCCAACATGGCGTGCCAAAGATCGTGCTTGTTGGTTGAGGACTAGGTCCATCCCGGATTGGAGCTCAATACAAAGAAGAAGGAGGAAACACAGAAGTAGTGTTTAGATGCTACCAAGTCGGAGGTTCGGTTCAGTGACGTTTGCTCATGGTAGCTTTGCCAATGTGCTGCCAAGTTGCGCCTTGCATGTGGAAACATTGTTTAAGTGCTTCCTAGTTCAATGTACTCCACTCATGTCATCCGGATCCAAAAGCACATCTAAGGTGCTGCCAAGTAAACCTCGCATGTTGTACGAGACACAGAAACATTGTTGATGGGCTGACCTTCTTACTTGTTGGTCAAACGCAGAAGCACAGCGAAGATGCTGCCAAGTAAGGAGGTTCCTCTACTCACGTTTGATCACATAACCTCAGCTTAGATGCTGCTAGGTCGGTACCACCGCGTATGGGGTGTGGACATAGACATTTTGTTGAATTACTGCTTGTCGAATGTAGAATCAGTGCTCCCAAGCCAGGAGTTTCCCCCATTGACCACTGATCACATAACGTCACTTAAGCTGCTGCTAAGTAGGTACCGCCTTGAATGGGATGTGCATATAAAAATTCTGTTGAAGGACTGACCAAACGTAGAAACAGTGCTGCCAAGTCATTCATACACCTCAGGCAAATTTGGACCCAAAATCGTAGTTTGAAGGTCAGACCGCAGAGCCCTCAGTCAATCTGCCACAGACACTCACAAACACTCAATCCCTTCTCATGTAGGGCCACAACCAAGCGCACTCGCTCCCCACCGCATTGCCTGCACAGTGCAGTGCATACAACACACTTGTCAGCACACTTTTAAAAATACCCCAGTCGAACTTATCACATGGTCAATCCACTCATAAGTTTGTCATACTTTCTATAAAAACAGAAAATACTCACAAGACTCGTACAAATATTTATTTTTACATATCGGCAAAAAGTATGCGCGTCCGATGTGAGAGTGACTAAAAATACCCCGCTCCGCGAAGCGTTTTAGGATGTTTTGCATCCGCAAATAGAAATGTTATTTTTACCCAAGCCGAGGGAATTTACTCGTATTTACTCTCATATCTTTTTCTGAATATTTTCCAACGACGCACGAGGAAAGGATGGCGAAGCGCTCTGCTGCTGGTGACAAAAACAACACGCACGGAGAGAAATTCAAGTTTTCCGCGCCCTCGGTGTAATGCCGCGCGCACACAGATGTGCGGACGCGATCATTTACGACTTTTGAAATGATTTTCGTGCGATTCCCCGAATGTTTCTGAGGGAAAGTCAATTACAGCGTGTCCCCGGACGCGGTGCGGTGGTATCACTTTCATCGGTGCGCGGCGCCCTTAGGGCCTGGCCGACGCAGTAAAAAGCACACGAGAGTTTTCTGAATGAAAGCGATTCCGGTTCGATGCTGATTTCGACTGCTTTCAGGCGGAATTTGTTTTTTTCGGGGGGTTTGTTTTTATCAATCGAAAGAAACATGAAAACAAAGCGGAATAATTATCACTGTCTGGTGGTCGCGCGGAGCTGTTTTACGGACTTTATCGTTTTTCGTTTTGTTCTTTTTTTGCATGCACTCTGCCCGGTTGCCAAGGGTGTTCTTAGAGAGTGGGGCGAGCCAGCCGAAATAAAATAAAACCTTATCGGTGACAGTTGACTTAGGCGCGAGCTTGGGTAGCTGCTGAGACAATTGCGCACTTCGCCAGTCGGTGACGAAGGGAAATTCCCACAGAAAGTGGTCATTGAGGTCATCAAAGTGAAGCGGTCTTTCGAGGGATTTCAGTTGAGACAGTGATGAAGTTGGTGAATGATAAGCAGGCACACGGTGTCGTGATGGGCAGGGAGAATGGAGTGATGGATGGAAAAGTCGCACCGATCGTGGCAGTGATCGTGCGAAGTCAGTGATCACGGTCAGAGTTTTGATCGAAACCAAGTTCTCGAATGCCGAGCGAGTGGCTGAGACCTACGTCTTGAGAGACAGCAAGCCACTGCCTGGGTAGACGATGTCGCAAACGACCGTTTGAAGACTGTTTCTCGATTAAAACCAGGTTATCGATTGCCGAGCGAGTGGCTAAGAAGTTTCAAAAGATAGAAAATCACTGCCTGGCTAGACGATCTTCCAAGCGATCGTTTGAGGAATGTTTCTCGATCGAAACCAAGCCACTCTTTCAAGGGCTGTCTATGATCTGATTCTTGAGCTAAAGCGGGCTCTTGAATGGCAATTCCATGATCGTTGACCACATCCACTAGCGATCGGTCATTTGACAAGATCAGTCGAGCACATAGAAATGACAAGGGAAAGGATCTCCCACGATTGTGCTATTCCTTGCTCAGAAATCGACCCGCTGATTAGCTAACAGCTACCAGCTACTACTTAGCTTTCAATTGAGGATCGTGGGCAGTTACAGTCGTTGATATTGCTCAGTCATTAGGTCTGTTTGGACTGGGCTCTAGTGGTCGTTGACGTCCGTCGGTCGATGGCATAAGGTCAGCTTGGATTCGGTTCTAGTGGATAGCCGTGAGAACCTCTTAAAAATTTGGTCGATGAGTCAAGTGATAGCTGATCCTTCGGCAAATCTCACCAACTGCTTTCGAGGTCTGAAAACAGAAGCCTGGAGTATTCTGTCGCGGAAGAAGGGTCACAAATCTGCTCTGAAGCTCCGCTTTCCTTAGCGAGCAATGTACCATATGTTGCTGTATGTCAACAGGTTTTATTCATACAATCCTCACCACAATCAGTTTGCCAGGACCTAAGTGAGACATGACTATTGCCGATCTACCACCCAAACTAACTTCAAAGTCCGTCATCCAAGCTGGCTACTGATGCAGTCTTATTTCTGTTTCTGCCCGCCTGCTTTGTGTAAGCTGGAATTCCCTAAAATTGCAGAGAAATGTACCAAGAAACATGCTAAATCGCATGTAATCCTTGTCGCAACATGTGTCTGCAACATATTGTTTTGAGAATATGCAGATTGCGTGCTTTTGAACTTTGTAGCGTCACCTAGAAATGAAAATATGCCCAAGCCCATGAAAAACCTTTCGCAACATGTGTCTGCAACATTTGGTTTTAGAGAAAATTTGCATATTTTCAGGGATTTTAAATAGTGTCGCATGAAATTTGATGAAAATACGCGCGTGTCGATCCCGCATCTTCGGCAACATGTGTCTGCAACATTGATTTTCAAGAACAAATTTAATGGTACTGAAATTTTGATGAGTCTGATCTTCTGTTCAAAATATTCGCTCCCGTGACAGCAATTAATCCCGTAAGACGACCTGCAGCCAAGACGACAAATCTCTATAACCTTCCGTCACCACTCCCGAGACATGTTGACCACACGTCCGGTACCCAGACATTTTAAGATGCAGCTTGTCTGTCTCTGATGAACAGCCACGCCAGGTGCCCACAAAAGATCAGCGCTGGCTGTGATCTTCACCGTAAAACTGGGCAGAAGGCCAGCAACCGATCCGACTAGCCCTCGCAAAGACTACGCTTCTCATCATCATCATCAGCGAGGCTAATTGAATGTGGGGTGAGGTCAACTGGACGTATACGTTACATTTTTTTGTTGTTTCATTTGAGGCCAACAAACCACTGAAACGTACACGACACATTTGTTGTCCGATCTAAAATGGCTGCTATCTGCAAATAGAATTG
This sequence comes from Eristalis arbustorum, assembly GCA_916610145.1. Lineage (NCBI taxonomy): Eukaryota > Metazoa > Arthropoda > Insecta > Diptera > Syrphidae > Eristalis > Eristalis arbustorum. The sequence continues at coordinate 31,706,412 of OU744318.1, forward strand.
CCCACCAGGCCGTGACTAATCTGCGGAGCACAACATTCCACGTTTTTGTTTCCCGCCAAATGTTGTATCCCGTCCTTAAGTTAGCGGCAAAAAAATTCCACCCTCCCACCAAAATTCAAATTACCAGCGACGGGGGGGTTGGTCGGTGGTCGTGGCATCAATGGAGATTGTCAGCTTAATAGAGAGAGCAACCGTTCACATCATTCACAAGAACGAACCAGCATGGGATTAAGTGACGATAAACAACATCCTCCGCAGACCACAGCTAGTCAAGCTTATCTCCCGCGCGCTCAGCGCGCACATCTGTGTATCCATTTATCTAGTCCCAAACGATCGCCAGTGTGGAATGTCTTTTGCTAGAGCGGCCGCCACCAGCACCCCGATGATGTATCTGCCGTGTGACTCCTCCGCAATTGCATGTCTAATATGCTATTACGCAACCCTCCCACCCACTGACTACTGCCGGCTGTTCGGCGAGGCCCCCAGTCCCCCTCGACGATCGTGTCAGGCTGAATAATTCCGCCCGATCATGACATTTATCTAGCGTGCCTCTAGAGCAGCGCGCAGCGCGCACTGTGTGTGTACACACTCGCTGCTGCTGCCGCCCTCGCCATCCACCAGGGTGCTGCGATGACTCCTCCAACCCCCTCCACGCGGCTATTTTGTTTTATTTTTAACCGAAATGATTTATTTCGAATAAATTTGCGTGCGTGCTTAAATTGACTGTAATTCAAAAGAAACAAAAGGAAAACCGAGTTGGAACCCGGGGACTGGACGACGAAAACAACAAACATTTTCAAATGCAAACATTCAATTTGCTGGAGAGGCACAGAGAGCGAGAGATGAATGCGAATAGAAATGTCAATGGCACACAGCACGGGTGCCTGAGCCTGTGTGTGACACAATCGCGCGTGTGTGTGCTCTAATTTAAATCAGGCTAGATGCATGCACCGAGATGCTGTGCGGTCCAGACGAAAACGCAAGTAATTAATGTAAACATACGATTAGTGACGTTCATTATCAGTTCATCGGTGCATGTAGCTGCCGATAGAGAGGGACACAGAGACGGTTTAAAACTTTCTGCACATTAACTTGACACGCGGGACTTAATGGCGTTGCTTATCGCATGAATTACATCAAGCACACTGTGCGCTTGGGAAGGAAAGATCAAGTTTGCTGGACGACGTGATGGGTGGGGGAGATGTTAGAGAAGTGTTGACACAACTTTACGACCTGGTAACAATCGTTAAAAGGTCTGCTGCTGCTGCTGCTGCTGATAGTGATGGAATTTTGAATTGGCCTCAAGTGGACGGTGACTTTTGACAGGAAGTGTGTTATCACGCTTGAGCGTGAGCATGAGCCAGGCGAATGCGGGTTATTTTCGTGCGGGTCTGAGGTGCACAGGATGTGACGCAAGACTGTGATAACTTCGGTCGGCGGTAACTGGTGCCGTGGCCAGATGGTTGACGTGAGGGAGCTACGAATTTTGATGGTATCTCTATGCAGCGTGGTTTGATGTATGAAGCGGGGAAATCCCCTTACCATGGGTTAGTCACTCGATGCCGCAAGAGGAAATGACTGGAGATGGACATTTTTGGTGAAAATTGAGTGATTTGTTGAGACCGTTGCAAACACGGACACCGGGAAGGGCATTGACAGTGCTTTTGGAAATAAGTTTCTTTAAGTCCCATGGTTGCCATAGGCCAACCAACAACCAATAATTTTAATAAATTGGATGTCGAAACCGAAGGACCAGTAGCTAGAAGCTTCGTACAACAAAGCCCATATTTGCATCTGGGGACTCTAACACAACTCCAACATCAACTGTGATTTACTTATATACAGAGACATTTGATTTGATGACCTCCCACTCAAGTAAACAAAAATTAACGAAACTTAACGAAGACGAAATTAAGAAAATGTCACCATTATGCCTATGGTGACCGGAGGGAGAATAAATCGTGTTGTTGGTTAAGCGGACAGATAGGCAGGCAGAAGGCATGACACATCCAATGATTCTTTGATTTGATTTTTAAAAATATAGTGTCATAACTGAAGGATCAGAACTAAAAAGCCCCATTAAGCTTCAAAGCACGTACAATTGCTTTGGAAAGTTATGCGGAACTCCAATATTTACTGCCACGTACATTGATTCCTTCCAACTAAAATTCAACGGAACTTAACGAAGAAGAAATCTAGAAAGTAACGTGATCCTGCCTGTGGTAAACGGCTGGTGATTAAATCGTTTTGTAGGATAGACAGACAGACAAAAGGTATGACATTATGACGAACTAATCGATCGGTTACATCATCCACAAAACGGAGATGATTAAAATTGCCTATTAAGAATAGCAAGTTTAAACTCAAGCTTATGTCAGGAGCAGCGTCCAACTTCTGATATGTTTCTGGAAACTTATTCCAACAGCGTTGGTCAGTTAAGTATGAATAGAGTGATTGATGCAACTACCATAAAGTTAAACGAAACTGAACGAAGAAGTCAAGAAAATGTCGCGATCTTGTTTGTGGTGAACGGAGGGCGATGAAATGCCTGAAATAATGCTGTTTGTTCAAATTGATACTGATGAACTAGTCAATTGAAGACATCTCCCACAAGGTGGACATGTGAACGTAAGCATAGGCTTATTTCAGAAGCTCCGTCCAACTTCTAAATGACCAAAATTACTTCTGGAGCAAAATTCCAACACTAGTTTTCAGTGCAGCTATTGCCACAAAATTGAACGAAACTTAACGAAATTAAGCGAAGTGCTTTTTGTGGTCGCAGGGCTTGTCACTGACAACTTAAAACAACTCTAAGCTGTTTATGTTGCTTCCACAGATTTAACGAAACTGAACGAAGTGATTAGTATCATCGCACCGATTGGCATTGACTGCGTAAGACAGACTCCGGGATAGAGGAAGTGAGCAACATTCACAAGAATGAACCAGCATGGGATTAAATGCGATAAGCAACATCATTCGCAAATGGCAAATCAAGTTTTTCCACCGAGCTTCTTGCAAAGTTGTTAAGAAGCTAGTCCCTGGCTCTCTACGGGCCGTAGCGCAAACTTATGTAGCTATCCATTTTCTGAACACATTCGCAAGCGACCGCCTGTGGAATGTCTTCTATAGCGACACATGAGAGCAACCAAGGGAATTTGACGTAACTGAACGAAGAGCATATTACTACCTCAGTGCATCAGTTCTGAATTTTCTCTCTTAACTATCGCCTCGCAACTAACACCATCCATTCACAGAACCCTGCTGACCACAGGGGGAGCTCTCAACATTCCAACACAAAGAAGAATTATGTCAAAATTAGTGTCAACCGATTCATTCATCGCTTGACCGTCCTTAAATCACAGCACGCCTTCCTGAATATTCAAATGAACCCCCGTTCCTCTCCTTCGTGGCTAATTTATCTTTGCGTTCTGCAAAAGAATTCCCTAATTTATTCACATCCATCCAAACGAATGGACACCGCTACCAACACTCCGCCATCGACACGGAAAAACTTACAAAACAAAATGCAAATGCCTTTGGCTTCGTTAGCAGCGCGCCACCAGTAATGTGTTACATCCCCCCGCGACCGGGGAGTACAATGAACGACGCCGTTTGCGGACAAAGGAAACGCAACGACGAAAACGCTCACTCAGTGCAAAAACAGGACACCGAATAAAAGTCAAGGATTAACATTTACAAACACACACACACACAGGACTTTACATCCGTTTTAATTTGTTTCGCCTGCCATTGTCGTCAGCCGACCCACCCTCCCGCGGGCCGGGAGTAAATGGTTTCCTAAAATCGAACGGAACGGTTCTCGTTGTTACGTTCCTCGTGTTGTTGTTGCAGCTCGGCTCTGATTACCATCCGCATCCGAGAAACAAGCGAGCCTCAAAGCAGGTCAATGAGTCATTGACCGAAGGATAGGTGCGGCGCGGTGACGAGGTGGTGGCGCTGGTGCCAGCAGCGGCGGCGACTATCCTTTTCCTCCTCCTTGCGCAACTACAATAAAATTTGCCCGCCTGTCCCCCGTGCGAAAGTCCTTCGGTGGCGTCTCTCTGCATGTGCATGTGTTCATGGACGACGACAACACGAGGAAACACAACTAACTGTGCGACGATGGCAGGGAAAAAGGGGTGGTCGAGCGTTGGTGCCATATTCTTCGCTCCTTGTTCGTTTTTTTTTTTTGCGCTTTCCTGCAAAACTGCTGTTTGTCCTGCGCGCAGCACACTAGCCGCCACTCGCCGTTGAATAGGGGTAGGACCGCCGCATAAATAAATAAAACAAGACGAGGGAAGAAAATACATCACATTTTTATATTCACCTCGTCGTCGTCGTCGTCGTACATCCCTGTGTGACGCCGAGTGGCTCTGGTGGTGGTGGTGCACTGGTGGACGGATAAAATGTTGCCAGGGACGCGAGCGCTTCCCTGTTGTTCTCTCTGTTATACGCTCTATAGCAACTATTTTCTCTCCGTTGTTGCCATCCTTCATTTTGCAACCCCCTCAGTCTCACCCTCGCCAGCAACCCCATTCAGAGCTTACTCAATCATAACTATAAATCAGCAGCATAGTCGCGTCGAGGAAGCAAAACACAACCGTCGTCTTCCACTTTATTCGTTCCCCCATGCACAAGTATGCGGGCCTCAGAGTGGCGTGGCAGAGTGCCTCCATCTGTGTGTGGGTGTGTCTCTATCTGCGAGTGTGAGTGTGCGGTTGATTTGATAGTTTTCCAAATGTGCCCATGGCGAGGCTTTATGTAATTACCACACATTCCGGTGCTTTTCACGTTAAAGTTCCCTTAAAGAATGTAAATATTCCCACAGAAAAAAAAACCGAAAACAGATGAACGGAAACAGTGGAAAAAAGCGCCTCCATTATGGGGTCAATGGCTTCGAGGGTTGGTCGATATCTGTTTTCCGAGTTGCGAGAGCCTCGTGCTGGCAGTGTGTGTGTGTGTGCTGGCGCGTTAAGTGGGGAAATGAATTTTTCAATGCTATTGCTTGTGAGGAGGTGGTGAGGGGGGAATGGGGGAGGTTTGCTGGAAATTCAAAATTTGATTGCCACAAGCGTTGCGAATAGAAACACGGTTCAGAACTGACCTCACCCGCGTCGAGGCCATCTATTGGGATCAAGTGGTAATCGAGTTGGAATTAATTACTTTTTCCTGCGATTTAGGTTACATCTTGATGGGAGGGGGCAGGCGAGGAGACGGTCGGTCAATGAATTCATCGTCTCTATGATCAGCCATGAAGTGTGGGCGTGATGTAGTGTAGTGGCATTCCAACTGAATTTGGAGGAAATGACCGTTCACATGGTGCTTGACTGTTTGTTGTTTGACGGCCACTGACCTCTGACGAGATGTTCTTCATTTTCCAAAATTAGCTGGGAAGAGTCTATTCTTAAAGAAGGAAAAGGGGACTGAATCAAGACTCTTGTGGAACTCCATTTTTGTACGACGACGTCTACGAGTCCTAGGCGTGTGGTCTCAAACCACGAAAGACTGACAATATACCATGGTTGCACTGATATGGTGGAAAGCTCTGGAGTAGAAATATGACCTAAGGCAGCTCACTAAAGTACAAAGATACTTAGGAAAAGCAGTTTGTCTCAAAACAATATCCACGCAACACCCGAAACGCTCATAGTCCTTCATACCCTAGACCTGCCGCAAAAATACTGTCTTATCGGCTCTCAGGCTTTTGGAGGAACAAACCATATTTGTCACGACGTTCCCATACTCAAATCTTGAACGGCATCAAACGGATTATCTGCATCCAACACTAGCTTCAGAAAAGACCTTCCAAACTCGTTTTACATATCGGAAAATATTGAGAAGAGCATTTATAGCAGCAGGTGGAGAACTCGCCCTGTATACCACGGCTCCTCGGTCTTCTGTGATCAATGCGCAGAATCCTTGGCATTAGGAGGCGACCGCAAAGCTGAAGTGGCTGCGACACACGAAGCAGCGCTCGCGCTACGAAAACGAAGTATAACCACCAAATCGATTTCCATCTTCTTCGACAGCTAAGCGGCAATAAAAGTCACAGCATCGGACACTCCGAAAATTCTCAGGTTATGCCGATAACGCGTCAGTGACCCTTCGCTAGGCACCCTAGCGAATACGGTGCCAATATGCTGGCACCCTGGCCAAGGCGACGAAAAATCGGACAGTCTGTCGGAGGGCTTGAAAAATTCTGGTAATCCTCTACACGCTCACACCTCTTAGGAATAAAACTGGAAGCCGAAGCTCCTAGGTTCAGTCTGGATATCTTAGCAATAGCTAGATATAAACATCATTGACCAGTTTTAATCGCGATGAGGTGCGAACACTTATAGGGGTCCTCTGAGTCCAAGTAGACGGTCACTCAGTCTACTTGGACTCAGCAAGCCCTCATTAAGGACCCTCATTGGAGTCGTAACCGGGCACTGTGTAGTTGGCACTCATGCTCGCAGGATGGGTGCTCCATATAATGATTTTTGCGGAAGCTGCATAGACGAAGAGGAGGAAGAAAATACTCATCACCTTCTCTGCTCCTGCAGTGCTCTTGCCAGTCGTAGGTTCCTGCACCTAGGAGCCTACTACTTCAGCGGCCGTAACGAGCTAAAAAGTGCCAGCATTGGCCAACTAAATCGGTTCATCAGCAGCACCAACTGGTTCCAGCGTTAGGAGAAGTCAATCCGCGTGGTATCACCTCTGCAGCAGTCAGCCTCTACTACCTAACCTAACCTAACCTAGGGGTCATCGCTGGACACTGCGCCATAATCACGCATGCATCACGACTAAACCAACAACTTTTGCAGGAGCTGCTGAGATGAGGCAGAGGCTGTACGAATAACGAGGCTTAGAACCTAAATAAAAGAAAACCAGCCTGCAGAGCTGGAGGTTTTGTGCGGTAAAGAGTTAAAAAATCCCCTAAAGTAGGATAGTTTCAGTACAATAATAAATCTCATGGTACTAGTACATCAATAGTTAAAGACTCAACTTGTTGCTAGATAGAGGTGCGGTCGCAAGGGCTTCCCTGTACCTGCCTACATTCGACTACAAGGAAAGAGCTCCTGTACGCAAAAAATCAATGCCAGGTTGTCGACGGGATCACTTGTCCAATTGTAAAACAAATCTGGCCTCATCTTGGTCCAAAAAGATCGAAGAGCTGGAGCCTTCTAAGGAGTGGGAGCACTACCACTACAAAAGCTACTATAGGCTCCTACTTTACTATAATGGTCTAAACCAGCCATTCTCAGCCGCGGACACTCAGGGACACTTTCAAGATGTCCGCGACGGCCTTTTAATAAAACAAAAACCTGGCTGGGTGACATAATCACGGCAGCTCTTTCTCCTAATTGAAACAAAGAACACCAATGCATGTATGTTTGTACTTAGGCCAGTGCAGGCCCGTTGTCTTTTGTGTTAGACTAGCTGAGCAAAAATGTTGCCAGTCTAAGTAACCCTCAGACCAAGCCACCAAGTCTAGGGTTCAGACGATTTTGTGGCTGTATTGATGGGCTGCCAACAAATTTGGACCAATCGGTTGACACGCCTCTCATTTGTTGTGCACCACATTGTTTGGTTCCGCTCCCTGTTGCATTATCATGCCTGACCGCCGTCACTTCCTTGCTTTGACAGACTGAGTCTGGGTCTAAGCTAAAGTTGAGACTACTTCCGGCCAAGTTGGGTTGCCTCCGTGATCACTTAGACACCGCATCGGATGCCCAGTCTTCTGCTCCTTCTCAAACAAGGACTAGATAGATCCGTTTTAAATTGTTTTAATTTGTTTCTCCTGCCATTGTCGTCAGCCGGTTATCGTTGTTACGAATATTGTGTGCTTTTTGCTGTTGTTGTTGCAGTTCGGCTCTGATTACCATCCGCATCCGATGCCTCAAAGCATGTCAATGAGTCATTGGAAGGATAGGTCTCCTTCTCGAACAAGGAGACTTCGATTCGAAGACCCTCTCGATGAAGAGCCGAGCCACACATACACAACCCTGTACAGCTCGTAGAGTTCGCGGTTGTCTTCTCCTGCATTCGCCTCCATCGCAGACGGACCATAATTGGAGAGGAATGCTGACGACCCACCCTCCCCGGGACGGGAGGGCCATCCCTACTGGCATTCCACATCGGATGCACCGACGGTCTCGAAGTCCTACAAAACCACACCTTCCTGCAGCTCACAGAGTAGACGGTCTGCATTCAGCTTTCTTACAGTAAAGGCTCAGTATCTCAAAAACACCCCTTCTATCGCAGACACCAGCAATCAGCTCTGTCGTTTAACTCCTCGTACAGCCTTCGACATATGGACTTGAGGCTTGAGGACATTGTAGAGCATGATTTGGGCTATCGAGCGTCGACGGTTGCCAAGGTCGATGCGGCGTCGCATCTCCACAAGCTTGTACACTCTGCCACGATTCCCCGAGGGAAAACGAATTATTTAAAGACCAACGAATCCAATTGGATCAAAGAAACTCAGTTAACGACCAAGTGTCACCATCGGATCGAGCGGCTTGAGTCAAGAGATGCTATGTTTTGCGGAATTAAAGAACAAATGTCTCACTTCCGGTGTGGCTCACACTCAAGCTGCGGCAGAGTTGTCTAACTTCTCCCTGAGTCCGACTCAAAATCCGTCCAAATTCCACTAAAAATGTCCAAAATAGTCATCGTGGTCCATTGTTGCCTAACCAAAGACCACCAAAGAGTGTGACCCTCCAACAACTTCGGGGAAAGCCATAATTTCCCCCGTTCAAAGTTTCACTCGGTGGCCCCCAACCACAGTCGGCATGACCTCCGCGCTCTGCTCCGAAATGAAAGTCAAACCAGAATCGCAATCGACATCACTCGGGCAATTACCGTGCGCGCTTATGTTTCACTTCTTGTTTGTCACTCGTCTCTCGCTCGAAGGGTTCGCAAGAAACAAAAAAAAGAACAAACAAATTCACAACTGACACCGAATGTCACCCGAGCGCAAAGACAGAAGACGAGAGGAGGCAAAAAACAAAACCCACACGAACAACAAATTCCGTGATCCGTCGTCCACGCCTCACTCACACCACGAAATGCGTGTGCCTGCCTCCCCGACTGGTTTTGACATCCCCACCCGCCCCCACACACACACACTCACGCACGCACTCCACCATCCAGTGCCTCCTCCCCGTCTGCTGACTAGGAAGAGGCCCGAGCCGGGGTCAGGCATACTTCTCCTCGGGGTGCTGCAGGTTATCTGCCTTGTGAACTTTTTTCTTCTTTTTTTGCTATTTTTTGCGGCTTCCATAATTATGTTGCTCGTTCCGTGCTGCCCATGCAAAGTGGTTGCGCATTTCTTCAGCTATTTCGTCTTCTCTCGCCTAGGCCAGGTCCGCTTCACCACACTTCTGGCATGCCGCGCGCTGTGTTTCCTTTGTTTACCCCACACACCACCGCCCGTGTGTGTGTGTGTCTATTGTAGTAACTGCGCTACGAGCCATTCTCCCCACATTCGCAGGCCCAAGACCCAAGCCCCCAGAGCTCACTCTGCGCCCTCGCCGAGTACAGGGAAACGAAAACAAGTCAAAGCCTTACACGCTTACGCATGGGTTCATTGAACGGAAGTGATTTTGTGTGTGAATTTGAATTCGCATTCGCCGCTCGTGGACGCGCCACCACCGGCTCGAGATGGGAAGGAGCCTCTGGTCTGCAGCTCCACTCTCTGGCCGATGAATGGAGAAGATGCGATATGCGATAGAAAAGTACACAAAAAGAGACACGACAAGAAACAAACGTTGACGGCAACCCCTTGAGCGTGAAGGTTCGCTGCTTGCTTTGTCTTCTGCGCCACACTCGTGTGCGTTTGTGTCTTCCAGCGCTGAACGCCGCGTCGCGCCGCTAAGCCACTGGTAGTGCGACGACGGTCTCCTCTCCTATTACATTATAATGTTATTCTGTGTTCGAATGAAATTGGGTCGCACCGACAGACACACTCGCAGCGGCCGTCCGCCGTGGGGATTGCGTTCTGCGGCAGAGGACGGGGCTGAGCGACGCCAGTTCCGTGTTAGGCAATCGATTTGTGGGGTCATTCGGTGCCACGAATGGGAGGTTATGGCCGACGGACTTCGGGGAGGGTTTGTGCGCTTATTTCACTCGCTCGCAAAATTGGGAAATGGCGATGAGAAGGGCTAGAAGTGAGGCCCTATAGTTGATTGAAGAAGAAAGGCAAGCTCTGGCGACTGGCTAACGGAGAGTGACGACAACAACGTCAGAGTGACGTTGAAGTTGTCAAAATTCATTCAATCATTAAAAAATGGCGTCATTTTGGAGCAGAGTGGACTGGAAGCAAAAAGTAGCTTGGTACTTACTGGCAAATGGTGCCCCTTGTTAAAAAAGGTTTGTCAGTAACTTCAAACAGCTACTGACTACACCTTTCAGCACAAACTTCACAGAGAACCCGTGCTTTGATCGAACAAACGTCAGATTGTGACGTCTGATGACGAAATACCGCAAAATGATGACCACCAGAGGTCTCTCCCTCTCTCTCTCGTGTCTTGTGTTCGCTTTACCGTCAGATGTTAACGAGGAGCTACATAAACTTGGCCCCAAACAGCTGCCTGTAGTCGTCCACCCTCTTAAAAAACAAAGAATTCCTGCAGTAGCTTGTAACCGACTACATTTTAGCGGAGGCCATAAGCTGCAATCGAAGAGTAGATCTGTACCTGTACCCCCCGCTGGAAGTCAGAAGGCGCGTCATCCCTCTCCGACGTCGTGCAGTAGATTGTACACGACTACATTTTGGCGGGAATCATGAGCTGCGGTCGAAGAGTAGATCCAACAACTGGTCCATGGCGCATGACATTTAAGAGACATTGCAACGAACTGAACACCGTGGCGCATAGTCTGTCCCTGTAACGCCCGCTGGAAGTAAGAAGGCTCGTCAAGCGACTATGGACCGTCCGCCGCAGACATACAGGCAGACCTTGACAAACTGCAAGTGTTCAAGGACCAATTGAACGGCAATTACTGAAGCATCACGTGTGATGACATGCAAACGAAGGCCCCGCTTTCCTTTAAGTGGACACAGGGCAAGGAACATCTACTTTAGATCGGAATGAAGAGAAGATCGTGAACTCAAATGTTCAGCAGAATGTTCTTTCTTCACTACACTATTCGAAGCGAGCTGTGCTAATCAGTGACATTGTCTTCGTCAGACACTTCCGTAGGTCCAAGCTTCCTCTGACGAGGTTTCCAAGAAGCACAAGTTCTGCAGACGCCTCTCTCTCTCTCTCTCTCTCTCTATGTCGTGCTAACCAACTGCCGTGTGACTTGCAACGATATCGCAGACGAACCTCTAAACCCCCATTCACCCCCAGCTCACCATGCGAGACTCACTAAAACGGGCAGATGGACAGACTTTCATGAGACCTCCAACGCCGCAAGTTTCTGCAACCATCGGTGGATTCCATGAGTCTCTTTGTACTCCCACGACGTGTTTGCATGGCTTTGGACTTTCAACCCCAGCCGCACCACTCCGCCGTCCCACAACCCACCCCAGTCTCTCCTCCATCTGCATCCGAAGTCTTGTTGTGGAGTGGTGCACCGACGCCATCACCACCAGACGTATTGAACGTCAAATTTTGCCAAGAAGTGTCGTAGTCTTACACAAATTTTGAAGTCATAAGCCGTAGCCATCAGCGGCAGTGTCAAGTACAAGGGATGGGTGTACTCACACGTGAACTCCTGCGCCTACAAGTTCCGCAACTACTTCCAGCAGCCGTCGACTTCATTCACGAGCAACAAATGCTGCGACAAAAGAACAGATGCAACCCGACCGACCGGACGTCGGTCAGCAGAGCGGCATTTGGGCTGCCACTGGTCTTCGCCCTCGTCTACAAGTACACACCATAGTGTGACACGTTTCCCTGGATCTGATTTAGTTCTTCACAATATCATAAAGAACCAAACAAATGTGTGAACACCCATCCACCGAATGGGACTGAGAATAAATTAATCACTGACCCCTGCGCGGGTAAGTAAGCGTTACGCTAAGCCCAGCCTTAAATGAAGATTTTTGCTTAAGGGACATAATCGAGGCATGAGCAGCAGTAAATTCAGAATCCAGACGGTTTTGTAAATCACGTGAAATTAGCTGCTGGACCAGATAGTTTCACGGCGCCGGATGCTACGCTGGAGCCTTGCCCCATATCCTCCCTCGAGTGAAAGAGGAATTAGGCCCGACTTTGACGTGCGCAGGACCGCTAGTAAAAGTGGTTTTGATGAAATCATTTTTAATACAAATGCATGATCTCTCCAATTTCTTGTGTCAAACCCAAAGTCAGTCACAAACTGACAAGAGACAAGATCAATAACTGACAGTTGACTGAAGTCGCTTTTCATAATCGGACTGTCATTTCTATCATCAGTACCGAGATCAAGCGTAGGATAACTCTTGCCAACCGCTGTTTCTTTGGGCTCAAGAGGCAATTGAGTAATAGAGCTCTCTCTCGAAGAACCAAGTTGACTTCATACAAGACACTGATCATCCCAGTCGTGCTATACGACGCGGAGGCATGGACAATCCCGAAAGCGGATGAAGAAGTCCTTGGTCTCTTCGAGAGAAAAGTTCTGCTTGCGATCTTTGGTCCTGTTTGTGTTGACGGTTTCTGGACAAGCGACATGAGCCTAGTTAGGCGTCTATGGATCCAACGCCTACGGTGGCTAGATCATGTAGAGCGCATGGACACCAGAGCTCCGGCCCGAAGAATTTTCGAATCCTAACCTGTCGGGCAACGCAACAGAGGACGCCCGCGTTTAAGATGGCGCACCCAAGTCGAGAAGGACCTCAACCAACTTGGTGTGCGAAACTGGAGACAGCTAGCCAGGGATCGCGCTAGTTGGAGAGGCATGTTGGTCGAGGCACAGGTCCACCCTGCACTGTAGCGCCACGCAAAGAAGAAGAAGACTGTCATTTGTGTGCAATCCGCCTTCTTCACACCAACTTCTGAACCTTATGAGCAATATGTCCATTTAATCTGTCAACAAGCAAGGGTGGCCGGTGGCGTTGTGGGTATGTGCGTCGACCTCAATTTCGAAGTTGTAGGTTCGATCTCTGGTCTGTGCCACAAAAATTACGGCCCCACCTCTTTCGACTCACTGACAATGCTCAAGGAGTACGTCCTGTCTAGAAAAAGCTTCTCAAACTTGGCCGTTCGAAGTCGGCATAAAACTGTAGGTCCCTTCCACTCGTGAGAGAACAATAGCACGCACAACACGTGTGGTGGCTGAGAAGCTAGGCCCTGGCCCTCTACGGGCTGTAGCGCCACCCTTATTATTTTTATTAACCAAGGGTCTTGGTGGAGATGTGACAGATCTGTTCTAAGTCGCCTACATACCCTATTGAGTGTCACCAAGTATGACGCTGAACCACTAGAATTTAGAAGTTAGAATGTTTGATGGGCTGAAAGGGGATCGCCTGATCACTGCGGCACCATGGGCCTATTATGATTTCCCTCATTTAGGTGGACTCTAAATGAACGTCTAAATTCATGTGGAAACTTGGTATTTTTTTGAGTGAACTGACGGCACTTTTGTCGACTTCAAGGTGGTGTCGATGAGGTGTATTGACTCGACAGTGACACAGTTCGTGTTCTGCAGTACCTTCGTCCTCTCTATACTTTGGTCAGGGTCTTCTTCTGTTAAGCCCATACTTTGAGATGTTTTTCTGTTACTGGGCGAACCCTTGGCGTAAGACAGCCTGTGGTTATGCTTAGCTGACTCCTGATGAGTTTAAGGAGTTATTTCCTTCTGTTAGGAGAAATAGAGGTGGACTCTGCTTGTGTTGACCAGCTGGTGTAACAGTTGTTGGCAGGCACTTGCCTTGAATTGGCTTCATAGCTTCCGAGGTCTAAAAGGGCAGCTTTGTTGTTTTTGTTTATAATAGCTCGGTCCATATTATTTCTGAGGCACGAATTCAATTCCATCGTATATCTTCGCTTGACACATGAATTTGTGCATGTCCATGCTGTGCAGGAGAAGAAGACTCAACCACGAATTGTACGGGCTGTATAGCGACATGAGTCTAGTCAGGCGTCTACGAATTCAACGCCTAAGATGGCTAGGCCATGTTGAGCGCATGGACAACACTTCTCCAGGCTGAAGAGTCATCGACTCAGAGCCAGTGGGACAACGGACGACCAGGAAGCCGATGGCGTACTCAAGTGGAGAAGGACTTCAAACAATTTAGAGTGCGAAATTGGAGGCAGCTGGCTAAGGATCGTGCCAGCTGGAGAGGATTGTTGTCCGAGGCCCAGGTTCACTCCGGACTGTAGCGCTGCTGTGCATTGACTCCGTATACTCTAGCCCTGCTGTTTACCAGATGAGCAACTCGCGAGTGAAGGTGAGTCGAAAGAAACTACACGAATTCGCTCCCAAAACATCTGTCTCGCTTAGATTGCAACCTCTCCATAAACCAACAAAAGATAACAACCGACCCCACCCCTGCCCACATTCCGCTGGAAACTGCACACTTCTGAATGACTAGCCCCATTTTCCCGCGAGTCACTCGCAAACAATTAATTCCTTGACAGTCACTGACACCAAATTTCACAAAACTTCAAACGAATCCAAGTTGCCTGTCCCCCTACCACCCCCTTCAGGCTCATCTAGGACAATGTGCCGCGGCACTGTTTGAAGCATAGAACTGAAAAGGACCGTTCCTAGGCGGCAGTCAGAAACCACTTTAAGCCTCCATCCACTGCCAGATGGAATGTGTTGCGACACCCTTTCCTGTCATCAGCAGGCACTCTGACAAGCGCTATCGCTGTCACATTGAAGGATCGCCCCTTCCAGTGCCATCCAGAATTCCTATGCGGGAAGCGAATAGTTTGTCATCACAAAAAAGAAACCCATGACACCGCAGAGACCAAGCTGACTCTGTTATAGAATCGATCAACGTCATCCCATTGATAGAGTGGCCTTGAGAGCTGCAGAGAAGGCTGTACAGCAGTCCCCATTTCTCACTCGCACCCTCCATCAACTGATATCCAATTTTGACAGCGTTATGTCATGTTCAGCTGATTACACGCGTGACTTCTGCAGACTTCGACTAATTAGTCCCCACATGCGAGCGTCTCTCTGTGTGTGTGTGTGTCTGCGTGCTATCTGCGATCGAAAAGTCAAACAAAAACCAACGAATCTAGAGAGAGTGGGATGGAGGGAGAAGGAGAAAAACACACTTATCAACAAATCATGGCGCTGTTGTGCTTTTTTTTTCCCTCTGCTCTGTGCTCAACCAGAAGTCCCAAGTCCGCGCTGATTAGTATCGTTCAGCCGTAAACCGTCTCTAATTTAATACCCGTCTGTGTCTCTCAGTACTCCCGGACCGAGAGTCTCGGCCTTATCACAAGCACTCGGCCGCCGTCGACTGCGATGTGTGGTGACGGTCGACGGACGTAAATTCGCTGGGCTCTTATCGCGCAAATTCAGTGAACAGAGAAAAAAAAGAGCGTAGATTAAGAGGAATGTGGCATGAATGAATGTTAGCTGAGTTTAGGTATTAGTAGCAGCATTGGGTTCAATTTGCGTGTCGATTGGGTTTCGGATTGTAAATGCAATCAATGGGACTGAATCAGCGGGGAGAGCGTAGAGCGTGTCTTGAAGGGCGAATGGTGATGGTTGGGGAGATTGACTGGAGGAAGGTGTTTCTTTTCGGACCATTTTTCGACTACCATGAATCGGCTAAGTGTAGAGACCGTCGCCTCCCCATCCCCATTTTCAAGCCAACAGACTTTCAAAAGCATGTCAGGCCCCAAACCTTCTTTGAGTCAGATTTTGAGGCTCCGAGTCGACAAAAAGCAGGTATTTCCCGAAGTGGAAGAAAAGCCCGTCTGAATGTCGTCAAAATTGAAAGCATAGGTACTGTCCTTCCGGGATTTTTTGCACTTCCCTATTCGTACACAGAGTGGTTAAATGAGGTCAGATTAAGCTAAAGCAAAAGTGAACGAAACTTAACGAAAGCATTCTGTTGCTTTGGGAGCTCGGGCAACACTTTAGTTGCGTACTCAGACACCGATTGATTCAGAAATGACCGAAACAAAATTGAACGAAACTCAACGAAACTTAACGAAGTGGTGTCTGGGCATTCTCTTGGATTGGTGAATCAGACTGTGATAATTTTGTCTTCAAATGCTTTGTTTTTGAGCACATAAGCCGCTTCAAAGAGGCCTGTGTGACTTTTAAGCCACATGTTTGACGCTTGAAGGTGTAGAAGAGCATTATTTCTATCCCTCTGAGGTCTTAGTTGATTTCAGAAACTTGCTTTCCCTCTAAGGTCTTAGTTGATTTCAGAAACGTCCAATTTTTTGTTTCATCAGACTTGGGATCAAGTGGAGGAGACAGAGTGTGATCGTCGATTCTTGTCAATCTCCAAATTTGCTGTAATAACTTTTGAAGATTTTATCGTCACTTTTGAGTGCAGAAATGCACAACCGAGTCAGATGAGATGAAGAAGTGTCTGTACGCGACTTGAAGAAATTCTTTCTCCACCTTCTTTTGGACACTTCGCTGTGTCCTTAAACACAGAAGTTCGGAAGCCCACCAAAAGACCACAGACGAGGCCTCGATTGTCATTCGAACCTCATACTTATCGGAGTTGAGACAGAATCGCTGCAAGCGAAGGACTGTTCGTTCTGTAACCACTTTTGGAATCCCTCTCTATCAGCACTCCCCCAGAAAAACGGGGCCTACGTCGGCACTCCTGAGGAACCTCATTCAGGGGTGTCTCCCAACGATCATATTGCATTTCCACGCCAATTCAACTGGCCTCTCTGTGCCTCCTTTGACACGCTCCCAACCTAACCATGCAACCATTGGCCACACTTCTCCAACAAAGCTCTACCCAGCAACCAGCTCCGTCTCCTCTGTTTCTGTTTCACAATCAAACTGACAGCTCAGGCTCATCGAGTGAAGACACAATTCATTGTTGACTTAGTATAATTCCATCAAAATTCCTGATACCGCAACAAAAACCAGACCAGACTAATCGAACAGCAAATAAAACTCCGCACACACATCCACACCAGTGAGTTTTGTAAAATATTTATTCATTTTTTCGCTCTTTGCTGTCGGCCGATTTTGTTTGTGTACTTTTCGTCTAGCCTATGGATTCGTGCACAACGCGTCTACACAGCCTTGTCGCCACATATCAATGCCATTCGCTAGCCACAGCGACGCACAAACACACAGCCAGACACCAGACTTAGTTCGCTTTTATCGCCTGAATATTCTAAAGAATTATATTGTACTCTTATCGTGTTAAGTTAATTAAAATGTGAATGAAAAACACCGTCTGGCCTGAATCCGTATACACACGCGAAAATAAATGAGAGATTATTCTTTGTTGTTGTTCCGTTTTTCGTGTGTGCTGCTCCCCTTCAATGGGGCAAACAATGGTTGGGCCACAATATGATCGACTGGCGTATTGGTCGTCGCCGTGTAGGGTACCTTCGGTGGGCTGTAAATCGCCCCTTAATTGCACCCTCGGTTGAGTAGTGGATCGCGACGACGACAGGATGTCAGAGCAATTGGCAGGATCGGTTCGAATCAATGGTGGCCGGCGGCGGTCCGATCCATCTCCTTCGTCCACATCACTCATGTCACTCATTAATTAATCATTATGGACACATTTTCTTTACATTCGTTGTAGATTGTGGCTCTCTTGTGTGCTCGTTTTTTTTTTTTTTTTTCATTTTGCGTTCATTCTGTTATTTATAGATTACCGCCAAATGCGATTGCCCAGTAGTAGTGGCCCGGCGGCGGTGGAACGTAGACAACGATGAGTGGAATGAAAATTTATTGGCACTTCTTGGGTGAGTGTGTATTGCGAAACTCACCGCTCACGTTCGCACACCATTTTGGCAATGATCTCTCTGCCGCCCCGAGCCGCCACCAATCGTTCGCCGGAGACGTGGCTGGGTAATACTAACGTGATTACTAATTTTTATATTTTTTCTCTTCTTTTTT